>CP136064.1:255116938-256316938 GCA_032622095.1 Siphonodentalium dalli
GTAACTCTTGCATGTCTTCTCTGATTTCAAAAATCCTTTCTAGTATGGATTTGTTTTCGTTCAGGGAATCAACATACTTAAATAGAGGAATGTCAATCAAAACCTTTTTTTTTCGAAAATTTTGCCCCCACCCCAGCGTCAAAATATATGGCCGACCCTGTTCAATTTTCTTTTTCAGACTAAACTGACAACTGTCAACACGACTATGAAATCCAAATGCAGTTATCTCTAATGATACGAGAGTACAGCATAGTAAATCAAATAGAGGTTTGCCTATTTATGGGCGGTAACTCCTCAGGAAAAGCGCGGACACAAGTTTTGATGCCCGTGGGCAGCAGGGCATATCGAGGTGTGCATACGGTCCAATTTTCGATGCTCTGCTGCTTATAATTTCCGAGATAATAAAATGACATTTTTTCAGATAAAGGGAGATAACTCCTCGGAGAAAACGCGGAAAATATTCTTTATGCGACGATGGCATACAACTCTTTGACCCAAAGATACGTACCAATATTTAGTGTGCTACTCCTGGTACTTTTCGAGTAATAAGGGTTGCAAAAGTGTCCAGTATAATAATAATAATAATAATAATAATAATAATGAAAAATAATCGAAAAAGGGCCATAACTCTGTCAAAAGATATTGGACCAACATCTGGATACCATTATTTTTAGTAGACCTTAGATGCCTATATTCGCTAGAGATTTCGCGGTCCTCCTCCCATTAGTTTCTGAGTATTTTCAATTAAACAGAAAACGGCCGCAGTAGAAAAACAATATACTTCCTTGGTTACACCATGGAAGTATAATAATAGGGAAAATCATGAGTGGAAAGAATCCCAGTTTAGGGACGTAAAATGTGAAGTATGGTGAGTATATGTTGTCAAGACATGTGTAGGTTTATCTCAAGTGTTTGGACGTGACCCCACCCCTGCCTCGAAATTGGGTGACGGGATTGGGAAAACATCAACCCTGGCACAAAATGCGAAGTTTGAGGGCCCGTAACTCCGTTAGTTTCCAACGGATTTTAAAATTATTTTCAGTTTTGCGATCTGCCGCTAACATAGATTGTATAGTGTAAATTTCATCTGATTTGGAGACGGATAACACTTTGATTATTGGAAAGCATATGGGCCCAAATATAAAATTGGACGGCCAAAATCTCCGCCATTTCCCAACGTATTTACGATCTGTTTTCAGCTTCGAGATCGGCTGATGTTGCAGATGTTATATTCTAAGTTTCATCTGATTCGGAAAAGAATTAAAAATTGGTACCACTGACCACCCCTCCCCAGACCCACAATACTGAACCGACACTTGCAAAATTTGGCCCACCGCGTGCCGTCTTCAGTCCGTACGCATTTTCGTATCAGATGACATCCTATGTTCGATCTCTTCGGAGGAGATGTGTTATCAAGCACATGGGCCCAAAATTGCAAAGTTTGAGGGCCCGCGATTCTTTTAGTTTTCGATGGATTTTCGAAATTCTTCCAGCTTCTAGATCGGCTGATGTTGCAGATGTTATATTCCAAGTTTCATCTGATTCCGAGAATAATTAAAAATTGGTACCACGGACCACCCCTCCCCAGACCCACAATAATGAACCGACACTGGCAAAATTTGGCCAGTCGCGTGCCCTCTTCAGTCCGCACATATTGGCGTATCAGATGACATCCTATATTCGATATCTTCGGAGGAGATGTGGTCACAAGCACATGGGCCCAAAATTGCAAAGTTTGAGGGCCCGTAACTCTTGCATGTCTTCTCTGATTTCAAAAATCCTTTCTAGTATGGATTTGTTTTCGTTCAGGGAATCAACATACTTAAATAGAGGAATGTCAATCAAAACCTTTTTTTTTCGAAAATTTTGCCCCCACCCCAGCGTCAAAATATATGGCCGACCCTGTTCAATTTTCTTTTTCAGACTAAACTGACAACTGTCAACACGACTATGAAATCCAAATGCAGTTATCTCTAATGATACGAGAGTACAGCATAGTAAATCAAATAGAGGTTTGCCTATTTATGGGCGGTAACTCCTCAGGAAAAGCGCGGACACAAGTTTTGATGCCCGTGGGCAGCAGGGCATATCGAGGTGTGCATACGGTCCAATTTTCGATGCTCTGCTGCTTATAATTTCCGAGATAATAAAATGACATTTTTTCAGATAAAGGGAGATAACTCCTCGGAGAAAACGCGGAAAATATTCTTTATGCGACGATGGCATACAACTCTTTGACCCAAAGATACGTACCAATATTTAGTGTGCTACTCCTGGTACTTTTCGAGTAATAAGGGTTGCAAAAGTGTCCAGTATAATAATAATAATAATAATAATAATAATAATGAAAAATAATCGAAAAAGGGCCATAACTCTGTCAAAAGATATTGGACCAACATCTGGATACCATTATTTTTAGTAGACCTTAGATGCCTATATTCGCTAGAGATTTCGCGGTCCTCCTCCCATTAGTTTCTGAGTATTTTCAATTAAACAGAAAACGGCCGCAGTAGAAAAACAATATACTTCCTTGGTTACACCATGGAAGTATAATAATAGGGAAAATCATGAGTGGAAAGAATCCCAGTTTAGGGACGTAAAATGTGAAGTATGGTGAGTATATGTTGTCAAGACATGTGTAGGTTTATCTCAAGTGTTTGGACGTGACCCCACCCCTGCCTCGAAATTGGGTGACGGGATTGGGAAAACATCAACCCTGGCACAAAATGCGAAGTTTGAGGGCCCGTAACTCCGTTAGTTTCCAACGGATTTTAAAATTATTTTCAGTTTTGCGATCTGCCGCTAACATAGATTGTATAGTGTAAATTTCATCTGATTTGGAGACGGATAACACTTTGATTATTGGAAAGCATATGGGCCCAAATATAAAATTGGACGGCCAAAATCTCCGCCATTTCCCAACGTATTTACGATCTGTTTTCAGCTTCGAGATCGGCTGATGTTGCAGATGTTATATTCTAAGTTTCATCTGATTCGGAAAAGAATTAAAAATTGGTACCACTGACCACCCCTCCCCAGACCCACAATACTGAACCGACACTTGCAAAATTTGGCCCACCGCGTGCCGTCTTCAGTCCGTACGCATTTTCGTATCAGATGACATCCTATGTTCGATCTCTTCGGAGGAGATGTGTTATCAAGCACATGGGCCCAAAATTGCAAAGTTTGAGGGCCCGCGATTCTTTTAGTTTTCGATGGATTTTCGAAATTCTTCCAGCTTCTAGATCGGCTGATGTTGCAGATGTTATATTCCAAGTTTCATCTGATTCCGAGAATAATTAAAAATTGGTACCACGGACCACCCCTCCCCAGACCCACAATAATGAACCGACACTGGCAAAATTTGGCCAGTCGCGTGCCCTCTTCAGTCCGCACATATTGGCGTATCAGATGACATCCTATATTCGATATCTTCGGAGGAGATGTGGTCACAAGCACATGGGCCCAAAATTGCAAAGTTTGAGGGCCCGTAACTCTTGCATGTCTTCTCTGATTTCAAAAATCCTTTCTAGTATGGATTTGTTTTCGTTCAGGGAATCAACATACTTAAATAGAGGAATGTCAATCAAAACCTTTTTTTTTCGAAAATTTTGCCCCCACCCCAGCGTCAAAATATATGGCCGACCCTGTTCAATTTTCTTTTTCAGACTAAACTGACAACTGTCAACACGACTATGAAATCCAAATGCAGTTATCTCTAATGATACGAGAGTACAGCATAGTAAATCAAATAGAGGTTTGCCTATTTATGGGCGGTAACTCCTCAGGAAAAGCGCGGACACAAGTTTTGATGCCCGTGGGCAGCAGGGCATATCGAGGTGTGCATACGGTCCAATTTTCGATGCTCTGCTGCTTATAATTTCCGAGATAATAAAATGACATTTTTTCAGATAAAGGGAGATAACTCCTCGGAGAAAACGCGGAAAATATTCTTTATGCGACGATGGCATACAACTCTTTGACCCAAAGATACGTACCAATATTTAGTGTGCTACTCCTGGTACTTTTCGAGTAATAAGGGTTGCAAAAGTGTCCAGTATAATAATAATAATAATAATAATAATAATAATGAAAAATAATCGAAAAAGGGCCATAACTCTGTCAAAAGATATTGGACCAACATCTGGATACCATTATTTTTAGTAGACCTTAGATGCCTATATTCGCTAGAGATTTCGCGGTCCTCCTCCCATTAGTTTCTGAGTATTTTCAATTAAACAGAAAACGGCCGCAGTAGAAAAACAATATACTTCCTTGGTTACACCATGGAAGTATAATAATAGGGAAAATCATGAGTGGAAAGAATCCCAGTTTAGGGACGTAAAATGTGAAGTATGGTGAGTATATGTTGTCAAGACATGTGTAGGTTTATCTCAAGTGTTTGGACGTGACCCCACCCCTGCCTCGAAATTGGGTGACGGGATTGGGAAAACATCAACCCTGGCACAAAATGCGAAGTTTGAGGGCCCGTAACTCCGTTAGTTTCCAACGGATTTTAAAATTATTTTCAGTTTTGCGATCTGCCGCTAACATAGATTGTATAGTGTAAATTTCATCTGATTTGGAGACGGATAACACTTTGATTATTGGAAAGCATATGGGCCCAAATATAAAATTGGACGGCCAAAATCTCCGCCATTTCCCAACGTATTTACGATCTGTTTTCAGCTTCGAGATCGGCTGATGTTGCAGATGTTATATTCTAAGTTTCATCTGATTCGGAAAAGAATTAAAAATTGGTACCACTGACCACCCCTCCCCAGACCCACAATACTGAACCGACACTTGCAAAATTTGGCCCACCGCGTGCCGTCTTCAGTCCGTACGCATTTTCGTATCAGATGACATCCTATGTTCGATCTCTTCGGAGGAGATGTGTTATCAAGCACATGGGCCCAAAATTGCAAAGTTTGAGGGCCCGCGATTCTTTTAGTTTTCGATGGATTTTCGAAATTCTTCCAGCTTCTAGATCGGCTGATGTTGCAGATGTTATATTCCAAGTTTCATCTGATTCCGAGAATAATTAAAAATTGGTACCACGGACCACCCCTCCCCAGACCCACAATAATGAACCGACACTGGCAAAATTTGGCCAGTCGCGTGCCCTCTTCAGTCCGCACATATTGGCGTATCAGATGACATCCTATATTCGATATCTTCGGAGGAGATGTGGTCACAAGCACATGGGCCCAAAATTGCAAAGTTTGAGGGCCCGTAACTCTTGCATGTCTTCTCTGATTTCAAAAATCCTTTCTAGTATGGATTTGTTTTCGTTCAGGGAATCAACATACTTAAATAGAGGAATGTCAATCAAAACCTTTTTTTTTCGAAAATTTTGCCCCCACCCCAGCGTCAAAATATATGGCCGACCCTGTTCAATTTTCTTTTTCAGACTAAACTGACAACTGTCAACACGACTATGAAATCCAAATGCAGTTATCTCTAATGATACGAGAGTACAGCATAGTAAATCAAATAGAGGTTTGCCTATTTATGGGCGGTAACTCCTCAGGAAAAGCGCGGACACAAGTTTTGATGCCCGTGGGCAGCAGGGCATATCGAGGTGTGCATACGGTCCAATTTTCGATGCTCTGCTGCTTATAATTTCCGAGATAATAAAATGACATTTTTTCAGATAAAGGGAGATAACTCCTCGGAGAAAACGCGGAAAATATTCTTTATGCGACGATGGCATACAACTCTTTGACCCAAAGATACGTACCAATATTTAGTGTGCTACTCCTGGTACTTTTCGAGTAATAAGGGTTGCAAAAGTGTCCAGTATAATAATAATAATAATAATAATAATAATAATGAAAAATAATCGAAAAAGGGCCATAACTCTGTCAAAAGATATTGGACCAACATCTGGATACCATTATTTTTAGTAGACCTTAGATGCCTATATTCGCTAGAGATTTCGCGGTCCTCCTCCCATTAGTTTCTGAGTATTTTCAATTAAACAGAAAACGGCCGCAGTAGAAAAACAATATACTTCCTTGGTTACACCATGGAAGTATAATAATAGGGAAAATCATGAGTGGAAAGAATCCCAGTTTAGGGACGTAAAATGTGAAGTATGGTGAGTATATGTTGTCAAGACATGTGTAGGTTTATCTCAAGTGTTTGGACGTGACCCCACCCCTGCCTCGAAATTGGGTGACGGGATTGGGAAAACATCAACCCTGGCACAAAATGCGAAGTTTGAGGGCCCGTAACTCCGTTAGTTTCCAACGGATTTTAAAATTATTTTCAGTTTTGCGATCTGCCGCTAACATAGATTGTATAGTGTAAATTTCATCTGATTTGGAGACGGATAACACTTTGATTATTGGAAAGCATATGGGCCCAAATATAAAATTGGACGGCCAAAATCTCCGCCATTTCCCAACGTATTTACGATCTGTTTTCAGCTTCGAGATCGGCTGATGTTGCAGATGTTATATTCTAAGTTTCATCTGATTCGGAAAAGAATTAAAAATTGGTACCACTGACCACCCCTCCCCAGACCCACAATACTGAACCGACACTTGCAAAATTTGGCCCACCGCGTGCCGTCTTCAGTCCGTACGCATTTTCGTATCAGATGACATCCTATGTTCGATCTCTTCGGAGGAGATGTGTTATCAAGCACATGGGCCCAAAATTGCAAAGTTTGAGGGCCCGCGATTCTTTTAGTTTTCGATGGATTTTCGAAATTCTTCCAGCTTCTAGATCGGCTGGTGTTGCAGATGTTATATTCCAAGTTTCATCTGATTCCGAGAATAATTAAAAATTGGTACCACGGACCACCCCTCCCCAGACCCACAATAATGAACCGACACTGGCAAAATTTGGCCAGTCGCGTGCCCTCTTCAGTCCGCACATATTGGCGTATCAGATGACATCCTATATTCGATATCTTCGGAGGAGATGTGGTCACAAGCACATGGGCCCAAAATTGCAAAGTTTGAGGGCCCGTAACTCTTGCATGTCTTCTCTGATTTCAAAAATCCTTTCTAGTATGGATTTGTTTTCGTTCAGGGAATCAACATACTTAAATAGAGGAATGTCAATCAAAACCTTTTTTTTTCGAAAATTTTGCCCCCACCCCAGCGTCAAAATATATGGCCGACCCTGTTCAATTTTCTTTTTCAGACTAAACTGACAACTGTCAACACGACTATGAAATCCAAATGCAGTTATCTCTAATGATACGAGAGTACAGCATAGTAAATCAAATAGAGGTTTGCCTATTTATGGGCGGTAACTCCTCAGGAAAAGCGCGGACACAAGTTTTGATGCCCGTGGGCAGCAGGGCATATCGAGGTGTGCATACGGTCCAATTTTCGATGCTCTGCTGCTTATAATTTCCGAGATAATAAAATGACATTTTTTCAGATAAAGGGAGATAACTCCTCGGAGAAAACGCGGAAAATATTCTTTATGCGACGATGGCATACAACTCTTTGACCCAAAGATACGTACCAATATTTAGTGTGCTACTCCTGGTACTTTTCGAGTAATAAGGGTTGCAAAAGTGTCCAGTATAATAATAATAATAATAATAATAATAATAATGAAAAATAATCGAAAAAGGGCCATAACTCTGTCAAAAGATATTGGACCAACATCTGGATACCATTATTTTTAGTAGACCTTAGATGCCTATATTCGCTAGAGATTTCGCGGTCCTCCTCCCATTAGTTTCTGAGTATTTTCAATTAAACAGAAAACGGCCGCAGTAGAAAAACAATATACTTCCTTGGTTACACCATGGAAGTATAATAATAGGGAAAATCATGAGTGGAAAGAATCCCAGTTTAGGGACGTAAAATGTGAAGTATGGTGAGTATATGTTGTCAAGACATGTGTAGGTTTATCTCAAGTGTTTGGACGTGACCCCACCCCTGCCTCGAAATTGGGTGACGGGATTGGGAAAACATCAACCCTGGCACAAAATGCGAAGTTTGAGGGCCCGTAACTCCGTTAGTTTCCAACGGATTTTAAAATTATTTTCAGTTTTGCGATCTGCCGCTAACATAGATTGTATAGTGTAAATTTCATCTGATTTGGAGACGGATAACACTTTGATTATTGGAAAGCATATGGGCCCAAATATAAAATTGGACGGCCAAAATCTCCGCCATTTCCCAACGTATTTACGATCTGTTTTCAGCTTCGAGATCGGCTGATGTTGCAGATGTTATATTCTAAGTTTCATCTGATTCGGAAAAGAATTAAAAATTGGTACCACTGACCACCCCTCCCCAGACCCACAATACTGAACCGACACTTGCAAAATTTGGCCCACCGCGTGCCGTCTTCAGTCCGTACGCATTTTCGTATCAGATGACATCCTATGTTCGATCTCTTCGGAGGAGATGTGTTATCAAGCACATGGGCCCAAAATTGCAAAGTTTGAGGGCCCGCGATTCTTTTAGTTTTCGATGGATTTTCGAAATTCTTCCAGCTTCTAGATCGGCTGATGTTGCAGATGTTATATTCCAAGTTTCATCTGATTCCGAGAATAATTAAAAATTGGTACCACGGACCACCCCTCCCCAGACCCACAATAATGAACCGACACTGGCAAAATTTGGCCAGTCGCGTGCCCTCTTCAGTCCGCACATATTGGCGTATCAGATGACATCCTATATTCGATATCTTCGGAGGAGATGTGGTCACAAGCACATGGGCCCAAAATTGCAAAGTTTGAGGGCCCGTAACTCTTGCATGTCTTCTCTGATTTCAAAAATCCTTTCTAGTATGGATTTGTTTTCGTTCAGGGAATCAACATACTTAAATAGAGGAATGTCAATCAAAACCTTTTTTTTTCGAAAATTTTGCCCCCACCCCAGCGTCAAAATATATGGCCGACCCTGTTCAATTTTCTTTTTCAGACTAAACTGACAACTGTCAACACGACTATGAAATCCAAATGCAGTTATCTCTAATGATACGAGAGTACAGCATAGTAAATCAAATAGAGGTTTGCCTATTTATGGGCGGTAACTCCTCAGGAAAAGCGCGGACACAAGTTTTGATGCCCGTGGGCAGCAGGGCATATCGAGGTGTGCATACGGTCCAATTTTCGATGCTCTGCTGCTTATAATTTCCGAGATAATAAAATGACATTTTTTCAGATAAAGGGAGATAACTCCTCGGAGAAAACGCGGAAAATATTCTTTATGCGACGATGGCATACAACTCTTTGACCCAAAGATACGTACCAATATTTAGTGTGCTACTCCTGGTACTTTTCGAGTAATAAGGGTTGCAAAAGTGTCCAGTATAATAATAATAATAATAATAATAATAATAATGAAAAATAATCGAAAAAGGGCCATAACTCTGTCAAAAGATATTGGACCAACATCTGGATACCATTATTTTTAGTAGACCTTA
The DNA here is from genome assembly GCA_032622095.1 of Siphonodentalium dalli. NCBI lineage: Eukaryota > Metazoa > Mollusca > Scaphopoda > Gadilida > Siphonodentaliidae > Siphonodentalium > Siphonodentalium dalli. Next base: position 255,126,347 of record CP136064.1, read on the forward strand.
GATGCCTATATTCGCTAGAGATTTCGCGGTCCTCCTCCCATTAGTTTCTGAGTATTTTCAATTAAACAGAAAACGGCCGCAGTAGAAAAACAATATACTTCCTTGGTTACACCATGGAAGTATAATAATAGGGAAAATCATGAGTGGAAAGAATCCCAGTTTAGGGACGTAAAATGTGAAGTATGGTGAGTATATGTTGTCAAGACATGTGTAGGTTTATCTCAAGTGTTTGGACGTGACCCCACCCCTGCCTCGAAATTGGGTGACGGGATTGGGAAAACATCAACCCTGGCACAAAATGCGAAGTTTGAGGGCCCGTAACTCCGTTAGTTTCCAACGGATTTTAAAATTATTTTCAGTTTTGCGATCTGCCGCTAACATAGATTGTATAGTGTAAATTTCATCTGATTTGGAGACGGATAACACTTTGATTATTGGAAAGCATATGGGCCCAAATATAAAATTGGACGGCCAAAATCTCCGCCATTTCCCAACGTATTTACGATCTGTTTTCAGCTTCGAGATCGGCTGATGTTGCAGATGTTATATTCTAAGTTTCATCTGATTCGGAAAAGAATTAAAAATTGGTACCACTGACCACCCCTCCCCAGACCCACAATACTGAACCGACACTTGCAAAATTTGGCCCACCGCGTGCCGTCTTCAGTCCGTACGCATTTTCGTATCAGATGACATCCTATGTTCGATCTCTTCGGAGGAGATGTGTTATCAAGCACATGGGCCCAAAATTGCAAAGTTTGAGGGCCCGCGATTCTTTTAGTTTTCGATGGATTTTCGAAATTCTTCCAGCTTCTAGATCGGCTGATGTTGCAGATGTTATATTCCAAGTTTCATCTGATTCCGAGAATAATTAAAAATTGGTACCACGGACCACCCCTCCCCAGACCCACAATAATGAACCGACACTGGCAAAATTTGGCCAGTCGCGTGCCCTCTTCAGTCCGCACATATTGGCGTATCAGATGACATCCTATATTCGATATCTTCGGAGGAGATGTGGTCACAAGCACATGGGCCCAAAATTGCAAAGTTTGAGGGCCCGTAACTCTTGCATGTCTTCTCTGATTTCAAAAATCCTTTCTAGTATGGATTTGTTTTCGTTCAGGGAATCAACATACTTAAATAGAGGAATGTCAATCAAAACCTTTTTTTTTCGAAAATTTTGCCCCCACCCCAGCGTCAAAATATATGGCCGACCCTGTTCAATTTTCTTTTTCAGACTAAACTGACAACTGTCAACACGACTATGAAATCCAAATGCAGTTATCTCTAATGATACGAGAGTACAGCATAGTAAATCAAATAGAGGTTTGCCTATTTATGGGCGGTAACTCCTCAGGAAAAGCGCGGACACAAGTTTTGATGCCCGTGGGCAGCAGGGCATATCGAGGTGTGCATACGGTCCAATTTTCGATGCTCTGCTGCTTATAATTTCCGAGATAATAAAATGACATTTTTTCAGATAAAGGGAGATAACTCCTCGGAGAAAACGCGGAAAATATTCTTTATGCGACGATGGCATACAACTCTTTGACCCAAAGATACGTACCAATATTTAGTGTGCTACTCCTGGTACTTTTCGAGTAATAAGGGTTGCAAAAGTGTCCAGTATAATAATAATAATAATAATAATAATAATAATAATGAAAAATAATCGAAAAAGGGCCATAACTCTGTCAAAAGATATTGGACCAACATCTGGATACCATTATTTTTAGTAGACCTTAGATGCCTATATTCGCTAGAGATTTCGCGGTCCTCCTCCCATTAGTTTCTGAGTATTTTCAATTAAACAGAAAACGGCCGCAGTAGAAAAACAATATACTTCCTTGGTTACACCATGGAAGTATAATAATAGGGAAAATCATGAGTGGAAAGAATCCCAGTTTAGGGACGTAAAATGTGAAGTATGGTGAGTATATGTTGTCAAGACATGTGTAGGTTTATCTCAAGTGTTTGGACGTGACCCCACCCCTGCCTCGAAATTGGGTGACGGGATTGGGAAAACATCAACCCTGGCACAAAATGCGAAGTTTGAGGGCCCGTAACTCCGTTAGTTTCCAACGGATTTTAAAATTATTTTCAGTTTTGCGATCTGCCGCTAACATAGATTGTATAGTGTAAATTTCATCTGATTTGGAGACGGATAACACTTTGATTATTGGAAAGCATATGGGCCCAAATATAAAATTGGACGGCCAAAATCTCCGCCATTTCCCAACGTATTTACGATCTGTTTTCAGCTTCGAGATCGGCTGATGTTGCAGATGTTATATTCTAAGTTTCATCTGATTCGGAAAAGAATTAAAAATTGGTACCACTGACCACCCCTCCCCAGACCCACAATACTGAACCGACACTTGCAAAATTTGGCCCACCGCGTGCCGTCTTCAGTCCGTACGCATTTTCGTATCAGATGACATCCTATGTTCGATCTCTTCGGAGGAGATGTGTTATCAAGCACATGGGCCCAAAATTGCAAAGTTTGAGGGCCCGCGATTCTTTTAGTTTTCGATGGATTTTCGAAATTCTTCCAGCTTCTAGATCGGCTGATGTTGCAGATGTTATATTCCAAGTTTCATCTGATTCCGAGAATAATTAAAAATTGGTACCACGGACCACCCCTCCCCAGACCCACAATAATGAACCGACACTGGCAAAATTTGGCCAGTCGCGTGCCCTCTTCAGTCCGCACATATTGGCGTATCAGATGACATCCTATATTCGATATCTTCGGAGGAGATGTGGTCACAAGCACATGGGCCCAAAATTGCAAAGTTTGAGGGCCCGTAACTCTTGCATGTCTTCTCTGATTTCAAAAATCCTTTCTAGTATGGATTTGTTTTCGTTCAGGGAATCAACATACTTAAATAGAGGAATGTCAATCAAAACCTTTTTTTTTCGAAAATTTTGCCCCCACCCCAGCGTCAAAATATATGGCCGACCCTGTTCAATTTTCTTTTTCAGACTAAACTGACAACTGTCAACACGACTATGAAATCCAAATGCAGTTATCTCTAATGATACGAGAGTACAGCATAGTAAATCAAATAGAGGTTTGCCTATTTATGGGCGGTAACTCCTCAGGAAAAGCGCGGACACAAGTTTTGATGCCCGTGGGCAGCAGGGCATATCGAGGTGTGCATACGGTCCAATTTTCGATGCTCTGCTGCTTATAATTTCCGAGATAATAAAATGACATTTTTTCAGATAAAGGGAGATAACTCCTCGGAGAAAACGCGGAAAATATTCTTTATGCGACGATGGCATACAACTCTTTGACCCAAAGATACGTACCAATATTTAGTGTGCTACTCCTGGTACTTTTCGAGTAATAAGGGTTGCAAAAGTGTCCAGTATAATAATAATAATAATAATAATAATAATAATAATGAAAAATAATCGAAAAAGGGCCATAACTCTGTCAAAAGATATTGGACCAACATCTGGATACCATTATTTTTAGTAGACCTTAGATGCCTATATTCGCTAGAGATTTCGCGGTCCTCCTCCCATTAGTTTCTGAGTATTTTCAATTAAACAGAAAACGGCCGCAGTAGAAAAACAATATACTTCCTTGGTTACACCATGGAAGTATAATAATAGGGAAAATCATGAGTGGAAAGAATCCCAGTTTAGGGACGTAAAATGTGAAGTATGGTGAGTATATGTTGTCAAGACATGTGTAGGTTTATCTCAAGTGTTTGGACGTGACCCCACCCCTGCCTCGAAATTGGGTGACGGGATTGGGAAAACATCAACCCTGGCACAAAATGCGAAGTTTGAGGGCCCGTAACTCCGTTAGTTTCCAACGGATTTTAAAATTATTTTCAGTTTTGCGATCTGCCGCTAACATAGATTGTATAGTGTAAATTTCATCTGATTTGGAGACGGATAACACTTTGATTATTGGAAAGCATATGGGCCCAAATATAAAATTGGACGGCCAAAATCTCCGCCATTTCCCAACGTATTTACGATCTGTTTTCAGCTTCGAGATCGGCTGATGTTGCAGATGTTATATTCTAAGTTTCATCTGATTCGGAAAAGAATTAAAAATTGGTACCACTGACCACCCCTCCCCAGACCCACAATACTGAACCGACACTTGCAAAATTTGGCCCACCGCGTGCCGTCTTCAGTCCGTACGCATTTTCGTATCAGATGACATCCTATGTTCGATCTCTTCGGAGGAGATGTGTTATCAAGCACATGGGCCCAAAATTGCAAAGTTTGAGGGCCCGCGATTCTTTTAGTTTTCGATGGATTTTCGAAATTCTTCCAGCTTCTAGATCGGCTGATGTTGCAGATGTTATATTCCAAGTTTCATCTGATTCCGAGAATAATTAAAAATTGGTACCACGGACCACCCCTCCCCAGACCCACAATAATGAACCGACACTGGCAAAATTTGGCCAGTCGCGTGCCCTCTTCAGTCCGCACATATTGGCGTATCAGATGACATCCTATATTCGATATCTTCGGAGGAGATGTGGTCACAAGCACATGGGCCCAAAATTGCAAAGTTTGAGGGCCCGTAACTCTTGCATGTCTTCTCTGATTTCAAAAATCCTTTCTAGTATGGATTTGTTTTCGTTCAGGGAATCAACATACTTAAATAGAGGAATGTCAATCAAAACCTTTTTTTTTCGAAAATTTTGCCCCCACCCCAGCGTCAAAATATATGGCCGACCCTGTTCAATTTTCTTTTTCAGACTAAACTGACAACTGTCAACACGACTATGAAATCCAAATGCAGTTATCTCTAATGATACGAGAGTACAGCATAGTAAATCAAATAGAGGTTTGCCTATTTATGGGCGGTAACTCCTCAGGAAAAGCGCGGACACAAGTTTTGATGCCCGTGGGCAGCAGGGCATATCGAGGTGTGCATACGGTCCAATTTTCGATGCTCTGCTGCTTATAATTTCCGAGATAATAAAATGACATTTTTTCAGATAAAGGGAGATAACTCCTCGGAGAAAACGCGGAAAATATTCTTTATGCGACGATGGCATACAACTCTTTGACCCAAAGATACGTACCAATATTTAGTGTGCTACTCCTGGTACTTTTCGAGTAATAAGGGTTGCAAAAGTGTCCAGTATAATAATAATAATAATAATAATAATAATAATGAAAAATAATCGAAAAAGGGCCATAACTCTGTCAAAAGATATTGGACCAACATCTGGATACCATTATTTTTAGTAGACCTTAGATGCCTATATTCGCTAGAGATTTCGCGGTCCTCCTCCCATTAGTTTCTGAGTATTTTCAATTAAACAGAAAACGGCCGCAGTAGAAAAACAATATACTTCCTTGGTTACACCATGGAAGTATAATAATAGGGAAAATCATGAGTGGAAAGAATCCCAGTTTAGGGACGTAAAATGTGAAGTATGGTGAGTATATGTTGTCAAGACATGTGTAGGTTTATCTCAAGTGTTTGGACGTGACCCCACCCCTGCCTCGAAATTGGGTGACGGGATTGGGAAAACATCAACCCTGGCACAAAATGCGAAGTTTGAGGGCCCGTAACTCCGTTAGTTTCCAACGGATTTTAAAATTATTTTCAGTTTTGCGATCTGCCGCTAACATAGATTGTATAGTGTAAATTTCATCTGATTTGGAGACGGATAACACTTTGATTATTGGAAAGCATATGGGCCCAAATATAAAATTGGACGGCCAAAATCTCCGCCATTTCCCAACGTATTTACGATCTGTTTTCAGCTTCGAGATCGGCTGATGTTGCAGATGTTATATTCTAAGTTTCATCTGATTCGGAAAAGAATTAAAAATTGGTACCACTGACCACCCCTCCCCAGACCCACAATACTGAACCGACACTTGCAAAATTTGGCCCACCGCGTGCCGTCTTCAGTCCGTACGCATTTTCGTATCAGATGACATCCTATGTTCGATCTCTTCGGAGGAGATGTGTTATCAAGCACATGGGCCCAAAATTGCAAAGTTTGAGGGCCCGCGATTCTTTTAGTTTTCGATGGATTTTCGAAATTCTTCCAGCTTCTAGATCGGCTGATGTTGCAGATGTTATATTCCAAGTTTCATCTGATTCCGAGAATAATTAAAAATTGGTACCACGGACCACCCCTCCCCAGACCCACAATAATGAACCGACACTGGCAAAATTTGGCCAGTCGCGTGCCCTCTTCAGTCCGCACATATTGGCGTATCAGATGACATCCTATATTCGATATCTTCGGAGGAGATGTGGTCACAAGCACATGGGCCCAAAATTGCAAAGTTTGAGGGCCCGTAACTCTTGCATGTCTTCTCTGATTTCAAAAATCCTTTCTAGTATGGATTTGTTTTCGTTCAGGGAATCAACATACTTAAATAGAGGAATGTCAATCAAAACCTTTTTTTTTCGAAAATTTTGCCCCCACCCCAGCGTCAAAATATATGGCCGACCCTGTTCAATTTTCTTTTTCAGACTAAACTGACAACTGTCAACACGACTATGAAATCCAAATGCAGTTATCTCTAATGATACGAGAGTACAGCATAGTAAATCAAATAGAGGTTTGCCTATTTATGGGCGGTAACTCCTCAGGAAAAGCGCGGACACAAGTTTTGATGCCCGTGGGCAGCAGGGCATATCGAGGTGTGCATACGGTCCAATTTTCGATGCTCTGCTGCTTATAATTTCCGAGATAATAAAATGACATTTTTTCAGATAAAGGGAGATAACTCCTCGGAGAAAACGCGGAAAATATTCTTTATGCGACGATGGCATACAACTCTTTGACCCAAAGATACGTACCAATATTTAGTGTGCTACTCCTGGTACTTTTCGAGTAATAAGGGTTGCAAAAGTGTCCAGTATAATAATAATAATAATAATAATAATAATAATAATGAAAAATAATCGAAAAAGGGCCATAACTCTGTCAAAAGATATTGGACCAACATCTGGATACCATTATTTTTAGTAGACCTTAGATGCCTATATTCGCTAGAGATTTCGCGGTCCTCCTCCCATTAGTTTCTGAGTATTTTCAATTAAACAGAAAACGGCCGCAGTAGAAAAACAATATACTTCCTTGGTTACACCATGGAAGTATAATAATAGGGAAAATCATGAGTGGAAAGAATCCCAGTTTAGGGACGTAAAATGTGAAGTATGGTGAGTATATGTTGTCAAGACATGTGTAGGTTTATCTCAAGTGTTTGGACGTGACCCCACCCCTGCCTCGAAATTGGGTGACGGGATTGGGAAAACATCAACCCTGGCACAAAATGCGAAGTTTGAGGGCCCGTAACTCCGTTAGTTTCCAACGGATTTTAAAATTATTTTCAGTTTTGCGATCTGCCGCTAACATAGATTGTATAGTGTAAATTTCATCTGATTTGGAGACGGATAACACTTTGATTATTGGAAAGCATATGGGCCCAAATATAAAATTGGACGGCCAAAATCTCCGCCATTTCCCAACGTATTTACGATCTGTTTTCAGCTTCGAGATCGGCTGATGTTGCAGATGTTATATTCTAAGTTTCATCTGATTCGGAAAAGAATTAAAAATTGGTACCACTGACCACCCCTCCCCAGACCCACAATACTGAACCGACACTTGCAAAATTTGGCCCACCGCGTGCCGTCTTCAGTCCGTACGCATTTTCGTATCAGATGACATCCTATGTTCGATCTCTTCGGAGGAGATGTGTTATCAAGCACATGGGCCCAAAATTGCAAAGTTTGAGGGCCCGCGATTCTTTTAGTTTTCGATGGATTTTCGAAATTCTTCCAGCTTCTAGATCGGCTGATGTTGCAGATGTTATATTCCAAGTTTCATCTGATTCCGAGAATAATTAAAAATTGGTACCACGGACCACCCCTCCCCAGACCCACAATAATGAACCGACACTGGCAAAATTTGGCCAGTCGCGTGCCCTCTTCAGTCCGCACATATTGGCGTATCAGATGACATCCTATATTCGATATCTTCGGAGGAGATGTGGTCACAAGCACATGGGCCCAAAATTGCAAAGTTTGAGGGCCCGTAACTCTTGCATGTCTTCTCTGATTTCAAAAATCCTTTCTAGTATGGATTTGTTTTCGTTCAGGGAATCAACATACTTAAATAGAGGAATGTCAATCAAAACCTTTTTTTTTCGAAAATTTTGCCCCCACCCCAGCGTCAAAATATATGGCCGACCCTGTTCAATTTTCTTTTTCAGACTAAACTGACAACTGTCAACACGACTATGAAATCCAAATGCAGTTATCTCTAATGATACGAGAGTACAGCATAGTAAATCAAATAGAGGTTTGCCTATTTATGGGCGGTAACTCCTCAGGAAAAGCGCGGACACAAGTTTTGATGCCCGTGGGCAGCAGGGCATATCGAGGTGTGCATACGGTCCAATTTTCGATGCTCTGCTGCTTATAATTTCCGAGATAATAAAATGACATTTTTTCAGATAAAGGGAGATAACTCCTCGGAGAAAACGCGGAAAATATTCTTTATGCGACGATGGCATACAACTCTTTGACCCAAAGATACGTACCAATATTTAGTGTGCTACTCCTGGTACTTTTCGAGTAATAAGGGTTGCAAAAGTGTCCAGTATAATAATAATAATAACTAGAATTTTTAAACTTCCTATTGGAAGTTTGATACTTCCATATAATTATCATATATATTCCAATCCAAATCCCCTCTCAATCATTACCTTTCCCATAACCCAAATCTTAACATAACCATACCTATCGGCAACCCGTACCATGTCCCAATACTAAATGTTTCTATAAGCATAACCATGCTCTAGCCGTAACCATAACCACAATAATTCTAACTATATCTATAACTTTAAAAAGTCATGGAATATAAGTAGTGGCTCACCTTTTCGATCGTAATTTTGTTTATCTCGATTAATCCGTTCCACAACTATTGAAGTATTTATTTAGTTACACCCATGCATACTTCAGACCTTATATTATAATACATGTTTATCATAAACACATCAGTTCGCAAAAATAAAAGATTAAGAATGAGGCTACTTTTGAAATTATATTTCTCGTAAAAAGTGACCCCTAGTAGACCCTTTGGTATCATCTAGATGGTCTCCTGTAATTTCTGTAGAAGACAGACACAGGCAGACAGACAGAAATTCGCAGATATACAGTAATGCCCTATGTAATCGACCCCTTAAACACAGCAGAATTATGGGTAACTTTTCGGGATTCAGGAGAGCTTTCGGATGAATGTCAGCAGGCTATATTTCCCGCTAAATCCTGAAATATTACCCATAATTCTGCTATGTTTAAGGAGTCGATTACTTAGGGCATACTGTAGATATAGATGTAAGCATGTTATTAAATTATTCATGAATTCCAAATTAAATCACACGACGTCAGATGCACCTATCCCATGACACTCCACGTGACAATTCACCGTGTGTTCCAATTTTAGTTTGTCATGATCCAACCGGTTGGGCACCAATAGCAGGTCAGACCGACAAACAAATGAACACAGACACAGTTCGGTTTTATTAGTATACATACCCACATGTGTACAATATATATATTTAATTGGCAACGGGAATAAAGAACATGCACGGGTTCCACATGCACACATGTGTCTATCTCTTGTGCATATATTCCAAATTAAAGACTTGAGATGTTAAAAATTATAACTGCTATGGGATGGTATATTCTCGTGAAATATACGGATAGTTATAGTCTGTCCACAATGAAGTGCGAAGTTTTAAATCAATGCCGATCTGTAATTTGCCAAGTGTTAAGTCTTGGTTTATCAGTTTGTCGGGTCAGTGATTTCAACGGCCAGTACTATAAGTGACGGTTATATCTACGTGCAGCGGATATATTTATTTATGAAATAATTATGCGCGAATGGCAATCACTCACACAACTGATAACACATGTCTTGATTACGCCTTATTATAAAATTAGTAACATGCTAAAAACGAGCCCAAATCACCAGAATGGGACAAAGGCGAATATGTTTTATTTGAAGTTCTATCATGCTCGGGAACGCTCTAGAAAGATCACTGAAATGTCACTATATATGTGTATCAGGAATCAAGCATTAAATATAATTTAGAAACATATCAAAATAGCATAACAGGTAATGCTGTCAAGACACGTTATGTCATTACAAACGTTTATACCGATTGTACTGACTGTCCAACCGATTGTACTGACTGTCCAAGATCGCGAACTTTTCCACAGCTTGTGCGAATTTTGTATACATTTTTGGTTCAAAGCGACTTAATCGGACAGGTGCGCAACACACTGTGCCATCAGAAGTAGGCCAGTCATGCAGCCAATTCTATTTTAAAGAGCGCGGATTTGGGAAAGCTGCATTGTGTGAGAACGTAACATGATTCGCGTACATCTATATGCATTTCGGTATGTTGCTTTCCCGAGTAATGGTGCCTTTTCTGTGTACATAAATAGCACCAAACTGAACATACGCCTTCTCACCAGCAAAATGATAAATAGCCGATGTGTTGAAACGGTAGTATACCCAGGGGGGGGGGGTCGGACAAAAATTTCAGGCACGTATGGCATTTTTTCCCTTTCGATCATTTTTTGTACCCACCCACCCCCTTCGCCAAATGTTTTTCCGTTTTCGGCAGTTTTTTCCGACCATTTTTTGACACCCACCCCCCCCTTTTAACACTAAAACAGAGATTTGCGGGGGGGAATTCACTGTATACAGCTGTATATGAATTTCTGTGCATACTATTTATCATGGATGTTGACATGGACATGTAAATAGGAATGAGTCCTTTTGAGGTCATTCGGCCAAAAAAACATGGCTGCCAGCGGCCATCTTGGATTTAAAAATTTGCAACAAAATACAACACGATAACTGCCTGCAGTCAGTTTACAGTTTACAGTTGCCAAAACACTAAAAAACAAGCAGGAAATTATTTTTTTTAGTTGCGGAAAAAAATTGCTTGTTGGTGGATTTGATCACCCACCCACCCCGGCATACGTGCCGGAATTTTTGTTTTCACCCCCCTGGTATACCATAAACAAATATAGCATGTCGAGCTTGTAAAATAGACGGATATTTTTTAGAATATACGGATATGAATGCGCGTATTTTACCATTTAATATATTATTGCAAGTCTTCACAGTCATGCATAAGTTCATAATACCAAGTTAACAATCGTTATTCACACAAAAACATACTTATATATGTCGTTCAATGTAATTATGCTACATTGATCGACCACCCATTTCGGAACAGCGAAATAGCGTATGGTATGATGACATTAAACTCTCTTTGCTCGCTTACCTATATCGCGATGTTCCCAACAGTTTAAGGTGCCGTATTTTAACAAATAGATTGTCATGAAATGGTAGCATTCTGGAAATGATATATACATGGCAGCTTATACCTACACATTCCATATGCAATTCGCTTAATTTTGGTGTGATTCATATTCTTGTATACCCGCAGGTGGTGAATTAGTCGGCGCTTTAAGGCATTTATTGTATATTTTCCGAGTAGCGAACGAATGTACGACGTCGACGTTGTCGCCTATTCGTAAGTTATAAGACTTTACATTACGTCTCGTCCAATTAATGCGAAATATGCAATCGGCGGTCTTAACAGTCGGACAATAAAGTCATATATTTTCACTCGTGACACATACAGATGATAAAGAGACAATTTTTAAATGGTCAGATCTGAATTCAACAAAATTATGCACTATGTCAGATGGTAAACCAATACCAAACCGCAAAGTGTCACGTTCCGAAATTATGATACCAAAATTAGCGACTAAGGGGTGGCAAGGTTGGGGCGTCGGACGGGATACGCTGACTCCCATTCATTCAATTCGAATATATCATATATTAAAATGGTTTACGGGCGCGTGAACGGATAGAAAATAGTTTCAATTGAATTGAGAACTGCAAGCGAAAGTCCGCGCATAAGACGGATTGTGCTTTATGAAAACGTGGTCCATGGTGAGAAGTGTTATAACAATATACGACGGACACCACAGTTCTGTTAATTCTCAAATGTCAAAGTCGAGAATTATTTTTGTAAAAAATGGGGGTTTTAAAAAAAGTGAAAACAAAACGAACTACTATTCTAAAACTAATGAATTTCGACCGTTTTTGGACTCAAAATATGTCATTTTTAAGCCGCATCGTGATAAAACCGCATAATCACGGCCGGTCGGCAAGACAGACAGCCGACTTTGTTTTGAGTGATTACCCATTAGCCAATACAACACTTAATACAGTGCGCCAACATGAATGGATGTTGAAATATATCGCCAGTGGTCATTTGTGTAATTTTTGACATTGTAAAAATGTCCTGGTTTGGTCTTCTGTCTATGTTTAAGACGCTCACATAGAGCAAATCCAGCTGTTGCGCTTCGTCTAGGAGAAGATCGGGACACAAGCACTTTCTACACATGGACTTTATTAGTACATTTTTCGATGTGTTATAACTTGGTCATTTCTCACCCGATTTACAAAATTCTTTCACGAGTAGCATCAGTACATCGTATAGATACCCGACAGTAAAAATGGTTGGAATCGGTGACAAGAAAAAAATTGACAAATTTTGCACCCCTCCCCGGGTCAACAAATTGTTTTCGGACCTTGGTGAAAATTTCCCCGATTCGTGCCCTTTCCTTAGTTTACACGATTACGAGAACCGAATTCAGCTGCTTGACTTCTTACAGGAGAAAATCTGCGCACAAACTTTTTCCAAAATTTTGGTTTAAGGGCCATAACTCTGGTAAGCAAGTTAGGGCACAAACCTAAATGCTCCATTACCATGCATCTTGGCATGGTGCATATACCTACCAAATTTCAATGCTTTAACTTTTAAACTTTCTGAGATATAAGGGTTTCAAAATATATTAAGAATAATAAATAATAATAATAGTGAAAAATAAAAAATTGAATAACAATATACTTCCATATTAAAATATGTAAGTATAATAAGGGAATCGCTCGGAATTGATTGGAATGTCGATAGTATGGTTTATTGACATTTCTGTGTTCAGTTGGAAAGTTCTGGTGTGACCCCCACCCATGCCTCGAAATTTGATGACGCGGGTAGAAAAGTCGCCATATATCGGCCAATTTTCGAGATATCGAGCTAATATTTGCGCCATTGTGTTCGTATTTTATGCCCCTATAATATTTACTAGGGTTTTGGTGAGGTATTGCGCCGATATTTTACTATGTAGGCCAATATGTATGTTTCTGGTTCATACTTTTTTGAATATCTCCGGACTCATTCGACATAATGCAGCAAATGAATAATCGTTTAAAAGAGCTAAAAATTCCCCATCGAATGATACCAAACACGTCACGATTGGTTGAAGAAATATAAATTCATAGTGCTTTCCCTGTAAACTTGAAAAAAGGAAAGGGCCACCATTTCTACATTTGTCAACCGATTCACAAAATTCACGCACGATAATACTTAGTACATCCTACAGATACTTCACAACCATTTTGGTTAAAATCGGCGACAAAAAAAAAATTGACATATTTTGCCCCTCCCTTAGCCCAGGAAAAATTGAGCGGACCTTTTTAAAAATGTCCTGGTTTGGTCTTCTGTCTATGTTTAAGACGCTCACATAGAGCAAATCCAGCTGTTGCGCTTCGTCTAGGAGAAGATCGGGACACAAGCACTTTCTACACATGGACTTTATTAGTACATTTTTCGATGTGTTATAACTTGGTCATTTCTCACCCGATTTACAAAATTCTTTCACGAGTAGCATCAGTACATCGTATAGATACCCGACAGTAAAAATGGTTGGAATCGGTGACAAGAAAAAAATTGACAAATTTTGCACCCCTCCCCGGGTCAACAAATTGTTTTCGGACCTTGGTGAAAATTTCCCCGATTCGTGCCCTTTCCTTAGTTTACACGATTACGAGAACCGAATTCAGCTGCTTGACTTCTTACAGGAGAAAATCTGCGCACAAACTTTTTCCAAAATTTTGGTTTAAGGGCCATAACTCTGGTAAGCAAGTTAGGGCACAAACCTAAATGCTCCATTACCATGCATCTTGGCATGGTGCATATACCTACCAAATTTCAATGCTTTAACTTTTAAACTTTCTGAGATATAAGGGTTTCAAAATATATTAAGAATAATAAATAATAATAATAGTGAAAAATAAAAAATTGAATAACAATATACTTCCATATTAAAATATGTAAGTATAATAAGGGAATCGCTCGGAATTGATTGGAATGTCGATAGTATGGTTTATTGACATTTCTGTGTTCAGTTGGAAAGTTCTGGTGTGACCCCCACCCATGCCTCGAAATTTGATGACGCGGGTAGAAAAGTCGCCATATATCGGCCAATTTTCGAGATATCGAGCTAATATTTGCGCCATTGTGTTCGTATTTTATGCCCCTATAATATTTACTAGGGTTTTGGTGAGGTATTGCGCCGATATTTTACTATGTAGGCCAATATGTATGTTTCTGGTTCATACTTTTTTGAATATCTCCGGACTCATTCGACATAATGCAGCAAATGAATAATCGTTTAAAAGAGCTAAAAATTCCCCATCGAATGATACCAAACACGTCACGATTGGTTGAAGAAATATAAATTCATAGTGCTTTCCCTGTAAACTTGAAAAAAGGAAAGGGCCACCATTTCTACATTTGTCAACCGATTCACAAAATTCACGCACGATAATACTTAGTACATCCTACAGATACTTCACAACCATTTTGGTTAAAATCGGCGACAAAAAAAAAATTGACATATTTTGCCCCTCCCTTAGCCCAGGAAAAATTGAGCGGACCTTTTTAAAAATGTCCTGGTTTGGTCTTCTGTCTATGTTTAAGACGCTCACATAGAGCAAATCCAGCTGTTGCGCTTCGTCTAGGAGAAGATCGGGACACAAGCACTTTCTACACATGGACTTTATTAGTACATTTTTCGATGTGTTATAACTTGGTCATTTCTCACCCGATTTACAAAATTCTTTCACGAGTAGCATCAGTACATCGTATAGATACCCGACAGTAAAAATGGTTGGAATCGGTGACAAGAAAAAAATTGACAAATTTTGCACCCCTCCCCGGGTCAACAAATTGTTTTCGGACCTTGGTGAAAATTTCCCCGATTCGTGCCCTTTCCTTAGTTTACACGATTACGAGAACCGAATTCAGCTGCTTGACTTCTTACAGGAGAAAATCTGCGCACAAACTTTTTCCAAAATTTTGGTTTAAGGGCCATAACTCTGGTAAGCAAGTTAGGGCACAAACCTAAATGCTCCATTACCATGCATCTTGGCATGGTGCATATACCTACCAAATTTCAATGCTTTAACTTTTAAACTTTCTGAGATATAAGGGTTTCAAAATATATTAAGAATAATAAATAATAATAATAGTGAAAAATAAAAAATTGAATAACAATATACTTCCATATTAAAATATGTAAGTATAATAATAATAATAATAATGAAAAATAATCGAAAAAGGGCCATAACTCTGTCAAAAGATATTGGACCAACATCTGGATACCATTATTTTTAGTAGACCTTAGATGCCTATATTCGCTAGAGATTTCGCGGTCCTCCTCCCATTAGTTTCTGAGTATTTTCAATTAAACAGAAAACGGCCGCAGTAGAAAAACAATATACTTCCTTGGTTACACCATGGAAGTATAATAATAGGGAAAATCATGAGTGGAAAGAATCCCAGTTTAGGGACGTAAAATGTGAAGTATGGTGAGTATATGTTGTCAAGACATGTGTAGGTTTATCTCAAGTGTTTGGACGTGACCCCACCCCTGCCTCGAAATTGGGTGACGGGATTGGGAAAACATCAACCCTGGCACAAAATGCGAAGTTTGAGGGCCCGTAACTCCGTTAGTTTCCAACGGATTTTAAAATTATTTTCAGTTTTGCGATCTGCCGCTAACATAGATTGTATAGTGTAAATTTCATCTGATTTGGAGACGGATAACACTTTGATTATTGGAAAGCATATGGGCCCAAATATAAAATTGGACGGCCAAAATCTCCGCCATTTCCCAACGTATTTACGATCTGTTTTCAGCTTCGAGATCGGCTGATGTTGCAGATGTTATATTCTAAGTTTCATCTGATTCGGAAAAGAATTAAAAATTGGTACCACTGACCACCCCTCCCCAGACCCACAATACTGAACCGACACTTGCAAAATTTGGCCCACCGCGTGCCGTCTTCAGTCCGTACGCATTTTCGTATCAGATGACATCCTATGTTCGATCTCTTCGGAGGAGATGTGTTATCAAGCACATGGGCCCAAAATTGCAAAGTTTGAGGGCCCGCGATTCTTTTAGTTTTCGATGGATTTTCGAAATTCTTCCAGCTTCTAGATCGGCTGATGTTGCAGATGTTATATTCCAAGTTTCATCTGATTCCGAGAATAATTAAAAATTGGTACCACGGACCACCCCTCCCCAGACCCACAATAATGAACCGACACTGGCAAAATTTGGCCAGTCGCGTGCCCTCTTCAGTCCGCACATATTGGCGTATCAGATGACATCCTATATTCGATATCTTCGGAGGAGATGTGGTCACAAGCACATGGGCCCAAAATTGCAAAGTTTGAGGGCCCGTAACTCTTGCATGTCTTCTCTGATTTCAAAAATCCTTTCTAGTATGGATTTGTTTTCGTTCAGGGAATCAACATACTTAAATAGAGGAATGTCAATCAAAACCTTTTTTTTTCGAAAATTTTGCCCCCACCCCAGCGTCAAAATATATGGCCGACCCTGTTCAATTTTCTTTTTCAGACTAAACTGACAACTGTCAACACGACTATGAAATCCAAATGCAGTTATCTCTAATGATACGAGAGTACAGCATAGTAAATCAAATAGAGGTTTGCCTATTTATGGGCGGTAACTCCTCAGGAAAAGCGCGGACACAAGTTTTGATGCCCGTGGGCAGCAGGGCATATCGAGGTGTGCATACGGTCCAATTTTCGATGCTCTGCTGCTTATAATTTCCGAGATAATAAAATGACATTTTTTCAGATAAAGGGAGATAACTCCTCGGAGAAAACGCGGAAAATATTCTTTATGCGACGATGGCATACAACTCTTTGACCCAAAGATACGTACCAATATTTAGTGTGCTACTCCTGGTACTTTTCGAGTAATAAGGGTTGCAAAAGTGTCCAGTATAATAATAATAATAACTAGAGGTCAGATTCCATGGAATCAGATATACTTCCATGGTATTCCATCCCATCCCATCCCGACCTGACCTTGGTCTTCAAAATGGTCAATCGAAGGTCAAATCGGGTAAAACAGACGGATTTCCACGAAATTTGATACCTAGGGCTACTTTTGTCCGGGGAGTCTTTTGGGCGGATCAAGTCGTGACCCCGACCTGACATTGACCTTCGAAATGGTCAGTTCAAGGTCCAAATCGAGTAAAACGATTGGATTTCGACGAAATTTTATACCTAGGAAAACTTTTGTCCGGGGAGTGTTTTGGACAGGTCAAATCGTGACAATAGGTTACTTTTACAGTAGAGCGGACATACCTATATAGTATATCGGTGAGCATATTCATGCATTTGCCTTGCTTCTTGCTAAGTCCGTTTGAATTTGCGTCATGAAGAGAGGGTTTGAATTTGAGTAATATATATCACCCGTCACAACGTTATACGCTACCAGGGTTAAACCGTTCAATATAAGTTATTAAAAAGTGTACTAATCTTGCGTATATATACTACTTATCACATCCACTCATCGAAAAGTTTTTATCTCAATATATGATTTTCGGAGTAATTTTGCCCATTTGATCTTCGGTGGAATTTTCCAAATCTGAACCCACCCGACACAAACACTCCCTTGAGAAGGTTGCGTTTATATTAGAGAGGTCAAATTTTAGAGTCATACCTACAGTATACCGGCTTATGTACCACCGCATTAAACTCGCTCCTACATCGGCCCGTTTGGATTTGGGGCTAAAAATCGGCTAGTGATAGACTACAGAAGTATACATATTTATGATATATAGCGTTGTCACGAGTAAACCGTTCCATCTGAAAATTAGAAAATTGCGCTCTAGATGCGCGTGAACACTAGCTATCAGATATACTCGTCAAAAAAAATTACCTCGATGTTTGAATTTGAAGTATAGCGGTCAAGATTTGGGGGGGCGTGAATAGAATATCCAAATGTACCTGCTACGGCATTACCTTGATCTTTAATTAGCCCTTTTGGATTTGGTGGGAAGAATAGGTGCATTTTCCTGTTCCCCGTATAGCGGAAAGGGGTATATATATATAGTCACGCATTTCAATCAGTTTGGATATACAGTTTAAATATACACAGTTATATGCCTATATATTTAATACTAATATATTGTCTTATAAATTAACAACGCAGTGCGTAGTCCAGTGGTGAGAGCGTCAAACCCTCAGTTTGTGTTTTATTGCGACGTGAGTTCGAATCCCGTCAAATTATCTTTTTTTATTTTTTATTTTTAACATGTTTTGGTGTATTTTAATCATCAAATACGAATAATACCAAACTAAAGATAATGTAAAGATGCTTTTTATATTCGATTTCAATCAATTTGAATATAAAGTTTAAATATACACAGTTATATGCCTATATACTTAATACTAATATATTTTCTTATAAATTAACAGCGCAGTGGGTAGCCCAGTGGTAAGAGCGTCAAACCTTCAGTTTGTGTTTTATTGCGACGTGAGTTCGAATCCCGTCAAATTATCTTTTTGTATTTTTTATTTTTAACATGTTTTGGTGTATTTTAATCATCAAATACGAATAATACCAAACTAAAGATAATGTAAAATGTGTTATTGAATCGGATATAAAACAATAAACACGTGGGTCGGTTTTCGCATATATAACATGAAGCGCGCTTAATGAACGTTCGGTCCGAAGAATATAATGAGTGATTAACAACAACACACAAATAGTTTGAACGTAATCGAACAGAAAAGAGCGTTCTCTATAAGTAGATTCCTTTATGGTAGGAATAATGAGCGGTTGTTTCCCGTTTGCTTTTTTGACAAGACTTAAATGACGGAGTACGAAACTATCAGTGGTGTTTTAGTTTGCGAAAGTATAAAAGGAGTCATTTCCAATTCGGCAGACATATACTCACGGAAAGAATTGAATGTCTATCAGCAGTATACTACGGTTTATAACAATATACAAATTGATCTTACGAAACTGATGATGTTTGCATGTTTCTATGTGTTTATCGTTGTTATCGCAAACGGAATAATTGGCTATACGTCGTCATTACGTTAGTAGAAATATACACCGTATAACGAAGGCTTGTTTGACCAAATTAATGTAATGTTTGTATTTTGTTTGGTTGTATATGATATGCAATGCGTTGAAGATGCGAAAGAAAATACAAAAGTGAAATGCACTCACGCAGATAGCTCATGACACACTATACACGATAAAATGATAATTTGCCACACACCATGGGCTACACAATTTACGAATAGGTGGGTTTATATTAAAATCCAAGTTATTTGCTTTATAACGGCTCCGATATGAACTCATACCAATATACCACTCTGAAAATGATTGTTGGAATTCGATGGGCGTTCTATCGGTTCTCAGGTAGAGGATTGAGACTGGCCCGCGGTAAGACGGGTGTATTCGAATCGGAGGTAGGTTCCATCCCAGGGGGGATGGGGTAGCCGGAGGAAGGAGAGAGGGGAGTGACAAATTTTTGGCGTATATATAGATAATATATATTATATATATAAGCGGAATTATTTTGAAGAGCTCTTTTCACTTGACTGAGAAAAAATAATGTTCTAAGTCCAAAAGATTTTGTTGAAATATTGGAGCCTTTTTCAAAAAGTGAAAACAAAATGAACGACTTTTCTGGGACAGGTCGATTTGGATCCGTTTTGGACTCTGGATTTCCCAAAAGTCATCTCCGTTTCGCGTGTAGCATAATATGAATCTTCGGAGGAGATGTGTTATCAAGCACATGGTCCCAAATTGCAAACTTTGAGGGCCCGTAACTCTTGCATTTCTTCTCGGATTTCAAAAATCCTTTCCGGTATGAGTTTGTTTTCGTTCGGGAAATACATAAACTTAAATATATGAATGTCAATCAAAATTTTATTTTTCAAAAAATTTACACCCCACCCCCAGTGTCAAAATATATGTCCGACCCTGTCAAATTTTCCTTCTCTGACTAAACTGACAACGGTCAACACGACTATGAAAACCACATGCAGTTATCTGGAATGATACAAGAGGACAACAGAGTACAATCAAATAGAGGTTTGCCAACTATGGGAGGTAACTCCTCAGGGAAAGCGCGGACACAAGTTCTGATGCCCGTGGGCAGTAGGGCATATCGAGATGTGCATACAGTCCAATTTTCGATGCTCTGCTCCTTATAATTTCCGAGATAATAAAATGAAATTTTTTCATATAAAGGGAGATAACTCCACGGGGTAAATGCGGACAATATCCGTTATGAGCCAAAGGCATAGAACTCATTTACCTCAACATACTTACCAAACTTGAGTTGTCTAGTACTAATACATTCCGAGATTTGGGCGTTGAAAAATACTGTAGTATAATAATAATAATAATAATAATGAAAAATAATCGAAAAAGGGCCATAACTCTGTTAAAAGATATTGGACCAACATCCGGATACCATTATTTTTAGTAGACCTTAGATGCCTTCATTCGCTAGAGATTTCGCGGTCCTCCTCCCATTAGTTTCTGAGTATTTCCAATTAAACAGAAAACGGCCGCAGTAGAAAAACAATATACTTCCTTGGTTACACCATGGAAGTATAATAATAGGGAAAATCATGAGTGGAAAGAATCGCAGTTTCGGGACGGAAAATATAAGTATTGTGAGTATATGTTGTCCTAACATGTGTAGGTTGATCTCAAGTGTTTGGACGTGACCCCACCCCTACCTCGAAATTGGGTGACGGGATTGGGAAAACATCAACCCTGGCACAAAATGCGAAGTTTGAGGGCCCGTAACTCCGTTAGTTTCCAACGGATTTAAAAATTGTTTTCAGTTTTGCGATCTGCCGCTGACCTAGATTGCACAACATAAATTTCATCTGATTCGGACCCGAATAACACTTTGGTTATTGGAAAGCATATGGGCCCAAATTCAAAATTGGATGGCCAAAATCTCCGCCATTTTCAGACGGATTTACGATCTGTTTTCAGCTTCGTGATCAACGTATATGGTAGATGTTACATTCCAAGTTTCATCTGATTCGGAGAAGAATAAAAAAAATGGTACCACGGACTACCCCTCCCCTGACCAACAATACTGAACCGACACTGGAGAAATTACACCCACCGCGTGCCCTCTTCAGTCCGTACGGATTATCGTAGCAGATTACATCCTAGGTTCGATATCTTCGGAAAAGATGTGTTATCAAGCACATGGGCCCAAAATTGCAAAGTTTGAGGGCCCGCAATTCTTTCAGTTTTCGATGGATTTTCGAAATTCTTTAAGTTTCTAGATCGGCTGAGGTTGCAGATGTTATATTCCCAGTTTCATCTGATTCGGAAAATAATTAAAAATTGGTACCATGGACCACCCCTCCCCAGACCCACAATACTGAACCGACACTGGCAATATTTGGCCCACCGCGTGCCCTCTTCAGTCCATACGTATTTTCGTATCAGATGACATCCTATGTTCGATATCTTCGGAGGAGATGTGTTATCAAGCAGATGGGTCCAAAATTGCAAAGTTTGAGGGCCCGCAATTATGTCAGTTTTCGATGGATTTTCGAAATTCTTTCAATTTCGAGATCGACTGATGTTGGAGATGTTATATTCTAAGTTTCATCTGATTCGGAGAAGAATTAAAAATTGGTACCACGGACAACCCCTCCCCAGACCCACAATAATGAACAGACACTGGCAAAATTTGGCCCACCGCGTGCTCTCTTCCGTCCGCACACGTTGGCGTATCAGATGATATTCTATGTTCGATACCTTCGGAGGAGATGTGTTATCAAGCACATGGTCCCAAATTGCAAACTTTGAGGGCCCGTAACTCTTGCATTTCTTCTCGGATTTCAAAAATCCTTTCCGGTATGAGTTTGTTTTCGTTCGGGAAATACATAAACTTAAATATATGAATGTCAATCAAAATTTTATTTTTCAAAAAATTTACACCCCACCCCCAGTGTCAAAATATATGTCCGACCCTGTCAAATTTTCCTTCTCTGACTAAACTGACAACGGTCAACACGACTATGAAAACCACATGCAGTTATCTGGAATGATACAAGAGGACAACAGAGTACAATCAAATAGAGGTTTGCCAACTATGGGAGGTAACTCCTCAGGGAAAGCGCGGACACAAGTTCTGATGCCCGTGGGCAGTAGGGCATATCGAGATGTGCATACAGTCCAATTTTCGATGCTCTGCTCCTTATAATTTCCGAGATAATAAAATGAAATTTTTTCATATAAAGGGAGATAACTCCACGGGGTAAATGCGGACAATATCCGTTATGAGCCAAAGGCATAGAACTCATTTACCTCAACATACTTACCAAACTTGAGTTGTCTAGTACTAATACATTCCGAGATTTGGGCGTTGAAAAATACTGTAGTATAATAATAATAATAATAATAATGAAAAATAATCGAAAAAGGGCCATAACTCTGTTAAAAGATATTGGACCAACATCCGGATACCATTATTTTTAGTAGACCTTAGATGCCTTCATTCGCTAGAGATTTCGCGGTCCTCCTCCCATTAGTTTCTGAGTATTTCCAATTAAACAGAAAACGGCCGCAGTAGAAAAACAATATACTTCCTTGGTTACACCATGGAAGTATAATAATAGGGAAAATCATGAGTGGAAAGAATCGCAGTTTCGGGACGGAAAATATAAGTATTGTGAGTATATGTTGTCCTAACATGTGTAGGTTGATCTCAAGTGTTTGGACGTGACCCCACCCCTACCTCGAAATTGGGTGACGGGATTGGGAAAACATCAACCCTGGCACAAAATGCGAAGTTTGAGGGCCCGTAACTCCGTTAGTTTCCAACGGATTTAAAAATTGTTTTCAGTTTTGCGATCTGCCGCTGACCTAGATTGCACAACATAAATTTCATCTGATTCGGACCCGAATAACACTTTGGTTATTGGAAAGCATATGGGCCCAAATTCAAAATTGGATGGCCAAAATCTCCGCCATTTTCAGACGGATTTACGATCTGTTTTCAGCTTCGTGATCAACGTATATGGTAGATGTTACATTCCAAGTTTCATCTGATTCGGAGAAGAATAAAAAAAATGGTACCACGGACTACCCCTCCCCTGACCAACAATACTGAACCGACACTGGAGAAATTACACCCACCGCGTGCCCTCTTCAGTCCGTACGGATTATCGTAGCAGATTACATCCTAGGTTCGATATCTTCGGAAAAGATGTGTTATCAAGCACATGGGCCCAAAATTGCAAAGTTTGAGGGCCCGCAATTCTTTCAGTTTTCGATGGATTTTCGAAATTCTTTAAGTTTCTAGATCGGCTGAGGTTGCAGATGTTATATTCCCAGTTTCATCTGATTCGGAAAATAATTAAAAATTGGTACCATGGACCACCCCTCCCCAGACCCACAATACTGAACCGACACTGGCAATATTTGGCCCACCGCGTGCCCTCTTCAGTCCATACGTATTTTCGTATCAGATGACATCCTATGTTCGATATCTTCGGAGGAGATGTGTTATCAAGCAGATGGGTCCAAAATTGCAAAGTTTGAGGGCCCGCAATTATGTCAGTTTTCGATGGATTTTCGAAATTCTTTCAATTTCGAGATCGACTGATGTTGGAGATGTTATATTCTAAGTTTCATCTGATTCGGAGAAGAATTAAAAATTGGTACCACGGACAACCCCTCCCCAGACCCACAATAATGAACAGACACTGGCAAAATTTGGCCCACCGCGTGCTCTCTTCCGTCCGCACACGTTGGCGTATCAGATGATATTCTATGTTCGATACCTTCGGAGGAGATGTGTTATCAAGCACATGGTCCCAAATTGCAAACTTTGAGGGCCCGTAACTCTTGCATTTCTTCTCGGATTTCAAAAATCCTTTCCGGTATGAGTTTGTTTTCGTTCGGGAAATACATAAACTTAAATATATGAATGTCAATCAAAATTTTATTTTTCAAAAAATTTACACCCCACCCCCAGTGTCAAAATATATGTCCGACCCTGTCAAATTTTCCTTCTCTGACTAAACTGACAACGGTCAACACGACTATGAAAACCACATGCAGTTATCTGGAATGATACAAGAGGACAACAGAGTACAATCAAATAGAGGTTTGCCAACTATGGGAGGTAACTCCTCAGGGAAAGCGCGGACACAAGTTCTGATGCCCGTGGGCAGTAGGGCATATCGAGATGTGCATACAGTCCAATTTTCGATGCTCTGCTCCTTATAATTTCCGAGATAATAAAATGAAATTTTTTCATATAAAGGGAGATAACTCCACGGGGTAAATGCGGACAATATCCGTTATGAGCCAAAGGCATAGAACTCATTTACCTCAACATACTTACCAAACTTGAGTTGTCTAGTACTAATACATTCCGAGATTTGGGCGTTGAAAAATACTGTAGTATAATAATAATAATAATAATAATGAAAAATAATCGAAAAAGGGCCATAACTCTGTTAAAAGATATTGGACCAACATCCGGATACCATTATTTTTAGTAGACCTTAGATGCCTTCATTCGCTAGAGATTTCGCGGTCCTCCTCCCATTAGTTTCTGAGTATTTCCAATTAAACAGAAAACGGCCGCAGTAGAAAAACAATATACTTCCTTGGTTACACCATGGAAGTATAATAATAGGGAAAATCATGAGTGGAAAGAATCGCAGTTTCGGGACGGAAAATATAAGTATTGTGAGTATATGTTGTCCTAACATGTGTAGGTTGATCTCAAGTGTTTGGACGTGACCCCACCCCTACCTCGAAATTGGGTGACGGGATTGGGAAAACATCAACCCTGGCACAAAATGCGAAGTTTGAGGGCCCGTAACTCCGTTAGTTTCCAACGGATTTAAAAATTGTTTTCAGTTTTGCGATCTGCCGCTGACCTAGATTGCACAACATAAATTTCATCTGATTCGGACCCGAATAACACTTTGGTTATTGGAAAGCATATGGGCCCAAATTCAAAATTGGATGGCCAAAATCTCCGCCATTTTCAGACGGATTTACGATCTGTTTTCAGCTTCGTGATCAACGTATATGGTAGATGTTACATTCCAAGTTTCATCTGATTCGGAGAAGAATAAAAAAAATGGTACCACGGACTACCCCTCCCCTGACCAACAATACTGAACCGACACTGGAGAAATTACACCCACCGCGTGCCCTCTTCAGTCCGTACGGATTATCGTAGCAGATTACATCCTAGGTTCGATATCTTCGGAAAAGATGTGTTATCAAGCACATGGGCCCAAAATTGCAAAGTTTGAGGGCCCGCAATTCTTTCAGTTTTCGATGGATTTTCGAAATTCTTTAAGTTTCTAGATCGGCTGAGGTTGCAGATGTTATATTCCCAGTTTCATCTGATTCGGAAAATAATTAAAAATTGGTACCATGGACCACCCCTCCCCAGACCCACAATACTGAACCGACACTGGCAATATTTGGCCCACCGCGTGCCCTCTTCAGTCCATACGTATTTTCGTATCAGATGACATCCTATGTTCGATATCTTCGGAGGAGATGTGTTATCAAGCAGATGGGTCCAAAATTGCAAAGTTTGAGGGCCCGCAATTATGTCAGTTTTCGATGGATTTTCGAAATTCTTTCAATTTCGAGATCGACTGATGTTGGAGATGTTATATTCTAAGTTTCATCTGATTCGGAGAAGAATTAAAAATTGGTACCACGGACAACCCCTCCCCAGACCCACAATAATGAACAGACACTGGCAAAATTTGGCCCACCGCGTGCTCTCTTCCGTCCGCACACGTTGGCGTATCAGATGATATTCTATGTTCGATACCTTCGGAGGAGATGTGTTATCAAGCACATGGTCCCAAATTGCAAACTTTGAGGGCCCGTAACTCTTGCATTTCTTCTCGGATTTCAAAAATCCTTTCCGGTATGAGTTTGTTTTCGTTCGGGAAATACATAAACTTAAATATATGAATGTCAATCAAAATTTTATTTTTCAAAAAATTTACACCCCACCCCCAGTGTCAAAATATATGTCCGACCCTGTCAAATTTTCCTTCTCTGACTAAACTGACAACGGTCAACACGACTATGAAAACCACATGCAGTTATCTGGAATGATACAAGAGGACAACAGAGTACAATCAAATAGAGGTTTGCCAACTATGGGAGGTAACTCCTCAGGGAAAGCGCGGACACAAGTTCTGATGCCCGTGGGCAGTAGGGCATATCGAGATGTGCATACAGTCCAATTTTCGATGCTCTGCTCCTTATAATTTCCGAGATAATAAAATGAAATTTTTTCATATAAAGGGAGATAACTCCACGGGGTAAATGCGGACAATATCCGTTATGAGCCAAAGGCATAGAACTCATTTACCTCAACATACTTACCAAACTTGAGTTGTCTAGTACTAATACATTCCGAGATTTGGGCGTTGAAAAATACTGTAGTATAATAATAATAATAATAATAATGAAAAATAATCGAAAAAGGGCCATAACTCTGTTAAAAGATATTGGACCAACATCCGGATACCATTATTTTTAGTAGACCTTAGATGCCTTCATTCGCTAGAGATTTCGCGGTCCTCCTCCCATTAGTTTCTGAGTATTTCCAATTAAACAGAAAACGGCCGCAGTAGAAAAACAATATACTTCCTTGGTTACACCATGGAAGTATAATAATAATAATGAAAAATAATCGAAAAAGGGCCATAACTCTGTTAAAAGATATTGGACCAACATCCGGATACCATTATTTTTAGTAGACCTTAGATGCCTTCATTCGCTAGAGATTTCGCGGTCCTCCTCCCATTAGTTTCTGAGTATTTCCAATTAAACAGAAAACGGCCGCAGTAGAAAAACAATATACTTCCTTGGTTACACCATGGAAGTATAATAATAGGATCAATCATGAGTGGAAAGAATCGCAGTTTATGGACGGAAAATATGAAGTATGGTGATTATATGTTGTCCTAATATGTGTAGGTTGATCTCAAGTGTTTGGACGTGACCCCACCCCTGCCTCGAAATTGGGTGACGGGATTGGGAAAACATCAACCCCTGGCACAAACTGCTAAGTTTGAGGCCCCGTAACTTCGTCAGTTTCCAACGGATTTTAAAGTTGTTTCCAGTTTTGTGATTTGCGGCTGACATAGATTGCATAGTATAAATTTCATCTGATTTGGATACGGATAACACTTTGATTATTGGAAAGCATATGGGCCCAAATTCAAACTTGTACGGCCAAAATCTCCGCCATTTTCCAACGTATTTACGATCTGTGTTCAGCTTCGAGATCGGCTGATGTTGCAGATATTATATTCCAAGTTTCATCTGATTCCGAGAAGAATTAAAATTCGGCACCACGGACCACCCCTCCCCAGACCCACAATAATGAACCGACACTGGCAACATTTGGCCCACCGCGTGCCGTCTCCAGTCCGTACGCATTTTCGTATCAGATGACATCCTATGTTCGATATCTTCGGAGGAGATGTGTTATCAAGCACATGGGCCCAAAATTGCAAAGTTTGAGGGCCCGCGATTCTTTTAGTTTTCGATGGATTTTCGAAATTCGTCCAGTTTCTAGATCGGCTGATGTTGCAGATGTTATATTCCAAGTTTCATCTGATTCCGAGAAGAATTAAAAATTGGTACCACGGACCACCCCTCCCCAGACCCACAATAATGAACCGACACTGGCAAAATTTGGCCCACCGCGTGCCCTCTTCCGTCCGCACACGTTGGCGTATCAGCTGACATCCAAACTTCGACATCTTCGGAGGAGATGTGTTGTCAAGCACATGGGCCCAAATTGCAAACTTTGAGGGCCCGTAACTCTTGCATTTCTTCTCGGATTTCAAAAATCCTTTCCGGTATGAGTTTGTTTTCGTTCGGGAAATACATAAACTTAAATATATGAATGTCAATCAAAATTTTATTTTGCAAACAATTTGCCCCCCACCCCAGTGTCAAAATATATGTCCGACCCTGTCAAAATTTCCTTCTCTGACTAAACTGACAACGGTCAACACGACTATGAAAACCACATGCAGTTATCTGGAATGATACAAGAGGACAACAGAGTACAATCAAATAGAGGTTTGCCAACTATGGGCGGTAACTCCTCAGGGAAAGCGCGGACACAAGTTCTGAAGCCCGTGGGCAGTAGGGCATATCGAGATGTGTATACAGTCCAATTTTCGATGCTCTGCTCCTTATAATTTCCGAGATAATAAAATGACATTTTTTCATATAAAGGGAGATAACTCCACGGGGTAAATGCGGACAATATCCGTTATGAGCCAAAGGCATAGAACTCATTTACCCCAACATACTTACCAAACTTGAGTTTTCTAGTACTAATACATTCCGAGATTTGGGCGTTGAAAAATACTGTAGTATAATAATAATAATAATAATAATAATGAAAAATAATCGAAAAAGGGCCATAACTCTGTTAAAAGATATTGGACCAACATCCGGATACCATTATTTTTAGTAGACCTTAGATGCCTTCATTCGCTAGAGATTTCGCGGTCCTCCTCCCATTAGTTTCTGAGTATTTCCAATTAAACAGAAAACGGCCGCAGTAGAAAAACAATATACTTCCTTGGTTACACCATGGAAGTATAATAATAGGATCAATCATGAGTGGAAAGAATCGCAGTTTATGGACGGAAAATATGAAGTATGGTGATTATATGTTGTCCTAATATGTGTAGGTTGATCTCAAGTGTTTGGACGTGACCCCACCCCTGCCTCGAAATTGGGTGACGGGATTGGGAAAACATCAACCCCTGGCACAAACTGCTAAGTTTGAGGCCCCGTAACTTCGTCAGTTTCCAACGGATTTTAAAGTTGTTTCCAGTTTTGTGATTTGCGGCTGACATAGATTGCATAGTATAAATTTCATCTGATTTGGATACGGATAACACTTTGATTATTGGAAAGCATATGGGCCCAAATTCAAACTTGTACGGCCAAAATCTCCGCCATTTTCCAACGTATTTACGATCTGTGTTCAGCTTCGAGATCGGCTGATGTTGCAGATATTATATTCCAAGTTTCATCTGATTCCGAGAAGAATTAAAATTCGGCACCACGGACCACCCCTCCCCAGACCCACAATAATGAACCGACACTGGCAACATTTGGCCCACCGCGTGCCGTCTCCAGTCCGTACGCATTTTCGTATCAGATGACATCCTATGTTCGATATCTTCGGAGGAGATGTGTTATCAAGCACATGGGCCCAAAATTGCAAAGTTTGAGGGCCCGCGATTCTTTTAGTTTTCGATGGATTTTCGAAATTCGTCCAGTTTCTAGATCGGCTGATGTTGCAGATGTTATATTCCAAGTTTCATCTGATTCCGAGAAGAATTAAAAATTGGTACCACGGACCACCCCTCCCCAGACCCACAATAATGAACCGACACTGGCAAAATTTGGCCCACCGCGTGCCCTCTTCCGTCCGCACACGTTGGCGTATCAGCTGACATCCAAACTTCGACATCTTCGGAGGAGATGTGTTGTCAAGCACATGGGCCCAAATTGCAAACTTTGAGGGCCCGTAACTCTTGCATTTCTTCTCGGATTTCAAAAATCCTTTCCGGTATGAGTTTGTTTTCGTTCGGGAAATACATAAACTTAAATATATGAATGTCAATCAAAATTTTATTTTGCAAACAATTTGCCCCCCACCCCAGTGTCAAAATATATGTCCGACCCTGTCAAAATTTCCTTCTCTGACTAAACTGACAACGGTCAACACGACTATGAAAACCACATGCAGTTATCTGGAATGATACAAGAGGACAACAGAGTACAATCAAATAGAGGTTTGCCAACTATGGGCGGTAACTCCTCAGGGAAAGCGCGGACACAAGTTCTGAAGCCCGTGGGCAGTAGGGCATATCGAGATGTGTATACAGTCCAATTTTCGATGCTCTGCTCCTTATAATTTCCGAGATAATAAAATGACATTTTTTCATATAAAGGGAGATAACTCCACGGGGTAAATGCGGACAATATCCGTTATGAGCCAAAGGCATAGAACTCATTTACCCCAACATACTTACCAAACTTGAGTTTTCTAGTACTAATACATTCCGAGATTTGGGCGTTGAAAAATACTGTAGTATAATAATAATAATAACTAGAGGTCAGATTCCATGGAATCAGATATACTTCCATGGTATTCCATCCCATCCCATCCCATCCCGACCTGACCTTGGCCTTCAAAATGGTCAATCGAAGGTCAAATCGGGTAAAACATGCGGATTTCCACGAAATTTGATACCTAGGGGTACTTTTGTCCGTGGAGTCTTTTGGGCGGGTCAAGTCGTGACCCCGACCTGACATTGACATTCGAAATGGTAAGTTCAAGGTCAAATCGAGTAAAACGATCGGATTTCGACGAAATTTTATACCTAGGAAAACTTTTGTCCGGGGAGTGTTTTGGACAGGTCAAATCGTGACAATATGTTACTTTTACAGTAGAGCGGACATACCTATATAGTATATCGGTGAGCATATTCATGCATTTGCCTTGCTTCTTGCTAAGTCCGTTTGAATTTGCGTCATGAAGAGAGGGTTTGAATTTGAGTAATATATATCACCCGTCACAACGTTATACGCTACCAGGGTTAAACCGTTCAATATAAATCATTAAAAAGTGTACTAATCTTGCGTTTATATACTACTTATCACATCCACTCATCGAAAAGTTTTTATCTCAATATATGATTTTCGGAGTAATTTTGCCCATTTGATCTTCGGTGGAATTTTCCAAATCTGAACCCACCCGACACAAACACTCCCTTGAGCAGGTTGCGTTTATATTAGAGAGGTCAAATTTTAGAGTCATACCTACAGTATACCGGCTTATGTACCACCGCATTAAACTCGCTCCTACATCGGCCCGTTTGGATTTGGGGCTAAAAATCGGCTAGTGATAGACTACAGAAGTATACATATTTATGATATATAGCGTTGTCACGAGTAAACCGTTCCGTTCCATCTGAAAATTAGAAAATTGCGCTCTAGATGCGCGTGAACACTAGCTATCAGATGTAGTCGTCAAAAAAAAAATTCTCGATGTTTGAATTTGAAGTATAGCGGTCAAGATTTGGGGGGGGGGCGTGAATAGAATATCCAAATGTACCTGCTACGGCATTACCTTGGTCTTTAATTAGCCCTTTTGGATTTGGTGGGAAGAATAGGTGCATTTTCCTGTTCCCCGTATAGCGGAAAGGGGTATATATATATATAGTCACGCATTTCAATCAGTTTGGATATAAAGTTTAAATATACACAGTTATATGCCTATATATTTAATACTAATATATTTTCTTATAAATTAATAGCGCAGTGCGTAGTCGAGTGGTCAGAGCGTCAAACCTTCAGTTTGTGTTTTTATTGCGACGTGAGTTCGAATCCCGTCAAATTATCTTTTTTTATTTTTTATTTTTAACATGTTTTGGTGTATTTTAATCATCAAATACGAATAATACCAAACTAAAGATAATGTAAAGATGCTTTTTATATTCGATTTCAATCAGTTTGGATATAAAGTTTAAATATACACAGTTATATGCCTACATATTTAATACTAATATATTTTCTTATAAATTAACAGCGCAGTGCGTAGCCGAGTGGAGAGAGCGTCAAACATTCAGTTTGTGTTTTATTGCGACGTGAGTTCGAATCCCGTCAAATTATCTTTTTTTATTTTTTATTTTTAACATGTTTTGGTGTATTTTAATCATCAAATACGAATAATACCAAACTAAAGATAATGTAAAGATGCTTTTTATATTCGATAAATAACTAGAATATAAACAATATACAAATTGATCTTACGAAACTGATGATGTTTGCATGTTTCTATGTGTTTATCGTTGTTATCGCAAATGGAATAATTGGCTATACGTCGTCATTACGTTAGTAGAAATATACACCATATAACGAAGTCTTGTGTGATCAAATTAATGTAATGTTTGTATTTTGTTTGGTTGTATATGATATGCAGTGCGTTGAAGATGCGAAAGAAAATACAAAAGTGAAATGCACGCACGCAGATAGCTCATGACACACTATACACGATAAAATGATAATTTACCACACACCATGGGCTACACAATTTACGAATAGGTGGGTTTATATTAAAATCCAAGTTATTTGCTTTATAACGGCTCCGATATGAACTCATACCAATATAGCACTCTGGAAATGATTGTTGGAATTCGACGGGCGTTCTATCAGTTCTCTGGTAGAGGAATGAGACTGGCCTGCGGCAAGACGGGTGTATTCGAATCGGAGGTAGGTTCCATCCCACGGAGGATGGGGTAGCCGGAGGAAGGAGAGAGGGGAGTGACAAATTTTTGGCGTATATATAGATAATATATATTATATATATAAGCGGAATTATTTTGAAGAGCTCTTTTCACTTGACTGAGAAAAAAATAATGTTCTAAGTCCAAAAGTTTTGGTTGAAATATTGGAGCCTTTTTCAAAAAGTGAAAACAAAATGAACGACTTTTCTGGGACAGGTCGATTTGGATCCGTTTTGGACTCTGGATTTCCCAAAAGTCATCTCCGTTTCGCGTGTAGCATAATCTGAATCTTCGGAGGAGATGTGAGGACAAGCACATGGGCCCAAATTGCAAACTTTGAGGGCCCGTAACTCTTGCATTTCTTCTCGGATTTCAAAAATCCTTTCCGGTATGAGTTTGTTTTCGTTCGGGAAATACATAAACTTAAATATATGAATGTCAATCAAAATTTTATTTTGCAAACAATTTGCCCCCCACCCCAGTGTCAAAATATATGTCTGACCCTGTCAAAATTTCCTTCTCTGACTAAACTGACAACGGTCAACACGACTATGAAAACCACATGCAGTTATCTGGAATGATACAAGAGGACAACAGAGTACAATCAAATAGAGGTTTGCCAACTATGGGCGGTAACTCCTCAGGGAAAGCGCGGACACAAGTTCTGATGCCCGTGGGCAGTAGGGCATATCGAGATGTGTATACAGTCCAATTTTCGATGCTCTGCTCCTTATAATTTCCGAGATAATAAAATGACATTTTTTCATATAAAGGGAGATAACTCTACGGGGTAAATGCGGACAATATCCGTTATGAGCCAAAGGCATAGAACTCATTTACCCCAACATACTTACCAAACTTGAGTTTTCTAGTACTAATACATTCCGAGATTTGGGCGTTGAAAAATACTGTAGTATAATAATAATAATAATAATGAAAAATAATCGAAAAAGGGCCATAACTCTGTTAAAAGATATTGGACCAACATCCGGATACCATTATTTTTAGTAGACCTTAGATGCCTTCATTCGCTAGAGATTTCGCGGTCCTCCTCCCATTAGTTTCTGAGTATTTCCAATTAAACAGAAAACGGCCGCAGTAGAAAAACAATATACTTCCTTGGTTACACCATGGAAGTATAATAATAGGATCAATCATGAGTGGAAAGAATCGCAGTTTATGGACGGAAAATATGAAGTATGGTGATTATATGTTGTCCTAATATGTGTAGGTTGATCTCAAGTGTTTGGACGTGACCCCACCCCTGCCTCGAAATTGGGTGACGGGATTGGGAAAACATCAACCCCTGGCACAAACTGCTAAGTTTGAGGCCCCGTAACTTCGTCAGTTTCCAACGGATTTTAAAGTTGTTTCCAGTTATGTGATTTGCGGCTGACATAGATTGCATAGTATAAATTTCATCTGATTTGGAGACGGATAACACTTTGATTATTGGAAAGCATATGGGCCCAAATTCAAACTTGTACGGCCAAAATCTCCGCCATTTTCCAACGTATTTACGATCTGTCTTCAGCTTCGAGATCGGCTGATGTTGCAGATATTATATTCCAAGTTTCATCTGATTCCGAGAAGAATTAAAATTCGGCACCACGGACCACCCCTCCCCAGACCCACAATAATGAACCGACACTGGCAAAATTTGGCCCACCGCGTGCCGTCTCCAGTCCGTACGCATTTTCGTATCAGATGACATCCTATGTTCGATATCTTCGGAGGAGATGTGTTATCAAGCACATGGGCCCAAAATTGCAAAGTTTGAGGGCCCGCGATTCTTTTAGTTTTCGATGGATTTTCGAAATTCTTCCAGTTTCTAGATCGGCTGATGTTGCAGATGTTATATTCCAAGTTTCATCTGATTCCGAGAAGAATTAAAAATTGGTACCACGGACCACCCCTCCCCAGACCCACAATAATGAACAGACACTGGCAAAATTTGGCCCACCGCGTGCTCTCTTCCGTCCGCACACGTTGGCGTATCAGATGATATCCTATGTTCGATATCTTCGGAGGAGATGTGAGGACAAGCACATGGGCCCAAATTGCAAACTTTGAGGGCCCGTAACTCTTGCATTTCTTCTCGGATTTCAAAAATCCTTTCCGGTATGAGTTTGTTTTCGTTCGGGAAATACATAAACTTAAATATATGAATGTCAATCAAAATTTTATTTTGCAAACAATTTGCCCCCCACCCCAGTGTCAAAATATATGTCTGACCCTGTCAAAATTTCCTTCTCTGACTAAACTGACAACGGTCAACACGACTATGAAAACCACATGCAGTTATCTGGAATGATACAAGAGGACAACAGAGTACAATCAAATAGAGGTTTGCCAACTATGGGCGGTAACTCCTCAGGGAAAGCGCGGACACAAGTTCTGATGCCCGTGGGCAGTAGGGCATATCGAGATGTGTATACAGTCCAATTTTCGATGCTCTGCTCCTTATAATTTCCGAGATAATAAAATGACATTTTTTCATATAAAGGGAGATAACTCTACGGGGTAAATGCGGACAATATCCGTTATGAGCCAAAGGCATAGAACTCATTTACCCCAACATACTTACCAAACTTGAGTTTTCTAGTACTAATACATTCCGAGATTTGGGCGTTGAAAAATACTGTAGTATAATAATAATAATAATAATGAAAAATAATCGAAAAAGGGCCATAACTCTGTTAAAAGATATTGGACCAACATCCGGATACCATTATTTTTAGTAGACCTTAGATGCCTTCATTCGCTAGAGATTTCGCGGTCCTCCTCCCATTAGTTTCTGAGTATTTCCAATTAAACAGAAAACGGCCGCAGTAGAAAAACAATATACTTCCTTGGTTACACCATGGAAGTATAATAATAGGATCAATCATGAGTGGAAAGAATCGCAGTTTATGGACGGAAAATATGAAGTATGGTGATTATATGTTGTCCTAATATGTGTAGGTTGATCTCAAGTGTTTGGACGTGACCCCACCCCTGCCTCGAAATTGGGTGACGGGATTGGGAAAACATCAACCCCTGGCACAAACTGCTAAGTTTGAGGCCCCGTAACTTCGTCAGTTTCCAACGGATTTTAAAGTTGTTTCCAGTTATGTGATTTGCGGCTGACATAGATTG
This sequence comes from Siphonodentalium dalli, assembly GCA_032622095.1. Taxonomy (NCBI): domain Eukaryota; kingdom Metazoa; phylum Mollusca; class Scaphopoda; order Gadilida; family Siphonodentaliidae; genus Siphonodentalium; species Siphonodentalium dalli. Next base: position 255,162,089 of record CP136064.1, read on the forward strand.
CATAGTATAAATTTCATCTGATTTGGAGACGGATAACACTTTGATTATTGGAAAGCATATGGGCCCAAATTCAAACTTGTACGGCCAAAATCTCCGCCATTTTCCAACGTATTTACGATCTGTCTTCAGCTTCGAGATCGGCTGATGTTGCAGATATTATATTCCAAGTTTCATCTGATTCCGAGAAGAATTAAAATTCGGCACCACGGACCACCCCTCCCCAGACCCACAATAATGAACCGACACTGGCAAAATTTGGCCCACCGCGTGCCGTCTCCAGTCCGTACGCATTTTCGTATCAGATGACATCCTATGTTCGATATCTTCGGAGGAGATGTGTTATCAAGCACATGGGCCCAAAATTGCAAAGTTTGAGGGCCCGCGATTCTTTTAGTTTTCGATGGATTTTCGAAATTCTTCCAGTTTCTAGATCGGCTGATGTTGCAGATGTTATATTCCAAGTTTCATCTGATTCCGAGAAGAATTAAAAATTGGTACCACGGACCACCCCTCCCCAGACCCACAATAATGAACAGACACTGGCAAAATTTGGCCCACCGCGTGCTCTCTTCCGTCCGCACACGTTGGCGTATCAGATGATATCCTATGTTCGATATCTTCGGAGGAGATGTGAGGACAAGCACATGGGCCCAAATTGCAAACTTTGAGGGCCCGTAACTCTTGCATTTCTTCTCGGATTTCAAAAATCCTTTCCGGTATGAGTTTGTTTTCGTTCGGGAAATACATAAACTTAAATATATGAATGTCAATCAAAATTTTATTTTGCAAACAATTTGCCCCCCACCCCAGTGTCAAAATATATGTCTGACCCTGTCAAAATTTCCTTCTCTGACTAAACTGACAACGGTCAACACGACTATGAAAACCACATGCAGTTATCTGGAATGATACAAGAGGACAACAGAGTACAATCAAATAGAGGTTTGCCAACTATGGGCGGTAACTCCTCAGGGAAAGCGCGGACACAAGTTCTGATGCCCGTGGGCAGTAGGGCATATCGAGATGTGTATACAGTCCAATTTTCGATGCTCTGCTCCTTATAATTTCCGAGATAATAAAATGACATTTTTTCATATAAAGGGAGATAACTCTACGGGGTAAATGCGGACAATATCCGTTATGAGCCAAAGGCATAGAACTCATTTACCCCAACATACTTACCAAACTTGAGTTTTCTAGTACTAATACATTCCGAGATTTGGGCGTTGAAAAATACTGTAGTATAATAATAATAATAATAATGAAAAATAATCGAAAAAGGGCCATAACTCTGTTAAAAGATATTGGACCAACATCCGGATACCATTATTTTTAGTAGACCTTAGATGCCTTCATTCGCTAGAGATTTCGCGGTCCTCCTCCCATTAGTTTCTGAGTATTTCCAATTAAACAGAAAACGGCCGCAGTAGAAAAACAATATACTTCCTTGGTTACACCATGGAAGTATAATAATAATAATGAAAAATAATCGAAAAAGGGCCATAACTCTGTTAAAAGATATTGGACCAACATCCGGATACCATTATTTTTAGTAGACCTTAGATGCCTTCATTCGCTAGAGATTTCGCGGTCCTCCTCCCATTAGTTTCTGAGTATTTCCAATTAAACAGAAAACGGCCGCAGTAGAAAAACAATATACTTCCTTGGTTACACCATGGAAGTATAATAATAGGATCAATCATGAGTGGAAAGAATCGCAGTTTATGGACGGAAAATATGAAGTATGGTGATTATATGTTGTCCTAATATGTGTAGGTTGATCTCAAGTGTTTGGACGTGACCCCACCCCTGCCTCGAAATTGGGTGACGGGATTGGGAAAACATCAACCCCTGGCACAAACTGCTAAGTTTGAGGCCCCGTAACTTCGTCAGTTTCCAACGGATTTTAAAGTTGTTTCCAGTTTTGTGATTTGCGGCTGACATAGATTGCATAGTATAAATTTCATCTGATTTGGATACGGATAACACTTTGATTATTGGAAAGCATATGGGCCCAAATTCAAACTTGTACGGCCAAAATCTCCGCCATTTTCCAACGTATTTACGATCTGTGTTCAGCTTCGAGATCGGCTGATGTTGCAGATATTATATTCCAAGTTTCATCTGATTCCGAGAAGAATTAAAATTCGGCACCACGGACCACCCCTCCCCAGACCCACAATAATGAACCGACACTGGCAACATTTGGCCCACCGCGTGCCGTCTCCAGTCCGTACGCATTTTCGTATCAGATGACATCCTATGTTCGATATCTTCGGAGGAGATGTGTTATCAAGCACATGGGCCCAAAATTGCAAAGTTTGAGGGCCCGCGATTCTTTTAGTTTTCGATGGATTTTCGAAATTCGTCCAGTTTCTAGATCGGCTGATGTTGCAGATGTTATATTCCAAGTTTCATCTGATTCCGAGAAGAATTAAAAATTGGTACCACGGACCACCCCTCCCCAGACCCACAATAATGAACCGACACTGGCAAAATTTGGCCCACCGCGTGCCCTCTTCCGTCCGCACACGTTGGCGTATCAGCTGACATCCAAACTTCGACATCTTCGGAGGAGATGTGTTGTCAAGCACATGGGCCCAAATTGCAAACTTTGAGGGCCCGTAACTCTTGCATTTCTTCTCGGATTTCAAAAATCCTTTCCGGTATGAGTTTGTTTTCGTTCGGGAAATACATAAACTTAAATATATGAATGTCAATCAAAATTTTATTTTGCAAACAATTTGCCCCCCACCCCAGTGTCAAAATATATGTCCGACCCTGTCAAAATTTCCTTCTCTGACTAAACTGACAACGGTCAACACGACTATGAAAACCACATGCAGTTATCTGGAATGATACAAGAGGACAACAGAGTACAATCAAATAGAGGTTTGCCAACTATGGGCGGTAACTCCTCAGGGAAAGCGCGGACACAAGTTCTGAAGCCCGTGGGCAGTAGGGCATATCGAGATGTGTATACAGTCCAATTTTCGATGCTCTGCTCCTTATAATTTCCGAGATAATAAAATGACATTTTTTCATATAAAGGGAGATAACTCCACGGGGTAAATGCGGACAATATCCGTTATGAGCCAAAGGCATAGAACTCATTTACCCCAACATACTTACCAAACTTGAGTTTTCTAGTACTAATACATTCCGAGATTTGGGCGTTGAAAAATACTGTAGTATAATAATAATAATAATAATAATAATGAAAAATAATCGAAAAAGGGCCATAACTCTGTTAAAAGATATTGGACCAACATCCGGATACCATTATTTTTAGTAGACCTTAGATGCCTTCATTCGCTAGAGATTTCGCGGTCCTCCTCCCATTAGTTTCTGAGTATTTCCAATTAAACAGAAAACGGCCGCAGTAGAAAAACAATATACTTCCTTGGTTACACCATGGAAGTATAATAATAGGATCAATCATGAGTGGAAAGAATCGCAGTTTATGGACGGAAAATATGAAGTATGGTGATTATATGTTGTCCTAATATGTGTAGGTTGATCTCAAGTGTTTGGACGTGACCCCACCCCTGCCTCGAAATTGGGTGACGGGATTGGGAAAACATCAACCCCTGGCACAAACTGCTAAGTTTGAGGCCCCGTAACTTCGTCAGTTTCCAACGGATTTTAAAGTTGTTTCCAGTTTTGTGATTTGCGGCTGACATAGATTGCATAGTATAAATTTCATCTGATTTGGATACGGATAACACTTTGATTATTGGAAAGCATATGGGCCCAAATTCAAACTTGTACGGCCAAAATCTCCGCCATTTTCCAACGTATTTACGATCTGTGTTCAGCTTCGAGATCGGCTGATGTTGCAGATATTATATTCCAAGTTTCATCTGATTCCGAGAAGAATTAAAATTCGGCACCACGGACCACTCCTCCCCAGACCCACAATAATGAACCGACACTGGCAACATTTGGCCCACCGCGTGCCGTCTCCAGTCCGTACGCATTTTCGTATCAGATGACATCCTATGTTCGATATCTTCGGAGGAGATGTGTTATCAAGCACATGGGCCCAAAATTGCAAAGTTTGAGGGCCCGCGATTCTTTTAGTTTTCGATGGATTTTCGAAATTCGTCCAGTTTCTAGATCGGCTGATGTTGCAGATGTTATATTCCAAGTTTCATCTGATTCCGAGAAGAATTAAAAATTGGTACCACGGACCACCCCTCCCCAGACCCACAATAATGAACCGACACTGGCAAAATTTGGCCCACCGCGTGCCCTCTTCCGTCCGCACACGTTGGCGTATCAGCTGACATCCAAACTTCGACATCTTCGGAGGAGATGTGTTGTCAAGCACATGGGCCCAAATTGCAAACTTTGAGGGCCCGTAACTCTTGCATTTCTTCTCGGATTTCAAAAATCCTTTCCGGTATGAGTTTGTTTTCGTTCGGGAAATACATAAACTTAAATATATGAATGTCAATCAAAATTTTATTTTGCAAACAATTTGCCCCCCACCCCAGTGTCAAAATATATGTCCGACCCTGTCGAAATTTCCTTCTCTGACTAAACTGACAACGGTCAACACGACTATGAAAACCACATGCAGTTATCTGGAATGATACAAGAGGACAACAGAGTACAATCAAATAGAGGTTTGCCAACTATGGGCGGTAACTCCTCAGGGAAAGCGCGGACACAAGTTCTGAAGCCCGTGGGCAGTAGGGCATATCGAGATGTGTATACAGTCCAATTTTCGATGCTCTGCTCCTTATAATTTCCGAGATAATAAAATGACATTTTTTCATATAAAGGGAGATAACTCCACGGGGTAAATGCGGACAATATCCGTTATGAGCCAAAGGCATAGAACTCATTTACCCCAACATACTTACCAAACTTGAGTTTTCTAGTACTAATACATTCCGAGATTTGGGCGTTGAAAAATACTGTAGTATAATAATAATAATAATAATAATAATGAAAAATAATCGAAAAAGGGCCATAACTCTGTTAAAAGATATTGGACCAACATCCGGATACCATTATTTTTAGTAGACCTTAGATGCCTTCATTCGCTAGAGATTTCGCGGTCCTCCTCCCATTAGTTTCTGAGTATTTCCAATTAAACAGAAAACGGCCGCAGTAGAAAAACAATATACTTCCTTGGTTACACCATGGAAGTATAATAATAGGATCAATCATGAGTGGAAAGAATCGCAGTTTATGGACGGAAAATATGAAGTATGGTGATTATATGTTGTCCTAATATGTGTAGGTTGATCTCAAGTGTTTGGACGTGACCCCACCCCTGCCTCGAAATTGGGTGACGGGATTGGGAAAACATCAACCCCTGGCACAAACTGCTAAGTTTGAGGCCCCGTAACTTCGTCAGTTTCCAACGGATTTTAAAGTTGTTTCCAGTTTTGTGATTTGCGGCTGACATAGATTGCATAGTATAAATTTCATCTGATTTGGATACGGATAACACTTTGATTATTGGAAAGCATATGGGCCCAAATTCAAACTTGTACGGCCAAAATCTCCGCCATTTTCCAACGTATTTACGATCTGTGTTCAGCTTCGAGATCGGCTGATGTTGCAGATATTATATTCCAAGTTTCATCTGATTCCGAGAAGAATTAAAATTCGGCACCACGGACCACCCCTCCCCAGACCCACAATAATGAACCGACACTGGCAACATTTGGCCCACCGCGTGCCGTCTCCAGTCCGTACGCATTTTCGTATCAGATGACATCCTATGTTCGATATCTTCGGAGGAGATGTGTTATCAAGCACATGGGCCCAAAATTGCAAAGTTTGAGGGCCCGCGATTCTTTTAGTTTTCGATGGATTTTCGAAATTCGTCCAGTTTCTAGATCGGCTGATGTTGCAGATGTTATATTCCAAGTTTCATCTGATTCCGAGAAGAATTAAAAATTGGTACCACGGACCACCCCTCCCCAGACCCACAATAATGAACCGACACTGGCAAAATTTGGCCCACCGCGTGCCCTCTTCCGTCCGCACACGTTGGCGTATCAGCTGACATCCAAACTTCGACATCTTCGGAGGAGATGTGTTGTCAAGCACATGGGCCCAAATTGCAAACTTTGAGGGCCCGTAACTCTTGCATTTCTTCTCGGATTTCAAAAATCCTTTCCGGTATGAGTTTGTTTTCGTTCGGGAAATACATAAACTTAAATATATGAATGTCAATCAAAATTTTATTTTGCAAACAATTTGCCCCCCACCCCAGTGTCAAAATATATGTCCGACCCTGTCAAAATTTCCTTCTCTGACTAAACTGACAACGGTCAACACGACTATGAAAACCACATGCAGTTATCTGGAATGATACAAGAGGACAACAGAGTACAATCAAATAGAGGTTTGCCAACTATGGGCGGTAACTCCTCAGGGAAAGCGCGGACACAAGTTCTGAAGCCCGTGGGCAGTAGGGCATATCGAGATGTGTATACAGTCCAATTTTCGATGCTCTGCTCCTTATAATTTCCGAGATAATAAAATGACATTTTTTCATATAAAGGGAGATAACTCCACGGGGTAAATGCGGACAATATCCGTTATGAGCCAAAGGCATAGAACTCATTTACCCCAACATACTTACCAAACTTGAGTTTTCTAGTACTAATACATTCCGAGATTTGGGCGTTGAAAAATACTGTAGTATAATAATAATAATAATAATAATAATGAAAAATAATCGAAAAAGGGCCATAACTCTGTTAAAAGATATTGGACCAACATCCGGATACCATTATTTTTAGTAGACCTTAGATGCCTTCATTCGCTAGAGATTTCGCGGTCCTCCTCCCATTAGTTTCTGAGTATTTCCAATTAAACAGAAAACGGCCGCAGTAGAAAAACAATATACTTCCTTGGTTACACCATGGAAGTATAATAATAGGATCAATCATGAGTGGAAAGAATCGCAGTTTATGGACGGAAAATATGAAGTATGGTGATTATATGTTGTCCTAATATGTGTAGGTTGATCTCAAGTGTTTGGACGTGACCCCACCCCTGCCTCGAAATTGGGTGACGGGATTGGGAAAACATCAACCCCTGGCACAAACTGCTAAGTTTGAGGCCCCGTAACTTCGTCAGTTTCCAACGGATTTTAAAGTTGTTTCCAGTTTTGTGATTTGCGGCTGACATAGATTGCATAGTATAAATTTCATCTGATTTGGATACGGATAACACTTTGATTATTGGAAAGCATATGGGCCCAAATTCAAACTTGTACGGCCAAAATCTCCGCCATTTTCCAACGTATTTACGATCTGTGTTCAGCTTCGAGATCGGCTGATGTTGCAGATATTATATTCCAAGTTTCATCTGATTCCGAGAAGAATTAAAATTCGGCACCACGGACCACCCCTCCCCAGACCCACAATAATGAACCGACACTGGCAACATTTGGCCCACCGCGTGCCGTCTCCAGTCCGTACGCATTTTCGTATCAGATGACATCCTATGTTCGATATCTTCGGAGGAGATGTGTTATCAAGCACATGGGCCCAAAATTGCAAAGTTTGAGGGCCCGCGATTCTTTTAGTTTTCGATGGATTTTCGAAATTCGTCCAGTTTCTAGATCGGCTGATGTTGCAGATGTTATATTCCAAGTTTCATCTGATTCCGAGAAGAATTAAAAATTGGTACCACGGACCACCCCTCCCCAGACCCACAATAATGAACCGACACTGGCAAAATTTGGCCCACCGCGTGCCCTCTTCCGTCCGCACACGTTGGCGTATCAGCTGACATCCAAACTTCGACATCTTCGGAGGAGATGTGTTGTCAAGCACATGGGCCCAAATTGCAAACTTTGAGGGCCCGTAACTCTTGCATTTCTTCTCGGATTTCAAAAATCCTTTCCGGTATGAGTTTGTTTTCGTTCGGGAAATACATAAACTTAAATATATGAATGTCAATCAAAATTTTATTTTGCAAACAATTTGCCCCCCACCCCAGTGTCAAAATATATGTCCGACCCTGTCAAAATTTCCTTCTCTGACTAAACTGACAACGGTCAACACGACTATGAAAACCACATGCAGTTATCTGGAATGATACAAGAGGACAACAGAGTACAATCAAATAGAGGTTTGCCAACTATGGGCGGTAACTCCTCAGGGAAAGCGCGGACACAAGTTCTGAAGCCCGTGGGCAGTAGGGCATATCGAGATGTGTATACAGTCCAATTTTCGATGCTCTGCTCCTTATAATTTCCGAGATAATAAAATGACATTTTTTCATATAAAGGGAGATAACTCCACGGGGTAAATGCGGACAATATCCGTTATGAGCCAAAGGCATAGAACTCATTTACCCCAACATACTTACCAAACTTGAGTTTTCTAGTACTAATACATTCCGAGATTTGGGCGTTGAAAAATACTGTAGTATAATAATAATAATAATAATAATAATGAAAAATAATCGAAAAAGGGCCATAACTCTGTTAAAAGATATTGGACCAACATCCGGATACCATTATTTTTAGTAGACCTTAGATGCCTTCATTCGCTAGAGATTTCGCGGTCCTCCTCCCATTAGTTTCTGAGTATTTCCAATTAAACAGAAAACGGCCGCAGTAGAAAAACAATATACTTCCTTGGTTACACCATGGAAGTATAATAATAGGATCAATCATGAGTGGAAAGAATCGCAGTTTATGGACGGAAAATATGAAGTATGGTGATTATATGTTGTCCTAATATGTGTAGGTTGATCTCAAGTGTTTGGACGTGACCCCACCCCTGCCTCGAAATTGGGTGACGGGATTGGGAAAACATCAACCCCTGGCACAAACTGCTAAGTTTGAGGCCCCGTAACTTCGTCAGTTTCCAACGGATTTTAAAGTTGTTTCCAGTTTTGTGATTTGCGGCTGACATAGATTGCATAGTATAAATTTCATCTGATTTGGATACGGATAACACTTTGATTATTGGAAAGCATATGGGCCCAAATTCAAACTTGTACGGCCAAAATCTCCGCCATTTTCCAACGTATTTACGATCTGTGTTCAGCTTCGAGATCGGCTGATGTTGCAGATATTATATTCCAAGTTTCATCTGATTCCGAGAAGAATTAAAATTCGGCACCACGGACCACCCCTCCCCAGACCCACAATAATGAACCGACACTGGCAACATTTGGCCCACCGCGTGCCGTCTCCAGTCCGTACGCATTTTCGTATCAGATGACATCCTATGTTCGATATCTTCGGAGGAGATGTGTTATCAAGCACATGGGCCCAAAATTGCAAAGTTTGAGGGCCCGCGATTCTTTTAGTTTTCGATGGATTTTCGAAATTCGTCCAGTTTCTAGATCGGCTGATGTTGCAGATGTTATATTCCAAGTTTCATCTGATTCCGAGAAGAATTAAAAATTGGTACCACGGACCACCCCTCCCCAGACCCACAATAATGAACCGACACTGGCAAAATTTGGCCCACCGCGTGCCCTCTTCCGTCCGCACACGTTGGCGTATCAGCTGACATCCAAACTTCGACATCTTCGGAGGAGATGTGTTGTCAAGCACATGGGCCCAAATTGCAAACTTTGAGGGCCCGTAACTCTTGCATTTCTTCTCGGATTTCAAAAATCCTTTCCGGTATGAGTTTGTTTTCGTTCGGGAAATACATAAACTTAAATATATGAATGTCAATCAAAATTTTATTTTGCAAACAATTTGCCCCCCACCCCAGTGTCAAAATATATGTCCGACCCTGTCAAAATTTCCTTCTCTGACTAAACTGACAACGGTCAACACGACTATGAAAACCACATGCAGTTATCTGGAATGATACAAGAGGACAACAGAGTACAATCAAATAGAGGTTTGCCAACTATGGGCGGTAACTCCTCAGGGAAAGCGCGGACACAAGTTCTGAAGCCCGTGGGCAGTAGGGCATATCGAGATGTGTATACAGTCCAATTTTCGATGCTCTGCTCCTTATAATTTCCGAGATAATAAAATGACATTTTTTCATATAAAGGGAGATAACTCCACGGGGTAAATGCGGACAATATCCGTTATGAGCCAAAGGCATAGAACTCATTTACCCCAACATACTTACCAAACTTGAGTTTTCTAGTACTAATACATTCCGAGATTTGGGCGTTGAAAAATACTGTAGTATAATAATAATAATAATAATAATAATGAAAAATAATCGAAAAAGGGCCATAACTCTGTTAAAAGATATTGGACCAACATCCGGATACCATTATTTTTAGTAGACCTTAGATGCCTTCATTCGCTAGAGATTTCGCGGTCCTCCTCCCATTAGTTTCTGAGTATTTCCAATTAAACAGAAAACGGCCGCAGTAGAAAAACAATATACTTCCTTGGTTACACCATGGAAGTATAATAATAGGATCAATCATGAGTGGAAAGAATCGCAGTTTATGGACGGAAAATATGAAGTATGGTGATTATATGTTGTCCTAATATGTGTAGGTTGATCTCAAGTGTTTGGACGTGACCCCACCCCTGCCTCGAAATTGGGTGACGGGATTGGGAAAACATCAACCCCTGGCACAAACTGCTAAGTTTGAGGCCCCGTAACTTCGTCAGTTTCCAACGGATTTTAAAGTTGTTTCCAGTTTTGTGATTTGCGGCTGACATAGATTGCATAGTATAAATTTCATCTGATTTGGATACGGATAACACTTTGATTATTGGAAAGCATATGGGCCCAAATTCAAACTTGTACGGCCAAAATCTCCGCCATTTTCCAACGTATTTACGATCTGTGTTCAGCTTCGAGATCGGCTGATGTTGCAGATATTATATTCCAAGTTTCATCTGATTCCGAGAAGAATTAAAATTCGGCACCACGGACCACCCCTCCCCAGACCCACAATAATGAACCGACACTGGCAACATTTGGCCCACCGCGTGCCGTCTCCAGTCCGTACGCATTTTCGTATCAGATGACATCCTATGTTCGATATCTTCGGAGGAGATGTGTTATCAAGCACATGGGCCCAAAATTGCAAAGTTTGAGGGCCCGCGATTCTTTTAGTTTTCGATGGATTTTCGAAATTCGTCCAGTTTCTAGATCGGCTGATGTTGCAGATGTTATATTCCAAGTTTCATCTGATTCCGAGAAGAATTAAAAATTGGTACCACGGACCACCCCTCCCCAGACCCACAATAATGAACCGACACTGGCAAAATTTGGCCCACCGCGTGCCCTCTTCCGTCCGCACACGTTGGCGTATCAGCTGACATCCAAACTTCGACATCTTCGGAGGAGATGTGTTGTCAAGCACATGGGCCCAAATTGCAAACTTTGAGGGCCCGTAACTCTTGCATTTCTTCTCGGATTTCAAAAATCCTTTCCGGTATGAGTTTGTTTTCGTTCGGGAAATACATAAACTTAAATATATGAATGTCAATCAAAATTTTATTTTGCAAACAATTTGCCCCCCACCCCAGTGTCAAAATATATGTCCGACCCTGTCAAAATTTCCTTCTCTGACTAAACTGACAACGGTCAACACGACTATGAAAACCACATGCAGTTATCTGGAATGATACAAGAGGACAACAGAGTACAATCAAATAGAGGTTTGCCAACTATGGGCGGTAACTCCTCAGGGAAAGCGCGGACACAAGTTCTGAAGCCCGTGGGCAGTAGGGCATATCGAGATGTGTATACAGTCCAATTTTCGATGCTCTGCTCCTTATAATTTCCGAGATAATAAAATGACATTTTTTCATATAAAGGGAGATAACTCCACGGGGTAAATGCGGACAATATCCGTTATGAGCCAAAGGCATAGAACTCATTTACCCCAACATACTTACCAAACTTGAGTTTTCTAGTACTAATACATTCCGAGATTTGGGCGTTGAAAAATACTGTAGTATAATAATAATAATAATAATAATAATGAAAAATAATCGAAAAAGGGCCATAACTCTGTTAAAAGATATTGGACCAACATCCGGATACCATTATTTTTAGTAGACCTTAGATGCCTTCATTCGCTAGAGATTTCGCGGTCCTCCTCCCATTAGTTTCTGAGTATTTCCAATTAAACAGAAAACGGCCGCAGTAGAAAAACAATATACTTCCTTGGTTACACCATGGAAGTATAATAATAGGATCAATCATGAGTGGAAAGAATCGCAGTTTATGGACGGAAAATATGAAGTATGGTGATTATATGTTGTCCTAATATGTGTAGGTTGATCTCAAGTGTTTGGACGTGACCCCACCCCTGCCTCGAAATTGGGTGACGGGATTGGGAAAACATCAACCCCTGGCACAAACTGCTAAGTTTGAGGCCCCGTAACTTCGTCAGTTTCCAACGGATTTTAAAGTTGTTTCCAGTTTTGTGATTTGCGGCTGACATAGATTGCATAGTATAAATTTCATCTGATTTGGATACGGATAACACTTTGATTATTGGAAAGCATATGGGCCCAAATTCAAACTTGTACGGCCAAAATCTCCGCCATTTTCCAACGTATTTACGATCTGTGTTCAGCTTCGAGATCGGCTGATGTTGCAGATATTATATTCCAAGTTTCATCTGATTCCGAGAAGAATTAAAATTCGGCACCACGGACCACCCCTCCCCAGACCCACAATAATGAACCGACACTGGCAACATTTGGCCCACCGCGTGCCGTCTCCAGTCCGTACGCATTTTCGTATCAGATGACATCCTATGTTCGATATCTTCGGAGGAGATGTGTTATCAAGCACATGGGCCCAAAATTGCAAAGTTTGAGGGCCCGCGATTCTTTTAGTTTTCGATGGATTTTCGAAATTCGTCCAGTTTCTAGATCGGCTGATGTTGCAGATGTTATATTCCAAGTTTCATCTGATTCCGAGAAGAATTAAAAATTGGTACCACGGACCACCCCTCCCCAGACCCACAATAATGAACCGACACTGGCAAAATTTGGCCCACCGCGTGCCCTCTTCCGTCCGCACACGTTGGCGTATCAGCTGACATCCAAACTTCGACATCTTCGGAGGAGATGTGTTGTCAAGCACATGGGCCCAAATTGCAAACTTTGAGGGCCCGTAACTCTTGCATTTCTTCTCGGATTTCAAAAATCCTTTCCGGTATGAGTTTGTTTTCGTTCGGGAAATACATAAACTTAAATATATGAATGTCAATCAAAATTTTATTTTGCAAACAATTTGCCCCCCACCCCAGTGTCAAAATATATGTCCGACCCTGTCAAAATTTCCTTCTCTGACTAAACTGACAACGGTCAACACGACTATGAAAACCACATGCAGTTATCTGGAATGATACAAGAGGACAACAGAGTACAATCAAATAGAGGTTTGCCAACTATGGGCGGTAACTCCTCAGGGAAAGCGCGGACACAAGTTCTGAAGCCCGTGGGCAGTAGGGCATATCGAGATGTGTATACAGTCCAATTTTCGATGCTCTGCTCCTTATAATTTCCGAGATAATAAAATGACATTTTTTCATATAAAGGGAGATAACTCCACGGGGTAAATGCGGACAATATCCGTTATGAGCCAAAGGCATAGAACTCATTTACCCCAACATACTTACCAAACTTGAGTTTTCTAGTACTAATACATTCCGAGATTTGGGCGTTGAAAAATACTGTAGTATAATAATAATAATAATAATAATAATGAAAAATAATCGAAAAAGGGCCATAACTCTGTTAAAAGATATTGGACCAACATCCGGATACCATTATTTTTAGTAGACCTTAGATGCCTTCATTCGCTAGAGATTTCGCGGTCCTCCTCCCATTAGTTTCTGAGTATTTCCAATTAAACAGAAAACGGCCGCAGTAGAAAAACAATATACTTCCTTGGTTACACCATGGAAGTATAATAATAATAATAATAATGAAAAATAATCGAAAAAGGGCCATAACTCTGTCAAAAGATATTGGACCAACATCTGGATACCATTATTTTTAGTAGACCTTAGATGCCTATATTCGCTAGAGATTTCGCGGTCCTCCTCCCATTAGTTTCTGAGTATTTTCAATTAAACAGAAAACGGCCGCAGTAGAAAAACAATATACTTCCTTGGTTACACCATGGAAGTATAATAATAGGGAAAATCATGAGTGGAAAGAATCCCAGTTTAGGGACGTAAAATGTGAAGTATGGTGAGTATATGTTGTCAAGACATGTGTAGGTTTATCTCAAGTGTTTGGACGTGACCCCACCCCTGCCTCGAAATTGGGTGACGGGATTGGGAAAACATCAACCCTGGCACAAAATGCGAAGTTTGAGGGCCCGTAACTCCGTTAGTTTCCAACGGATTTTAAAATTATTTTCAGTTTTGCGATCTGCCGCTAACATAGATTGTATAGTGTAAATTTCATCTGATTTGGAGACGGATAACACTTTGATTATTGGAAAGCATATGGGCCCAAATATAAAATTGGACGGCCAAAATCTCCGCCATTTCCCAACGTATTTACGATCTGTTTTCAGCTTCGAGATCGGCTGATGTTGCAGATGTTATATTCTAAGTTTCATCTGATTCGGAAAAGAATTAAAAATTGGTACCACTGACCACCCCTCCCCAGACCCACAATACTGAACCGACACTTGCAAAATTTGGCCCACCGCGTGCCGTCTTCAGTCCGTACGCATTTTCGTATCAGATGACATCCTATGTTCGATCTCTTCGGAGGAGATGTGTTATCAAGCACATGGGCCCAAAATTGCAAAGTTTGAGGGCCCGCGATTCTTTTAGTTTTCGATGGATTTTCGAAATTCTTCCAGCTTCTAGATCGGCTGATGTTGCAGATGTTATATTCCAAGTTTCATCTGATTCCGAGAATAATTAAAAATTGGTACCACGGACCACCCCTCCCCAGACCCACAATAATGAACCGACACTGGCAAAATTTGGCCAGTCGCGTGCCCTCTTCAGTCCGCACATATTGGCGTATCAGATGACATCCTATATTCGATATCTTCGGAGGAGATGTGGTCACAAGCACATGGGCCCAAAATTGCAAAGTTTGAGGGCCCGTAACTCTTGCATGTCTTCTCTGATTTCAAAAATCCTTTCTAGTATGGATTTGTTTTCGTTCAGGGAATCAACATACTTAAATAGAGGAATGTCAATCAAAACCTTTTTTTTTCGAAAATTTTGCCCCCACCCCAGCGTCAAAATATATGGCCGACCCTGTTCAATTTTCTTTTTCAGACTAAACTGACAACTGTCAACACGACTATGAAATCCAAATGCAGTTATCTCTAATGATACGAGAGTACAGCATAGTAAATCAAATAGAGGTTTGCCTATTTATGGGCGGTAACTCCTCAGGAAAAGCGCGGACACAAGTTTTGATGCCCGTGGGCAGCAGGGCATATCGAGGTGTGCATACGGTCCAATTTTCGATGCTCTGCTGCTTATAATTTCCGAGATAATAAAATGACATTTTTTCAGATAAAGGGAGATAACTCCTCGGAGAAAACGCGGAAAATATTCTTTATGCGACGATGGCATACAACTCTTTGACCCAAAGATACGTACCAATATTTAGTGTGCTACTCCTGGTACTTTTCGAGTAATAAGGGTTGCAAAAGTGTCCAGTATAATAATAATAATAACTAGAGGTCAGATTCCATGGAATCAGATATACTTCCATGGTATTCCATCCCATCCCATCCCGTCCCGACCTGACCTTCAAAATGGTCAATCGAAGGTCAAATCGGGTAAAACATGCGGATTTCCACGAAATTTGATACCTAGGGGTACTTTTGTCCGGGGAGTCTTTTGGGCGGGTCAAGTCGTGACCCTGACCTGACATTGACATTCGAAATGGTAAGTTCAAGGTCAAATCGAGTAAAACGATCGGATTTCGACGAAATTTTATACCTAGGAAAACTTTTGTCCGGGGAGTGTTTTGGACAGGTCAAATCGTGACAATAGGTTACTTTTACAGTAGAGCGGACATACCTATATAGTATATCGGTGAGCATATTCATGCATTTGCCTTGCTTCTTGCTAAGTCCGTTTGAATTTGCGTCATGAAGAGAGGGTTTGAATTTGAGTAATATATATCACCCGTCACAACGTTATACGCTACCAGGGTTAAACCGTTCAATATAAATTATTAAAAAGTGTACTAATCTTGCGTATATATACTACTTATCACATCCACTCATCGAAAAGTTTTTATCTCAATATATGATTTTCGGAGTAATTTTGCCCATTTGATCTTCGGTGGAATTTTCCAAATCTGAACCCACCCGACACAAACACTCCCTTGAGCAGGTTGCGTTTATATTAGAGAGGTCAAATTTTAGAGTCATACCTACAGTATACCGGCTTATGTACCACCGCATTAAACTCGCTCCTACATCGGCCCGTTTGGATTTGGGGCTAAAAATCGGCTAGTGATAGACTACAGAAGTATACATATTTATGATATATAGCGTTGTCACGAGTAAACCGTTCCATCTGAAAATTAGAAAATTGCGCTCTAGATGCGCGTGAACACTAGCTATCAGATGTACTCGTCAAAAAAAATTATCTCGATGTTTGAATTTGAAGTATAGCGGTCAAGATTTGGGGGGGGGGGGGGGCGTGAATAGAATATCCAAATGTACCTGCTACATTACCTTGCTCTTTAATTAGCCCTTTTGGATTTGGTGGGAAGAATAGGTGCATTTTCCTGTTCCCCGTATAGCGGAAAGGGGTATATATATATAGTCACGCATTTCAATCAGTTTGGATATACAGTTTAAATATACACAGTTATATGCCTATATATTTAATACTAATATATTTTCTTATAAATTAACAGCGCAGTCCGTAGACCAGTGGTGAGAGCGTCAAACCCCCAGTTTGTGTTTTATTGCGACGTGAGTTCGAATCCCGTCAAATTATCTTTTTTTATTTTTTATTTTTAACATGTTTTGGTGTATTTTAATCATCAAATACGAATAATACCAAACTAAAGATAATGTAAAGATGCTTTTTATATTCGATTTCAATCAATTTGAATATAAAGTTTAAATATACACAGTTATATGCCTATATATTTAATACTAATATATTTTCTTATAAATTAACAGCGCAGTGCGTAGCCCAGAGGTGAGAGCGTCAAACCTTCAGTTTGTGTTTTATTGCGACGTGAGTTCGAATCCCGTCAAATTATCTTTTTGTATTTTTTATTTTTAACATGTTTTGGTGTATTTTAATCATCAAATACGAATAATACCAAACTAAAGATAATGTAAAATGTGTTATTGAATCGGATATAAAACAATAAACACGTGGGTCGGTTTTCGCATATATAACATGAAGCGCGCTTAATGAACGTTCGGTCCGAAGAATATAATGAGTGATTAACAACAACACACAAATAGTTTGAACGTAATCGAACAGAAAAGAGCGTTCTCTATAAGTAGATTCCTTTATGGTAGGAATAATGAGCGGTTGTTTCACGTTTGCTTTTTCGACAAGACTTAAATGACGGAGTACGAAACTATCAGTGGTGTTTTAGTTTGCGAAAGTATAAAAGGAGTCATTTCCAATTCGGCAGACATATACTCACGGAAAGAATTGAATGTCTATCAGCAGTATACTACGGTTTATAACAATATACAAATTGATCTTACGAAACTGATGATGTTTGCATGTTTCTATGTGTTTATCGTTGTTATCGCAAACGGAATAATTGGCTATACGTCGTCATTACGTTAGTAGAAATATACACCGTATAACGAAGGCTTGTTTGACCAAATTAATGTAATGTTTGTATTTTGTTTGGTTGTATATGATATGCAATGCGTTGAAGATGCGAAAGAAAATACAAAAGTGAAATGCACGCACGCAGATAGCTCATGACACACTCTACACGATAAAATGATAATTTACCACACACCATGGGCTACACAATTTACGAATAGGTGGGTTTATATTAAAATCCAAGTTATTTGCTTTATAACGGCTCCGATATGTACTCATACCAATATACCACTCTGGAAATGATTGTTGGAATTCGACGGGCGTTCTATCAGTTCTATGGTAGACGATTGAGACTGGTCCGCGGCAAGACGGGTGTATTCGAATCGGAGGTAGGTTCCATCCCACGGGGGATGGGGTAGCCGGAGGAAGGAGAGAGGGGAGTGACAAATTTTTGGCGTATATATAGATAATATATATTATATATATAAGCGGAATTATTTTGAAGAGCTCTTTTCACTTGACTGAGAAAAAAATAATGTTCTAAGTCCAAAAGTTTTGGTTGAAATATTGGAGCCTTTTTCAAAAAGTGAAAACAAAATGAACGACTTTTCTGGAACAGGGCGATTTCGATCCGTTTTGGACTCTGGATTCCCCAAAAGTTATCTCCGTTTCGCGTGTAGCATAATATGACTTTTATGAATAAGTAACGGATAGTTTGGGGAATGAGATGTGAGCTTGTACAACATTCGTTCATAGTTCGCGAATTACATTTGGATAGACATATTTCTGTTATATCCCAAATTTCATATGATTCGGAGAAGAATTAAAAATTGGTACCGCAGACCACCCCTCCCCTGACCCACACTACTGGACCGACACTTGCAAACTTTGAGGGCCCGTAACTCTTGCATTTCTTCTCGGATTACAAAAATCCTTTCCGGTATGGGTTTGTTTTCGTTCAGGGAATCTACATACTTAAATAGATGAATGTCAATAATAAAAAAAAATTGCGAAAATATTGCCCCCACCCCAGTGTAAAAATATATGTCCAACCCTGTCAAATTTTCTTCCTCGGACTAAGCTGACAACGGTCAACACGACTACAAAAACCAAATACAGTTATCTGGAATGATACGGGAGGACAACAGAGTACAATAAAATAGAGGTTTGCCAACTATGGGCGGTAACTCTTCAGGGAAAGGGCGGACCCAAGTTTTTATGCCCGTGGGCAGTAGTGCATATCGAGATGTGCATACGGTCTAATTTTCGATGCTCTGCTTCTTATAATTTCCGAGATAATAAAATGACATTTTTTTCAAATAAAGGGAGATAACTCCTCGGGGAAAACGCGGACAATATTCGTTATGCGACGATGGCATACAACTCTTTGATCCCAAGATACGTACCAAGTTTTAGTGTGCTACTCCTGGTACTTTTCGAGTAATAAGGGTTGCAAAAGTGTCCAGTATAATAATAATAATAATAATGAAAAATAATCGAAAAAGGGCCATAACTCTGTCAAAATATATTGGACCAACATCCGGATAGCATTATTTTAGTAGACCTTAGATGCCTACATTCGCTAGAGATTTCGCGGTCCTCCTCCCATTAGTTTCTGAGTATTTCCAATTAAACAGAAAACGGCCGCAGTAGAAAAACAATATACTTCCTTGGTTACACCATGGAAGTATAATAATAGGGCAAATCATGAGCTCAATAAATCGCAGTTAAGGGACGGAAAATATGAATTAGGATGATTATATCTTTCCCTTAACATGTGTGGGTTGATCTCAAGTGTTTGGGAGTGACCCCACCCCTGCCTCGAAATTGGGTGACGGGATTGGGAAATAGTCAAACCCGGCCCAAAATGCGAATTTTGAGAGCCCGTAACTCCGTTATTTTCCAATGGATTTAAAAATTGTTTTGAGTATTGTGATCAGCTACTTACATTGATTATTTGTTATAAATTTTGTCTGATTCAGAGACGAATAACATTTTGTTTATTGGAAAGAATACGGGCCCACATTCAAAGTTTGAGGGCCCAAATCTCCGCCATTTTTTAACGGATTTACAATCTGTTTTCAGTTTTATGATCAACGTGTATGGTATATGTTATATATCAAGTTTCATATGATTCGGAGACGAAATAAATTTTGGTACCCCGGACCACCCCTCCCCTGACCCACAACACTGAACCGACACTGGCAAAATTTGGCTCATCGCGTGCTCTCTTCAGACCGCACGCATTGGCGTATCAGATGACATCCAAAGTTTGACATCTTCGGAGGAGATGTGATCACAAGCATATGGGGCCATATTTGCATTGTTTGAAGGCCCACAACTCTGTCATTTTTCAATGGATTTTCGAAATTCTTTCAGTTTCTAGATCGGTTGGCGGTATGGATGTTATATTCCAAGTTTCATCCGATTCGGAGAAGAATAAAAAATTGGTACCCCCGGACCACCCCTCCCCTGACCCACAACACTGAACCGACACTGGCAAAAGTTGGCCCATCGCGTGCTCTCTTCAGACCGCACGCATTGGCGTATCAGATGACATCCAAAGTTCTACATCTTCGGAGGAGATGTGCGCACAAGCACATGGGACCAAATTGCAAACTTTGAGGGCCCGTAACTCTTGCATTTCTTCTCGGATTACAAAAATCCGATCCGGTATGGGTTTGTTTTCGTTCAGGGAATCTACATACTTAAATAGATGAATGTCTAATAATAAAAAAAATTGCGAAAATTTTGCCCCCACCCCAGTGTAAAAATATATGGCCAACCCTGTCAAATTTTCTTCTTCGGACTAAGCTGACAACGGTCAACACGACTACAAAAACCAAATACAGTTATCTGGAATGATACGGGAGGACAACAGAGTACAATAAAATAGAGGTTTGCCAACTATGGGCGGTAACTCTTCAGGGAAAGCGCGGACACAAGTTTTTATGCCCGTGGGCAGTAGTGCATATCGAGATGTGCATACGGTCTAATTTTCGATGTTCTGCTTCTTATAATTTCCGAGATAATAAAATGACATATTTTCAAATAAAGGGAGATAACTCATCGATGAAAGCGCGGACAAAATCGTTATGGGCCATAGGCATAGAACTCATGTACCCCAACCTACTTACCAAGTTTTAGTGTCCTACTTCTTATACTTTTCGAGTAATAGTGATTACAAAAGTGTCAAGTATAATAATAATAATAACAATGAAAAATAATCGCAAAAGGGCCACAACTCCGCCAAGAAACATTGAGCGGAAATCCGGATACCATTATATCTAGTAAACCTTCGATGCCTACATTCACTAGAGATTTCGCGTTCCTACTGCAATCAGTTTCTGAGTATTTCGAAATAAACGGAAAACGACCTCAGTAGAAAAACAATATACTTCCTTGGTTACACCATGGAAGTATAATAATAGGGCAAATCATGAGCTCAATAAATCGCATTTAAGGGACGGAAAATATAAAGTAGGATGATTATATCTTTCCCTTAACATGTGTGGGTTGATCTCAAGTGTTTGGAAGTGACCCCACCCCTGCCTCGAAATTGGGTGACGAGATTGGGAAATAGTCAAACCCGACCCAAAATGCGATTTTTGAGAGCCCGTAACTCCGTTATTTTCCAATTGATTTTGAAATTGTTTTGAGTATTGTGATCAGCTAGTTACATTGATTATTTGTTATAAATTTTGTCTGATTCAGAGACGAATAACATTTTGTTTATTGGAATGAATATGGGCCCACATTCAAAGTTTGAGGGCCCAAATCTCCGCCATTTTTTAACGGATTTACAATCTGTTTTCAGTTTTATGATCAACGTGTATGGTAGATGTTATATATCAAGTTTCATATGATTCGGAGACGAAATAAATTTTGGTACCCCGGACCACCCCTCCCCTGACCCACAACACTGAACCGACACTGGCAAAATTTGGCTCATCGCGTGCTCTCTTCAGACCGCACGCATTGGCGTATCAGATGACATCCAAAGTTTGACATCTTCGGAGGAGATGTGATCACAAGCATATGGGGCCATATTTGCATTGTTTGAAGGCCCACAACTCTGTCATTTTTCAATGGATTTTCGAAATTCTTTCAGTTTCTAGATCGGTTGGCGGTATGGATGTTATATTCCAAGTTTCATCCGATTCGGAGAAGAATAAAAAATTGGTACCCCGGACCACCCCTCCCCTGACCCACAACACTGAACCGACACTGGCAAAAGTTGGCCCATCGCGTGCTCTCTTCAGACCGCACGCATTGGCGTATCAGATGACATCCAAAGTTCTACATCTTCGGAGGAGATGTGCGCACAAGCACATGGGACCAAATTGCAAACTTTGAGGGCCCGTAACTCTTGCATTTCTTCTCGGATTACAAAAATCCGATCCGGTATGGGTTTGTTTTCGTTCAGGGAATCTACATACTTAAATAGATGAATGTCTAATAATAAAAAAAATTGCGAAAATTTTGCCCCCACCCCAGTGTAAAAATATATGGCCAACCCTGTCAAATTTTCTTCTTCGGACTAAGCTGACAACGGTCAACACGACTACAAAAACCAAATACAGTTATCTGGAATGATACGGGAGGACAACAGAGTACAATAAAATAGAGGTTTGCCAACTATGGGCGGTAACTCTTCAGGGAAAGCGCGGACACAAGTTTTTATGCCCGTGGGCAGTAGTGCATATCGAGATGTGCATACGGTCTAATTTTCGATGTTCTGCTTCTTATAATTTCCGAGATAATAAAATGACATATTTTCAAATAAAGGGAGATAACTCATCGATGAAAGCGCGGACAAAATCGTTATGGGCCATAGGCATAGAACTCATGTACCCCAACCTACTTACCAAGTTTTAGTGTCCTACTTCTTATACTTTTCGAGTAATAGTGATTACAAAAGTGTCAAGTATAATAATAATAATAACAATGAAAAATAATCGCAAAAGGGCCACAACTCCGCCAAGAAACATTGAGCGGAAATCCGGATACCATTATATCTAGTAAACCTTCGATGCCTACATTCACTAGAGATTTCGCGTTCCTACTGCAATCAGTTTCTGAGTATTTCGAAATAAACGGAAAACGACCTCAGTAGAAAAACAATATACTTCCTTGGTTACACCATGGAAGTATAATAATAGGGCAAATCATGAGCTCAATAAATCGCATTTAAGGGACGGAAAATATAAAGTAGGATGATTATATCTTTCCCTTAACATGTGTGGGTTGATCTCAAGTGTTTGGAAGTGACCCCACCCCTGCCTCGAAATTGGGTGACGAGATTGGGAAATAGTCAAACCCGACCCAAAATGCGATTTTTGAGAGCCCGTAACTCCGTTATTTTCCAATTGATTTTGAAATTGTTTTGAGTATTGTGATCAGCTAGTTACATTGATTATTTGTTATAAATTTTGTCTGATTCAGAGACGAATAACATTTTGTTTATTGGAATGAATATGGGCCCACATTCAAAGTTTGAGGGCCCAAATCTCCGCCATTTTTTAACGGATTTACAATCTGTTTTCAGTTTTATGATCAACGTGTATGGTAGATGTTATATATCAAGTTTCATATGATTCGGAGACGAAATAAATTTTGGTACCCCCGGACCACCCCTCCCCTGACCCACAACACTGAACCGACACTGGCAAAATTTGGCTCATCGCGTGCTCTCTTCAGACCGCACGCATTGGCGTATCAGATGACATCCAAAGTTTGACATCTTCGGAGGAGATGTGATCACAAGCATATGGGGCCATATTTGCATTGTTTGAAGGCCCACAACTCTGTCATTTTTCAATGGATTTTCGAAATTCTTTCAGTTTCTAGATCGGTTGGCGGTATGGATGTTATATTCCAAGTTTCATCCGATTCGGAGAAGAATACAAAATTGGTACCCCGGACCACCCCTCCCCTGACCCACAACACTGAACCGACACTGGCAAAAGTTGGCCCATCGCGTGCTCTCTTCAGACCGCACGCATTGGCGTATCAGATGACATCCAAAGTTCTACATCTTCGGAGGAGATGTGCGCACAAGCACATGGGACCAAATTGCAAACTTTGAGGGCCCGTAACTCTTGCATTTCTTCTCGGATTACAAAAATCCGATCCGGTATGGGTTTGTTTTCGTTCAGGGAATCTACATACTTAAATAGATGAATGTCTAATAATAACAAAAATTGCGAAAATATTGCCCCCACCCCAGTGTAAAAATATATGGCCAACCCTGTCAAATTTTCTTCTTCGGACTAAGCTGACAACGGTCAACACGACTACAAAAACCAAATACAGTTATCTGGAATGATACGGGAGGACAACAGAGTACAATAAAATAGAGGTTTGCCAACTATGGGCGGTAACTCTTCAGGGAAAGCGCGGACACAAGTTTTTATGCCCGTGGGCAGTAGTGCATATCGAGATGTGCATACGGTCTAATTTTCGATGTTCTGCTTCTTATAATTTCCGAGATAATAAAATGACATATTTTCAAATAAAGGGAGATAACTCATCGATGAAAGCGCGGACAAAATCGTTATGGGCCATAGGCATAGAACTCATGTACCCCAACCTACTTACCAAGTTTTAGTGTCCTACTTCTTATACTTTTCGAGTAATAGTGATTACAAAAGTGTCAAGTATAATAATAATAATAACAATGAAAAATAATCGCAAAAGGGCCACAACTCCGCCAAGAAACATTGAGCGGAAATCCGGATACCATTATATCTAGTAAACCTTCGATGCCTACATTCACTAGAGATTTCGCGTTCCTACTGCAATCAGTTTCTGAGTATTTCGAAATAAACGGAAAACGACCTCAGTAGAAAAACAATATACTTCCTTGGTTACACCATGGAAGTATAATAATAGGGCAAATCATGAGCTCAATAAATCGCATTTAAGGGACGGAAAATATAAAGTAGGATGATTATATCTTTCCCTTAACATGTGTGGGTTGATCTCAAGTGTTTGGAAGTGACCCCACCCCTGCCTCGAAATTGGGTGACGAGATTGGGAAATAGTCAAACCCGACCCAAAATGCGATTTTTGAGAGCCCGTAACTCCGTTATTTTCCAATTGATTTTGAAATTGTTTTGAGTATTGTGATCAGCTAGTTACATTGATTATTTGTTATAAATTTTGTCTGATTCAGAGACGAATAACATTTTGTTTATTGGAATGAATATGGGCCCACATTCAAAGTTTGAGGGCCCAAATCTCCGCCATTTTTTAACGGATTTACAATCTGTTTTCAGTTTTATGATCAACGTGTATGGTAGATGTTATATATCAAGTTTCATATGATTCGGAGACGAAATAAATTTTGGTACCCCGGACCACCCCTCCCCTGACCCACAACACTGAACCGACACTGGCAAAATTTGGCTCATCGCGTGCTCTCTTCAGACCGCACGCATTGGCGTATCAGATGACATCCAAAGTTTGACATCTTCGGAGGAGATGTGATCACAAGCATATGGGGCCATATTTGCATTGTTTGAAGGCCCACAACTCTGTCATTTTTCAATGGATTTTCGAAATTCTTTCAGTTTCTAGATCGGTTGGCGGTATGGATGTTATATTCCAAGTTTCATCCGATTCGGAGAAGAATAAAAAATTGGTACCCCCGGACCACCCCTCCCCTGACCCACAACACTGAACCGACACTGGCAAAAGTTGGCCCATCGCGTGCTCTCTTCAGACCGCACGCATTGGCGTATCAGATGACATCCAAAGTTCTACATCTTCGGAGGAGATGTGCGCACAAGCACATGGGACCAAATTGCAAACTTTGAGGGCCCGTAACTCTTGCATTTCTTCTCGGATTACAAAAATCCGATCCGGTATGGGTTTGTTTTCGTTCAGGGAATCTACATACTTAAATAGATGAATGTCTAATAATAAAAAAAATTGCGAAAATTTTGCCCCCCACCCCAGTGTAAAAATATATGGCCAACCCTGTCAAATTTTCTTCTTCGGACTAAGCTGACAACGGTCAACACGACTACAAAAACCAAATACAGTTATCTGGAATGATACGGGAGGACAACAGAGTACAATAAAATAGAGGTTTGCCAACTATGGGCGGTAACTCTTCAGGGAAAGCGCGGACACAAGTTTTTATGCCCGTGGGCAGTAGTGCATATCGAGATGTGCATACGGTCTAATTTTCGATGTTCTGCTTCTTATAATTTCCGAGATAATAAAATGACATATTTTCAAATAAAGGGAGATAACTCATCGATGAAAGCGCGGACAAAATCGTTATGGGCCATAGGCATAGAACTCATGTACCCCAACCTACTTACCAAGTTTTAGTGTCCTACTTCTTATACTTTTCGAGTAATAGTGATTACAAAAGTGTCAAGTATAATAATAATAATAACAATGAAAAATAATCGCAAAAGGGCCACAACTCCGCCAAGAAACATTGAGCGGAAATCCGGATACCATTATATCTAGTAAACCTTCGATGCCTACATTCACTAGAGATTTCGCGTTCCTACTGCAATCAGTTTCTGAGTATTTCGAAATAAACGGAAAACGACCTCAGTAGAAAAACAATATACTTCCTTGGTTACACCATGGAAGTATAATAATAGGGCAAATCATGAGCTCAATAAATCGCATTTAAGGGACGGAAAATATAAAGTAGGATGATTATATCTTTCCCTTAACATGTGTGGGTTGATCTCAAGTGTTTGGAAGTGACCCCACCCCTGCCTCGAAATTGGGTGACGAGATTGGGAAATAGTCAAACCCGACCCAAAATGCGATTTTTGAGAGCCCGTAACTCCGTTATTTTCCAATTGATTTTGAAATTGTTTTGAGTATTGTGATCAGCTAGTTACATTGATTATTTGTTATAAATTTTGTCTGATTCAGAGACGAATAACATTTTGTTTATTGGAATGAATATGGGCCCACATTCAAAGTTTGAGGGCCCAAATCTCCGCCATTTTTTAACGGATTTACAATCTGTTTTCAGTTTTATGATCAACGTGTATGGTAGATGTTATATATCAAGTTTCATATGATTCGGAGACGAAATAAATTTTGGTACCCCGGACCACCCCTCCCCTGACCCACAACACTGAACCGACACTGGCAAAATTTGGCTCATCGCGTGCTCTCTTCAGACCGCACGCATTGGCGTATCAGATGACATCCAAAGTTTGACATCTTCGGAGGAGATGTGATCACAAGCATATGGGGCCATATTTGCATTGTTTGAAGGCCCACAACTCTGTCATTTTTCAATGGATTTTCGAAATTCTTTCAGTTTCTAGATCAGTTGGCGGTATGGATGTTATATTCCAAGTTTCATCCGATTCGGAGAAGAATAAAAAATTGGTACCCCCGGACCACCCCTCCCCTGACCCACAACACTGAACCGACACTGGCAAAAGTTGGCCCATCGCGTGCTCTCTTCAGACCGCACGCATTGGCGTATCAGATGACATCCAAAGTTCTACATCTTCGGAGGAGTGTGCGCACAAGCACATGGGACCAAATTGCAAACTTTGAGGGCCCGTAACTCTTGCATTTCTTCTCGGATTACAAAAATCCGATCCGGTATGGGTTTGTTTTCGTTCAGGGAATCTACATACTTAAATAGATGAATGTCTAATAATAAAAAAAATTGCGAAAATTTTGCCCCCACCCCAGTGTAAAAATATATGGCCAACCCTGTCAAATTTTCTTCTTCGGACTAAGCTGACAACGGTCAACACGACTACAAAAACCAAATACAGTTATCTGGAATGATACGGGAGGACAACAGAGTACAATAAAATAGAGGTTTGCCAACTATGGGCGGTAACTCTTCAGGGAAAGCGCGGACACAAGTTTTTATGCCCGTGGGCAGTAGTGCATATCGAGATGTGCATACGGTCTAATTTTCGATGTTCTGCTTCTTATAATTTCCGAGATAATAAAATGACATATTTTCAAATAAAGGGAGATAACTCATCGATGAAAGCGCGGACAAAATCGTTATGGGCCATAGGCATAGAACTCATGTACCCCAACCTACTTACCAAGTTTTAGTGTCCTACTTCTTATACTTTTCGAGTAATAGTGATTACAAAAGTGTCAAGTATAATAATAATAATAACAATGAAAAATAATCGCAAAAGGGCCACAACTCCGCCAAGAAACATTGAGCGGAAATCCGGATACCATTATATCTAGTAAACCTTCGATGCCTACATTCACTAGAGATTTCGCGTTCCTACTGCAATCAGTTTCTGAGTATTTCGAAATAAACGGAAAACGACCTCAGTAGAAAAACAATATACTTCCTTGGTTACACCATGGAAGTATAATAATAGGGCAAATCATGAGCTCAATAAATCGCATTTAAGGGACGGAAAATATAAAGTAGGATGATTATATCTTTCCCTTAACATGTGTGGGTTGATCTCAAGTGTTTGGAAGTGACCCCACCCCTGCCTCGAAATTGGGTGACGAGATTGGGAAATAGTCAAACCCGACCCAAAATGCGATTTTTGAGAGCCCGTAACTCCGTTATTTTCCAATTGATTTTGAAATTGTTTTGAGTATTGTGATCAGCTAGTTACATTGATTATTTGTTATAAATTTTGTCTGATTCAGAGACGAATAACATTTTGTTTATTGGAATGAATATGGGCCCACATTCAAAGTTTGAGGGCCCAAATCTCCGCCATTTTTTAACGGATTTACAATCTGTTTTCAGTTTTATGATCAACGTGTATGGTAGATGTTATATATCAAGTTTCATATGATTCGGAGACGAAATAAATTTTGGTACCCCGGACCACCCCTCCCCTGACCCACAACACTGAACCGACACTGGCAAAATTTGGCTCATCGCGTGCTCTCTTCAGACCGCACGCATTGGCGTATCAGATGACATCCAAAGTTTGACATCTTCGGAGGAGATGTGATCACAAGCATATGGGGCCATATTTGCATTGTTTGAAGGCCCACAACTCTGTCATTTTTCAATGGATTTTCGAAATTCTTTCAGTTTCTAGATCGGTTGGCGGTATGGATGTTATATTCCAAGTTTCATCCGATTCGGAGAAGAATAAAAAATTGGTACCCCCGGACCACCCCTCCCCTGACCCACAACACTGAACCGACACTGGCAAAAGTTGGCCCATCGCGTGCTCTCTTCAGACCGCACGCATTGGCGTATCAGATGACATCCAAAGTTCTACATCTTCGGAGGAGATGTGCGCACAAGCACATGGGACCAAATTGCAAACTTTGAGGGCCCGTAACTCTTGCATTTCTTCTCGGATTACAAAAATCCGATCCGGTATGGGTTTGTTTTCGTTCAGGGAATCTACATACTTAAATAGATGAATGTCTAATAATAAAAAAAATTGCGAAAATTTTGCCCCCACCCCAGTGTAAAAATATATGGCCAACCCTGTCAAATTTTCTTCTTCGGACTAAGCTGACAACGGTCAACACGACTACAAAAACCAAATACAGTTATCTGGAATGATACGGGAGGACAACAGAGTACAATAAAATAGAGGTTTGCCAACTATGGGCGGTAACTCTTCAGGGAAAGCGCGGACACAAGTTTTTATGCCCGTGGGCAGTAGTGCATATCGAGATGTGCATACGGTCTAATTTTCGATGTTCTGCTTCTTATAATTTCCGAGATAATAAAATGACATATTTTCAAATAAAGGGAGATAACTCATCGATGAAAGCGCGGACAAAATCGTTATGGGCCATAGGCATAGAACTCATGTACCCCAACCTACTTACCAAGTTTTAGTGTCCTACTTCTTATACTTTTCGAGTAATAGTGATTACAAAAGTGTCAAGTATAATAATAATAATAACAATGAAAAATAATCGCAAAAGGGCCACAACTCCGCCAAGAAACATTGAGCGGAAATCCGGATACCATTATATCTAGTAAACCTTCGATGCCTACATTCACTAGAGATTTCGCGTTCCTACTGCAATCAGTTTCTGAGTATTTCGAAATAAACGGAAAACGACCTCAGTAGAAAAACAATATACTTCCTTGGTTACACCATGGAAGTATAATAATAGGGCAAATCATGAGCTCAATAAATCGCATTTAAGGGACGGAAAATATAAAGTAGGATGATTATATCTTTCCCTTAACATGTGTGGGTTGATCTCAAGTGTTTGGAAGTGACCCCACCCCTGCCTCGAAATTGGGTGACGAGATTGGGAAATAGTCAAACCCGACCCAAAATGCGATTTTTGAGAGCCCGTAACTCCGTTATTTTCCAATTGATTTTGAAATTGTTTTGAGTATTGTGATCAGCTAGTTACATTGATTATTTGTTATAAATTTTGTCTGATTCAGAGACGAATAACATTTTGTTTATTGGAATGAATATGGGCCCACATTCAAAGTTTGAGGGCCCAAATCTCCGCCATTTTTTAACGGATTTACAATCTGTTTTCAGTTTTATGATCAACGTGTATGGTAGATGTTATATATCAAGTTTCATATGATTCGGAGACGAAATAAATTTTGGTACCCCGGACCACCCCTCCCCTGACCCACAACACTGAACCGACACTGGCAAAATTTGGCTCATCGCGTGCTCTCTTCAGACCGCACGCATTGGCGTATCAGATGACATCCAAAGTTTGACATCTTCGGAGGAGATGTGATCACAAGCATATGGGGCCATATTTGCATTGTTTGAAGGCCCACAACTCTGTCATTTTTCAATGGATTTTCGAAATTCTTTCAGTTTCTAGATCGGTTGGCGGTATGGATGTTATATTCCAAGTTTCATCCGATTCGGAGAAGAATAAAAAATTGGTACCCCGGACCACCCCTCCCCTGACCCACAACACTGAACCGACACTGGCAAAAGTTGGCCCATCGCGTGCTCTCTTCAGACCGCACGCATTGGCGTATCAGATGACATCCAAAGTTCTACATCTTCGGAGGAGATGTGCGCACAAGCACATGGGACCAAATTGCAAACTTTGAGGGCCCGTAACTCTTGCATTTCTTCTCGGATTACAAAAATCCGATCCGGTATGGGTTTGTTTTCGTTCAGGGAATCTACATACTTAAATAGATGAATGTCTAATAATAAAAAAAATTGCGAAAATTTTGCCCCCACCCCAGTGTAAAAATATATGGCCAACCCTGTCAAATTTTCTTCTTCGGACTAAGCTGACAACGGTCAACACGACTACAAAAACCAAATACAGTTATCTGGAATGATACGGGAGGACAACAGAGTACAATAAAATAGAGGTTTGCCAACTATGGGCGGTAACTCTTCAGGGAAAGCGCGGACACAAGTTTTTATGCCCGTGGGCAGTAGTGCATATCGAGATGTGCATACGGTCTAATTTTCGATGTTCTGCTTCTTATAATTTCCGAGATAATAAAATGACATATTTTCAAATAAAGGGAGATAACTCATCGATGAAAGCGCGGACAAAATCGTTATGGGCCATAGGCATAGAACTCATGTACCCCAACCTACTTACCAAGTTTTAGTGTCCTACTTCTTATACTTTTCGAGTAATAGTGATTACAAAAGTGTCAAGTATAATAATAATAATAACAATGAAAAATAATCGCAAAAGGGCCACAACTCCGCCAAGAAACATTGAGCGGAAATCCGGATACCATTATATCTAGTAAACCTTCGATGCCTACATTCACTAGAGATTTCGCGTTCCTACTGCAATCAGTTTCTGAGTATTTCGAAATAAACGGAAAACGACCTCAGTAGAAAAACAATATACTTCCTTGGTTACACCATGGAAGTATAATAATAGGGCAAATCATGAGCTCAATAAATCGCATTTAAGGGACGGAAAATATAAAGTAGGATGATTATATCTTTCCCTTAACATGTGTGGGTTGATCTCAAGTGTTTGGAAGTGACCCCACCCCTGCCTCGAAATTGGGTGACGAGATTGGGAAATAGTCAAACCCGACCCAAAATGCGATTTTTGAGAGCCCGTAACTCCGTTATTTTCCAATTGATTTTGAAATTGTTTTGAGTATTGTGATCAGCTAGTTACATTGATTATTTGTTATAAATTTTGTCTGATTCAGAGACGAATAACATTTTGTTTATTGGAATGAATATGGGCCCACATTCAAAGTTTGAGGGCCCAAATCTCCGCCATTTTTTAACGGATTTACAATCTGTTTTCAGTTTTATGATCAACGTGTATGGTAGATGTTATATATCAAGTTTCATATGATTCGGAGACGAAATAAATTTTGGTACCCCGGACCACCCCTCCCCTGACCCACAACACTGAACCGACACTGGCAAAATTTGGCTCATCGCGTGCTCTCTTCAGACCGCACGCATTGGCGTATCAGATGACATCCAAAGTTTGACATCTTCGGAGGAGATGTGATCACAAGCATATGGGGCCATATTTGCATTGTTTGAAGGCCCACAACTCTGTCATTTTTCAATGGATTTTCGAAATTCTTTCAGTTTCTAGATCGGTTGGCGGTATGGATGTTATATTCCAAGTTTCATCCGATTCGGAGAAGAATAAAAAATTGGTACCCCGGACCACCCCTCCCCTGACCCACAACACTGAACCGACACTGGCAAAGGTTGGCCCATCGCGTGCTCTCTTCAGACCGCACGCATTGGCGTATCAGATGACATCCAAAGTTCTACATCTTCGGAGGAGATGTGCGCACAAGCACATGGGACCAAATTGCAAACTTTGAGGGCCCGTAACTCTTGCATTTCTTCTCGGATTACAAAAATCCGATCCGGTATGGGTTTGTTTTCGTTCAGGGAATCTACATACTTAAATAGATGAATGTCTAATAATAACAAAAATTGCGAAAATTTTGCCCCCACCCCAGTGTAAAAATATATGGCCAACCCTGTCAAATTTTCTTCTTCGGACTAAGCTGACAACGGTCAACACGACTACAAAAACCAAATACAGTTATCTGGAATGATACGGGAGGACAACAGAGTACAATAAAATAGAGGTTTGCCAACTATGGGCGGTAACTCTTCAGGGAAAGCGCGGACACAAGTTTTTATGCCCGTGGGCAGTAGTGCATATCGAGATGTGCATACGGTCTAATTTTCGATGTTCTGCTTCTTATAATTTCCGAGATAATAAAATGACATATTTTCAAATAAAGGGAGATAACTCATCGATGAAAGCGCGGACAAAATCGTTATGGGCCATAGGCATAGAACTCATGTACCCCAACCTACTTACCAAGTTTTAGTGTCCTACTTCTTATACTTTTCGAGTAATAGTGATTACAAAAGTGTCAAGTATAATAATAATAATAACAATGAAAAATAATCGCAAAAGGGCCACAACTCCGCCAAGAAACATTGAGCGGAAATCCGGATACCATTATATCTAGTAAACCTTCGATGCCTACATTCACTAGAGATTTCGCGTTCCTACTGCAATCAGTTTCTGAGTATTTCGAAATAAACGGAAAACGACCTCAGTAGAAAAACAATATACTTCCTTGGTTACACCATGGAAGTATAATAATAGGGCAAATCATGAGCTCAATAAATCGCATTTAAGGGACGGAAAATATAAAGTAGGATGATTATATCTTTCCCTTAACATGTGTGGGTTGATCTCAAGTGTTTGGAAGTGACCCCACCCCTGCCTCGAAATTGGGTGACGAGATTGGGAAATAGTCAAACCCGACCCAAAATGCGATTTTTGAGAGCCCGTAACTCCGTTATTTTCCAATTGATTTTGAAATTGTTTTGAGTATTGTGATCAGCTAGTTACATTGATTATTTGTTATAAATTTTGTCTGATTCAGAGACGAATAACATTTTGTTTATTGGAATGAATATGGGCCCACATTCAAAGTTTGAGGGCCCAAATCTCCGCCATTTTTTAACGGATTTACAATCTGTTTTCAGTTTTATGATCAACGTGTATGGTAGATGTTATATATCAAGTTTCATATGATTCGGAGACGAAATAAATTTTGGTACCCCGGACCACCCCTCCCCTGACCCACAACACTGAACCGACACTGGCAAAATTTGGCTCATCGCGTGCTCTCTTCAGACCGCACGCATTGGCGTATCAGATGACATCCAAAGTTTGACATCTTCGGAGGAGATGTGATCACAAGCATATGGGGCCATATTTGCATTGTTTGAAGGCCCACAACTCTGTCATTTTTCAATGGATTTTCGAAATTCTTTCAGTTTCTAGATCGGTTGGCGGTATGGATGTTATATTCCAAGTTTCATCCGATTCGGAGAAGAATAAAAAATTGGTACCCCGGACCACCCCTCCCCTGACCCACAACACTGAACCGACACTGGCAAAAGTTGGCCCATCGCGTGCTCTCTTCAGACCGCACGCATTGGCGTATCAGATGACATCCAAAGTTCTACATCTTCGGAGGAGATGTGCGCACAAGCACATGGGACCAAATTGCAAACTTTGAGGGCCCGTAACTCTTGCATTTCTTCTCGGATTACAAAAATCCGATCCGGTATGGGTTTGTTTTCGTTCAGGGAATCTACATACTTAAATAGATGAATGTCTAATAATAACAAAAATTGCGAAAATTTTGCCCCCACCCCAGTGTAAAAATATATGGCCAACCCTGTCAAATTTTCTTCTTCGGACTAAGCTGACAACGGTCAACACGACTACAAAAACCAAATACAGTTATCTGGAATGATACGGGAGGACAACAGAGTACAATAAAATAGAGGTTTGCCAACTATGGGCGGTAACTCTTCAGGGAAAGCGCGGACACAAGTTTTTATGCCCGTGGGCAGTAGTGCATATCGAGATGTGCATACGGTCTAATTTTCGATGTTCTGCTTCTTATAATTTCCGAGATAATAAAATGACATATTTTCAAATAAAGGGAGATAACTCATCGATGAAAGCGCGGACAAAATCGTTATGGGCCATAGGCATAGAACTCATGTACCCCAACCTACTTACCAAGTTTTAGTGTCCTACTTCTTATACTTTTCGAGTAATAGTGATTACAAAAGTGTCAAGTATAATAATAATAATAACAATGAAAAATAATCGCAAAAGGGCCACAACTCCGCCAAGAAACATTGAGCGGAAATCCGGATACCATTATATCTAGTAAACCTTCGATGCCTACATTCACTAGAGATTTCGCGTTCCTACTGCAATCAGTTTCTGAGTATTTCGAAATAAACGGAAAACGACCTCAGTAGAAAAACAATATACTTCCTTGGTTACACCATGGAAGT
This sequence comes from Siphonodentalium dalli, assembly GCA_032622095.1. Lineage (NCBI taxonomy): Eukaryota > Metazoa > Mollusca > Scaphopoda > Gadilida > Siphonodentaliidae > Siphonodentalium > Siphonodentalium dalli. The sequence goes on from CP136064.1 coordinate 255,197,053, forward strand.
ATAATAATAGGGCAAATCATGAGCTCAATAAATCGCATTTAAGGGACGGAAAATATAAAGTAGGATGATTATATCTTTCCCTTAACATGTGTGGGTTGATCTCAAGTGTTTGGAAGTGACCCCACCCCTGCCTCGAAATTGGGTGACGAGATTGGGAAATAGTCAAACCCGACCCAAAATGCGATTTTTGAGAGCCCGTAACTCCGTTATTTTCCAATTGATTTTGAAATTGTTTTGAGTATTGTGATCAGCTAGTTACATTGATTATTTGTTATAAATTTTGTCTGATTCAGAGACGAATAACATTTTGTTTATTGGAATGAATATGGGCCCACATTCAAAGTTTGAGGGCCCAAATCTCCGCCATTTTTTAACGGATTTACAATCTGTTTTCAGTTTTATGATCAACGTGTATGGTAGATGTTATATATCAAGTTTCATATGATTCGGAGACGAAATAAATTTTGGTACCCCGGACCACCCCTCCCCTGACCCACAACACTGAACCGACACTGGCAAAATTTGGCTCATCGCGTGCTCTCTTCAGACCGCACGCATTGGCGTATCAGATGACATCCAAAGTTTGACATCTTCGGAGGAGATGTGATCACAAGCATATGGGGCCATATTTGCATTGTTTGAAGGCCCACAACTCTGTCATTTTTCAATGGATTTTCGAAATTCTTTCAGTTTCTAGATCGGTTGGCGGTATGGATGTTATATTCCAAGTTTCATCCGATTCGGAGAAGAATAAAAAATTGGTACCCCCGGACCACCCCTCCCCTGACCCACAACACTGAACCGACACTGGCAAAAGTTGGCCCATCGCGTGCTCTCTTCAGACCGCACGCATTGGCGTATCAGATGACATCCAAAGTTCTACATCTTCGGAGGAGATGTGCGCACAAGCACATGGGACCAAATTGCAAACTTTGAGGGCCCGTAACTCTTGCATTTCTTCTCGGATTACAAAAATCCGATCCGGTATGGGTTTGTTTTCGTTCAGGGAATCTACATACTTAAATAGATGAATGTCTAATAATAAAAAAAATTGCGAAAATTTTGCCCCCACCCCAGTGTAAAAATATATGGCCAACCCTGTCAAATTTTCTTCTTCGGACTAAGCTGACAACGGTCAACACGACTACAAAAACCAAATACAGTTATCTGGAATGATACGGGAGGACAACAGAGTACAATAAAATAGAGGTTTGCCAACTATGGGCGGTAACTCTTCAGGGAAAGCGCGGACACAAGTTTTTATGCCCGTGGGCAGTAGTGCATATCGAGATGTGCATACGGTCTAATTTTCGATGTTCTGCTTCTTATAATTTCCGAGATAATAAAATGACATATTTTCAAATAAAGGGAGATAACTCATCGATGAAAGCGCGGACAAAATCGTTATGGGCCATAGGCATAGAACTCATGTACCCCAACCTACTTACCAAGTTTTAGTGTCCTACTTCTTATACTTTTCGAGTAATAGTGATTACAAAAGTGTCAAGTATAATAATAATAATAACAATGAAAAATAATCGCAAAAGGGCCACAACTCCGCCAAGAAACATTGAGCGGAAATCCGGATACCATTATATCTAGTAAACCTTCGATGCCTACATTCACTAGAGATTTCGCGTTCCTACTGCAATCAGTTTCTGAGTATTTCGAAATAAACGGAAAACGACCTCAGTAGAAAAACAATATACTTCCTTGGTTACACCATGGAAGTATAATAATAGGGCAAATCATGAGCTCAATAAATCGCATTTAAGGGACGGAAAATATAAAGTAGGATGATTATATCTTTCCCTTAACATGTGTGGGTTGATCTCAAGTGTTTGGAAGTGACCCCACCCCTGCCTCGAAATTGGGTGACGAGATTGGGAAATAGTCAAACCCGACCCAAAATGCGATTTTTGAGAGCCCGTAACTCCGTTATTTTCCAATTGATTTTGAAATTGTTTTGAGTATTGTGATCAGCTAGTTACATTGATTATTTGTTATAAATTTTGTCTGATTCAGAGACGAATAACATTTTGTTTATTGGAATGAATATGGGCCCACATTCAAAGTTTGAGGGCCCAAATCTCCGCCATTTTTTAACGGATTTACAATCTGTTTTCAGTTTTATGATCAACGTGTATGGTAGATGTTATATATCAAGTTTCATATGATTCGGAGACGAAATAAATTTTGGTACCCCGGACCACCCCTCCCCTGACCCACAACACTGAACCGACACTGGCAAAATTTGGCTCATCGCGTGCTCTCTTCAGACCGCACGCATTGGCGTATCAGATGACATCCAAAGTTTGACATCTTCGGAGGAGATGTGATCACAAGCATATGGGGCCATATTTGCATTGTTTGAAGGCCCACAACTCTGTCATTTTTCAATGGATTTTCGAAATTCTTTCAGTTTCTAGATCGGTTGGCGGTATGGATGTTATATTCCAAGTTTCATCCGATTCGGAGAAGAATAAAAAATTGGTACCCCCGGACCACCCCTCCCCTGACCCACAACACTGAACCGACACTGGCAAAAGTTGGCCCATCGCGTGCTCTCTTCAGACCGCACGCATTGGCGTATCAGATGACATCCAAAGTTCTACATCTTCGGAGGAGATGTGCGCACAAGCACATGGGACCAAATTGCAAACTTTGAGGGCCCGTAACTCTTGCATTTCTTCTCGGATTACAAAAATCCGATCCGGTATGGGTTTGTTTTCGTTCAGGGAATCTACATACTTAAATAGATGAATGTCTAATAATAAAAAAAATTGCGAAAATTTTGCCCCCACCCCAGTGTAAAAATATATGGCCAACCCTGTCAAATGTTCTTCTTCGGACTAAGCTGACAACGGTCAACACGACTACAAAAACCAAATACAGTTATCTGGAATGATACGGGAGGACAACAGAGTACAATAAAATAGAGGTTTGCCAACTATGGGCGGTAACTCTTCAGGGAAAGCGCGGACACAAGTTTTTATGCCCGTGGGCAGTAGTGCATATCGAGATGTGCATACGGTCTAATTTTCGATGTTCTGCTTCTTATAATTTCCGAGATAATAAAATGACATATTTTCAAATAAAGGGAGATAACTCATCGATGAAAGCGCGGACAAAATCGTTATGGGCCATAGGCATAGAACTCATGTACCCCAACCTACTTACCAAGTTTTAGTGTCCTACTTCTTATACTTTTCGAGTAATAGTGATTACAAAAGTGTCAAGTATAATAATAATAATAACAATGAAAAATAATCGCAAAAGGGCCACAACTCCGCCAAGAAACATTGAGCGGAAATCCGGATACCATTATATCTAGTAAACCTTCGATGCCTACATTCACTAGAGATTTCGCGTTCCTACTGCAATCAGTTTCTGAGTATTTCGAAATAAACGGAAAACGACCTCAGTAGAAAAACAATATACTTCCTTGGTTACACCATGGAAGTATAATAATAGGGCAAATCATGAGCTCAATAAATCGCATTTAAGGGACGGAAAATATAAAGTAGGATGATTATATCTTTCCCTTAACATGTGTGGGTTGATCTCAAGTGTTTGGAAGTGACCCCACCCCTGCCTCGAAATTGGGTGACGAGATTGGGAAATAGTCAAACCCGACCCAAAATGCGATTTTTGAGAGCCCGTAACTCCGTTATTTTCCAATTGATTTTGAAATTGTTTTGAGTATTGTGATCAGCTAGTTACATTGATTATTTGTTATAAATTTTGTCTGATTCAGAGACGAATAACATTTTGTTTATTGGAATGAATATGGGCCCACATTCAAAGTTTGAGGGCCCAAATCTCCGCCATTTTTTAACGGATTTACAATCTGTTTTCAGTTTTATGATCAACGTGTATGGTAGATGTTATATATCAAGTTTCATATGATTCGGAGACGAAATAAATTTTGGTACCCCGGACCACCCCTCCCCTGACCCACAACACTGAACCGACACTGGCAAAATTTGGCTCATCGCGTGCTCTCTTCAGACCGCACGCATTGGCGTATCAGATGACATCCAAAGTTTGACATCTTCGGAGGAGATGTGATCACAAGCATATGGGGCCATATTTGCATTGTTTGAAGGCCCACAACTCTGTCATTTTTCAATGGATTTTCGAAATTCTTTCAGTTTCTAGATCGGTTGGCGGTATGGATGTTATATTCCAAGTTTCATCCGATTCGGAGAAGAATAAAAAATTGGTACCCCCGGACCACCCCTCCCCTGACCCACAACACTGAACCGACACTGGCAAAAGTTGGCCCATCGCGTGCTCTCTTCAGACCGCACGCATTGGCGTATCAGATGACATCCAAAGTTCTACATCTTCGGAGGAGATGTGCGCACAAGCACATGGGACCAAATTGCAAACTTTGAGGGCCCGTAACTCTTGCATTTCTTCTCGGATTACAAAAATCCGATCCGGTATGGGTTTGTTTTCGTTCAGGGAATCTACATACTTAAATAGATGAATGTCTAATAATAAAAAAAATTGCGAAAATTTTGCCCCCACCCCAGTGTAAAAATATATGGCCAACCCTGTCAAATTTTCTTCTTCGGACTAAGCTGACAACGGTCAACACGACTACAAAAACCAAATACAGTTATCTGGAATGATACGGGAGGACAACAGAGTACAATAAAATAGAGGTTTGCCAACTATGGGCGGTAACTCTTCAGGGAAAGCGCGGACACAAGTTTTTATGCCCGTGGGCAGTAGTGCATATCGAGATGTGCATACGGTCTAATTTTCGATGTTCTGCTTCTTATAATTTCCGAGATAATAAAATGACATATTTTCAAATAAAGGGAGATAACTCATCGATGAAAGCGCGGACAAAATCGTTATGGGCCATAGGCATAGAACTCATGTACCCCAACCTACTTACCAAGTTTTAGTGTCCTACTTCTTATACTTTTCGAGTAATAGTGATTACAAAAGTGTCAAGTATAATAATAATAATAACAATGAAAAATAATCGCAAAAGGGCCACAACTCCGCCAAGAAACATTGAGCGGAAATCCGGATACCATTATATCTAGTAAACCTTCGATGCCTACATTCACTAGAGATTTCGCGTTCCTACTGCAATCAGTTTCTGAGTATTTCGAAATAAACGGAAAACGACCTCAGTAGAAAAACAATATACTTCCTTGGTTACACCATGGAAGTATAATAATAGGGCAAATCATGAGCTCAATAAATCGCATTTAAGGGACGGAAAATATAAAGTAGGATGATTATATCTTTCCCTTAACATGTGTGGGTTGATCTCAAGTGTTTGGAAGTGACCCCACCCCTGCCTCGAAATTGGGTGACGAGATTGGGAAATAGTCAAACCCGACCCAAAATGCGATTTTTGAGAGCCCGTAACTCCGTTATTTTCCAATTGATTTTGAAATTGTTTTGAGTATTGTGATCAGCTAGTTACATTGATTATTTGTTATAAATTTTGTCTGATTCAGAGACGAATAACATTTTGTTTATTGGAATGAATATGGGCCCACATTCAAAGTTTGAGGGCCCAAATCTCCGCCATTTTTTAACGGATTTACAATCTGTTTTCAGTTTTATGATCAACGTGTATGGTAGATGTTATATATCAAGTTTCATATGATTCGGAGACGAAATAAATTTTGGTACCCCGGACCACCCCTCCCCTGACCCACAACACTGAACCGACACTGGCAAAATTTGGCTCATCGCGTGCTCTCTTCAGACCGCACGCATTGGCGTATCAGATGACATCCAAAGTTTGACATCTTCGGAGGAGATGTGATCACAAGCATATGGGGCCATATTTGCATTGTTTGAAGGCCCACAACTCTGTCATTTTTCAATGGATTTTCGAAATTCTTTCAGTTTCTAGATCGGTTGGCGGTATGGATGTTATATTCCAAGTTTCATCCGATTCGGAGAAGAATAAAAAATTGGTACCCCCGGACCACCCCTCCCCTGACCCACAACACTGAACCGACACTGGCAAAAGTTGGCCCATCGCGTGCTCTCTTCAGACCGCACGCATTGGCGTATCAGATGACATCCAAAGTTCTACATCTTCGGAGGAGATGTGCGCACAAGCACATGGGACCAAATTGCAAACTTTGAGGGCCCGTAACTCTTGCATTTCTTCTCGGATTACAAAAATCCGATCCGGTATGGGTTTGTTTTCGTTCAGGGAATCTACATACTTAAATAGATGAATGTCTAATAATAAAAAAAATTGCGAAAATTTTGCCCCCACCCCAGTGTAAAAATATATGGCCAACCCTGTCAAATTTTCTTCTTCGGACTAAGCTGACAACGGTCAACACGACTACAAAAACCAAATACAGTTATCTGGAATGATACGGGAGGACAACAGAGTACAATAAAATAGAGGTTTGCCAACTATGGGCGGTAACTCTTCAGGGAAAGCGCGGACACAAGTTTTTATGCCCGTGGGCAGTAGTGCATATCGAGATGTGCATACGGTCTAATTTTCGATGTTCTGCTTCTTATAATTTCCGAGATAATAAAATGACATATTTTCAAATAAAGGGAGATAACTCATCGATGAAAGCGCGGACAAAATCGTTATGGGCCATAGGCATAGAACTCATGTACCCCAACCTACTTACCAAGTTTTAGTGTCCTACTTCTTATACTTTTCGAGTAATAGTGATTACAAAAGTGTCAAGTATAATAATAATAATAACAATGAAAAATAATCGCAAAAGGGCCACAACTCCGCCAAGAAACATTGAGCGGAAATCCGGATACCATTATATCTAGTAAACCTTCGATGCCTACATTCACTAGGCCTACATTCACTAGAGATTTCGCGTTCCTACTGCAATCAGTTTTCTGAGTATTTCGAAATAAACGGAAAAACGACCTCAGTAGAAAAACAATATACTTCCTTGGTTACACCATGGAAGTATAATAATAGGGCAAATCATGAGCTCAATAAATCGCATTTAAGGGACGGAAAATATAAAGTAGGATGATTATATCTTTCCCTTAACATGTGTGGGTTGATCTCAAGTGTTTGGAAGTGACCCCACCCCTGCCTCGAAAATTGGGTGACGAGATTGGGAAATAGTCAAAACCCGACCCAAAATGCGATTTTTGAGAGCCCGTAACTCCGTTATTTTCCAATTGATTTTGAAATTGTTTTGAGTATTGTGATCAGCTAGTTACATTGATTATTTGTTATAAATTTTGTCTGATTCAGAGACGAATAACATTTTGTTTATTGGAATGAATATGGGCCCACATTCAAAGTTTGAGGGCCCAAATCTCCGCCATTTTTTAACGGATTTACAATCTGTTTTCAGTTTTATGATCAACGTGTATGGTAGATGTTATATATCAAGTTTCATATGATTCGGAGACGAAATAAATTTTGGTACCCCGGACCACCCCTCCCCTGACCCACAACACTGAACCGACACTGGCAAAATTTGGCTCATCGCGTGCTCTCTTCAGACCGCACGCATTGGCGTATCAGATGACATCCAAAGTTTGACATCTTCGGAGGAGATGTGATCACAAGCATATGGGGCCATATTTGCATTGTTTGAAGGCCCACAACTCTGTCATTTTTCAATGGATTTTCGAAATTCTTTCAGTTTCTAGATCGGTTGGCGGTATGGATGTTATATTCCAAGTTTCATCCGATTCGGAGAAGAATAAAAAATTGGTACCCCCGGACCACCCCTCCCCTGACCAACAACACTGAACCGACACTGGCAAAAGTTGGCCCATCGCGTGCTCTCTTCAGACCGCACGCATTGGCGTATCAGATGACATCCAAAGTTCTACATCTTCGGAGGAGATGTGCGCACAAGCACATGGGACCAAATTGCAAACTTTGAGGGCCCGTAACTCTTGCATTTCTTCTCGGATTACAAAAATCCGATCCGGTATGGGTTTGTTTTCGTTCAGGGAATCTACATACTTAAATAGATGAATGTCTAATAATAAAAAAAATTGCGAAAATTTTGCCCCCACCCCAGTGTAAAAATATATGGCCAACCCTGTCAAATTTTCTTCTTCGGACTAAGCTGACAACGGTCAACACGACTACAAAAACCAAATACAGTTATCTGGAATGATACGGGAGGACAACAGAGTACAATAAAATAGAGGTTTGCCAACTATGGGCGGTAACTCTTCAGGGAAAGCGCGGACACAAGTTTTTATGCCCGTGGGCAGTAGTGCATATCGAGATGTGCATACGGTCTAATTTTCGATGTTCTGCTTCTTATAATTTCCGAGATAATAAAATGACATATTTTCAAATAAAGGGAGATAACTCATCGATGAAAGCGCGGACAAAATCGTTATGGGCCATAGGCATAGAACTCATGTACCCCAACCTACTTACCAAGTTTTAGTGTCCTACTTCTTATACTTTTCGAGTAATAGTGATTACAAAAGTGTCAAGTATAATAATAATAATAACAATGAAAAATAATCGCAAAAGGGCCACAACTCCGCCAAGAAACATTGAGCGGAAATCCGGATACCATTATATCTAGTAAACCTTCGATGCCTACATTCACTAGAGATTTCGCGTTCCTACTGCAATCAGTTTCTGAGTATTTCGAAATAAACGGAAAACGACCTCAGTAGAAAAACAATATACTTCCTTGGTTACACCATGGAAGTATAATAATAGGGCAAATCATGAGCTCAATAAATCGCATTTAAGGGACGGAAAATATAAAGTAGGATGATTATATCTTTCCCTTAACATGTGTGGGTTGATCTCAAGTGTTTGGAAGTGACCCCACCCCTGCCTCGAAATTGGGTGACGAGATTGGGAAATAGTCAAACCCGACCCAAAATGCGATTTTTGAGAGCCCGTAACTCCGTTATTTTCCAATTGATTTTGAAATTGTTTTGAGTATTGTGATCAGCTAGTTACATTGATTATTTGTTATAAATTTTGTCTGATTCAGAGACGAATAACATTTTGTTTATTGGAATGAATATGGGCCCACATTCAAAGTTTGAGGGCCCAAATCTCCGCCATTTTTTAACGGATTTACAATCTGTTTTCAGTTTTATGATCAACGTGTATGGTAGATGTTATATATCAAGTTTCATATGATTCGGAGACGAAATAAATTTTGGTACCCCGGACCACCCCTCCCCTGACCCACAACACTGAACCGACACTGGCAAAATTTGGCTCATCGCGTGCTCTCTTCAGACCGCACGCATTGGCGTATCAGATGACATCCAAAGTTTGACATCTTCGGAGGAGATGTGATCACAAGCATATGGGGCCATATTTGCATTGTTTGAAGGCCCACAACTCTGTCATTTTTCAATGGATTTTCGAAATTCTTTCAGTTTCTAGATCGGTTGGCGGTATGGATGTTATATTCCAAGTTTCATCCGATTCGGAGAAGAATAAAAAATTGGTACCCCGGACCACCCCTCCCCTGACCAACAACACTGAACCGACACTGGCAAAAGTTGGCCCATCGCGTGCTCTCTTCAGACCGCACGCATTGGCGTATCAGATGACATCCAAAGTTCTACATCTTCGGAGGAGATGTGCGCACAAGCACATGGGACCAAATTGCAAACTTTGAGGGCCCGTAACTCTTGCATTTCTTCTCGGATTACAAAAATCCGATCCGGTATGGGTTTGTTTTCGTTCAGGGAATCTACATACTTAAATAGATGAATGTCTAATAATAAAAAAAATTGCGAAAATTTTGCCCCCACCCCAGTGTAAAAATATATGGCCAACCCTGTCAAATTTTCTTCTTCGGACTAAGCTGACAACGGTCAACACGACTACAAAAACCAAATACAGTTATCTGGAATGATACGGGAGGACAACAGAGTACAATAAAATAGAGGTTTGCCAACTATGGGCGGTAACTCTTCAGGGAAAGCGCGGACACAAGTTTTTATGCCCGTGGGCAGTAGTGCATATCGAGATGTGCATACGGTCTAATTTTCGATGTTCTGCTTCTTATAATTTCCGAGATAATAAAATGACATATTTTCAAATAAAGGGAGATAACTCATCGATGAAAGCGCGGACAAAATCGTTATGGGCCATAGGCATAGAACTCATGTACCCCAACCTACTTACCAAGTTTTAGTGTCCTACTTCTTATACTTTTCGAGTAATAGTGATTACAAAAGTGTCAAGTATAATAATAATAATAACAATGAAAAATAATCGCAAAAGGGCCACAACTCCGCCAAGAAACATTGAGCGGAAATCCGGATACCATTATATCTAGTAAACCTTCGATGCCTACATTCACTAGAGATTTCGCGTTCCTACTGCAATCAGTTTCTGAGTATTTCGAAATAAACGGAAAACGACCTCAGTAGAAAAACAATATACTTCCTTGGTTACACCATGGAAGTATAATAATAATAATGAAAAATAATCGAAAAAGGGCCATAACTCTGTCAAAATATATTGGACCAACATCCGGATAGCATTATTTTTAGTAGACCTTAGATGCCTACATTCGCTAGAGATTTCGCGGTCCTCCTCCCATTAGTTTCTGAGTATTTCCAATTAAACAGAAAACGGCCGCAGTAGAAAAACAATATACTTCCTTGGTTACACCATGGAAGTATAATAATAGGGCAAATCATGAGCTCAATAAATCGCAGTTAAGGGACGGAAAATATGAATTAGGATGATTATATCTTTCCCTTAACATGTGTGGGTTGATCTCAAGTGTTTGGGAGTGACCCCACCCCTGCCTCGAAATTGGGTGACGGGATTGGGAAATAGTCAAACCCGGCCCAAAATGCGAATTTTGAGAGCCCGTAACTCCGTTATTTTCCAATGGATTTAAAAATTGTTTTGAGTATTGTGATCAGCTACTTACATTGATTATTTGTTATAAATTTTGTCTGATTCAGAGACGAATAACATTTTGTTTATTGGAAAGAATACGGGCCCACATTCAAAGTTTGAGGGCCCAAATCTCCGCCATTTTTTAACGGATTTACAATCTGTTTTCAGTTTTATGATCAACGTGTATGGTATATGTTATATATCAAGTTTCATATGATTCGGAGACGAAATAAATTTTGGTACCCCGGACCACCCCTCCCCTGACCCACAACACTGAACCGACACTGGCAAAATTTGGCTCATCGCGTGCTCTCTTCAGACCGCACGCATTGGCGTATCAGTTGACATCCAAAGTTTGACATCTTCGGAGGAGATGTGATCACAAGCATATGGGGCCAAATTTGCATTGTTTGAAGGCCCACAACTCTGACATTTTTCAATGGATTTTCGAAATTCTTTCAGTTTCTAGATCGGTTGGCGGTATGGATGTTATATTCCAAGTTTCATCCGATTCGGAGAAGAATACAAAATTGGTACCCCGGACCACCCCTCCCCTGACCCACAACACTGAACCGACACTGGCAAAATTTGGCCCATCGCGTGCTCTCTTCAGACCGCACGCACTGGGATATCAGACGACATCCAAAGTTCGACATCTTCGGAGGAGATAGGGTCACAAGCACATGGGACCGACACTTGCAAACTTTGAGGGCCCGTAACTCTTGCATTTCTTCTCGGATTACAAAAATCCTTTCCGGTATGGGTTTGTTTTCGTTCAGGGAATCTACATACTTAAATAGATGAATGTCAATAATAAAAAAAAATTGCGAAAATATTGCCCCCACCCCAGTGTAAAAATATATGTCCAACCCTGTCAAATTTTCTTCCTCGGACTAAGCTGACAACGGTCAACACGACTACAAAAACCAAATACAGTTATCTGGAATGATACGGGAGGACAACAGAGTACAATAAAATAGAGGTTTGCCAACTATGGGCGGTAACTCTTCAGGGAAAGGGCGGACCCAAGTTTTTATGCCCGTGGGCAGTAGTGCATATCGAGATGTGCATACGGTCTAATTTTCGATGCTCTGCTTCTTATAATTTCCGAGATAATAAAATGACATTTTTTCAAATAAAGGGAGATAACTCCTCGGGGAAAACGCGGACAATATTCGTTATGCGACGATGGCATACAACTCTTTGATCCCAAGATACGTACCAAGTTTTAGTGTGCTACTCCTGGTACTTTTCGAGTAATAAGGGTTGCAAAAGTGTCCAGTATAATAATAATAATAACTAGAATGAAACTGTAATTGCACAGCAATTTCGACACTTCCATGTTCGCCAATGACGGTAAATTGTGTCACCTGATAAAGCGTCAGTTTTCAGGAGACACATGTCAGTATGGTGATACTGTAGCTCATAGCAATACTCGGCAACCGCAGATTATATCCACCAAATTTCATCAATATCTGCACCAAAAACATTTTGAGATACATACCAACACGCCTGTGCTTCCAAACCGGAAGAGAAATCAGTAAAAATTATCATATATAGGTAGTACCCACCCACCGTCCCATCCCGCCACCCATAGTATCTTATGCGTCACAGGCGCTCGTATATAGGTAGTACCCATCCACCACCCCACCCATAGTATCTTATGCGCCGCATGCAGGCTCTCGTATATAGGTAGTACCCACCACCACCCCATCCCGCCACCCATATTGTCTTATGCGCCGCAGGCGCTCGTATATAGGTAGTACCCACCCACCACCCTATCCCGCCACCCATAGTATCTTATGCGCCGCAGGCGCTCGTATATAGGTAGTACCCGCCCATCATCCAATTCCGCCACCCATAGTATTTTATGCGCCGCAGGCACTCGTATATAGGTAATATATCATTATAGAGCGCAGACGCTGATGCACATAATGCAAAAAGTCCCAACTCAATATCTCAAGCCCTTCTGGATTCCGTATAAAGAGCGTTATTTTATCCTTTGACCAGTAGCAAACTGTTTAACCGGAAGTGCAACCACTATCATTTTTCAGTATTTTAGAACACACAGGCGCAAATAATGAAAAAATCGGAACCCGATATGTCAAGCCGTTTTGGAGAAGATACGCTAACAACAATAAAACAGATAAAGAGCGTTGTTTCCTAAGGTCATGGTCATAAAACTTTTCATGTTAGCGGCTCGACTGCATGTACTCAATGGCTATGCAGGTACGAAAATTCAAATCAATTGGCAATGCCGTTTTGACGATATAAGAAATCAAACCTCCATTTCCAAGTAATTCTGGTGGTGCGAAAACCCCCCAAAAACCAGGTTTTTATGCAGCCAAATCTCGAGAAGTTAAAGTCAGATTTGAAAAATTCGAGTGGAATATTGATCAGCGGCAAATAAAGATTATATAAACCACATTTCACCAGCGAAACTGAAGATTATGTCCACCAAATGTCATCAAAATCTGAGCCAAAATAGTTTTGAGATACATACCCACACGCCCATTCTCCCAAACCGGAAGTCAACTCCATAAACTTTATATACCATTACATAGCGCAGAGGTTCATGCACATAATCCAAGAAGTCCCAACTCAATAGCTCAAGCCGTTCTAGATTCCCTATAAGAGCGTTGTTTTACCCTTCGACACCTAGCGAACTTTTAAACCGGAAGTGAGAACCCTATCATTTTTCGGTGGTTCATAACACACAAACATGCGCAAATAATGAAAAAAGTCCGAACCCGATATCTCAAGTCGTTTAGGAGATCTCTTCACAACAATAAAACCGATAAAGAGCGTTGTTTACAAAGGTCAAGGTCACACAAAATTCCCTATTTGTACATAGACTTCGGGTACTCAATGGCTGTGCAGTTACCAAATTTCAAATCAATCGGTCATCCGTTTCGACGATATAAGAGATCAAACCTCGATTTTGCAAGTCATTTTAGAGACTCAAAAAAAACCCAAAAATCAACAAAATGGCGATAACTCCGAAGGTCAAGGTCGGACGAAATTCTCAATAGGCTATTTTCAGAGAACTTCCAAAGTTATATCCGAAACCGAAAACAGCAAGTCAATCGGTCCAGCCATTCCTGAGATATAAGCATGTTATTGAGAAAAAAAATAATAAAAAACGGAAGAATTAGAAATATAATACTGATCTGATAGCGGGTTAGTTGTAAGCAGACACATGCGAGTATTGTGATACTATAGACCATAGTACTAGTTATCAACCACAGTATTATATCCACCAAATTTCATCAAATTATGCACCAAAAGATTTTGAGATACATACCCACTCGCCAGTTCTCCCAAACCGGAAGTCAAATCAGTACCCTATATATCAAACAAGCTAGCATACCCCCACTGTGGCAGATTCAACCCGCATTATCCGTAAAGTGTTCCGAACCCATATTCAAAGAAACTTCCGCAAAATATCCTAACTTGATAGCATCCACAAAAACTAAATCCCCAAATTTTCCAAGTCAAAATAAGTCGAAAATGAAGTGTAATGTTAGTAAAAACAGTCCGAGCCAACCCTGAGCCGCATCATGTAGAGAGGGTGTTGTGACAAGCATGTATACCAAAAATTATTGAAATATGTTCATATTTGTCAAATTTATTAAGTCGGACAGAATTTTGTAAGTAAAAATAAGTCGAAAATTAAGGTGTAACTTAAAAAAAGAAGGTTGGACCGCAATTAGCATCATGCGGAGAGGTGGTCCTAAGGAGATTGCATACAAAATATTATTGAAATCGGTTGTTCGAGTTATGAGGTCGTACGGACACACGCACGGAGGGAGAAAGTGTGACAGACGCTGTCAATCCAAAAGTGTGACACACGGACAGACGCAGTCAATCCAGTATACCCCCCATTTTCTTCAAGGTACCTATATAAAATAATTAAACCATCAAACCATTACTCCCAGGTATAACAGAGGCCAAACTGACAGTTATAGTTCTTATATGCTTAAAATCATATTTTTCAGCCCTCCTACAAGCCATGAAATTGTGTATTGCTACCTTAAAGGAAAAATAGAGTTACCCCCCTTGAGCGCATTTTCGTCTTCCTAGGGTTATGCCGATAAATTTGATATATGACATATATAGGAAATATTGTTGAACATTTTTTTATTCACAACAGAACATGCCTTGGGTAATCAACATTTTAGCCATTTCCAGTCTGCAGTTCACCATGACCTGGATATCTTATATATTTACTAATTATAGGTAAGACCATGGGGTCAGATCATTCTAGACATGTAATGCATCTATTTCAAGTAGAATTCCATCACTCAGTGTTACAAGTTAGCTATTCATATTGTAGATTCCATGCTTTATTTTCAAACACCTCCCCCCCCCCCTCCAAGGGAAGTAATCAACAGGTGCCTGAAAAAGTCACAAGGTTATTCCCTTTGTTGCATCCATGACGACATATTGTAATGACATCATTCTTTGTTATTATTTTGCTCTATGGTTTTCCAATTCTTTACATACAAACTCGAAAAATTATTTGTTAATCTCCAACACCATGAAAAATAAAAATAAAAGAAATAAAGGTTATAAAGATGGCATGTTGCCAATTAGATGGTGTAATACACGATCTAATGATCAACATGAAGAGAGCGCTAATTCTAATTCTCAGGATAAAGATCGAAGAGGAAAAAAATTACGATTCTTAGACCGAAGTGCACTGATGAATAGTTAGAAGCATGCAACATGACGAGTGATGGGATTCTACCCGGGAAACTTCAGCCCATTAATTCGCACCTGATGTGACCCAATGTGAAATTGACAGCCAAGTATGAAAATCATATTGTGAATCTGAACAAAATTAATTCAGCTTATCCTTCATTCTTTTATATTCACAATAATGGGAGATGTCAGCGTCCAATTCCAGAAATGGCAATCTGCCAGAAACTAGGCATTTGTGTTTATGTGAGAATAATATGCGTGTCCTGCCAGTTGGAAGGAGTCCGCAGCGTTTTGTCTGATACATTGGCTAAATCTTCAAGGGGATTTCCTGCAGGTGGACTTAAATGATCGGTTATGCTTATCCATGCTCAAAAGCAAAGTCGAACCATCGGACAAATGTCTTATTTTGAGTTATCTGAACATTCAACATCCATCCCGTTAACTGCTGTCCAATCGTCCCAGTAAGTTCTGTGATAAGACTGGTGAAATAAACACGATTCCTTGCAACAGAATCAGATATTCATACGAAATCTTCTAAGTGATAACCATAGCATTGATGTTTCTGTTGACACAACTTATAATAATCGCCCACAAGCTGGCTGCAAAGCTGCTACGTAGTCGGTATCTGTCGTCACAGAGCAAAATACTTAATGAAAGTTACCGCTCGCTATGTCAGTTTCTAACAAGTTATGCACAAAGAGATTGTGTAAACACACCGAAAGCTTTTTATGCAACAGGAATGTCACACTTGAAACTCAATTGCGTCGACTGAGTCCTCAATGGCAAAAATGTCACTGAATTCCATAAATGCTGCTAGTCTTGTACGCGTCGAATCTGTTACAACTGACGCCAGTTCCCAACTCCAGAAATCTGTCTGATACATTTCAACGACATCAGCGCCGATAGCACACTTTACATGTTTCATCCATTCATCACGAAGCCTGCAAAAGAGAATACAGAAACTCAAATTAAATACCAAACCTGCAGTTTTAGGGGGAGACAAATCATGATTTGTAAAGAAACTTTCGTCAAGTGTACTCAACTGTTGAGAATGGAACTTGTTCGCATCAAGAAATTGTTTCGAGATAAGGACAAATTTGTTAACCAAGACAGTCAATGACTGTGGGGTCGCCCACCAGACTGCAAAGACTGGTAAGACTGGGACTCTGAAGACCACAACAGTCAGAACTTTTCATAATCACTTTAAAATAAGTAGATATCTAAAGAGTTAAATCTAAAAACAAAAAAATTGAGTTATGTCCCTGGCCCCGTCCACATTTGACCCAGTGACCCGATTTGGTAGAATCTGAAACCCAGTCACCCAAGGATCCTTCATACCAAATATGAACCCATATGGCCTGATGGTATTTGAGAAGAAGTCATTTTAAGAATACTATGGAGGGAAAGAGTTATGGCCCTGGCTTCGCAACTATTTGACCCAGTGACCTCATTTGAACAAATCTGAATGAGAGCCACCTAGGGAACATCCACAACAAATATGAACCCATTTGGTCTTATGGTTCCAGAGGAGAAGATGTTCAACAATTGTTGACGGATGGACGGACGACGGACAGACGAGGAGTGATGACTATAGCTCCACCGGAGACTTCGTCTCAGGTGAGCTAAAAAGCACAGGTAGGGTGAATGGTTGATAATTAAATCTCTTATCTCCAGCCCTATTTGAATAAAGATGAATCCCCATCTATGAGATCCATTAATTTGGTAATTTCAGACAGTAGATTTTAAGAGTTGAACTGAACTGATTTACCTAAAATGACCCCAAATCTAAACAAATCTAAACCCCAGTCACCGAAGGAGCCTCCATACCAAATATAAGCTAAATAGTCCCAATTGTTGACGGATGGACGGACGACGGTGTGATGACTATAGCCAGGGTTTCCGCTAGGGGTAGGGGAATGGGGCCGGTAGCCGTCAAGGGGAAAAATCCAGGTAAAAGTAGCCTGTTTTACTTTTAGCACTGGTTGAACTACTTTCGTTATATCGGCCAATAGAATCGTGTGAGAGTAGAAACGGCAGATTGTTTTGTTCCATTTCTGCCCAAGTGCCAAGCTATCAAACCTTATACATGTACCTGTAACTTTAAAACTAGTAAATTTATTAGATATATATTAATTTACGAAGTACATGTACAGAAAAACCAGTAATTTTAATCCCGAGTTAAACGTGCTCGTTAATGTTAAAAGACTCACTGTGGAAGACACAGCAGATGTTTCGGATGCATAACGTAATCGGAATATATTAAGGCTGATTACATACAACCGCAACGTAACTAACCGACCTCAAAGGCATAGCTCCTAGCGATGTCAGTTCTGATCACTTCCTGTTTCAATTTAACAACGCGTTTAGAGTGTACACTCACAAGATATAAAATAAATTCACCTTTTAAAATTCCTTAGTACTATTCCAACAAAATTCAGAAGTTTTAAACATCTTTATACCTTTATAGACATGCAGTATGTCCTGGGGTATGGCAGGAGGGGAAAACTTGGCGAGGGGAACGGGGCCGTCAAGGGGACCCTGTGCCGGTATAGCGGAAACCCTGCTATAGCTCCACCGGAGACTTCGTCTCAGGTGAGCTAAAAAGCATATTATGCTATTCAGAACATAACTCCTTGTTTGACTAACAACCACAATAAATGTCCAGCATCTTCACTGGTTTGTAAGGTGCATCTGAAATAAAAAATCTGACCAGTTCAAAATACAGAATGCGTTGAATAAATATTTCTCTTTTAACATGCTACGGAAGCTCAGCCATTCATATGATACAAACAAAAACAAGAGATGGACTGTCGTCCGGTACATACCCCCTAGTGGCATACCGCCTAGTGTGGGCATATCTATAACTTATGACTGCTATACTCAGACAGATGGACCCAAAAATCAGCATTTTCATATAAACGAAGATGAATAACTATAGCACAAATAAACAAAACAAAACAGTTGAATGTGCCATTAAATGTCCTCATAGTGGTGAACATCCATACAAAATTTCATTGAGATCCGAGCATTACTGTTCAAGTTATGACCTGAACAGACAACAGACGGACCAAAAAGCCAACATGTACAGATAAACAAAGATGTATAACTCTAGAATGGAAAATCCGAACAAAACGATGGAACCCTCTTTTTAATGTCCTCATAGTAGTGAACATCCATACCAAATTTCATTAAGATCTGAGCACTACTGTTCATGTTATGACATGAACAGACACCAGACGGACAAAAAATCCAACATTTCCAGATAAACAAAGATGAATAACTCTAGAATGGAAAATCTGAACAAAACGATGGAACCCTCTATTTAATGTCCTCATAGTTGTGAACATCCATACCAAATTTCATTGAGATCCCAGCACAACTGTTGAAGTTACGACATGAACAGACACCAGACGGATAAAAAATTCAACATTTCCAGATAAACAAAGATGAATAACTCTAGAATGGAAAATCCGAACAAAACGATGGAACCCTCTATTGAATGCTCTCATAGTAGTGAACATCCATACCAAATTTCACTGAGATCTGAGCACTACTGTTCATGTTATGACATGAACAGACACCAGACGGACAAAAAATCCAACATTTCCAGATAAACAAAGATGAATAACTCTAGAATGGAAAATCTGAACAAATCGATGGAACCCTCTATTTAATGTCCTCATAGTTGTGAACATCCATACCAAATTTCATTGAGATCCCAGCACAACTGTTGAAGTTACAACATGAACAGACACCAGATGGACAAACAATTCAACATTTCCAGATAAACAAAGATGAATAACTCTAGAATGGAAAATCCGAACAAAACGATGGAACCCTCTATTTAATGTCCTCATAGTAGTGAACATACATACCTAATTTCATTGAGATCCGAGCACTATTATTCAAGTTATGACATGAACAGACATCGGACGGACGTACGGACGGACGGACAGGTGCAAAACAGTATACCCCCTTTTTTTTAAAAAGGGGCTATAATGAAAGTATCAACCATTGTGTTTTTATGTACGAACCAAACAGCACACTCTGAAGCAGAAATTTTTCAAGCACTTTGCTGTTCTGTGGTCCATTAGACCACCCACAGCACAGGAAAATTGCTAATTTTATTGCCAAAATATGTTGGTGTCGCTTGTCATGACACATCCAATGACTGTGCAATTGAGAAAATGAGACAAATTAGCTCTTTATCATTCACTACGCAAGTCGCAGAATGACTTTAAACATTTATTAGTGATTTATATATGTATCTTACCTGCCGATATAACCATAACATGCACGAATGATACATTATATGAACATCACATGATGTCTTGTACAGGCAGTCTCTCCGGTCTTTATTTATTTTGTCCGGCTGCAGTGATATATGACTTGAGTTAACAGTCCTTCTTGTGGCATAGATGAGACGCATGGTTTGATGGTACTCGGTGATGAACAAAGTAGGCGAATCGATGTGCTGCAACAGACTGTACTTTGGCAACCCATCTCACACTCAACTTCCCATATTCATCTCGCACATGTGCAGTTCAAAAATGGCAACCAGATGAAGTTCTAAGGATGTTACGCATAATTGACTGCTGTAATGAGGCCAGTTTTCTCTCGCTCGGGACAGAGTTAAAAATCTGTGGCATTATCACCTGTAACAAGAAAAAATAAGACACATACATTTGTGTATGGTTGACTCTATCGATATTAATTTTATGAAGTCTCTCAATTAAATAAGACAAAAAGAGATGCCACGCAAACCCCCCTTCTTTTCCCCATGTATGCCTTGGCTATATAATACAAAATGGCTGCACCACCCCCCTTCACAACATTCTCCTGTGATTGTTTACAATTAATAAAGTGTCCCCTAATATAATATATACTTACTTGCGGAGTGCAGGCACACAATCTTCAATATTCAAAATCTTAACAGGTTTTTGCAGGTGGAATAGTGCCCTATATTTAGTAACATACACATGTTTTGGTTTAAATTTGATTTTTGGAAATGAATCCGATGTCTGAGAAAGGGAAAAGGTGTTTTATAAAGAATATACAAATAATCCAATGTTGACATGAAAATACGGAAGATTAATCGACCAAAAATAGTTAATTTCACATGCTTCTTAAAGGTAGCATAACACGATTTCTGGCCATTTTCACCATTTTGAGGGGGATACTGCATCCGCTGCACTATGGTGATTAATAAACAGCACATGAGTGCTTGGTTAAAAGATAGAGAAATGATCAGAGCATAACCTTTTCGCAGGAATTGCCTCACAAGTTGAATTATCTCCCTTAGATTGACTTTGAAAAATATTAATTTTAACCATTTTTTGGCTGAAATTGATTGTCTTCGTTAACATAGCTAACGATGATAGAGCGCATGCCAGTTTATAACCATCTTGTGAGTCGATAGATAATCAAATATATTAAAAAAAGTAAAAAAATGTTATATCAATTTTTAAATTTTGTCTTCCAAGTGCAGACGACTGTTTTCAAGGGAGAGAAATCAAGATCTTTTCCGGTGGAGTACAACCACACAGAGCTGGCCGACATCGAATTCCAAAAACATACATCAAATTCAGACATCTCATTTTGTATACTATGGTACCTTTATAAAATAATTAAACCATCAAACCATTACTGCCAGGTATAACAGAGGCTAAACTGACAGTTATAGCTCTTATTTTGTAGACTTAAAATCATATTTTCAGCCCTCCTACAAGCCAAACAAATTGTACACACCAATGCCAAGCGGTACCCTAAACTATGATGCCACACGGCCCATTTTATACATATATGGGCATAGAAACAGGAACTTTAGGAAGGGGTCTGATTAATCAACTAGTGTTTGATTAGCTCTTGTCAACTAATGGACTCCTGAATATCCCAAACAATTTCAACACTAGATACAAGGGGTACGCATCCAAGATGCTATGTCAAGTTTATTGGCAGTCGAAAAAGACTGCCAATAACTTGGCAATAAGGCCCACACAAGGCTCAAAATGTCGGACAAACCTGGTTTTCAAACTCGTCCGGATGAGTTATTGTTGCAAGAGACTCATACATGTATATCAAATATGGTTTGAATCAGTTAATATTTAATTGAGTTATCGCACCAACAGTGAAAAACATGCTAAAAATAGACAAAATAAGGTCCATAAATCCAGGGACAAAATTTGGACAAACCTGGTTTTCGAACTCGTCTGAGATATTGTTGTAAGAGACTCATATATCAAATATAGTTATAATCAGTTAATATTTGATTGAGTTATCGCGCTAACAGGTGATTTAATTGCAAAAAAGTCATCAAAGATGGAGAACTGTTGTCAAAAAGTTTGGACGTGATCCATTTTCTACAGGCAGTAAATAGTTATTGGGAGCAACTCATATCCCAGAATGATTTTGAATCCATTCACAAATGTCAAAGTTATAAGGCATTCTTTAGGTCCGCCCACCACCGCCCGCCCACCCGCCGACTAAAAATAGCAAAAAAAGTATAGGGATCTTAATGTTGTTTTATACAGTTTTATATTGAATAAATTTGAAAATAATATAATATGTAATTGAAATATACCTATAATTTTAAGGAATAATTAAATGAACTTCAACTTACAGTGGTGTTTACATCAATGGCAATTCCCTCGTGATAACTATAATATTCAGAGAGTCTGCTGCAAGATACAGAGAGTTCTCCTTTAAAGTAGACATGATCCAACAGAGTGCCGCCTTCTGTTGTAGGGAACTTGATAATTTGTTGAAAACCTTTGCTTTCAATGAGTGTACTTAGAGAAGAATTTTGTAAGTCATTCTGATTAAAGTCGCCTATCAGGAGCACATTTGTGTAATGTTCAGCTACTGCACAAATCTCATGTATTTTTGGCGTGAACACTTTTACCGCATATTGTGGAGGCCTGTATATTACAACCAAGAGTAAATCTAAATTGTAATTGTATGTGCAAATGTGTTCGAGATTGATGAGACCAATCTGAGTTCTGCGGAAGTCTGATTCATTGCTCACATAAACCCCAACACCACCATGTTCTTGTTTTTTCATTTTCTTAAAAAAATTTGTGGACTCGTCAAAACATTCAGACCTGGCAGTGTGATGAAACTCATAATCATCTATATCATATCTCAAACTTCCTATATCGCTGGGGGCAAGCCACGTTTCAACGAGAGCTATACAGTCAGCAGTAAAAATTCTTTGATCTGCTTTAAGATCTTCAAAATGACATGATAAACCTTCAATATTGTGCAAAATGATTTTTAAACATTGGCCAGATGAGGTTTTCTCAGCTTCAATGAAATCTGGCATTCTATTGAGTGCTTTTGAGACTTTTTCATCACAATAGATCTTATCAGTGATTTCATGAGATTCACAATTTATTATTGAAAGTCCTTCAAGTGATGTCACTCGACTCAATGCAACATAGGCCATACCAGGGGAGAATATATTTTTCAGTGAGATAACAGCCTTTTCCAGTGTAATTCCTTGAGCCTTATGAATTGTACATGCATATGACAACGTCAATGGGAACTGTTTCCTCACAGTTACTTGGCTACTTCCAATGTGATGTTCATCTGGTACAATTTCAATCGTTCGCATTTCGCCTTCTAGCCCAGAAAGTCTTTTCCTTCCAACTCTTTCATTGTCAAACCTGATATACACTCTTTTCATATCTATATCAACATTTTCAAAGTTTTTCAAATCTATCACAGTTCCAATAACGCCATTCACCAAACCATCATCAATATCTAGATTCTTCACCAACATGACTCTGCAGCCTTCAGCTAGGACAATGGAATGAGGCAAGTAGGTTTTCAACTGCTTTGAGGTACAGGGTCTGTTTAGTCTAACAGTAACTCCAGTTGCCTTATTTGTTTTGTAATCCTGAGCATCAATGGTGAAAAGATTACTGCAAACTTTCTGCAACATTTTTGTGTTGTGATCGCCGACCTCGGCTTTTGTGCTGGCTAATAGTAATGCTTCTCCAACATCTCTATTTATACAACCAGACAACATATCAACATCCTGTGGCAACAGACGTTCAGCTCGATATTTGGTTCTACACCTGTTTAGCATGTATGCAAAATCAGCATCATCTTTCTGTCTCATGATTTTGTCAAGAATGGCAATGGAGAAGCGTTTGTCCCAGAGTTTACGTCCAGGCACCCTTGAAAATAGTTTGTCTTCCTCTGAGACACAAACAGGTGGAATCTGATAGAAGTCACCTACTGCTATAACAGAAACTCCTCCAAAGCAGATTTTGTCATTTCCACAAGTTCTCTTTATCTGGTTCAATCTCTCGCTCACATAGTGCAGTAGATTATATTTGATCATAGAAATTTCATCTATTATCAATAGGAGAAGAGAGCTTAATTTACACCTCATGGTATTCATAGTGTTTTCTTTTAGAGGCACACATCTTTCACCGAGAAATAATGGAATCGAGAATGCTGTATGTAGAGTTGTACCTCTAATGTTGAAGCTTGCACTACCAGTGGATGCTGTCAACAAAACAACAGTGTCATCTGGGTTGTTGGATATTTGGGATAGCAGCCGGTTCATTTCATAATACAGACATTTTATCAGAAGAGATTTTCCAGTGCCTGCTCCACCAGTTAAATGTAGAAAGAATTGTTCTGGATTTTTTCCGTGAATTTTATCAAGGCACCAGTTGCGTACTTTATGAAATATTTTGCTTTGTTGCTCATTCAGAGTTCTCATCAGTGGCAGAATTTCACTTTTATCATAGACATCATAATGTCTTTCATTCCTAGATTCAGATGGAATATTGCCAAACTCATTTTTGCAATCAATATTTTCATCCTGTCCAACTGTTGATACTGGCATATTTGAATCATCCAATCTGTCTACTTCTGACTCAGGACACATATTAGCCCATGCATCTTCAGGATTGACTTTGTGGATAGAATCCTGGGCATTATCAATTGCACTAGCATTTGCCTCATAATGCTTTCTGTTGTCCTCCACTACAGATTTCACAGTGCAAATGTCATTCTCTGAACTAATGTTTCCAGACTCATAAAAGTCCATGTACAATTGAAATGGACTTGGCTTCAGTTGTTCTTTATTACGATGGGGCAGGTACAGTTGTAGCATGCTTTGGTAGAACTTCTCGCGTTC
Source organism: Siphonodentalium dalli (assembly GCA_032622095.1). Lineage (NCBI taxonomy): Eukaryota > Metazoa > Mollusca > Scaphopoda > Gadilida > Siphonodentaliidae > Siphonodentalium > Siphonodentalium dalli. The sequence goes on from CP136064.1 coordinate 255,221,766, forward strand.
CTTTTCTAGTACAAATCTAGGATACTTTATGACAGCTGGACTTGACTTTGTTCTCTTTTGAACATATCCAAGTTCATTCTGTAGTCGGAACACAGTTGCTGTTATTTTATCCTCAGCACAATTCTCAGCATTCTTGGGAAGTTGACTTTTACAGAGAACTCTATACTCTGAACAAAATCTAGCCAAACACATTGACTTGAACTCAATCAGCAGTGGTCTTGCTTCATATCTCTCAGTGATGTTAATCATCCAAACTCGTTCAGAGTCTTCGTTTATTTGATCCAGAGGAAGACTTATTCGGACAGGATTCTCCCCAAGAGGTATCCACACAACATTTCTTGAACATTCTTTAAGGGGCAGTTCACAAACTCTGAAGACACTTTCAATGGCCGACACATTTCGCTTGTTTAGGTATGTTGATCCAAGCTTTCTCATTGTTTTCTTAGCGGACAAATTCCCTTTCTCAGCTTCTTTTTTAGTCTGTTTCAAAAATGATCCCATTGTTTTCTCATTCTTTGAGATGTAGCTAATGATATACACAACACAACTGTATGCATCCAATACATACTGAATGTCAAGATTGGCATTCCAGCATCTTGAGAGATATGCATTGTATTGATTAGTCCACATGTCTTTAGGTGATCTTTTGAGAACAACAGTATTGCGTGTAGACAATCGGCTCAAAGCTACTTCCAAGTCAGACTGGTCTACATTAGCCTTATCAAGTAGTTCCTTGCAACTTGTTATCTCCTCATTCTTATCTAGCAGCAGTTTCCATAATGACTCAACTAATGTTTTTGCATTTTCCTTCTCGGTTTGATGTTCTTCAGTTTCCATACTCTTCGCTCTAGCAATGAATGACTCCTCAGATGGTGGCCTGGGAAAATTAAACCTGCAGGTTGTTCCTCGTTTGCGACAAGATGTTGTGTGGTTCTTGCTATGTTGTTGCACACTTTTAACTATGTCAAACAATTCTGGATCAGTTTCCTCATCTGGTGTAAGACAGGTTATGTATTTATCAATGAATGCAACCACAAGAGCATCATTGTCAACATCAAACTGAGGCGCATTATCGATCCAAATCACACAATGCCAATGCGGTCTAAACTTGTCAGAATTTTCTTCCCTGATGAAGAAATCTTTAACTTTACCGATAGGTTCGGACTCTGACATAATCACCTTTTTGAAAAACTTGTGGAATCTATCTGAAAGCATTCTTGCAACAGTCACAGGATTTGATTTCAGAATTTTGCACTTTTCATCCCAGTCCAGTTTTTCAAAAGTCCTTGTGTCATTCTGTTGAATCAAAATAGTTTTTATAATCTCAGGCCATCGGAACTCAGCTGTAGAGAAACTTGTAAACCACGTTGGTATACCAACCATTCTTAACATAGCAAATAGATCTTTCTGGCAGTTTTCCCAGTATGCCGGACTACTTCTTATGGTCTTGAGAAATCTGTATGCCTGATCACTATTGAGTAGTTCGTCTCGCTTCTCCTTGTCTCTCAGATCACTACCAGTTATCTCTGATCCGTCACTTGACTTAGCATTAGATTTTCTACAAGCAATAGAAATCTGGGACAGTACCTGCTGAAGCTCAGATATATACTGACTGAAGAATATGTAATCTGTGTCCCTCGCAAACCTATTATCCACATGCATCAGTCTGTGCTTAAAATATTGTGCCAATGTTAACCGCACTTTTCGTTCACTCTTAAATGTATGCTGCCCTTCAGGAAATTGTTTTGGAAATGCTTTACCTTCTATGTCCTCATCACCGAGCATGTACACTGGTTTGTTTCCTTCTGCTGGTGCAACATCAAATATCTCATCACTGTGGCTATCAAGTACAAATTGACCGATATCCTCTGGTTGCAGACATGAATCAACAGGAAATGCAGAGTCGCGAGCACCATGTTCATTCTCAGAATCACTTGCACTGTCTGATTTATCATCAGTAACATCCTGTTCCATGTCAGATTCAGAATCAGTCGAGTCTGAGCTTTGGTCATTGTCCATGTTTGCTTCATTCCATCGTTCATCAATTGTTATATCCTTGAAAAACTTGTTGTGCCTTTTAAGATAGGACAAAGCAGTGATAACCCTCTTTGTATTCACATATTCATATTCATAATAACCCTCATAGCACCTTTTCCGTTTCAATTTTACTCGAAGTAAAGAACTTGTGTTTTCGGGCCTTGGCAAGACATCTGCAGTTTTACTCATATCAGTAGGGACACAAACTACTGAACCTCGAATTCCTTCTTGTGAACCTCTGGGTAATTTAACAATCTTTTTGAAGGGGAGTAGTGGTGCTAGGAGGTGGCATTCTAGTCGGTTGATATTTGCGATCTCTTCAGGTATTGGATCAAGTTCCATGTTATTAACAAAAGAACCAGAGGGAATCTTTCCTTGCTGAATTTTGCGATGACAAGTATAGCAGATCCAGAGTTTGCTGCATGGTCTCTCAAGAAACTGACAATTATTAGGGCATTCATCTGAGCATTCATGCAAATACTTCTTTGTGATGCACTTCTTAGCAATAGCATCAACGTTGGAACCTTTTAGACTATAGTTATCTAAATTACATCTCGTCACCTGGTTTTGAAACAAAACACGGTTGCAGCTGGCACATACATACTCAGGTCCATGTGCAGTTTCCTCCCTGAAGGATTTTATTACATTGTCTATTATTGACAGGTGTTTTATCCTCTTTACCATTTGACATTTTTTGGCAAGTAGTAGGTTTTTTCGATATGCACTAGATATTCTGTACTTCCTTTTGATGCTGTTAATGAGATTATTCCTGAACTGAGAATTGTTTGTATACTTGGCTTTGGAATAACTCATAAGTTTCTTTCTGTACTCACTCTGTGTGGCATACTTGGCTTTGGAATAACTCATAAGTTTCTTTCTGTACTCACTCTGTGTGGCATACTTGGCTTTGGAATAACTCATAAGTTTCTTTCTGTACTCACTCTGTGTGGCATACTTGGCTTTGAAATAACTGATCTTATTCTTTCTGAACTCACTCTGTGTGGCATACTTGGCTTTGGAATAACTCTTAAGTTTCTTTCTTAACTCACTCTGTGTGGCATATTTGGCTTTGGAATAACTCTTAAGTTTCATTCTTAACTCACTCTGTGTGGCATACTTGGCTTTGGAATAACTCGTAAGTTTCATTCTTAACTCACTCTGTGTGGCATACTTGGCTTTGGAATAACTCTTAAGTTTCATTCTTAACTCACTCTGTGTGGCATATTTGGCTTTGGAATAACTCTTAAGTTTCATTCTTAACTCACTCTGTGTGGCATACTTGGCTTTGGAATAACTCATAAGTTTCTTTCTTAACTCACTCTGTGTGGCATACTTGGCTTTGGAATAACTCTTAAGTTTCATTCTTAACTCACTCTGTGTGGCATACTTGGCTTTGGAATAACTGATCTTTTTCTTTCTTAACTCACTGTTGGTGGCATACTTGGTAGCAGAACGTTTTTTCCTAGCAGATCTAAATAGTTCCTGAGTTTTGTACTTATCTTTTGAATCCATGCATGCCCTGAGCCCGAAGTCCTTGTTATTTTGATATTTATGTACAGACTTGGCTTTCTTTTCCAGTTTCAATGCTTCGTTAGTAGCATAGTTTTGTTGTTCCCTTTCATTCTTAGCTGTTTTGTTAGAAGCCTGGTATAAAGACACATATTCATTGCGACTTCCTGTTTTATTTAGATTTTTCACCTTTTGCCTCTTATAGGAAACAGACCATCTGCTTTTGTTTTTTCTCTTTTGTTTGATTAGTTCGGGCTTATCGGTCTGATTAGTGAGTCCTATTTCACAACACTTGTCAACTTGGAATTTCTGATATGATGAATGGACCATTATTTTGGGTTTACAGGTCTGATCATCGTAGCTGGTCAGATATTTACTTTTGCTCACAGGGTCTTGTCTGACAGCCAATACAACATTGTAGTGATTACCATTTAAATTCTGTAAAAATATCATTTCAGGATAAGATATTCTTGAACTGTTAAAGCTCTTTGGGGGATATTTCAGCCATGAAGTTGTGTGTATCATGATATAAGTATTGAGAAGATCTGCCATAGCAAGTACTTCCATTTCAGTTGCCCAGGTACCTTCATCCTTCATCTTGGTATCATGTAGATATTGTGTGATGCTTGAAAAAGTAGGTCTCAACCACTTTTGAAATTTCAAACTTCTATCCTGCATGTGCTTGATGACTTTACCTCTAAGGTCAAGGTGAAAGTTCTCAGAACCTGTTAAAGCATAAGATATGGCTCTAAAGAAGCAATTGCCATCTCCATAAATCTGTCTTGTCAAGAAGTGATCACTAATCAATTGACAATCTCCATATTTTATTTCATCATTCATAGTGAGTCCTATTTCATGACACTTCACAGCACGAGATTTGTCACGCAATGGGTCAAATATCACAGCACTAGCATCAGTTTGTCCTGTTATCACTAGATTATTCTCAGGGTCAATAGAAGTTTTAACATTGAGACCAGTGAGGTCAATCTGCTGTCTCCCAACCTGATTCATTGACAGAAGTAGTTCACCGAAATGCTCAGCAACTTCATTCAGGTTATTGAACTTCAATAAAACACTGGTTCCATCTCCATCTACTAGGCCTTGATCGTTACGTGCATGAGAATCAATCATGAAGTACTTGTTTCCTGTACCAGTTTTGCCAATTATTACGGTGAATATCAGGAATGTTGCAAAACAATAATCAGAGACTTCAAAAATTGACTGTAATGCATCTATCATTGGGATAATACCCCAACTAATCTCATCTTCATTTGATGAAAATACAGAAGCTTGAACAGGGATTTTGATATCAAACAAGAATTCTGTATCAAACACTGTGTATATTTTTGGAAGTTCTTGAACGTCAAGAAATTTTAAATTTATTAGTGTGATCTTCTCCTGATGTGGTAACTTTTTTCGTTCATTAATGACAAACGAATACATCCTTGAACCATGATTTATCACTTTGTCCATGTCAGACGTATTCCACAAAAAAATATTTTTAATGTGAGAGTAAGCAGCAGCTAGTAAACAGACAGCGGCACATTGGTTACCAGCAATTAACCCGAATAATGCTGTATTACCCTGGCTATAATTACCTTGGATTGAAGACATGTCCATTGCACATTCATCATCTTGATTCAGTGGTTGACTGTAGGTGCATGTTTTGGTACTGACGATTGTGGCATTATTGATTTCATATTTATCGCAGTCCTGTTTTTTTGGTGCAATGTTACTCAAAACAACGCTGCATGACTTGAGAAGGCCATGAGGTATATTTCCAACATCAAAAACAGCAGATTCAAACTTCGCACCTGAACTCTCACTTACATTTGTATAGCCACTTGTCCTATTGGCATTTGTATGATTTACACTGTTTGTAAGATTAAGTTGGGTTTGTGTGTTAACACTGTTTGGGTTTGTATGGTTGATAAGACTTGTTTGGATGAATCGTCCATTGCGGGTTTGCATGTTTTCATTCTGAAGTTTGTTTTGCCTGGTTTGTGGTTTGTTTGTAGTTTGTTTGTAGTTTGGCAGATTAGCAGTTTGGCAGATTGGCAAATTAGCAGTTTGGCAGATTGGCAGATTAGCAGTTTGGCAGATTGGCAGATTGGCAGTTTGGCAGATTGGCAGATTGGCAGGTTTGTAAGCAGGTTTGTTCGTAGGTTTGTTCATAGGTTTGTTCGTAGGTTTGTTCGTAGGTTTGTTCATAGGTTTGTTCGTAGGTTTGTTCATAGGTTTGTTTGTAAGCAAGTTCGTAGTTTGCTTTTTACCTTTTGTTTGCTTCTGTTCCTCACGTTTCTTCGCCATTTGTCGTCTGTGCCTCTCTCTTCTCTGAATGTCGCCTAGCACTCTTTTCTTCGGCATCTGAAAAAGAAAAAGAAAGAAAGTGTCAATGATACTGTAGCTCAATTTTGAGGATATATGTCATATGTGTTACATTCTATCGAGCAATTATGAACGCAGAAAGTTTAATTGATTAACTAATACTGAATGTCAACATGAAGAGACACATATAATTAGGGATTTAGGTAGTAGATGGAATGGCGATATATGTAAAACTATAAAGTTGCTGGAGGAATTGCAGCAACAACCCCTTTATGATCAGATAATGAACACTATTACTGTTGTCAGAATATCTATCATGTTTGTGAAAATAAGATCAAGTCTGGATTTTGTCCCATGATAGCCATTGGCATCCATGTGTTTTAACAGTTTTCGGGAAAATTGGTAAGCTCCAATCTAGAAGTCACCCCACAGATCCCTATTAAGTTCGGTGATGATCAGATGAGGGATGTGGCCTGTAGGTGTGTAAAATAATTTACTGATGCAAAGAGTACAATCAAAGATGGCTGCCGGTAGCTATAATTACATTGCCGGTCTTTATAAGGTATATACCAAATTATTTAGTTAAAGTAATTACTAGTGCCCTTATAAGACATCTCATGTAAACTTTTAATAATGCTCCCAGGGTAAAGTTACCAATATATACAAATTTTGTACTCCGATAGTTCAGTTATTTGGTTGCCTATAAACAGACAAACAAACATATGGACAAAATTGAGTTTCATCAGTATAGATTTCCTATTTCGAAATGTTTTATCTTTTTTTCAATTTTGTTTGCCTCGCGTCCACCTATTATGCTGTGTACATATTAAAGTTACCTTGGTTTAATGTGCAGAAAATTCTACGATGTTATGATCAGCAATACTGTTACTATCAGCAATACTGTAACTGCAATACTTTAACTGCAATAGTTCTGTATCTGAAAATAATTGGATCATGTATGTAAATGTACGGAGATATGTCAAAGAACCTTAAAGGCCAGAAGGTATTAGTGCTAAGGGACATTATAGTCTGGGAGCTGACAGTGTGCCTCTGAACACCCCCCCATCGGGATTTAACTCCACTCCACTCATTTTGTTCCTTGTTATGTCCCACAACTTTTACGCCATGTTAACTTGAAATGAAAGTGTCAATAACAATGTACATGTAGCTCAACTTCGAGGAGGAATAATTTCTTGTGATACAGTCAATGGAGTGATTAGGAATGGGAGAGTTGATCTGTCCAAGTAATACTTAGTGTTGACATGAAGAGATATATATAAAGTAATATCCAAGATGGCTGCTGGTCAGTCTGGAGTAAACTACATACTCACATATAAAAAATAGTCGGTATCAGTATGAATCTGAGTGTATGTTTACAACAGCTTGCTGCTGGTGAACTATGATCAGATGTAAATATTTACTTCTTGATACAGGTTGCAACTGCTGGCGATAAATTAACGAAAACAGTTTTGTCATCACGAGTCGCTGCCTTTTGGTCAATATAATACTGACGATGTGCGTGTTGTCAATAGGGATATAATAATTGTTAAAATAGCTACTTTGAGTTCAATTATCTTACTGTTCTATTTTATCGCCGTACCGAAGTGTTTCACTTACTTTAAACTAATATAATGAAAGTGTCACTGTAGCAACTTTTGAGAGGGAATAATTTTCTCTGGTACAGTAAATGGAGCGTCTACAGATGGGAAAGTTGAAATGTCTAAGAAATACTAGATGTCAACATGAAGCGATATACTGATATAAAGTAAAATCAAAGGCGGCCATGTTACTTTATTGAGTTTCAGAAAAAAAAATTATGTCTCACACCTAGAGGTCACCCAGAAGATAAATCAGAAGTTTGGTAATGAACGGATGACAGAGCTGGCTTGTAGGGTGTGCTGAAAGATTTAGTGATATGAAGAATAAAATTCAAGATGGCTGCCGACGGCCATGTTATTTGGCAGAATGACCCCAAAATGACTTGTTCCCATCTTCATGTCAATGTCAACATCCATGACAAATTTAATGAAGATGAGACAAACAGATGAACCTGCATCCCGTGCTAATTGATTTTGCAGAAAGATTTAGTCAAACAAAAAGTTAAATCTAAAATGGCCACTTGTGCCATGTCTTTTGGCCAAATAACCCCAAAATTACTCGTTCCCATCTACATGTCAACGTCCATGACAAATTTTATGATGATCAGACAAACAGTATGGCCTGTAGCCCATGCTAATGTATTTAATTTTGAAATCCAAGATGGCCGCTAGCGGAGATGTTTTTTGGCTGAATGACCAAAATAAATCATTCCCGTCTATAGAGACCACCCTGTTGATCTGTATGAAGTTTGCTGATGATCAGATCAGGGATGTGGTCTGTAGGCTGTGCCAAAGGATTTAGTGATGAAGTTATGACGTGAAAAGGCATCGGACAGACACACACACAGAGTCCCGGATGGACAGGTGCAAAGCGTTATACAACTCTTCTTTTTTTAAAAGGGGGTTATAATTATCCTAGAATACATCTTTTTTCAGTAGTTTAATAAAAGCCAATTTCATTTGACTAAATGTATTTATGTTCATTCTATTGTCAATATATCCAACAACAGAAGGTCAGTTTGAAAGAATGTTTAGCAATTGATCATACAAGATCTCATATATAGTCACTAAATCTACTAGTAATTGATCAATAACAATAGCTGTCATAATATACTGTGATACAGTGTTTTGTTTATTTCGAACCAGACTAAAATATTCTGCGATGGTTGATTCATAACTTTTTAACACGTTGAGTGTGGGCTACGTGTTATCTCGTACTACACTATTTTCTATATTCCAGGGTGCCACTACGAGTTATCTCGTACTTTATTATGGGGTCTAGATATTCTGCTGCAGAAATTTAAGAAATTTAGTTCCCCACATAACGATTTCATCCATCTTAGGAAGCTCAAAAATGTGAGATATGAGTGGTGCCACTGCATCTGTGTAATGAAGGAACCTAATTTGGGCCGAAAGTATGGTTATACTGACGCAATGGCCCCTAATTATATTCTGCCGTCTGAATTGGCATTTTTTTTATAAGATCCACAAAAGCCGCTAACATTCTGCACTACAGAATAACAAGTTAGTTCGTGTATTTGAATAGAAGACATTAATTTTGAAGTAGCACGATGACACATGTAAGATGGTATTTTTTAAATGTACGAGATAGTTCGTTGTCGGCACCCAGCGCAACCCATGTAAACCTTATGAATTTGATTAAATATTATTCTATGGGACAAGGGTGTCAGAAGCAGTGAACTTGGGTAAAGAGCCAGGGGGGGGGGGGGCACAATATATATATATATATATATATATAATTCACCATAGATATGAACCCATTTGACCTGATGGTATTTGAGATGTTTAAAAGAATTAATAAGGGAAAGAGTTATGGTCCTGGCTTCACAACTATTTGACCCAGTGACCTCATTTGAACTTATCTGAATGTGATTCACCTAGGCAACATCCACACCAAATATGAACCAATTTGGCCTGATGGTATTTAAGAAGATGTGTAAAAGAATTATTATGGAGGGAAAGAGTTATGGCCCTGGGTTCGCAACTATTTGACCCAGTGACCTAATTTGAACAAATCTGAACCGCAGTCACCCAAGGATCCTTCATATCAAATATGAACCAATTTGGCCTGATGGTATTTGAGATGTTTAAAAGAATTAATATGGAGGGAAAGATTTATGGCCCTGTCTTCGCAACTATTTGACCCGGTGACCTCATTTGAACAAATCTGAATGTGAGTCACCTAGGTAATATCCACACCAAATATGAAGTCATTTGGCCCGATGGTATTTGAGAAGAAGTTTAAAATAATTACTATGAAGGGAAAGAGTTATGGCCCTGGCTTCGCAACTATTTGACCCAGTGACCTCATTTGAACAAATCTGAACCCCAGTCACCCAACGATCCTTCATATCAAATATGAACCCATTTGGCCTGATGGTATTTGAGAAGATGTTTAAAAGAATTAATATGTAGGGAAAGAGTTATGGTCCTGGCTTCGCACCTATTCGACCCAGTGACCTCATTTGAACAAATTTGAATGTGATTCACCTAGGCAACATCCACACCAAATATGAACCCATTTGGCCTGATGGTATTTAAGATGTGTAAAAATAATTCCTATGAAGGGAACGAGTTATGGCCCTGGGTTTGACCCAGTGAACTCATTTGAAAAAATCTGAACACCAGTCACCCAAGGATCCTTCATACCAAATATGAACCTATTTGGCCTGATGTATTTGAGAAGTTTAAAAGATTTACTATGGAGGGAAAGAGTTATGTCCCTGGTTTCGCAACTATTTGACCCAGTGACCCCATTTGGCCTGATGGTATTTGAGAAGATGTTTAAAAGAATATGGAGGGAAAGAGTTATGGTCCTGGCTTCGCAACTATTTGACCCAGTGACCTCATTTGAACAAATCTGAATGAGTCACCTAGGCAACATCCACACCAAATATGAACCCATTTGGCCCGATGGTATTTGAGAAGTTTAAAAGAATTACTATGGAGAGAAAGAGTTATGGCCCTGGCTTCGCAACTATTTGACCCAGTTACCTCATTTGAACAAATCTGAATGTATGTCACCTAGGCAACATCCACACCAAATATGAACCCATTCGGTCTTATGGTTCCAGAGGAGAAAAAGTTTAAAGAATTGTTGGACGAATGGACGGACGGACAGATGACCGAGGAGTGATGAATATAGCTCCATCGGAGACTATGTCTCAGGTGAGCTAAAAACTGGAAGTGTGAAAAATTAGGACAGCTAAATTGGTAACCGATGGAAGTATATATTGTTCATTCAACTGATTAACTTGAATTTGCCATGGCTTCCAGCAGTCGTTTATCCCTGCACCATTTTACCTAAGATTAATGCAGAAAATCAAATTTTTGATGGGTTTATACAGTAATAAATTATAATTGGCCACACAGGTAGAATAAAGTATAGTTTAATTTTGCTACGATTTCGAAAGCAGTGCAATGGATTTATCGTAGCAGTGACGATGTTGATTCAACACGTGCATATAAATAGGCCCCTATATTTTTATTACCATGATATAATTGTGCTTTTACAGGAATTAATCAATAGGGGCATCATCATGAGCAGTAGACAACTATCAACTCAAACAAAAATTACTTTGACAACTTTTATTAATAACATTTACATCAAAGAATATCTTGTTCTGATCTGAAATATAAATGTGTAACGAAACAGTATATCTTAGTCTCAAGGCAATTGCCCCTTGTTGATAGAGGCATACAATATGTCAGATGCGCAGAAATTTCAGAAATTGTGTATTGATGCCATTGTACTGATATGCAGGTTTCTACTAGGGGTGGGAAATGGTGGCCGTCACCCCCCAAGAGGAAAATACAGTCAATATTTTCAATATGGCACTGCAAATCTTATATTTTGGTTCGAATTGAATATCGGATTGAATATTCAAAAATTTTCTAATTGAATCAAACAGGGCTCAAAATACATCTTATTTTGCGAGAATCATTAGCTGAATCAAGTTAATCATAAAGCACTGAAAATTGAAAAGTTTCACAAGAATCATTACTGAGAATCGGTTCAGTGATTCTCATTGAATCTTAACCCTTTGAACCCTGACGCCCCACAGCGATCGACACCCTGACCCGTGGCTCCCAGTGGCATTTAAGCGTCTAGTGTCTAGTCGCATGGTGTTGATTATGTTTAAATTGTGACACAAGTCTGAAACTTTACAGGTTTGTCCCACAGATCAGCGATTATTATAAGATTGCGAGACTTTGCCTCGCGGCAACTCCTTGGCAACGGTTGCTAGGCAACTACCCGGAATTGACTGGAAAATGTAAATATAGCCTATAGCGTCGTAATTCAACCCCAGTGGTTGCATTTTTTTATGCAGCTAATACCCTAACATGAAATTTGAGATATACCCGACCAGAATAGTGAAACAAATATCCAATTTAAGGGTAACAAGGGTTTCTAGCAAATACCACACATGATCGAATGACATCATTGCACTAGCCATTCAGTGGTATCTTTTGCCTTAATGTAGACAGTGTCTAGTTACACGGTGTTGGTTATGTTCAAAAGGGACACCTACCTGAAACTGTGCAGGCATGCTATGCATGGACTACTGATCATTATAAGAACTGGAGACTTTGCCACCCGATCTCTCATTAGAAACAGTTACAAGGCAACTACTCGAAATTTGCAGAATAAACAAATTCTAGCTTATAACGTTGTAATTATACATCAGCAAATTGCGTCTATTGTGTTATTCATAGCCCAAGTTTTCTTCGGCAAAAACCAGCTAGTAAAATCGGTTGGGATAGTGCTGGTTTGTAGCCAAAGCCTGCTGCGTATACAGTTCTATGACGGGTGTATTGACCAGCTCATCTAACATTGCTAATAACTGTAATAATATCTCAAATTTGTGGTAGTATGTCTGTCTATTACATGAAATATATTATATTTGTTCCGAACTCCACAAGAGTTGCCAACTGAAAGTAGTAATTCAATCGGAAAAATAAATTATATCGCAGTGTTTACATAAATACGAACTCATTTCTTCTCGCTAAATCACACTGCGAATTGAATGTGAACAACAAGAGAGTACTCACAGTACCAGGCATATTCTGAGGGTATTTAAACAGGAAATTTGGATTATAATAGTATGATATATATGTACATAGTATCATATATTGATTTGTTGAACAAAATTGATTAAATGTCAGGAGAATCCCCGCCACTGAGTTTGGGTGTACACCCAGTTATAGAAATGTATACGCAGTGGGTTTCGGTTAAAAACCAGCACTATCCCAACCGGTTTCACTAGCTGGTTTTTGGCAGAAGGAAACTTGGGCTATGTTATTCATTGCTCTCCCTGTACGTCACTCGCTTGAAATTTACAAAATCAAAGACTAATAGTAATAGTTTGAACATGAACACATGTGCCTATGAACTCTATTTGATGAATTTCACATTATTTGAACTTGTGTTCGGTTATGTTCAGTTGTGATGGGTAAATTGTAGGACTGGGCAGTCCTCATGAGGAAGCGGGCCGCATTTTAGATTTCCCTGACATGATGTATCGCTCCTGTATTTTTTCATAGTGGAAACCGGCGCTTTAGTGTGAATTTCTGGCCAGAATGTATTCTCACCGGAAACTCCGGCAATGGTTTTCCTGTCAACGTTCCTATCATGGACATTTAAAATATCTTTGGTTATGAGAATGAGTACAGGGATGGCAAAACAATGAAAGCTTATTGTAAAGCATGCGCCAAGCATTCTGACAGCATTCGGGGAAAAAATTACCGGTAAAGCCTTAAAGCAGTTTGAGAAAATGGCTTTATAAGGTTCCCTGTCAAAACTTCAAAAAGTTCCCAGGTTTTGTACTGGTGGAATATTATCTATACGACGTTAGCGATAGTAGAGATTCATGGCATGATCTACATTAGGACCCTAATTGACTTTGCATTCATTGTAATAAGACCCCAGGGAATAATAATTTAAGTCAACACAAACAAAGTAGAAACAATAACATGAACATTGTAAATTAAAATTTTAATATATAATAAGGTAACAATACTGATGGGGTAATTGTCACAAGGCTCCGATCACATTCGAAGCCAGCTTTTTAATTCGATCACAAATGTAGCCAGCTTTTCGATCCCATTCATAGCCAGCTTTTCTAATTCCATGCTTTATATGGCGCGAAATATGACGTCATCGCGTTCGTGATTAAAATTTCAACATCATGCTCCAAAACTTCCGTTTATCGACTTATATTGGAATATAATTCGAGCATCTAACGACATTGATCCGAAATCTCAGGTTATTAGATGAACTAATATAAAATTTACGATGTTTTTTCATTCATCAACTCAGAAAAATGTGACTAACCTAATCTTGTTCATTGAGGCTCGCATGAATATTAAAAGCTGGCTACAAATGTGATCGCCGTTGAAAAGCTGGCAACATTTGTGATCGATTTAAAAAAGCTGGCTACGAATATGACAGGAGCCTTGTGACAATCCCTTCCTTTTAATAGATATCGCAACCCTATAATAAGTTTATCTAACATTTCGATGTATTCTTTTAGAACTGTTGGTCCATGATTATTAATAGCTTTGGCGAATATTGCAACTAATTCCGTCGAAGCCATAACGAGAGGTTTTAAAAGTAGCTGTCTTTATTAATACTATTAACTCAGTGCTTGCTTATGGATGTCTATACCTCCAACATGACATGTATACACGAACGCTCTATATATAACTATAATAGTGAAATTCAGGATGTGCCTGACCTGTTCAAATGTTACCTCCATAATATCTCAACTATAAGTTACAGTCGCGCAATATTGATGCTGATACTAATAACAAACGGAAACCAATTGTACACTATGTGAATTGTGAACTACTACTAATTTGACTTTATTTTTATTTAGCAAATCAACGGCTGATCAATATGGACCCAAAACTCATTCAACGCTGCCACTGATCAATATTTTGGTAGAAGTAGTCATTTTGATAGATCATGCCACGAATCTCTAGAATCAGTAGAGTTCATATTCCACCAGTACAAAACCCAGGGACTTAAAGTTTTGACAGGGAACCTTATAAAGTCGAAAAAATAACGCGAGGAATGTATTTGTTAATACCTGTTGCTTAATGATTTATTCATCGGTACGTGAAGTTCCCAGCTCGAGATTACATTATTTACGTGACATTTGAGACCCGATTCCGCGATAAATATTTATTTTATTCCCCGTCACGAAATTCATTGTCTTATCAAATACGGAAGCAATTCTGGATTGGTCGATGGCCAAAAGTAGGCTTGCCACGATTATTCGACTAACCTTCAACAGGTGCGGTAGTCGACGGTTATTTACTTTCGTCGACTAATCGCCCAAGGGGGGGGGGGGGGGGGGGGGGGGGGGGGGGGGGGGTGGGCTATGTAAGCAGTAATATGCACACATGCCATGCCTGGAAGTAAAAGCTAAGTGTATGCAGCAAAATTTACCATCGATACAGAATGGGATTCTCAGCATTCTCTGCAAAACTAACTACTAGTACAGTCCGTTTTCAATAAATATCTAACAATTCCACAAGCTTTCAATAGGCACCTCGATGCATGTTCGCAGGGAACAATGAATGACTGGACATGTATTATACAAATATTTCGTCCGCGGGAATAAATAATGACAAGGAGGGAGTTTACCGGCTCTTCAACTTTGAGTTTAGGTGGCCAATGACGGGCGGGTGGATGCAATTTTGAATTTTAATATCACTTGTTTACCTGGGTGTAATATAGGACGCATATATGAACGATTAATCGACTAACCGTCAATTATAACGGTCAATTATGAAAACTCATAGTCGTGACCACCCTAGCCAAAACTGAAAGTATAACTTCCCTCAACCGAACCGGTCACAAAACTGGTGAAGCTTCACATGCGTAACACTCACGCTGGATTAATACTCTATATATACATGTATCTACTGTATATTGCCATTGATTTGGAATAAAACATTGTTTCGTAGATAAATCATTTGTATCGGTCTCCTTTGTAAAGAAACTTGTATCCTACGGTCCGCGGTGTCGCCGATAAAAGACAACCGTCGCATTGGATTGTGTATTAATCCAACGTGAGTGTTACACAGGGGGAGCTTGACCCAGAATTGCTTCCGCGTTTGGTCACTTTAGACAATGAATTTCGTGACAATAAAATAAATATTTATCATGCAATCGGGTCTCAAAAGTCACGTAAATAATGTAATCTAGAGACAGTAACTTCACGTACCGATGAATGAATCATCAAGCAACAGTTATTAACAAAGAAATACATTCCTAGGCGTTATTTTATCGTCTTTATAAGGTTCTGTCAAAACTTTAAAAAAGTACCCGGGTATTGTACTGGTGGACTATTATGATCTCTACAGGCGTCAGCAGGAGTAGACAGGTCTGGCAAATGTGAGAATACAGCTACAATAGCTGTATTCAGCTAACCTAGCTGTATATTATACTCTCAAATCGGCTGTTTTTCGATAATAAACTAGAAGCGCTAATTTGCGCATCAAAATTAGGCTACCCTATTCTCCGGCCACCCTCAACCAAATCAAAATCGTCGCTTGTGTTCTGACAAAGTGTTGCCTTTTGTCGGCACGGCGATGGTGATTATGTGTGAAAACTTACTACGGCGGTCGATGTCGGTCATACCGGTTAATAACTCTCTTATGCAATGCGGAATACCTTGAAAAATACATTAAATACAATATTTATCACCGAAGATGGAACATCTTAATCATTCCCGGAAGTATCAATATGATGCTGCTAAAACGCAGTTTGGTTGGTGCGTTAAAACAGGTAAAAAGGGGAACATCTCTAGCCAGAGTTTAACCGAGCGAGTTCCACTCACTGCTTGAGCTGATTCTCTCCAAAAATACGGAAACGCATACTTGTATGTCGAATCGCGAAAATACAAATACCAATGTTATGTTTTAAGTAAGTTTTCACACATTATATATTTTCCCGCCAAAACAGATTGAATAGTTCTTACTCGCTAACGACCAGGACTTCATGTTTGAAATACTTCAGAAATTATATATTAAAGTCGCATTTTCATTTCAGTTGTCCCTACTCTAGTGATCCGAATAATAGTAGGGGTCGGAATAATAGTAGGGGGTGGAAAATTTGCCAAATTTTAATAATAGTAGGGGTCGGAATAATAGTAGGGGGTGGAAATGTCAATGAAAAAGGAGATCATTGAAGAACACTGATTTAATTATCAAACAAAAACTTATAATAAACACTCCTCGACCCAGCACGGACAACGTCTGGTTCTTGCAGAACCTTTTCAATGTCATTGATTTGAACGGAGAACACAGCGTCAACACTTTTATACGAATTTTCAGTTCCAGCACAAGGCTCGAAAAATCTAACACTCAGGGGATCCTGAGCGGGTAACACATGCGGGAAGGGTATGGTATCGCTTTCTTATCAGAACATAACACCCAGTTTTATAAGTTTCGTCTGTAGTACTACTGGTAGTATGTTGGTTTGTATAAACGTGGTGATCTTGACATTGACAACTCGCGTGACCCGTACACCACAAGTTATTTGACGGAGGTACGCGGAAGGTTTACTTTCATGCTATTAATTTTCTTTGGTCGGAATCGGTCCACCAACTACTCAATTGTGTTCTAATTAAAGAAACTTTCAAACGTGAGCCCCAGACGTTGATTAACTTCTTAGTTAATAACGCGTCAATTGTAAAAAAAAACACAGACATAACGCGTTGTCACCTTTCTTCGCCTCACTGAACGATAAACAATACCCGCAGAGGGGGGTCTGTCTATTGCAATAGGGTCGCACGAATTGCAAAATAGCGACACGTGCGAGGATGGAGTTACTTCCCATGGATCAAATCATTGATTATATTGCGATGCCAGACGGTTGCGCGAATTCTTTGAACGTATTCCGTTTCATGCATGCCATTTGATTAAAAACTACGAATAATGCGATCATTCATGGAGTATGGGTGATCAAAATTAAATAATCGTAGGGGCTTGAATAAGAATCGTAGGGGGTGGATTTTTTCTCCAAAATTAACAATCGTACGGGTACGGTTATTCGGATCACTAGAGTATGTTGTGCCATACATGTACATTTGCAATATGCCGCACAATATCTGTATATACAGTTATGAATAGTTACCAGTATCGCTCACAAACCGCTAGTGGTATGTAATTCTAAATGCTTGATATAGCCTAGGTACACCATTCTAACGCCCCCTACCGGTTTAGCATCGGGAAGAAGTAAACGAGTGTTTGGGATGAATTTGATCTTTATTTTATAAGTTAGTTAATGAATGCATTTGCAGAAAATAGTCCCCAGAATATTTACTGACATCGACCACCGTAGTAAGTTTTCACACAAAATCAGAATTGCCGTGTCGACAAAACGTCAAAAGGCAACACTTTGTCAGAACACAAGCGACGATTTTGATTTGGTCGAGGGTGACCGGAGAATATGGTAGCCTAATTTTGATGCGCAAATTAGCGCTTCTAGTTTATTATCGAAAAACAGCCGGTTTGAGAGTATAATATATAGCTGAATACAGCTGAGCTAGGTTAGCTGAATCACAGTCCTAGGAATCACTGTCCATGTAATATTAAATTTGATTAAAATATAACAAATAGATCTAGATATATTACCTCTACTATATAGATATAAGCTACAGTTAGGCAACTTCAGATTTTGTTATTATGTAAATCATCACCTCATTGGCTGCAGACCACCCCCTGTGCTCTATCACTAAAACGAACAATTCGATTTTTCGTTCGAAAAAAATGCATTTATCTCCCCACATTTGACATGTGACAATTAAGTTAATTGTTCTTAATGTGCTCGTCGGGTCATATCAACTGTACCTTGTCTGAGTTGTACATAAATCGTAATTTTCCATCCAATATTCACATTGAATAACTGTCGGCTAAATTATCAAGTGACGTAATTCTGCAAAATTGTTTAAAACGGGAAGTTATCAATCCAGTTCCCTATTACACATTACTTTTGCAGCCAAACCCAGCACGAGTTATCTCCCATTGCCATTCTTGAGATGCGGAGTTAACTGGGAGCTTGGAATATAAAATTTGCTTTCACATCTCAAG
Organism: Siphonodentalium dalli; assembly: GCA_032622095.1. Classification (NCBI taxonomy): domain Eukaryota; kingdom Metazoa; phylum Mollusca; class Scaphopoda; order Gadilida; family Siphonodentaliidae; genus Siphonodentalium; species Siphonodentalium dalli. The sequence continues at coordinate 255,240,362 of CP136064.1, forward strand.
ATATCAACCACCCCCAGGCGGTGCGTATAAAAGCCGAACACAACCGAACACAACCGAACATAACCGAACACAAGTCCAAATAATGGGAAATATAACGAATAAAGTTCATAGGCGTGTGTATTCATGTTCACACTATTAATATACGAAGTTTGGTGGAGTTCGGGCCAATAATAAGTGTTTTATTCGATATTTTGTAAAACGCGTTCAGTGTTCTGCATAGAAAAGCCGAACACAAGCTTCTCTCGTGTATTAGTCTATAACGGCTGTCTAGCTAGGTGATAATTAATATCAGATATATGGTCACTAAGCCGAAAGGCTTTAATTGTTGTTGGTGGCGGTCTCTCACCTATTGTAGTTCAGTGTTTTGACATTGCAATCAGTATTTGATGGCGCCTACTATTATAGAAACAACATGCTTTTGGTGGGCCCCGCCATGAAAGACAACGTACGATTGTAAAAACAATATTTGAGTGACAAGAAAGTGAGTTCATGGTGCAATATCCGAGAAGTTCTATATAAGAATGTGGTATGATATTATTTGGCAAATCACAATCTCAGCAGTATTTGGCATTCTGATCACAGGTCTGAAAATTCTACAATGCCTAATTCCAAATTGATTTACCCATGTGGTGTTTGTTCCCAGGAATGTCACGAGATACGCAGCATCGGCTGCGATATGTGTGACCGATGGTTTCATGTAGAGTGCCAGCAATTGAAAATCAATGACTTTTTACTAAGTCATCGCTTGGTGACCAATTTAATTTATGCCAGAATCTTCGGCAAATTTCGACTGACGGACGTTTGACGATACCGAAAACCGCGACTATTGCCAAGAAGCCATGTCAGACTAAAAGAGTAAAGGCATGCAAAACTAGATCAATCAACCCTAGCAAGCGTCAAAAGGTATCTTGGCGCAAAATAATTATTCCTGCATATCAGACTTTTAAAAAGATACAATACGAAACGCTCTTTATTCGTATTCAGACAATTCATTTCAATTCAATCGGTATTCGATGCATGTGTTTCTACGATAAGTTGAACACTGGCTTTATATCGGCTTCCACCATACAGCATGATATATACACAAAAGTTAGGCACGCATCAGAGCCATTTCCATCCACTGACTTCAAGGAGAACAAACTCTGCCCAAATCCGTTCCGCCGAGGACAGAATTTTCATATAAGTATATTGTATAGTATATTGTATAGTACTTTGAACATATACTATGATTGACATCAATTCCACCAGAATTCCCTGCACCATCACCAAGAGATGTTATGTCGCCAACAAGAACACTATTATATATAATTTTACAATGTTTACTTATGATTGCAATAAACTATTTGTTTTGTGGTTAGTATTATGTTCTCCGAACCATTTCCGCATGAGTATCTTAACTCGACAACCGATTTACTACTTCTTAGAAGTCCGGGGCGTGCTGATATGTTCGCATTTGTCCAGTATGATCCATCTAAACTACCACATTGTACGAAATGACTTGTAATAATAACGGGGGGGGGGGGGGGGGGGGGGGGTAACATTTTAGTGAGAATGCAGACGAAAATGGACAACAAAACACGTTTTTTCTCGCGAATTAAACCTGCCAAATCCCTTCTGGCAGATATTAATTATCACCTATCAGCGGATAATCTAATCCATGAGACAGAAGTTTGTGTTTGTGTTCGGCTTTTCTATGCCAAACACAAACGCGTTATACAAAACACCCAACAAAACACTCATTATTGAACCAAACTCCACCAAACTTCGTATAGTAATAGTATGAACGTGAATACATATGCCTATGAACTTTACAAGGTGGTCTTATATTTAGTAGACTGTATATAGAGTTATATATCTAAAATGCCAGCTAACGCCACATCTATGCATATCTATGTGTTAATTAATTACCGGTGACTGAGTGTCGAACATAAACTTGTGTTCGGCTTTTCTATGCCGAACACTAAACGCGTTTTACAAAATATCGAATAAACACTTATTATTGGCCCGAACTCCACCAAACTTCGTATAGTAATAGTGTGAACATGAATACACATGCCTATGAACTTTATTCGTGAAATTTCCCATTATTTGGACTTGTGTTCGGTTATGTTCGGTTGTGTTCGGCTTTTATGAGCTCCCCCCCCCAGGGCCCTACTTGAAAATATATAGATATATTAGTTTGAGATGGTCATTTCTACATTTCTCTAGTAATGAGAATGAGTTAAAATGTGTACTTAGTAGTGTACAACAGAGCCAGTTTTAACACACCCGACGTCTGTTTACTCACATCCGTAATCCCTTTTATTCGGATTATCACCGGTTGGCTATACGCGAACGAACTATTTACAAATTGGGTGGTTTTCTCAGAAATGATTAGGAATCCCCGAGAGTTGGACTTGAATGAATATTCGAGGAACTAACAGACATTTTTCTGGTAAGTGGGTAAAGATAGAAACAATCTGAATACACCAGCGTTTCAAGAAAAAAATACGGAATATGATGATATAAACTCAGAAAGCGAGAATGTTTGTGTGGCATAAAAATTTGTACTCTTGTAATTTCGTTCAAATCATCTACCAATGAAAATGCAGAACACAAAATTTTTACTTGCCAAACTGGTATATATATTAATATAATAACTAACTATAATATATTGATTTAATATTATTAAATAATATTTTATTCAACTAACAGTGATTCCTAGGGACTGTGGCTGAATACAGCTATTGTAGCTGTATTCTCACATTTGCCAGACCTGGTACTGGTACTAGTAGAGATTCGTGGCATGATCTACCATTTTGACAACTCTGTAACATGTGCCATGTCCTTAAAAATAAATATACACTGTTCCCTTTGATACTAACTGTTCAACAATTTTATCACAACCCTTCAATAATTGCTATAAGTCAAGTTTGTGTAAGAAATTCTTAAAATGGTTTCAGGCCACGATGTTTTGACCGGAAGTATGATCAGGGTATGTTCGATTGTACCATAGATTACGCTCAGGTACAATCGGTCGGGAAGATTCGACCCAGGGCAGATTCGGCAGGGAAGATTCGGCCCATGGTTTGGACCGAATCTTCTCACCAAAAAAATGTTTTTATCAGTAGTATATTTATATATTTTTCTTTTGTATGTTATTTTATTATTATAATAAAGCATTTGAAATGTTGATTAAAGTGTATACAAGGGATTCATTGTTCTAGTTTATATTATATATCTTGATCTTATGATTTGATTTAATATTCTTACCTGTGAGAAAGTTGATAATAAAGTTGTACATATATCGGTAAGTTTCGATATAGACAGGTACATGTATCTACCTTGGATAGTTTATACCATCCCCATTGTCATCAAAAGACCGATCCCAAGTAATGGGCAATTAGCATAAAAGGCCGCCCAATGGTAGGCCTATCTGGAGAAGTCGGCCCCGCGCGAAGTCGACCAATTAACACCCACGCTACCAAACTCCAGGCATAGGTTATTTCCCATCGCTCCGCTGAGACACCACTGCCATAAGGACATTAATTGGTCAGGAATTCTTACGTGTTTTTATTCTTTTAAAACAAATTTGGTGGTCAAGACAAGATCATAGGTGACTAAATACAGTTTCGCGGCGATATGTAAAAATAGATTTATCGTCTGCAAAGTACCATCCTTATGGCAGTGCTATATTGCAGTGATAACGTAGCCCGATCGAAAGAGCCCTGGACCGAAAAGTCCAAGGCCGAAAGAACCCTGGACCGAATCGACCCGCTCCCTGTCAAACTCCATACAGCGCCCTCTACGCTATCGCTGCGATATATCACTGGCACAATGAGTGTACTTTGCAGACGATAAATCTATTTTTACATATCGTTGCGGAACTGTATTTACTACTATTTAGTCACCTAGGCTATTATCTTGTTTTGACCACCCAATTGTTTTTAAGTTTGCAATAATGGTAATTCTTCCGGTATTGATAAGAACAATATGAACTGAGCCAGACATAGACAATTTTAATCCTAAAACATAAGAACTAAAAACACGTAAGAATTCCTTATCAATTAATGTCATTGTGGCAGTGCATGTGGTATCTCAGCGGAGCCATGAGTGATATCTCTGTCTTGAGTTTGGGGCGCTGTATGGAGTTTGCCACGCGGCCTAATTACCCGAATTGAATGGGGACCGAATCGTCCCGGTCGAAACTTCCCTGGCCAATATCTCAAGCCGTTCTGGATTTCGTATAAAGAACGTTCTTTTATTATTCGACCCAGAGTCAACTTTTTAACCGGAATTGCAACCCTTAATATTTTTCGGTGGTTTATAACAGATGTACATGCGCAAATAATGAAAAAAGTCCGAGCCCGATATCGCAAGCCGTTTAAGAGGAGATACGTAAACAATAATAAAACAGATGAAGAGCGTTGTTTCTTAAGCTCAAGGTCATACAAAATTCTATATTAGTGCATCGACTGCATATGTTTAATGGCTATGCAGGTACGCAAAAGTCCCAACTCAATATCTCAAGCCGTTCTGTATTTCGTATAAAGAGCGTTCTTTTATTATTCGACCCAGAGTCAACTTTTTAACCGGAAGAGCTACCCCAATCATCTTTCGGTGGCTAATAACACATGTACATGCGCAAATAATGAAAAAAGTCCGAACCCGATATATCAAGCCGTTTAGGAGGAGATACGTTAACAACAATAAAACAGATAAAGAGCGTTGTTTCCAAAAGTCAAGGTCAGAAGAAATTTCGTATTTGTGCATCGACTGCGTCTGCTCAATGGCCGCGCCGTTTCGATGATATAAGAAAATAAACATCGATTTTGCAGTTTTGAAATTCATTCTAGGGGTCCGAAAACCCCATAAAAATCAGGTTTTAAGCATCCATAACTCGAGAAGTTTAAGTCCGATTTTAAAAATTTGAGTGGAATAGTGGTCAGCGACAACTAAAGATTATGTCTACCAAATTTCATTAAAATCTGCGCCAAAATAGTTTTGAGATACATACCCACACGCCCGTTCTCCCGAACCGGAAGTGAATTCCGTTAACTAAATATATCGTTCGAGAGCGCAGAATTTGCTGCACATCATGCAAAAAGTCCCAACTCAATATCTCAAGCCGTTCTGGATCCCCTATAAAGAGCGTTGTTTTATCCTTCGACAAGTAGCGAACTTTTAAACCGGAAGTGCGGACCATATCATTTTTCGGCGTTTCATGACACACATACATGCGCAAATAATGAAAAAAGTCCGAACCCGATATCTCGAGCCGTTTAGGAGGAGATCTCTTCACAACAATAAAACCGATAAAGAGCGTTGTATCCAAAGGTCAAGGTCAGTCGAAGTTCCCTATTAGTTCATCGACTGCAAATGCGCAATGGCTAAGAAGGTTCCGAATTTCAAATCAATCGGCCAAGCCGTTTCGGCGATATAAGAAATCAAACCTCGATTTTGCAAGTCATTTTAGTTGCGCGAAGACCCCCCAAAAATCAACAAAATATCGATAACTCTGAAGGTCAAGGTCGGAAATAAATCAGGTTTTTAAACAGCCATAACTCTCGAAGTTTATGTCCGATTTTAAAAATTCGAGTTGCATAGCAATCAGTGGCATCTACTGATGACGTCTACCAAATGTCATCAAAATATGCGCTAAAATAGTTTTGAGATACATACCCACACGCCCGCTCTCCCGAACCGGAAGTGATATCCGTTAACTATATATATCGTTCGATAGCGCAGAGTTTGCTGCACATAATGCAAAAATTCCCAACTCAATATCTCAAGCCATTCTGGATTCCCTATAAAGAGCGTTGTTTTGTCCTTCGACCAGTAGCGAACTTTTAAACCGGAAGTGCGAACCCTATAATTTTTCGGCGGTTCATAACACACATACATGCGCAAATAACGAAAAAAGTCCGAAATAGATATCTCAAGCCGTTTCGGAGGAGATATGTGCACAACAATAAAACAGATAGAGAGCGTTGTTTCCAAAGTTCAAGGTCACACGAAATTCCCTATTTGTGCATCGTCTTTGTATACTCAATGGCTATACAAGTACCAAATTTCAAATCAATCGGTCAAGCTGTTTCGACGATATAAGAATTCAAACCTCAATTTCGCAAGTTACTTTTGTGTCGCGAAAAACCCCCAAAAATCAACAAATGGCGATAACTCCGAAGGTCAAGGTCGGACGAAATTCTCAATGGGCCATTTTCAGAGAACTTCCAAAGTTATATACTAAAGCCGAAAACAGTAGGCGAATCGGTCCAGCCGTTCCGGAGATTAAGGCATGTTATTGGAATAAGAAGAATAAGAAGAAGAAGAAGAAGAAGAAAAACAACAATAAAAGCCAGAAGAATTACAATATACTTCCATGTTAACACATGGAAGTATAACTAGAATGAAACTGTAATTGCACAGCAATTTCGATACTTCCATGTTCACCAATGACTGAAATTGTGTCATCTGATAGAGCGTCCATATCAGTATGGAGATACTGTAGCTCATAGTTGTTTCTTAAGCTCAAGGTCATACAAAATTCCATATTAGTGCATCGACTGGGTATGTTCAATGGCTATGCAGGTACGCAAAAGTCCCAACTCAATATATCAAACCATTCTGGATTTCGTATAAAGAGCGTCCTTTTATTATTCGACCATAGTTAACTTGTAAACCGGGAGTGCGACCCCTATCATGTTTCGTTGGTTCATAACAGATGTGCATGCGCAAATAATGAAAAATGTCCGAACCCGATATCTCAAGCCGTTTAGGAGGAGATACGTTAACAACAATAAAACAGATAAAGAGCGTTATTTCCAAAGGTCAAGGTCAGACGAAATTCCTTATTTGTGCATCGACTGCGAATGCCCAATGGCTATGGAGGTACATCATTTTAAATCAATTGGCCCAGTCGTTTCAGCGATATAAGAAATCAAACATCGATTTTGCAGGTTTGCAAGTCATTCTAGGGCTCCGAAAACCCCATACAAATCAAGTTTTTAAGCAGCCATAACTCGAGAAGTTTAAGTCCGATTTAAAAAATCTGAGCAGAGTAGTGGTCAGCGACAACTAAAGATTATGTCCAACAAATTTCATCAAAATCTGCGCCAAAATAGTTTTGAGATACATACCCACACGCCCGTTCTCCCGAACCGGAAGTGAAATCCGTTAACTATATATATCGTTCGAGAGCGCAGACTTTGCTGCACATCATGCAAAAAGTCCCAACTCAATATCTCGAGCTGTTCTGGATTTCATATAAAGAGCGTTCTTTTATTCTTCGACCAGTAGCGAACTTTTAAACCGGAAGTGCGAACCCTATCATTTTTCGGCGGTTCATAACACACATACATGCGCAAATAATGAAAAAAGTCCGAACTCGATATCTCAAGCCGTTTAGGAGGAGATACGTTCACAACAATAAAACCGATAAAGAGCGTCGTTTCGAAAGGTCAAGGTCAGACAAAATTCGCTATCTGTACATCGACTTCGTATACTCAATGGCTATGAAAGTACCAAATTTCAAATTAATCGGTCGAGCCATTTTAACGATATAAGAACTCAAACCTCGATTTTTCAAGTCATTTTAGTGGCGTGAAAATTCCCCAAAAATCAGTAAAATGGCGATAACTCCGAAGGTCAAGGTCGGACAAAATTCTCGATAGGCCATTTTACTAGATATTTCAAAGTTATATCCGAAACCGAAAACAGCAGGTGAATCGGTCCAGCCGTTCCTGAGATATAAGGATGTTATTGAAAAAAAACCGGAAGAATTAGAAATATAATACTAGAATGAAACTGTAATTGCACAGCAATTTCGATACTTCCATGTTCGCCAATGAAGTTAAATTGTGTCACCAGATAAAGCGTCAGTTGTCAGGAGACACATGTCAGTATGGTGATACTGTAGCTCATAGCAATACTCGGCAACCGCAGATTATATCCACCAAATTTCATCAATATCTGCACCAAAAACATTTTGAGATACATACCAACACGCCCGTGCTTCCAAACCGGAAGTGAAATCAGTAAAAATTATCATATATAGGTAGTACCCACCCACCGTCCCATCCTGCCACCCATAGTATCTTATGCGTCACAGGCGCTCGTATATAGGTAGTACCCACCCACCACCCCACCCATAGTATCTTATGCGCCGCATGCAGGCTCTCGTATATAGGTAGTACCCACCCACCATCCCATCCCGCCACCTATAGTATCTTATGCGCCGCTGGCGCTCGTATATATGTAGTACCCACCCACCACCCCATCCCGCCACCCGTAGTATCTTATGCGCCACAGGCGCTCGTATATAGGTAGTACCCACCACCACCCCATCCCGCCACCCATATTATCTTATGCGCCGCAGGCGCTCGTACATAGGTAGTACCCACCCAACACCCTATCCCGCCACCCATAGTATCTTATGCGCCGCAGGCGCTCGTATATAGGTAGTACCCGCCCATCATCCAATTCCGCCACCCATAGTATTTTATGCGCCGCAGGCACTCGTATATAGGTAATATATCATTATAGAGCGCAGACGCTGATGCACATAATGCAAAAAGTCCCAACTCAATATCTCAAGCCCTTCTGGATTCCGTATAAAGAGCGTTATTTTATCCTTCGACCAGTAGCAAACTGTTTAACCGGAAGTGCGACCCCTATCATTTTTCAGTATTTTAGAACACACATACAGGCGCAAATAATGAAAAAATCGGAACCCGATATGTCAAGCCGTTTCGGAGAAGATACGCCAACAACAATAAAACAGATAAAGAGCATTGTTTCCTAAGGTCATGGCCATAAAACTTTTCATGTTAGCGGTTCGACTGCATGTACTCAATGGCTATGCAGATACGAAAATTCAAATCAATTGGCAATGCCGTTTTGACGATATAAGAAATCAAACCTCCATTTCCAAGTAATTCTGGTGGCGCGAAAACCCCCCAAAAACCAGGTTTTTATGCAGCCAAATCTCGAGAAGTTAAAGTCAGATTTGAAAAATTCGAGTGTAATATTGATCAGCGGCAAATAAAGATTATATAAACCACATTTCACCACAATCTGCGCCAAAATAGTTTTCAGATAAGATACATACCCACACGCCTGTTCTCCAGAACCGGAAGTGAAATCCGTTAACTATATATATCTGTATACATCGCACAGTTGGACGAACATAAAGCAAAAAGTCCCAACTCAATATCTCAAGCCGTTCTGGGTTTCGTAATAAAGAGCGTTCTTTTATTATTCGAACCGGGTAAAATTTTAAACCAGAAGGGGTTCCCCTATTATTTTTCGGTGGTTTGTAACACATGTGCATGCGCAAATAATGAAAAAAGTCCGAACCAGATATCTCAAGCGTTTTAGGATGAGATACGTTAACAATAATAAAACATATAAAGAGCGTTGTTTCCAAAGGTCAAGGTCCAACAAAATTCCTTATTTGTGCATCGACTGGGAATGGTCAATGGCTATGTAGGTACAAAATTTCAAATCAATTGGCCTAGCCGTTTCGACGATATAAGAAATCAAACATCGATTTTGCAATTCTGCAAGTCAGTCTAGGGGTCCGAAAACAAAAATTTGTCAAGTCACAAAGTTCCTAATTTTAATATTCATTGTGACCTGACCTTTCCATTACTGACATAGTAGAAACAGCCAATCACCGCTCAGTGTTAGAATCGAGGTCAGGTCATAATGAATATTAAAATGAGGACCTCGATTCTAACACTGAGCGGTTATTGGCTGTATTGGCTATAGGAACTTTGTGACTTGACAAATTTTAGTTTTAAAGTTGGAATTATCGACAGATTTCTCCTCTATAGAAATTGTTTACTGACGATCTGTTGATTTGTATGAGTAAATAAATTATTAGCCGACAAGAAATCACTGAGCGCTAAACGTTTAGTTGATCGTTTGGCCGATTTTTAATTATAGTAAGCCGCGCGGGGGTGAAGTTATAGGAAGATTTCGGACATTTTGTTCTGAGCCGGATCAAAATGAAAATTTACGGTCTTCGGAGACAATATTCGGTGCTTAAAACATTATCAAATGCTATGTATATGAATGGTTTTGATCGGAGTTTGTGGTATTGATTGAAAGATGAATTCTTCGCCGATACATCCGTGGTTATATCTGTGGCATTACTGGTGTGAATGAGCTATATTTGATCGATCGGCGAGTGATGGTAAAAAGGTGAATTTCTACAGTTACCCTTGTGCTATTATTATACCATTAGCGTGAAGCAGGCGCGTATATGGGCAGCGCAAAAGGGGGGGGGGCGCGGACAGCGGAGCGCGTTACAGGCCCCTGTGGCTGTACTGGTAAAGTACTGTACTCAATTAACCCGTTTTTCACCAGTATTCTGTTTAACCCCCCAAACTCCCATTGCAGCCGGATTTTTTATGACATATTGCTACTGACTTTTGGTACATGTATGAATCAAAAAGATCATCTGCGAGGGGAATGGGTCCGTGGGACGGACCCGCAGCCGGCCTGGCGGAAACCCTGCTTTATAAAATTAAACCATCAAACCATTACTCCCAGGTATAACAGAGGCCAAACTGACAGTTATAGTTCTTATATACTTAAAATCATATTTTTCAGCCCTCCTACAAGCCATGAAATTGTGTATTGCTATCTTAAAGGAAAAATAGAGTTAACCCCCTTGAGCGCTAACTCATTTTTCGTCTTCCTTGGGTTATGCCGATAAATTTGATATATGACATGTATAGGAAATATTGTTGAACATTTTTTTATTCACAACAGAACATGCCTTGGGTAATCAACATTTTAGCCATTTCCAGTCTGCAGTTCACCATGACCTAGATATCTCATATATTTACTAATTATAGGTAAGACCATGGGGTCAGATCATTCTAGACATGTAATGCATCTATTTCAAGTAGAATTCCATCACTCAGTGTTACAAGTTAGCTATTCATATTGTAGAATCCATGCTTTATTTTCAAACACCCCCCCCCCCCCCCCCCTTCCAAGGGAAGTAATCAACAGGTGCCTGAAAATGTCACAAGGTAATTCCCTTTGTTGCATCCATGACGACATATTGTAATGACATCATTCTTTGTTATTATTTTGCTCTATGGTTTTCCAATTCTTTACATGCAAACTCGAAAAATTATTTGTTAATCTCCAACACCATGAAAAAGTCAAATAAAAGAAATCAAGGTTCTAAAGATGGCATGTTGCCAATTAGATGGTGTAATACACGATCTAATGATCAACATGAAGAGAGTGGTGATTCTAATTCTCAGGATAAAGATCGAAAGGAAAAAAATTACGATTCTTAGACCGAAGCGCACTGATGAATATTTAGAAGCATGCAACATGACGAGTGATGGGATTCTACCCGGGAAACTTCAGCCCATTAATTCGCCACCTGATGTGACCCAATGTGAAATTGACAGCAAGTATGAAAATAATATTGTGAATCTCAACAAAATTAATTCAGCTTATGCTTCATTCTTTTATATTTACAATAATAGGAGATGTCAGCGGCCAATTCCAGAAATGGCAATCTGCCAGAAACTAGGCATTTGTGTTTATGTGAGAATAATATGCGTGTCCTGCCAGTTGGAAGGAGTCCGCAGGGTTTTGTCTGATACATTGGCTAAATCTTCAAGGGGATTGCCTGCGGGTGGACTTAAATGATCGGTTATGCATATCCATGCTCAAAAGCAAAGTCGAACCATCGGACAAATGTCTTATTTTGAGTTATCTGAACATTCAACATCCATCCCGTTAACTGCTGTCCAATCGTCCCAGTAAGTTCTGTGATAAGACTGTTGAAATAAACACGATTCCTTGCAACAGAATCAGATATTCATACGAAATCTTCTGAGTGATAACCATAGCATTGATGTTTCTGTTGACACAACTTATAATAATCGCCCACAAGCTGGCTGCAAAGCTGCTACACAGTCGGTATCTGTCGTCACAGAGTAAAATGCTTAACGAAAGTTACCACTCGCAATGTCAGTTTCTAACAAGTTATGCACAATGAGATTGTGTAAACACACCGAAAGCTTTTTATGCAACAGGAATGTCGCACTTGAAAACTCAATTGCGTCGACTGAGTCCTCCTCAATGGCAAAAATGTCATTGAATTCCATAAATGCTGCTAGTCTTGTACGCGTCGATTCTGTTACAACTGGCGCCAGTTCCCAACTGCAGAAATCTGTCCGAGACATTTCAACGACATCAGCGCCGATAGCACACTTTACATGTTTCATCCATTCATACGAAGCCTGCAAAAGAGAATGCAGAAACTAAAATTAAATACCAAACCTGCAGTTTTAGGGGGAGACAAATCATGATTTGTAAAGAAACTTTCGTCAAGTGTACTCAACTGGGTGAGAATGGAGCTTGTTCGCATCAGGAAATTGTTTCGACATAAGGACAAATTTGTTAAACAAGACAGTCAATGACTGTGGGGTTGCCCACCAGACTGCAGACTGGTAAGACTGGGACTCTGGAGACCACAACAGTCAGAACTTTTCATAATCACTTTAAAAGTAGATATCTAAAGAGTTAAATCTAAAAAAAAAAAAATTGAGTTATGTCCCTGGCCCCGTCCACATTTGACCCAGTGACCTTATTTGAACAATCTGAACCCCAGTCACCCAAGGATCCTTCATACCAAATATGAACCCATATGGCCTGATGGTATTTGAGAAGAAGTCATTTTAAGAATACTATGGAGGGAAAGAGTTATGGCCCTGGCTTCGCAACTATTTGAACCAGTGACCTCATTTGAACAAATCTGAATGAGAGTCACCTAGGGAACATCCACACCAAATATGAACCCATTCGGTCTGATGGTTCCAGAGAAGAAGAAGTTTAAAGAATTGTTGACGGATGGACGGACGGACGAGGAGTGATGACTATAGCTCCACCGGAGACTTCGTCTCAGGTGAGCTAAAAAGCATATAATGCTATTCAGAATGTAACTCCTTGTTTCACTAACAACCACAAGAAATTTCCAGCATGTTCACTGGTCTGTAAGGCGCATCTGAAATCATACAGCACAAAACATCTTCCATTTTCGCATCACATACACGTAAAAATAAATCTGACCAGCTCAAAATACAGAATGCGTTGAATAAATATTTCTCTATTAACATGCTACGGAAGCTCAGCCGTTTATATAATACAAACAAAAATGAAAACCATCGTGTTTTAATGTACGGACCAAAGAGCACACTCTGGAGCAAAAAAATTCAAGGACTTTGCCATTCTGCTGTCCATTCGACCACCCACGGCGCAGGAAAATCCCTAATTTTATTGCCAAAATCTGTTATAAATGACGGTGCAATTGAGAAAATGAGACAAATTAGCTCTTTATCATTCACGACGCCAGTCACAGAATGACTATAAACATCATTACGTCACGTGCCAAATAAGGATAAATTTACAACTTCGTAGTAAGCACTGGTAAATTCCAAGGCCGAATTGTAAACAAGGAGATGACGCAACATGATAGCGGTAAAACTCAATAAAATTTATACATAGCGTGCTTATCGCTATAATGTCATAACATTGTTCTTTATTATATAGCATCTGAATTGCTAAATTTGCATTCTGCATGTACAGTGAAGCAATTTACATTGAGAGCATTTTATTCCACAGACGAAGAGTGACAACTCGTAAATGTTTACATGACCTCGGGCGCATGTGTATAGATCTATGTGTGTATGCAATGATAAAACACTGCCTTATGAATATTAATGAGTTTCACAAAAAAGGGAATTTCCCCTTCAGCTCTGAAATAAAATTCCCTGCGAGTGTCGTCAGATGTAGTGAAAGTAATGGGACTCAGTCGGATCAGACTGGACATGGAGATAATTAATGGCACAAACATTTTGCAGAGCAATACCAATGTATTGTGTTACTCCTACAGCTGTGATAAAAACAAGGATTTTAATGGGGTGAAGTAGGCAGAGATGATATGGTATGGTACAGCATGGTCTGGCTTGGACAGGAGGTGGGGTGGGGGTGGGTAGCTGTGATGTGTCTAAAAAAAATCAAAGATCAAAATGCAAAAATGTAATTTTTTGTATTTAGAGTTATATCCACGCCTCTGCCCCTAGTTGACCCAGTGACCCAATTTGGAAAAAAAATCTGAACTCCAGTCACCCATTAGGTCCCTCCGTACCAAATATAAGTTAAATCGGCCCAATCTTTATTAAGATATCATTCTAAGAATTACTATGAGGAATAGAGTTATGGCTCTGGTTTCTCAACTAATCAACCTGGTGACCTCATTTGAACAAATCTGAACCCTAGTCATTCAAGAACCCTTCATGCCAAATATAAGCTAAATCGGACCAATGGTTCTAGACAAGAAGTTGTTTTAAGAAATACTATGGAGGATAAGAGTTATGGCCCTGGCTTCGCAACTATTTGACCTAGTTACCTGATTTGAACAAATATGAATGGGAGTCACCTAGGGAACATCCACACCAAATATGAACCCATTCCGTCCAATGGAATCAGAGGAGAAGATGTTCAAAGAATTGTTGACGGATGGACGGACGACGGTGTGATGACTATAGCCAGGGTTTCCGCTAGGGGTAGGGGAATGGGGCCGGTAGCCGTCAAGGGGAAAAATCCAGGTAAAAGTAGCCTGTTTTACTTTTAGCACTGGTTGAACTACTTTCGTTATATCGGCCAATAGAATCGTGTGAGAGTAGAAACGGCAGATTGTTTTGTTCCATTTCTGCCCAAGTGCCAAGCTATCAAACCTTATACATGTACCTGTAACTTTAAAACTAGTAAATTTATTAGATATATATTAATTTACGAAGTACATTTACAGAAAACCAGTAATTTTAATCCCGAGTTAAACGTGCTCGTTAATGTTAAAAGACTCAATGTGGAAGACACAGCAGATGTTTCGGATGCATAACGTAATCGGAATATATTAAGGCTGATTACATACAACCGCAACGTAACTAACCGACCTCAAAGGCATAGCTCCTAGCGATGTCAGTTCTGATCACTTCCTGTTTCAATTTAACAACGCGTTTAGAGTGTACACTCACAAGATATAAAATAAATTCACCTTTTAAAATTCCTTAGTACTATTCCAACAAAATTCAGAAGTTTTAAACATCTTTATACCTTTATAGACATGCAGTATGTCCTGGGGTATGGCAGGAGGGGAAAACTTGGCGAGGGGAACGGGGCCGTCAAGGGGAGCCTGTGCCGGTATAGCGGAAACCCTGCTATAGCTCCACCGGAGACTTCGTCTCAGGTGAGCTAAAAAGCATATTATGCTATTCAGAACATAACCCCTTGTTTGACTAACAACCACAATAAATGTCCAGCATCTTCACTGGTTTGTAAGGTGCATCTGAAATAAAAAATCTGACCAGTTCAAAATACAGAATGCGTTGAATAAATATTTCTCTTTTAACATGCTACGGAAGCTCAGCCATTCATATGATACAAACAAAAACAAGAGATGGACTGTCGTCCGGTACATACCCCCTAGTGGCATACCGCCTAGTGTGGGCATATCTATAACTTATGACTGCTATACTCAGACAGATGGACCCAAAAATCAGCAATTCATATAAACGAAGATGAATAACTATAGCACAAAAAAACAAAACAAAACAGTTAAATGTGCCATTAAATGTCCTCCTAGTGGTGAACATCCATACAAAATTTAATTGAGATCCGAGCATTACTGTTCAAGTTATGACCTGAACAGACAACAGACGGACCAAAAAGCCAACATGTACAGATAAACAAAGATGTATAACTCTAGAATGGAAAATCCGAAAAAAACGATGGAACCCTCTTTTTAATGTCCTCATAGTAGTGAACATCCCAGTCTGGGTGAACGTCGACTCTATATTTGAAATATAGAGTCTGGAGCTTATGTAGCAAAAACCATTTCTATTCAGCGAACAGCTTCCCCAAAATGACGTCATGGATTTAAAAAAATACATCGATGATTGACAGGTGTCCCCACGTGTTATTTGTTGTGCTTCGCAATAGCAGATAATATTTGTGTGCGACTATTCTTTTTCGGGAGATGAACTCGCTGCATCAACCGGAAAGCTGCATCCGAGAGCAAAAAATAAGGTCGTCATCAAAAATGATGCTTTAGAACTATTTAAAAGCATAAAATTAAGTCATTTCCTCGGTGTTAACTTTCAGATGATTTTTTTACGACAAATAATTTGATTTGCAAACCATGGTACAATCATCGACGTATATTGATCGATGGTACAATAAAGTAAATCAAATACACGGACATAAGTGAGTTCTATTTATATTTATGGGAGGCCAAGTTGGTACCATGCGCATGCCTATCTATCAGGTCTAGCACATCCTTCAAATTAATCCGAATCGTACCGAATATATAATTTCGAAGCCATTGTTTCTGTCTGCAAGCATCGCTTTCGATCGGAGAAATTCCGCTCTGTTACTATATTTAGAGGTGACATTATGGGAGTCTCCACCCACTGACACTTGTTTATTAGCCCATACGGTTTCATTGGACGGAAAATAATTTACGCAATCAATCAGATTACGGAATCCCGACGACTTGGAAATGAAATAGCGATGTTATCCGTCAGACCTTATATTCAATGTTGTAATGAATATTTAGGTATGAGTTTACTCAGACTGTGAACATCCATACCAAATTTCATTGAGATCCCAGCACAACTGTTGAAGTTACGACATGAACAGACACCAGACAGACCAAAAAGCCAACATTTCCAGATAAACAAAGATGAATAACTCTAGAATGGAAAATCCGAACAAAACGATGGAACCCTCTATTGAATGCCCTCATAGTAGTGAACATCCATACCAAATTTCATTGAGATCTGAGCACTACTGTTCATGTTATGACATGAACAGACACCAGACGGACAAAAAATCCAACATTTCCAGATAAACAAAGATGAATAACTCTAGAATGGAAAATCTGAACAAAACGATGGAACCCTCTATTTAATGTCCTCATAGTTGTGAACATCCATACCAAATTTCATTGAGATCCCAGCACAACTGTTGAAGTTACGACATGAACAGACACCAGATGGACAAAAAATTCAACATTTCCAGATAAACAAAGATGAATAACTCTTAGAATGGAAAATCCGAACAAAATGATGGAACCCTCTATTTAATGTCCTCATAGTAGTGAACATACATACCTAATTTCATTGAGATCCGAGCACTATTATTCAAGTTATGACATGAACAGACATCGGACGGACGGACGGGTGCAAAACAGTATACCCCCTAAAAAGGGGTATAATGAAAGTATCGACCATTGTGTTTTTATGTACGAACCAAAGAGCACACTCTGAAGCAGAAATTTTTCAAGCACTTTGCTGTTCTGTGGTCCATTAGACCACCCACAGCACCGGAAAATTGCTAATTTTATTGCCAAAATATGTTGGTGTCGCTTGTCATGACACATCCAATGACTGCATTTGAGAAAATGAGACAAATTAGCTCTTTATCATTCACTACGCAAGTCGCAGAATGACTTTAAACATTTATTAGTGATTTATATATGTATCTTACCTGCCGATATAACCATAACATGCACGAATGATACATTATATGAACATCACATGATGTCTTGTACAGGCAGTCTCTCCGGTCTTTATTTATTTTGTCCGGCTGCAGTGATATATGACTTGAGTTAACAGTCCTTCTTGTGGCATAGATGAGACGCATGTTTGATGGTACTCGGTGATGAACAAAGTAGGCGAATCGATGTGCTGCAACAGACTGTACTTTGGCAACCCATCTCACACTCAACTTCCCATATTCATCTCGCACCTGTGCAGTTCAAAAATGGCAACCAGATGAAGTTCTAAGGATGTTACGCATAATTGACTGCTGTAATGAGGCCAGTTTTCTCTCGCTCGGGACAGAGTTAAAAATCTGTGGCATTATCACCTGTAACAAGAAAAAATAAGACAGATACATTTGTGTATGGTTGACTCTATCGATATTAATTTTATGAAGTCTCTCAATTAAATAAGACAAAAAGAGATGCCACGCAAACCCCCCTTCTTTTCCCCCATGTATGCCTTGGCTATATAATACAAAATGGCTGCACCACCCCCCTTCATAACATTCTCCTGTGATTGTTTACAATTAATAAAGTGTCCCCTAATATAATATATACTTACTTGCGCAGTGCAGGCACACAATCTTCAATATTCAAAATCTTAACAGGTTTTTGCAGGTGGAATAGTGCCCTATATTTAGTAACATACACATGTTTTGGTTTAAATTTGATTTTTGGAAATGAATCCGATGTCTGAGAAAGGGAAAAGGTGTTTTATAAAGAATATACAAATAATCCAATGTTGACATGAAAATACGGAAGATTAATCGACCAAAAATAGTTAATTTCACATGCTTCTTAAAGGTAGCATAACACGATTTCTGGCCATTTTCACCATTTTGAGGGGGATACTGCATCCGCTGCACTATGGTGATTAATAAACAGCACATGAGTGCTTGGTTAAAAGATAGAGAAATGATCAGAGCATAACCTTTTCGCAGGAATTGCCTCACAAGTTGAATTATCTCCCTTAGATTGACTTTGAAAAATATTAATTTTAACCATTTTTTGGCTGAAATTGATTGTCTTCGTTAACATAGCTAACGATGATAGAGCGCATGCCAGTTTATAACCATCTTGTGAGTCGATAGATAATCAAATATATTAAAAAAAGAAAACAAATGTTATATCAATTTTTAAATTTTGTCTTCCAAGTGCAGACGACTGTTTTCAAGGGAGAGAAATCAAGATCTTTTCCGGTGGAGTACTACCACACAGAGCTGGCCGACATCGAATTCCAAAAACATACATCAAATTCAGACATCTCATTTTGTATACTATGGTACCTTTATAAAATAATTAAACCATCAAACCATTACTGCCAGGTATAACAGAGGCTAAACTGACAGTTATAGCTCTTATTTTGTAGACTTAAAATCATATTTTCAGCCCTCCTACAAGCCAAACAAATTGTACACACCAATGCCAAGCGGTACCCTAAACTATGATGCCACACGGCCCATTTTATACATATATGGGCATAGAAACAGGAACTTTAGGAAGGGGTCTGATTAATCAACTAGTGTTTGATTAGCTCTTGTCAACTAATGGACTCCTGAATATCCCAAACAATTTCAACACTAGATACAAGGGGTACGCATCCAAGATGCTATGTCAAGTTTATTGGCAGTCGAAAAAGACTGCCAATAACTTGGCAATAAGGCCCACACAAGGCTCAAAATGTCGGACAAACCTGGTTTTCAAACTCGTCCGGATGAGTTATTGTTGCAAGAGACTCATACATGTATATCAAATATGGTTTGAATCAGTTAATATTTAATTGAGTTATCGCACTAACAGTGAAAAACATGCTAAAAATAGACAAAATAAGGTCCATAAATCCAGGGACAAAATTTGGACAAACCTGGTTTTCGAACTCGTCTGAGATATTGTTGCAAGAGACTCATATATCAAATATAGTTATAATCAGTTAATATTTGATTGAGTTATCGAGCTAACAGGTGATTTAATTGCAAAAAAGTCATCAAAGATGGAGAACTGTTGTCAAAAAGTTTGGACGTGATCCATTTTCTACAGGCAGTAAATAGTTATTGGGAGCAACTCATATCCCAGAATGATTTTGAATCCATTCACAAATGTCAAAGTTATAAGGCATTCTTTAGGTCCGCCCACCACCGCCCGCCCGCCCGCCCACCGACCATAAGTCGAGTTTTTCAAAAACTCGACTAAAAATAGCAAAAAAAGTATAGGGATCTTAATGTTGTTTTATACAGTTTTATATTGAATAAATTTGAAAATAATATAATATGTAATTGAAATATACCTATAATTTTAAGGAATAATTAAATGAACTTCAACTTACAGTGGTGTTTACATCAATGGCAATTCCCTCGTGATAACTATAATATTCAGAGAGTCTGCTGCAAGATACAGAGAGTTCTCCTTTAAAGTAGACATGATCCAACAGAGTGCCGCCTTCTGTTGTAGGGAACTTGATAATTTGTTGAAAACCTTTGCTTTCAATGAGTGTACTTAGAGAAGAATTTTGTAAGTCATTCTGATTAAAGTCGCCTATCAGGAGCACATTTGTGTAATGTTCAGCTACTGCACAAATCTCATGTATTTTTGGCGTGAACACTTTTACCGCATATTGTGGAGGCCTGTATATTACAACCAAGAGTAAATCTAAATTGTAATTGTATGTGCAAATGTGTTCGAGATTGATGAGACCAATCTGAGTTCTGCGGAAGTCTGATTCATTGCTCACATAAACCCCAACACCACCATGTTCTTGTTTTTTCATTTTCTTAAAAAAATTTGTGGACTCGTCAAAACATTCAGACCTGGCAGTGTGATGAAACTCATAATCATCTATATCATATCTCAAACTTCCTATATCGCTGGGGGCAAGCCACGTTTCAACGAGAGCTATACAGTCAGCAGTAAAAATTCTTTGATCTGCTTTAAGATCTTCAAAATGACATGATAAACCTTCAATATTGTGCAAAATGATTTTTAAACATTGGCCAGATGAGGTTTTCTCAGCTTCAATGAAATCTGGCATTCTATTGAGTGCTTTTGAGACTTTTTCATCACAATAGATCTTATCAGTGATTTCATGAGATTCACAATTTATTATTGAAAGTCCTTCAAGTGATGTCACTCGACTCAATGCAACATAGGCCATACCAGGGGAGAATATATTTTTCAGTGAGATAACAGCCTTGTCCAGTGTAATTCCTTGAGCCTTATGAATTGTACATGCATATGACAACGTCAATGGGAACTGTTTCCTCACAGTTACTTGGCTACTTCCAATGTGATGTTCATCTGGTACAATTTCAATCGTTCGCATTTCGCCTTCTAGCCCAGAAAGTCTTTTCCTTCCAACTCTTTCATTGTCAAATCTGATATACACTCTTTTCATATCTATATCAACATTTTCAAAGTTTTTCAAATCTATCACAGTTCCAATAACGCCATTCACCAAACCATCATCAATATCTAGATTCTTCACCAACATGACTCTGCAGCCTTCAGCTAGGACAATGGAATGAGGCAAGTAGGTTTTCAACTGCTTTGAGGTACAGGGTCTGTTTAGTCTAACAGTAACTCCAGTTGCCTTATTTGTTTTGTAATCCTGAGCATCAATGGTGAAAAGATTACTGCAAACTTTCTGCAACATTTTTGTGTTGTGATCGCCGACCTCGGCTTTTGTGCTGGCTAATAGTAATGCTTCTCCAACATCTCTATTTATACAACCAGACAACATATCAACATCCTGTGGCAACAGACGTTCAGCTCGATATTTGGTTCTACACCTGTTTAGCATGTATGCAAAATCAGCATCATCTTTCTGTCTCATGATTTTGTCAAGAATGGCAATGGAGAAGCGTTTGTCCCAGAGTTTACGTCCAGGCACCCTTGAAAATAGTTTGTCTTCCTCTGAGACACAAACAGGTGGAATCTGATAGAAGTCACCTACTGCTATAACAGAAACTCCTCCAAAGCAGATTTTGTCATTTCCACAAGTTCTCTTTATCTGGTTCAATCTCTCGCTCACATAGTGCAGTAGATTATATTTGATCATAGAAATTTCATCTATTATCAATAGGAGAAGAGAGCTTAATTTACACCTCATGGTATTCATAGTGTTTTCTTTTAGAGGCACACATCTTTCACCGAGAAATAATGGAATCGAGAATGCTGTATGTAGAGTTGTACCTCTAATGTTGAAGCTTGCACTACCAGTGGATGCTGTCAACAAAACAACAGTGTCATCTGGGTTGTTGGATATTTGGGATAGCAGCCGGTTCATTTCATAATACAGACATTTTATCAGAAGAGATTTTCCAGTGCCTGCTCCACCAGTTAAATGTAGAAAGAATTGTTCTGGATTTTTTCCGTGAATTTTATCAAGGCACCAGTTGCGTACTTTATGAAATATTTTGCTTTGTTGCTCATTCAGAGTTCTCATCAGTGGCAGAATTTCACTTTTATCATAGACATCATAATGTCTTTCATTCCTAGATTCAGATGGAATATTGCCAAACTCATTTTTGCAATCAATATTTTCATCCTGTCCAACTGTTGATACTGGCATATTTGAATCATCCAATCTGTCTACTTCTGACTCAGGACACATATTAGCCCATGCATCTTCAGGATTGACTTTGTGGATAGAATCCTGGGCATTATCAATTGCACTAGCATTTGCATCATAATGCTTTCTGTTGTCCTCCACTACAGATTTCACAGTGCAAATGTCATTCTCTGATCTAATGTTTCCAGACTCATAAAAGTCCATGTACAATTGAAATGGACTTGGCTTCAGTTGTTCTTTATTACGATGGGGCAGGTACAGTTGTAGCATGCTTTGGTAGAACTTCTCGCGTTCCTTTTCTAGTACAAATCTAGGATACTTTATGACAGCTGGACTTGACTTTGTTCTCTTTTGAACATATCCAAGTTCATTCTGTAGTCGGAACACAGTTGCTGTTATTTTATCCTCAGCACAATTCTCAGCATTCTTGGGAAGTTGACTTTTACAGAGAACTCTATACTCTGAACAAAATCTAGCCAAACACATTGACTTGAACTCAATCAGCAGTGGTCTTGCTTCATATCTCTCAGTGATGTTAATCATCCAAACTCGTTCAGAGTCTTCGTTTATTTGATCCAGAGGAAGACTTATTCGGACAGGATTCTCCCCAAGAGGTATCCACACAACATTTCTTGAACATTCTTTAAGGGGCAGTTCACAAACTCTGAAGACACTTTCAATGGCCGACACATTTCGCTTGTTTAGGTATGTTGATCCAAGCTTTCTCATTGTTTTCTTAGCGGACAAATTCCCTTTCTCAGCTTCTTTTTTAGTCTGTTTCAAAAATGATCCCATTGTTTTCTCATTCTTTGAGATGTAGCTAATGATATACACAACACAACTGTATGCATCCAATACATACTGAATGTCAAGATTGGCATTCCAGCATCTTGAGAGATATGCATTGTATTGATTAGTCCACATGTCTTTAGGTGATCTTTTGAGAACAACAGTATTGCGTGTAGACAATCGGCTCAAAGCTACTTCCAAGTCAGACTGGTCTACATTAGCCTTATCAAGTAGTTCCTTGCAACTTGTTATCTCCTCATTCTTATCTAGCAGCAGTTTCCATAATGACTCAACTAATGTTTTTGCATTTTCCTTCTCGGTTTGATGTTCTTCAGTTTCCATACTCTTCGCTCTAGCAATGAATGACTCCTCAGATGGTGGCCTGGGAAAATTAAACCTGCAGGTTGTTCCTCGTTTGCGACAAGATGTTGTGTGGTTCTTGCTATGTTGTTGCACACTTTTAACTATGTCAAACAATTCTGGATCAGTTTCCTCATCTGGTGTAAGACAGGTTATGTATTTATCAATGAATGCAACCACAAGAGCATCATTGTCAACATCAAACTGAGGCGCATTATCGATCCAAATCACACAATGCCAATGCGGTCTAAACTTGTCAGAATTTTCTTCCCTGATGAAGAAATCTTTAACTTTACCGATAGGTTCGGACTCTGACATAATCACCTTTTTGAAAAACTTGTGGAATCTATCTGAAAGCATTCTTGCAACAGTCACAGGATTTGATTTCAGAATTTTGCACTTTTCATCCCAGTCCAGTTTTTCAAAAGTCCTTGTGTCATTCTGTTGAATCAAAATAGTTTTTATAATCTCAGGCCATCGGAACTCAGCTGTAGAGAAACTTGTGAACCACGTTGGTATACCAACCATTCTTAACATAGCAAATAGATCTTTCTGGCAGTTTTCCCAGTATGCCGGACTACTTCTTATGGTCTTGAGAAATCTGTATGCCTGATCACTATTGAGTAGTTCGTCTCGCTTCTCCTTGTCTCTCAGATCACTACCAGTTATCTCTGATCCGTCACTTGACTTAGCATTAGATTTTCTACAAGCAATAGAAATCTGGGACAGTACCTGCTGAAGCTCAGATATATACTGACTGAAGAATATGTAATCTGTGTCCCTCGCAAACCTATTATCCACATGCATCAGTCTGTGCTTAAAATATTGTGCCAATGTTAACCGCACTTTTCGTTCACTCTTAAATGTATGCTGCCCTTCAGGAAATTGTTTTGGAAATGCTTTACCTTCTATGTCCTCATCACCGAGCATGTACACTGGTTTGTTTCCTTCTGCTGGTGCAACATCAAATATCTCATCACTGTGGCTATCAAGTACAAATTGACCGATATCCTCTGGTTGCAGACATGAATCAACAGGAAATGCAGAGTCGCGAGCACCATGTTCATTCTCAGAATCACTTGCACTGTCTGATTTATCATCAGTAACATCCTGTTCCATGTCAGATTCAGAATCAGTCGAGTCTGAGCTTTGGTCATTGTCCATGTTTGCTTCATTCCATCGTTCATCAATTGTTATATCCTTGAAAAACTTGTTGTGCCTTTTAAGATAGGACAAAGCAGTGATAACCCTCTTTGTATTCACATATTCATATTCATAATAACCCTCATAGCACATCTTCCGTTTCAATTTTACTCGAAGTAACGAACTTGTGTTTTCGGGCCTTGGCAAGACATCTGCAGTTTTACTCATATCAGTAGGGACACAAACTACTGAACCTCGAATTCCTTCTTGTGAACCTCTGGGTAACTTAACGATCTTTTTGAAGGGAAGTAGTGGTGCTATGAGGTGGCATTCTAGTCGGTTTATATTTGCGATCTCTTCAGGTATTGGATCAAGTTCCATGTCATTAACAAAAGAACCAGAGGGAATCTTTCCTTGCTGAATTTTGCGATGACAAGTATAGCAGATCCAGAGTTTGCTGCATGGCCTCTCAAGAAACTGACAATTATTAGGGCATTCATCCGAGCATTCATGCAAATACTTCTTAGTGATGCACTTCTTAGCAATAGCATCAACATTGGAACCTTTTAGACTATAGTTATCTAAATTACATCTCGTCACCTGGTTTTGAAACAAAACACGGTTGCAGCTGGCACATACATACTCAGGTCCATGTGCGGTTTCCTCCCTGAAGGATTTTATTACATTGTCTATTATTGACAGGTGTTGTATCCTCTTTAACATTTGACTCTTTTTGGCAAGTAGTAGGTTTTTTCGATATGCACTAGATATTCTGTACTTCCTTTTGATGCTGTTAATGAGATTATTCCTGAACTGAGAATTGTTTGTATACTTGGCTTTGGAATAACTCATAAGTTTCTTTCTGAACTCACTCTGTGTGGCATACTTGGCTTTGGAATAACTCATAAGTTTCTTTCTGTACTCGCTCTGTGTGGCATACTTGGCTTTGGAATAACTCATAAGTTTCTTTCTGTACTCGCTCTGTGTGGCATACTTGGCTTTGAAATAACTGATCTTTTTCTTTCTGAACTCACTCTGTGTGGCATACTTGGCTTTGGAATAACTCCTAAGTTTCATTCTTAACTCACTGTTGGTGGCATACTTGGTAGCAGAACGTGTCTTCACATCAGATCTAAATTGTTCCTGATTTTTGTACTTATCTTTTGAATCCATGCGTGCCCTGAGCCTGAATTCCTTGTTATTTTGATATTTATGTACAGACTTGGCTTTCTTTTCCAGTTTCAATGCTTTGTTAGTAGCATAGTTCTGTTGTTCCCTTTCATTCTTAGCTGTTTTGTGAGAAGCCTGGTATAAAGACACATATTCATTGCGACTTCCTGTTTTATTTTGATTTCTCACCTTCTGCCTTTTATGGTGAACAGTAAATCTGCTTTTGTTTTTTGTCTTTCGTTTTTTCTGAAACGATGGTTGTTTGAATACTTCGGGATTATCGGTCTGATTAGTGAGTCCTATTTCACAATACTTGTCAGCTTGTAATTTCTGATATGATGGATGGTCCATTATTTTGGGTTTACAAGTCTGATCATCGCAGCTGGTAAGAGATTTACTTTTTCTCACAGAGTCTTGTCTGACAGCCAATACAACATTGTAGTGATTACCATTTAAATTCTGTAAAAATATCATTTCAGGATAAGATATTCTTGAACTGTTAAAGCTCTTTGGGGGATATTTCAGCCATGAAGTTGTGTGTATCATGATATAAGTATTGAGAAGATCTGCCATAGCAAGTACTTCCATTTCAGTTGCCCAGGTACCTTCATCCTTCATCTTGGTATCATGTAGATATTGTGTGATGCTTGAAAAAGTAGGTCTCAACCACTTTTGAAATTTCAAACTTCTATCCTGCATGTGCTTGATGACTTTACCTCTAAGGTCAAGGTGAAAGTTCTCAGAACCTGTTAAAGCATAAGATATGGCTCTGAAGAAGCAATTGCCATCTCCATCAATCTGTCTTGTCAAGAAGTGGTCACTAATCAATTGACAATGTCCATATTTTATTTCATCATTCATAGTGAGTCCTATTTCATGACACTTCACAGCACGAGATTTGTCACGCAATGGGTTAAATATGACAGCACTAGCATCAGTTTGTCCAGTTATCACTAGATTATTCTCAGGGTCATTAGAAGTTTTAACATTGAGACCAGTGAGGTCAATCTGCTGTCTCCCAACCTGATTCATTGACAGAAGTAGTTCACCAAAATGCTCAGCAACTTCATTCAGGTTATTGAACTTCAATAAAACACTGGTTCCATCTCCATCTACTAGGCCTTGATCGTTACGTGCATGAGAATCAATCATGAAGTACTTGTTTCCTATACCAGTTTTGCCAATTATTACGGTGAATATCAGGAATGTTGCAAAACAATAATCAGAGACTTCAAAAATTGACTGTAATGCATCTATCATTGGGATAATACCCCAACTAATCTCATCTTCATTTGATGAAAATACAGAAGCTTGAACAGGGATTTTGATATCAAACAAGAATTCTGTATCAAACACTGTGTATATTTTTGGAAGTTCTTGAACGTCAAGAAATTTTAAATTTATTAGTGTGATCTTCTCCTGATGTGGTAACTTTTTTCGTTCATTAATGACAAACGAATACATCCTTGAACCATGATTTATCACTTTGTCCATGTCAGACGTATTCCACAAAAAAATATTTTTAATGTGAGAGTAAGCAGCAGCTAGTAAACAGACAGCGGCACATTGGTTACCAGCAATTAACCCGAATAATGCTGTATTACCCTGGCTATAATTACCTTGGATTGAAGACATGTCCATTGCACATTCATCATCTTGATTCAGTGGTTGACTGTAGGTGCATGTTTTGGTACTGACGATTTTGGCATTATTGATTTCATATTTATCGCAGTCCTGTTTTTTTGGTGCAATGTTACTCAAAACAACGCTGCATGACTTGAGAAGGCCATGAGGTATATTTCCAACATCAAAAGAAGCAGATTCAAACTTCGCACCTGAACTCTCACTTACATTTGTATAGCCACTTGTCCTATTGGCATTTGTATGATTTGCACTGTTTGTAAGATTAAGTTGGGTTTGTGTGTTAACACTGTTTGGGTTTGTATGGTTGATAAGACTTGTTTGGATGAATCGTCCATTGCGGGTTTGCATGTTTTCATTCTGAAGTTTGCTTTGCCTGGTTTGTGGTTTGTTTGTAGTTTGTTTGTAGTTTGGCAGATTAGCAGTTTGGCAGATTGGCAAATTAGCAGTTTGGCAGATTGGCAGATTAGCAGTTTGGCAGATTGGCAGATTGGCAGTTTGGCAGATTGGCAGATTGGCAGGTTTGTTCGTAGGTTTGTAAGCAGGTTTGTTCGTAGGTTTGTTCGTAGGTTTGTTCGTAGGTTTGTTCGTAGGTTTGTTCATAGGTTTGTTTGTAAGCAAGTTCGTAGTTTGCTTTTTACCTTTTGTTTGCTTCTGTTCCTCACGTTTCTTCGTCATTAGTCGTCTGATCCTCTGTCTTCTCAGATTGTCGCTTACCACTCTTTTCTTCGGCATCTGAAAAAGAAAAAGAAAGAAAGTGTCAATGATAATGTAGCTCAATTTTGAGGATAGATGTCATATGTGTTACATTCTATCGAGCAATTATGATCGCAGAAAGTTTAACTGATTAACTAATACTGAATATCAACATGAAGAGACACATATAATTATGGATTTAGGTAGTAGATGGAATGGCAATATATGTAAAACTATAAAGTTGCTGGAGGAATTGCAGCAACAACCCCTTTATGATCAGATAATGAACACTATTACTGTTGTCAGAATATCTATCATGTTTGTGAAAATAAGATCAAGTCTGGATTTTGTCCCATGATAGCCATTGGCATCCATGTTTTTTAACAGTTTTCGGGAAAATGGTAAGCTCCAATCTAGAAGTCACCCCACAGATCCCTATTAAGTTTGGTGACGATCAGAGAGGGGTGTGGCCTGTAGGTGTGTAAAATAATTTAGTGATGCAAAGAGTACAATCAAAGATGGCTGCCGGTAGCTATAATTACATTGCTGGTCTTTATAAGGTATATACCAAATTATTTAGTTAAAGTAATTACTAGTGCCCTTATAAGACATCTCATGTAAACTTTTAATAATGCTCCTAGGGTAAAGTTACCAATATATACAAATTTCTACTCCGATAGTTCAGTTATTTGGTTGCCTATAAACAGACAAACAAACATATGGACAAAATTGAGTTTCATCAGTATAGATTTCCTATTTCGAAATGTTTTATCTTTTTTCCAAATTTGTTTGCCTCGCGTCCACCTATTATGCTGTGTACATATTAAAGTTACCTTGGTTTAATGTGCAGAAAATTCTACGATGTTATGATCAGCAATACTGTTACTATCAGCAATACTGTAACTGCAATACTGTAACTGCAATACTTTATATAACTGCAATAGTTCTGTATCTGAAAATAATTGGAGCATGTATGTAAATGTACGGAGATATGTCAAAGAACCTTAAAGGCCAGAAGGTATTAGTGCAAAGGGACAATATAGTCTGGGAGCTGACAGTGTGCCTTTGAACCCCCCCCCCCCCCCATCGGGATTTAACTCCACTCCACTCATTTTGTTCCTTGTTATGTCCCACAACTTTTACGCCATGTTAACTTGAAATGAAAGTGTCAATAACAATGTACATGTAGCTCAACTTCGAGGAGGAATAATTTCTTGTGTTACAGTCAATGGAGTGATTAGGAATGGGAGAGTTGATCTGTCCAAGTAATACTTAGTGTTGACATGAAGAGATATATATAAAGTAATATCCAAGATGGCTGCTGGTCAGTCTGGAGTAAACTACATACTCACATATAAATGAAAGTGTCAATGACACTGTAGCTCAACTTGGAAAGGGAATAATTTAATGTATTACAGTCAATGGAGCGATTAGGAATGTGGAAAGTTGAATGTCTAATACTAGTTAAAAGACATGAAGAGAAAAGTAAAATCCAAGATGGCTGCTGGCGGCCATGTTTTCGGCCGAATGACCCCAAAATGAGTCGTTCCCATCTACATGTCATCGTTAACATCCATGACAAATTTTATGACGATCAGACTAAAGGTACGACCTGTAGCCCATGCTAAAGAATTTAGTCATACAAAGAGTAAAATCCAAGTTGGCCGCTGGCGGCCATGTTTTTTGGCCGAATGACCCCAAAATGACTCGTTCCCATCTACATGTCATTATTAACATTCATGATAAATTTTATGATGATCAGACTAAAGGTACAACCTGTAGCTCGTGCTAAAGGATTTAGTCATACAAAGAGTAAAATCCAAGATGGCTGCTGGCGACCATGTTTTTTGGCCGAATGACCCCAAAATGACTCGTTCCCATCTACATGTCATTATTAACATTCTTGACAAATTGTATGATGATCAGACTAAAGGTACGACCTGCAGCCCGTGCTGAAGAATTTAGTCATACAAAGAGTAAAATCCAAGATGGCTGCTGGCGGCCATGTTTTTTGGCCAAATGACCCCAAAATTACTCGTTCCCATCTACATGTCAATATTATCATCCATGACAAATTTCATGATGATCAGACTAACAGTACGACCTGCGGCCCGTGCTAATGGATTGAATTTTGAAATCCAAGATGGCCACTGGCGCCCATTGTTTTTTGTCCGAATGACCCCAAAATGACTCGTTCCCATCTACATTCCAATTTCAACAGCCATGACAAATTTTATGATGATCGGACTAAAGGAAAGATCTGTAGCCCGTGCTAAAGGATTTAGTCATACAAAGAGTAAAATCAAAGATGCCTGCTGGCGGCCATGTTTTTTGACCGAATGACCCCAAAATGACTCGTTCCCATCTACATGTCATTATTAACATTTATGACAAATTTTATGATGATCAGACTAAAAGTACGACCTGTAGCCCGTGCTAAAGGATTTAGTCATACAAAGAGTAAAATCCAAGATGGCTGCTGGCAGCCATGTTTTTGGGACAAATGACCCCAAAATTACTCGTTCCCATCTACATGTCAATATTAACATCCATGACAAATTTGATGATGATCAGACTAAAGGTACGACCTGTAGCCCGTGCTAAAGAATTTAGTCATACAAAGAGTAAAATCCAAGATGGCTGCTGGCCGCCATGTTTTTTGGCCGAATGACCCCAAAATTACTCGTTCCCATCTACATGTCAATATTAACATCCATGACGATCAGACAAACAGTACGCCTTGTAGCCCGTGCTAATGGATTGCATTTTGAAATGCAAGATGGCCACTGGCGGCCATGTTTTTTTACCGAATGACCCCAAAATGAATCTTTCTAGTCTAAATGTTGATGTCAACAGCTATGACAAATTTCATAATGATCCGATGAAAGGTACGACCTGTAGACTGCATTGTTGACGCCTTACACACACACGGACGACAAAGCCATGGCAATAGCTCAAACTTTACAAAGTAAAGTTGAGCTAAAAATAGTCGGTATGAATCTGAGTGTATGTTTACAACAGCTTGCTGCTGGTGAACTATGATCAGATGTAAATATTTACTTCTTGATACAGGTTGCAACTGCTGGCGATAAATTAACGAAAACAATTTAGTCATCACGAGTCGCTGCCTTTTGGTCAATATAAAACTGACGATGTGCGTGTTGTCAATAGGGATATAATAATTGTTAAAATAGCTACTTTGAGTTCAATTATCTTACATTTCTATTTTATCACCCCACCGAAGTGTTTCACTTACTTTAAACTAATATAATGAAAGTGTCACTGTAGCAACTTTTGAGAGGGAATAATTTTCTCTGTTACAGTAAATGGAGCGTCTACAGATGGGAAAGTTGAAATGTCTAAGAAATACTAGATGTCAACATGAAGCGATATACTGATATAAAGTAAAATCAAAGGCGGCCATGTTACTTTATTGAGTTTCGAACAAAAAATTATGTCTCACACCTTGAGGTCACCCAGAAGATAAATCAGAAGTTTGGTAATGAACGGATGACAAAGCTGGGTTGTAGGGTGTGCTGAAAGATTTAGTGATATGAAGAATAAAATTCAAGATGGCTGCCGACAGCCATGTTATTTGGCAGAATGACCCCAAAATGACTTGTTCCCATCTTCATGTCAATGTCAACATCCATGACAAATTTAATGAAGATGAGACAAACAGATGAACCTGCATCCCGTGCTAATGGATTTTGCAGAAAGATTTAGTCAAACAAAAAGTAAAATCTAAAATGGCCACTTGTGCCATGTCTTTTGGCCAAATAACAACCAAAATTACACGTTCCCATCTACATGTCAACGTCCATGACAAATTTTATGATGATCAGACAAACAGTATGGCCTGTAGCCCATGCTAATGTATTTAATTTTGAAATGGCCGCTAGCGGAGATGTTTTTTGGCCGAATAACCAAAATAAATCATTCCCGTCTATAGAGACCACCCTGTTGATCTGTATGAAGTTTGCTGATGATCAGATTAGGGATGTGGTCTGTAGGCTGTGCCAAAGGATTTAGTGATGAAGTTATGACGTGAAAAGGCATCGGACAGACACACACACAGAGTCCCGGATGGACAGGTGCAAAGCGTTATACAACTCTTCTTTTTTTAAAAGGTTATAATTATCCTAGAATACATCTTTTTTCAGTAGTTTAATAAAAGCCCATTTCATTTGACTAAATGTATTTATGTTCATTCTATTGTCAATATATCCAACAACAGAAGGTCAGTTTGATAAGCAATTGATCATACAAGATCTCATATATAGTCACTAAATCTACTAGTAATTGATCAATAACAATAGCTGTCATAATATACTGTGATACAGTGTTTTGTTCATTTCGAACCAGACTAAAATATTCTGCGATGATCGATTCATAACTTTTTAACACGTTGAGTGCGGGCTACGTGTTATCTCGTACTACACTATTTTCTATATTCCAGGGTGCCACTACGAGTTATCTCGTACTTTATTATGGGGTCTAGATATTCTGCTGCAGAAATTTAAGAAATTTAGTTCCCCACATAACGATTTCATCCATCTTAAGAAGCTCAAATATATGTGAGATATGAGTGGTGCCACTGCATCTGTGTAATGAAGGAACCTAATTTGGGCCGAAAGTATGGTTATACTGACGCAATGGCCCCTAATTATATTCTGCCGTCTGAATTGGTATTTTTTTTTATAAGATCCACAAAAGCCCCTAACATTCTGCACTACAGAATAACAAGTTAGTTCGTGTATTTGAATAGAAGACATTAATTTTGAAGTAGCACGATGACACATGTAAGATTGTATTTTTTAAATGTACGAGATAGTTCGTTGTCGGCACCCAGCGCAACCCATGTAAACCTTATGAATTTGATTAAATATTATTCTATGGGACAAGGGTGTCAGAAGCAGTGAACTTGGGTAAAGAGCCAGGGGGGGGGGGGGGCACAATATATATATATATATATATATATATATATATATATATAATTCACCATAGATATGAACCCATTTGACCTGATGGTATTTGAGATGTTTAAAAGAATTAATATGGAGGGAAAGAGTTATGGTCCTGGCTTCACAATTATTTGACCCAGTGACCTCATTTGAACTTATCTGAATGTGATTCACCTAGGCAACATCCACACCAAATATGAACCAATTTGGCCTGATGGTATTTAAGAAGATGTGTAAAAGAATTACTATGGAGGGAAAGAGTTATGGCCCTGGGTTCGCAACTATTTGACCCAGTGACCTCATTTTAACAAATCTGAACCGCAGTCACCCAAGGATCCTTCATACCAAATATGAACCCATTTGGCCCGATGGTATTTGAGAAGTTTAAAAGAATTACTATGGAGGGAAAGAGTTATGGCACTGGCTTCGCAACTACTTGACCCAGTGACCTTATTTGAAAAATTCTGAACTCCAGTCAGTCACCCAACGATCCTTCATATCAAATATGAACCAATTTGGCCTGATGGTATTTGAGATGTTTACAAGAATTAATATGGAGGGAAAGAGTTATGGCCCTGTCTTCGCAACTATTTGACCCAGTGACCTCATTTGAACAAATCTGAATGTGAGTCACCTAGGTAACATCCACACCAAATATGAACTCATTTGGCCCGATGGTATTTGAGAAGAAGTTTAAAATAATTACTATGAAGGGAAAGAGTTATGGCCCTGGCTTCGCAACTATTTGACCCAATGACCTCATTTGAACAAATCTGAACCCTGGTCACCCAACGATCCTTCATATCAAATATGAACCGATTTGGCCTGATGGTATTTGAGAAGATGTTTAAAAGAATTCCTATGAGGGGAACGACCCAGTGACCTCATTTGAACAAATTTGAATGTGATTCACCTAGGCAACATCCACACCAAATATGAACCCATTTGGCCTGATGGTATTTAAGATGTGTAAAAATAATTCCTATGAGGGGAACGAGTTATGGCCCTGGGTTTGACCCAGTGAACTCATTTGAAAAAATCTGAACACCAGTCACCCAAGGATCCTTCATACCAAATATGAACCCATTTGGCCTGATGTATTTGAGAAGTTTAAAAGATTTACTATGGAGGGAAAGAGTTATGTCCCTGGTTTCGCAACTATTTGACCCAGTGACCCCATTTGGCCTGATGGTATTTGAGAAGATGTTTAAAATAATATGGAGGGAAAGAGTTATGGTCCTGGCTTCGCAACTATTTGACCCAGTGACCTCATTTGAACAAATCTGAATGTGAGTCACCTAGGCAACATCCACACCAAATATGAACCCATTTGGCCCGATGGTATTTGAGAAGTTTAAAAGAATTACTATGGAGAGAAAGAGTTATGGCCCTGGCTTCGCAACTATTTGACCCAGTTACCTCATTTGAACAAATCTGAATGTATGTCACCTAGGCAACATCCACACCAAATATGAACCCATTCGGTCTTATGGTTCCAGAGGAGAAAAAGTTTAAAGAATTGTTGGACGAATGGACGGACGGACAGATGACCGAGGAGCGATGACTATAGCTCCATCGGAGACTATGTCTCAGGTGAGCTAAAAACTGATAGTGTGAAAAATTAGGACAGCTAAATTGGTAACCGATGGAAGTATATATTGTTCATTCAACTGATTAACTTGAATTTGCCATGGCTTCCAGCAGTCGTTTATCCCTGCACCATTTTACCTAAGATTAATGCAGAAAATCAAATTTTTGATGGGTTTATACAGTAATAAATTATAATTGGCCACACAGGTAGAATGAAGTATAGTTTAATTTTGCTACGATTTTGAAAGCAGTGCGATGGATTTATCGTAGCAGTGTCGATGTTGATTCAACACGTGCATATAAATAGGCCCCTATATTTTTATTACCATGATATAATTGTGCTTTTACAGGAATTAATCAATAGGGGCATCATCATGAGCCTCACCCCATAAGTAGACAACTATCAACTCAAACAAAAATTACTTTGACAACTTTTATTAATAACATTTACATCAAAGAATATCTTGTTCTGATCTGAAATATAAATGTGTAACAAAACAGTATATCTTAGTCTCAAGGCAATTGCCCCTTGTTGATAAGAGGCATACAATATGTCAGATGCGCAGAAATTTCAGAAATTGTGTATTGATGCCATTGTACTGATATGCAGGTTTCTACTAGGGGTGGGAAATGGTGGCCGTCACCCCCCAAGAGGAAAATACAGTCAATATTTTCAATATGGCACTGCAAATCTTATATTTTGGTTCGAATTGAATATCGGATTGAATATTCAAAAAAATTCTAATTGAATCAAACAGGGCTCAAAATACATCTTATTTTGCGAGAATCATTAGCTGAATCAAGTTAATCATAATTTCATAAAGCACTGAAAATTGAAAAGTTTCACAAGAATCATTACTGAGAATCCGTTCAGTGATTCTCGTTGAATCTTAACCCTTTGAACCCTGACGCCGCACAGCGATCGACACCCTGACCCGGGGCTCCCAGTGGCATTTCTGCTTAAATTAGAGTCTACAGTGTCTAGTCGCATGGTGTTGATTATGTTTAAATTGTGACACAAATCTGAAACTTTACAGGTTTGTCCCACACAGATCAGCGATTATTATAAGATCGCAAGACTTTACCTAGTGGCAACTCCTTGGCAACGGTTGCTAGGCAACTACCCGGAATTGACTGGAAAATGTAAATATAGCTTATAGCGTCGTAATTCAACCCCAGTGGTTGCATTTTTTTGATGCAGCTAATACCCTAACATGAAATTTGAGATATACCCGACCAGAATAGTGAAACAAATATCCAATTTAAGGGTAACAAGGGTTTCTAGCAAATACCACACATGATCGAATGACATCATTGCACTAGCCATTCAGTGGTATGTTTTGCCTTAATGTAGACAGTGTCTAGTCACACGGTGTTGGTTATGTTCAAAATGGACACCTACATGTACCTGAAACTGTGCAGGCATGCTATGCATGGACTACTGATCATTATAAGATCTGGAGACTTTGCCACCCGATCTCTCATTAGAAACAGTTACTAGGCAACTACCCGAAATTTGAAGAATAAACAAATTCTAGCTTATAACGTTGTAATTATACATCAGCGAATTGCGTCTATTGTGTTATTCATAGCCCAAGTTTTCTTCGGCAAAAACCAGCTAGTAAAATCGGTTGGGATAGTGCTGGTTTGTAGCCAAAGCCTGCTGCGTATACAGTTCTATGACGGGTGTATTGTCCAGCTCATCTAACATCGCTAATAACTGTAATAATATCTCAAATTTGTGGCAGTATGTCTGTCTATTACATGAAATATATTATATTTGTTCTGAACTCCACAAGAGTTGCCAACTGAAAGTAGTAATTCAATCGGAAAAATAAATTATATCGCAGTGTTTACATAAATACGAACTAATTTCTTCTCGCTAAATCACACTGCGAATTGAATGTGAACAACAAGAGAGTACTCTCAGTACCAGGCATATTCTGAGGGTATTTAAACAGGAAATTTGGATTATAATAGTCTATACTATATATTTTGAGACTTCGTATATATATATGTATGTATGTACTTCATAGAATCCAAAACGCGTGTACAGATTGAGATCAAATTTCGTATGTAAGTGTAAAATCCCACCGACACCGCCGTAATCGTGTTTTCGAGAAGCTCTGAGCACCCTTTATCCACTCCCAGTCATCGAAATCAGCTCAAACGGCACGGCCGGGGTTAATAACGTCATTATATATATATATGAAGTCAGAGTCTCCAAAGTTATACCGGAACAAACACGTGTTTACGTCGTCTTGGGGGTCCACGATGGGAGTCTGACTTCAATGCAATGTTATCGCTCGAAACACGTGTTTACTTCGTGTTGAGGTTCACGATGGGAGTCTGACAATTGTTATCGCTCGAAATATACATTAGGACGGGAACGGCTGGACAGATTGAGCTCAAACTTCCTATCTAAAGGTAAAATATCACGTACGATGTCGTCCACGCGTTTTCCAGAAGCTCCGAGCACCCGTACTCCACTCCCAGTCATAAAAATCAGCCCAAACGGCACGGCCGGGGTTAATAACGTCATTATATATATATATACGAAGTCAACGTTATTAGCATCTGCATTGAGTGCATTTCCTAGAACGCAACACGTGTTTTACGTCGTCTTGAGGTTCACGATGGGAGTCATTTCAATGCAATGTTATCGCTCGAAACACGTGTTTACTTCGTGTTGAGGTTCACGATGGGAGTCTGACATTTCAATGCAATGTTATCGCTCGAAATATTATGCAGAAAGGCAGATCTCGGAAACGGGTGGAGCTATCGACCTGAAATTTGCTATGTGAATGTATCTTGCACCGGGTACAAATTTTATCGGGTCGCCGAGCCCATGCGACGCCCGTGCAGCGCATGCGCAGACGAGATCTCGGAAACGGGTGGAGCTATCGACTTGAAATTTGCTATGTGAATGTATCTTGGGCCGGGTACAAATTTGATCGGGTCGCCGAGCCCGTGCGACGCCAGCTTCGCGCATGCGCAGACCAGATCTCGGAAACGGGTGGAGCTACCGGGTACAATTTTTTCTTATTGAAACGCGTGGAGCTAAAAATTAAAAAAAAATATAAACAAATGTCACAATTAACTCATTGAAAAACAAAAAATGTCATGTTTCGGACAAGCCGCCGGTGGCGGGCTACCCTGCTAGTATCATATATATGTAAATAGTATCATATATTGATTTGTTGAACAAAATTGATTAAATGTCAGGAGAATCCCCGCCACTGAGTTTGGGTGTACACCCAGTCATAAAAATGTATACGCAGTGGGTTTCGGTTAAAAACCAGCACTATCCCAACCGGTTTCACTAGCTGGTTTTTGGCAGAAGGAAACTTGGGCTATGTTATTCATTGCTCTCCCTGTACGTCACTCGCTTGAAATTTACAAAATCAAAGACTAATAGTAATAGTTTGAACATGAACACATGTGCCTATGAACTCGATTTGATGAATTTCACATTATTTGAACTTGTGTTCGGTTATGTTCAGTTGTGATGGTTAAATTGTAGGACTGGGCAGTCCTCATGACGAAGCGGGCCGCATTTTCGATTTCCCTGACATGATGTATCGCTCCTGTATTTTTTCATAGTGGAAACCGGCGCTTTAGTGTGAATTTCTGGCCAGAATGTATTCTCACCGGAAACTCCGGCAATGGTTTTCCTGTCAACGTTCCTATCATGGACATTTAAAATATCTTTTGGTTATGAGAATGAGTACAGGGATGGCAAAACAATGAAAGCTTATTGTAAAGCATGCGCCAAGCATTCTGACAGCATTCGGGGAAAAAATTACCGGTAAAGCCTTAAAGCAGTTTGACAAAATGGCTTTATAAGGTTCCCTGTCAAAACTTCAAAAAGTTCCCAGGTTTTGTACTGGTGGAATATGATCTATACGAGCGTTAGCCATAGTAGAGATTCATGGCATGATCTACATTAGGACCCTAATTGACTTTGCATTCATTGTAATAAGACCCCAGGGAATAATAATTTAAGTCAACACAAACAAAGTAGAAACAATAACATGAACATTGTAAATTAGGGTTGAAACGATTAATCGACTAGTCGTAGACGACGCTGAAATGTCAGAACGTCGACTCTGAATTTTGCCGTCGACTAGTCGGAACATAGTGTATTAGTTCCATGTATAACGTTTTCAAGATCGATTCCGACATAAACGGTGTTAACTGCGCGTAAGTTGTGGTAAGTATAACGCTTGGTGGCACCCGGAATTGACAGTGTTACTAGTATAGACACACACGGTGACCCGACTATTAATCGAAAGAATGAAATTGACATCACAATGTCTCACTCGTCGTTTGAGGTCAAAGACATCACTGCGACATGATGGCAATGATTGACGCGGCTTTATCGTTTGTCGGAGACCGCTTTGATCTAGACACTGTGTATATTTCAATTGATCAATTGAAGGTTGCTTAAGGCGACGTCATTGTTGCTACCGTATATAAATGATACTGACATTAAGAACTGGCTATCGTATTCTGCAACATTGCCTATTCTATAGGGCGTATTTAGTCGGAACATTAACATTTTATAGTGACACCGCCCGGCACCGGTTTATTGGTGATCACGTGACTAAACGAAATCTCGAACGCAGATATTAAATTTAAAACCTGTATAAATGATCGAGTTTCTAATCATTATCCACCACATTTCTAATTATATAATTACATTCAGTGTGTTGGATAAATATCAAGATGTTTACAGTATTATTTCCCAAATAAATTGTTGTCTATGCAGGGAAATGCGCTACGCAATAGACGTCATTGCATCAGTCATCAGTGTACGCCATGTACGATGAATTTTCCGTACCATGTTATGTTTGAAAGTTTTGATATCGGGTACAGACTAGTCGACTTTTGGGTCTCGACTAGTCGACTCTGAAATTCACTAATCGTTTCAACACTATTGTAAATTAAAATTTTAATATATAATAAGGTATTAAACAACACCGATGGGGTAATTGTCACAAGGCTCCGATCACATTCGAAGCCAGCTTTTTAAATCGATCACAAATGTAGCCAGCTTTTCGATCCCATTCATAGCCAGCTTTTCTATTTCCATGCTTTATATGGCGCGAAATATGACGTCATCGCGTTCGCGATTAAAATTTCAACATCATGCTCCAAAACTTCCGTTTATCGACTTATATTGGAATATAATTCGAGCATCTAACGACATTGATCCGAAACCTCAGGTTATTAGATGAACTAATATAAAATTTACATTGTTTTTTTTTTAAATGTGACTAACCTAATCTTGTTCATTGAGGCTCGCATGAATATTAAAAGCTGGCTACAAATGTGATCGCCGTAGAAAAGCTGGCTACATTTGTGATCGATTTAAAAAAGCTGGCTAAGAATATGACAGGAGCCTTGTGACAATCAGGGGCGCCGGAAGAGGGGGGGCAGAGGGGGCAGCTGCCCCCCCTGCCCTTGACCAAGGGGGGCGAGCGGGGGCAGGACTTGCCCTTTTTCTGGAGACAGAAAATGCTTTTTGTGTGTTTAATCTCGTGTTTTTATAGCAAAATGTGACTTTTTTGGTCCAAATACCACCAATTTCACAAGGAATATTAATTTTTTGTCAATTTTATCACAAAACGGCCATAAAAACCAACAAATACCATTAAAATAGGGATTTTTGCCACAATGAATTTATGGTTATTTTCCCGAGTTTGCGGAGAAAATGCCCTTTTTTGCGGAAAAGTGCCCTTTTTGTAGGCTCTGCCCCCCCTGCCCTTGGATGCTTCCGGCGCCCCTGGTGACAATCCCTTCCTTTTAATAGGTATCGCAACCCTATAATAAGTTTATCTAACATTTCGATGTATTCTTTTAGAACTGTTGGTCCATGATTATTAATAGCTTTGGCGAATATTGCAACTAATTCCGTGAACTTGCGTGAAGCCATAACGAAAGGTTTTAAAAGTAGCTGTCTTTATTAATACTATTAACTCAGTGCTTGCTTATGGATGTCTATACCTCCAAAAAGGGACCAGCCTAGACCATATTTTCAGGGCGAAATGAATTCGCCCTACTATCAAAATAAGGCGAAGTGGCCGTTCTATAGGGCGAAGTGAGTCTACAAAACTTAAATTGAACAGTACTACAGTAACTACGACAGGAGTCGCTATAGAACGAAAATAGGAGAGATGTAATATGTCAATTAAACTTATGAAACAATGGTTGAAATATGCAGTCTTTATGTTCACTTCATGACCCTAATAACTATTAATAATAACCAAACATAATTGTGAGAGGATAGCAGCATTTTATATCGTAATTGTGGGAGAATAACAAGATTTTATTTCATATTTTTCGGGTTTTTAAAAATGCCAACAATATTTATCAAACCGAAACGAAACGAAATCATGAACACTTTCACTGCGCTCTATTAGTAATCCCGTTTGAAAATTTAATATGCTTCACAAATGAATTTGTTTTAAAATTTCTTAACCAAACTCCATAGAGGGAGTGATGAACTGGAATTTTGCCGATTTTCGTCAGTCAACTTTGGAATTTTCAGGGCGACTTGAACTGCGCCCGACTGCAAAAATAAGGCGAAGCGGACGGCGCTAGGGCGAAGAAGTCGCCCACGTCGCCCTCTCGGCTGGTCCCTGCCTCCAACATGACATGTATCCAAGAACGCTCTATATATAACTATAATAGTGGAATTCAGGATGTGCCTGACCTGTTCAAATGTTACCTCCATAATATCTCAACTATAAGTTACAGTCGCGCAATATTGATGCTGATACTAATAACAAACGGAAACCAATTGTACACTATGTGAATTGTGAACTACTACTAATTTGACTTTATTTTTATTTAGCAAATCAACAGCTGATCAATATGGACCCAAAACTCATTCAACGCTGCCACTGATCAATATTTTGGTAGAAGTAGTCATTTTGATAGATCATGCCACGAATCTCTAGAATCAGTAGAGTTCATATTCCACCAGTACAAAACCCAGGGACTTTTTAAAATTTTTGACAGGGAACCTTATAAAGTCGAAAAAATAACGCGAGGAATGTATTTGTTAATACCTGTTGCTTAATGATTTATTCATCGGTACGTGAAGTTCCCAGCTCGAGATTACATTATTTACGTGACGTTTGAGACCCGATTCCGCGATAAATATTTATTTTATTCCCCGTCACGAAATTCATTGTCTTATCAAATACGGAAGCAATTCTGATTGGTTGGTTGATGGCCAAAAGTAGGCTTGCCACGATTATTCGATTAATCGACTAACCTTCAACAGGTGCGGTAGTCGATGGTTATTTACTTTCATCGACTAATCGCCCAAAGGGGGGGGGGGGAGGGGGGGGAGGGGGGCTATGTAAGCAGTAATATGCACACATGCCATGCCTGGAAGTAAAAGTTAAGTGTATGCAGCAAAATTTACCACCGACACCCTGTTCTCACGTCACTTATGATGCAGATTCGTTTGTCTTTGATGTCGCAGCCAACATTTAGCTTCAAAGAATTCAATGTGCGACATATTCTCATAGCCTTGGTGGGCCAGCGGCTTCCTTTGATGTCGTGTTATGGCCTTATCATTTTTTATAAATTATGTTTAACTGTGAATTTATATTCCTACAGTATGGATCGGTAATTAGCCAAAATGGACGATCAGCATCGGACTGCATCTATGTTTCATCACTATATGTCATCACTTATTAATGCTACATACATGTACATTACAATCACCAATGTGGTAACGTATATAAACTAGGGTTGAAACGATTAATCGACTAGTCGTAGACGACGCTGAAATGTCAGAACGTCGACTCTGAATTTTGCCGTCGACTAGTCGGAACATAGTGTATTAGTTCCATGCATAACGTTTTCAAGATCGATTCCGACATAAACGGTGTTAACTGCGCGTAAGTTGCGTTAAGTATAACGTTTAGTGGCACCCGGAATTGACAGTGTTACTAGTATAGACACACACGGTGACCAGACTATTAATTGAAAGAATGAAATTGACAACACAATGTCTCACTCGTCGTTTGAGGTCAAAGACATCACTGCGACATGATGGCAATGATTGACGCGGCTTTATCGTTTGTCGGAGACCGCTTTGATCTAGACACTGTGTATATTTCAATTGATCAATTGAAGGTTGCTTAAGGTGACGTCATTGTTGCTACCGCATATAAATGATACTGACATTAAGAACTGGCTATCGTATTCTACAACATAGCCTATTCTATAGGGCGTATTTAGTCTGAACATTAACATTTTATAGTGACACCGATCGGCACCGGTTTATTGGTGATCACGTGACTAAACGAAATCTCGAACGCAGATATTAAATTTAAAACCTGTATAAATGATCGAGTTTCTAATCATTATCCACCACATTTCTAATTATATAATTACATTCAGTGTGTTGGATAAATATCAAGATGTTTACAGTATTATTTCCCAAATAAATTGTTGTCTATGCAGGGAAATGCGCTACGCAATAGACGTCATTGCATCAGTCATCAGTGTACGCCATGTACGATGAATTTTCCGTACCATGTTATGTTTGAAAGTTTTGATATCGGGTACTGACTAGTCGACGCAACGCGACTTTTGGGTCTCGACTAGTCGACTCTGAAATTCACTAATCGTTTCAACACTAATATAAACTATTAAATTTGTTTCATTATTTCTGCCCCCCCCCCCCCGCTACTGTTCAGTGTTCTGCACGATGTGATGCGCTGCATGTAACAATACTTAAAGTACTATTACAAGCATCGACACGTACAGAATGGGATTATCAGCATTCTCTGCAAAACTAACTACTAGTAGAGTCCGTTTTCAATAAATATGTGACAATTCCACAAGCTTTCAATAGGCACCTCGATGCATGTTCACAGGGAACATTGAATGACTGGACATGTATTATAC
Organism: Siphonodentalium dalli; assembly: GCA_032622095.1. NCBI lineage: Eukaryota > Metazoa > Mollusca > Scaphopoda > Gadilida > Siphonodentaliidae > Siphonodentalium > Siphonodentalium dalli. The sequence goes on from CP136064.1 coordinate 255,283,833, forward strand.
AAATATTTCGTCCGCGGGAATAAATAATGACAAGGAGGGAGTTTACCGGCTCTTCAACTTTGAGTTTAGGTGGCCAATGACGGGCGGGTGGATGCAATTTTGAATTTTAATATCATTGTTTAACTGGGTGTAATATAGGACGCATATATGAACGATTAATCGACTAACCGTCAATTATAACGGTCAATTATGAAAACTCATAGTCGTGACCACCCTAGCCAAAACTGAAAGTATAACTTCCCTCAACCGAACCGGTTGCAAAACTGGTGAAGCTTCACATGCGTAACACTCAAGCTGGATTAATACTCTATATATACATGTATCTACTAGGGGTGGGAAGATACACCGATGCACCGGTGTATCGCGATACGGTAACATACGATGCATGCACCGATACAAATCCTTAAATATCGTCGTATTGCGATACACGTATAATTTATAATAAATGTTTACTGTACGAAAACTTCGAAAAGCATAGTCACTTCATCGGCTATTAAGATATATCGAGAGTTTCAGTCCTAAAACAAAGTTAAAACAAGACTTCGCATGTGCATATATAGCTTCGCGCGAAAGTGATGAAACGTACTATAATGTGTCCGTGCTGCACGTGCATCGCGTGTTTGATTAGAGCCGGTGCATATTTACGCCACATGGCACAATTGATATATAACTTCCCGTTTCGTTTTCGGAAGCACATGTCACGTGCGCTCGCAGCTAACGCACAACTGCCTTCTAAATATACCGGTACTTTCCGCGGTACCCTTCATTTTGACCGCGTAATTGTACTCAATTCGTATAGTTACGAGTCCAGTGGTCTGAATCTAGTACATTGTATTTAGAGTTACTCCTCTTACATTGGCAGCTCCGCGTTTTGTGATTTATTAACAAGTGATTTCAAGCATGATCACTTACGGACTTTCTTTGTGCAAGTCTTGATTACCCGATTTTGTGGTCATCGTCCTTGAACTCTTGAGTTTCAACATCCGTTTTTTAAAATAAGCTTTGTAAATGTAATGGCGTCTACGGAGCCAGCAGTTGAGATTCCTCAGCAATCGCAGGAAAAATTCATTATAAAACCCAAACCCGCAGACAAATACAAGTCTAAAGTTTGGCAGCACTTCGGTTTGTTAGCTACCCTAGTAAATGGGATAAAGAGTGTTTTCGACTGCTGGCGATATTATAAATGCTCAGCGCTCAATGCTGAACTCAGAAAATGTTGACACTTTAATTTTTTTGAGAAAGAACCTGCGTTAACATTAACTTACCAATAAATAGTCGATCTTGTATTTACTGTTTAGAGTAGATCTGTATATATGTATCTAGATATGCACTCGTATCGCGAACGGTGTATCGAGATACGTATCGTATCGTGGCACTAGCGTATCTTCCCACCCCTAGTATCTACTGTATATTGCCATTGATTTGGAATAAAACATTGTTTCGTAGATAAATCATTTGTATCGGTCTCCTTTGTAAAGAAACTTGTATCCTACGGTCCGCAGTGTCGCCGATAACAGACAACCGTCGCATTGGATTGTGTATTAATCCAACGTGAGTGCTACACAGGGGGAGCTTGACCCAGAATTGCTTCCGCGTTTGGTCACTTTAGAGTTAGACAATGAATTTCGTGACAAGAAATAAAATAAATATTTATCATGGAATCGGGTCTCAAAAGTCGCGTAAATAATGTAATCTCGAGACAGTAACTTCACGTACCGATGAATGAATCATCAAGCAACAGTTATTAACGAAGAAATACATTCCCAGCGTTATTTTTTCGACTTTATAAGGTTCTCTGTCAAAACTTTAAAAAAGTTCCCGGGTATTGTACTGGTGCCAGTGGTGGACGTGCGTCAGCAGGAGTAGATTCGTGGCATGATCTACCATTTTGACAACTCTGTAACATGTGCCATGTCCTTAAAAATAGATATACAATGTTCCCTTTGATACTAACTGTTCAACAATTTTATCACAACCCTTCAATAATTGCTATAAGTCAAGTTTGTGTAAGAAATTCTTAAAATAGTTTCAGGCCACGATGCTTTGACCGGAAGTATGATCAGGGTATGTTCGATTAACAATCACTTACTACTCCGTAACTGGGAACGTTACGCCTTAGCGTAGTGAAGGCATAGAGCTAGCGTCTGGTCTAGAGATTCCATTGATTGCTTGCTTGCTTGTTGTGGATTTCCCTCCTTTAAGTGAGGAGCACCCCATTATATTGGGTATATAAAATAATGGAAGTCGTCTGGACGTCTCTCAGACAACTCCGACCTACCGGCTGTGACACTAGACGTCGGCTGAACCACACGGGGTGGGGTGACTGGCAGATCAACAGTCACCCCCTTCTTCTTCTTCCACTTTGCCCGTCTGGCGGCGTCCCTGTAATAATGAACCATTTGCATAAAACGCGGGTCCGTGACTACCCGCCCCCGAGACAACCCGCCCCTTTCACTCCGAGACAACCCGGCCACCCCGGGACAACCCGCCCCCTAAAATTAATTAGCGGTAATTAGTGGCTAATTAGGCGGTTTGAGGGGATTATGAGATGTTTTAACGAAACTGGGTTGTTCTTTATAGATTTTTATTTGATGTAACAATAAATACACATGTATAATATAATATAACTTATGAACACAAGAATGTATCAACGATGATATGTTTATTCAAGTTTAATGAACGAAATTTAAAAACGGAATGGAGAACAACGGCTAATATGAATATGAACGAAGATTAAAAACAAAATTTAATAAGTTTAACAAACGAACAAATGCATGATTAATTTGGGGCGGCTGCTGTGCGTTGGCTGTCTGCATGGTGCTGGTCTCTTAATTCTTTCTTCCGTACACGTCTGAGCACTTCTTCAAAAAGCTGACAGTCGTTGAGGCGTATCATCGGCTTGCAGAATGAAGGTAGTAGAGTGAGTGGTTTGGGTGGCTAGCCCGGGATTCTCGAAAAGGCCGAGAGGCAACTCTCCTTAATCCCTCATTTTTTGCCTTTATTATAAACACAAGGAAAAAAAAAAATAGCATTTTTCTGTTTGGATTAGTGTTTCTTTTTTCTCTTCTTCTTAGAGTTAGGCTTTTCTGTCGAAGATTGTGGAGATTTCAGTTGTTGTTGTTGGTGTTGTTGGATGATATCTGCAATTCTTTGTTCTTGTTCTTTTTGTATTCGTTCTTGTTCTCTTTTTTGCTCTTGGTCTTCTCTCAGGCGTTCTTCATCTTTTTCTCTCCATTTCTTTTCTAGTTCTTCTTTCCAATCTTCGACATGGTTGTTGTTGGTAGTGGTGGAGCTGGGGGACACCGGGATAAGATGGAACTCCGGTGTCCGAGGTGGAAAACAGTCCAACTCCACGTCAAAGCTGGCGGCAGGAACATCTGGGGTGGTGTACACGTCCCTGTCTCCGCTTGCCTCGACGACGACAGCAGGGATCTCCGGCAGATCAACGGAGTCCCTGCTAGCTGGTACGATGTCGCCAGTCTCCATGCAGGTCGGGTCGTCTGGACGTCTCTCAGACAACTCCGACCTACCGGCTGTGACACTAGACGTCGGCTGAACCACACGGGGAGGGGTGACTGGCAGATCAACAGTCACCCCTTTCTTCTTCTTCTTCCAATTTGCCCGTCTGGCGGCGTCCCTGTAATAATGAACCATTTGCATAAAATGTTTGTTTTAAAAGCACCCCTTTTAATTAGTCTTCTCTTACCTTATATATTAAGTGCCGTTCAGTTGTCAAAACATCGTGTCATTCTTTACTCCAGTCCACGCATTGACATAATTAATGAATAAACACATGTTTTGTTGGTCAAAATCTTTAATAATATATCATCAAAGAACATCAAAGAACATAATCACTATTAACAATTTCTGGACAACCCGCCCTTATTTATCGGGACAATCGGTCGGGAAGATTCGACCCAGGGCAGATTCGGCAGGGAAGATTCGGCCCATGGTTTGGACCGAATCTTCTCACCAAATTTTTTTTTTTATCAGTAGTATATTTATATATTTTTCTTTTGTATGTTATTTTATTATTATAATAAAGCATTTGAAATGTTGATTAAAGTGTATACAAGGGATTCATTGTTCTAGTTTATATTATATATCTTGATCTTATGATTTGATTTAATATTCTTACCTGTGAGAAAGTTGACAAATAAAGTTGTACATATACCGGTATGTTTCGATATAGACAGGTACATGTATCTACCTTGGATAGTTTATACCATCCCCATTGTCATCAAAAGACCGATCCCACGTAAAGGGCAATTAGCATAAAAGGCCGCCCAATGGTATCTGGAGAAGTCGGCCCCGCGCGAAGTCGACCAATTAACACCCACGCTACCAAACTCCAGGCGTAGGTTATTTCCCATCGCTCCGCTGAGATACCACTGCCATAGGGACATCAATTAATTGGTCAGGAATTCTTACGTGTTTTTAGTTCTTTTAAAACAAATTTGGTGGTCAAGACAAGATAATAGGTGACTAAATACAGTTGTCACCTGATAAAGCGTCAGTTTTCAGGAGACACATATCAGTATGGTGATACTGTAGCTGATAGTAATACTCGGCAACCACAGATTCTATCCACCAAATTCCATCAAAATCTGCACCAAAAACAATTTGAGATACATACCAACACGCCCGTTCTCGCAAACCGGAAGTGAAATCCGTTAACTATATATATCATTAGAGAGCGCAGAGTTTGCTGCACATCATGCAAAAAGTCCCAACTCGATATCTCAAGCCCTTCTGAATTGCATATAAAGAGCGTTGTTTTATCCTTGGACCTGTAGCGAACTTTTAAACCGGAAGTGCGAACCCTATCATTTTTCGGTGGTACATAACACACATAAATGCGCAAATAACGAAAAAAGTCCGAACTCGATATCTCACGCCGTTTCGGAGGAGATACTGGAACAACAATAAAACAGATAAAGAGCGTTGTTTCCAAAGGTCAAGGTCACACGAAATTCCCTATTTGTGCATCGACTGTGTATACGCAATGCCCATGGAGGTACGGAATTTCAAATCAATTGGCCAAGCCGTTTCGACGACAAAAGTAATCAAACATCGATTTTGAAATTTTTCAAGGCATTTTAGGGGCACGAAAACCCCATAAAAAACAGGTTTTTAAACAGCCATAACTCTCGAAGTTTATGTCCGATTTTTTAAATTCGAGTTGCATAGTAATCAGTGGCAAATACTGATGACGTCCTCCAAATTTCATCAAAATCTGCGCCAAAATAGTTTTGAGATACATACCCACACGCCCGTTATCCCAAACCGGAAGTGCAATCCATTAACTATATATATCGCTATAGAGCGCAGAGTTTGCTGCACATGATACAAAAAGTCCCAACTCAATAGCTCGAGCCATTATGGATTCCTTATAAAGAACGTTCTTTTAACCTTCGACCAGTAGCGAACTTTTAAACCGGAAGTGCGAACCCTCTCATTTTTCGGCGGTTCATAACACACATACATGCGCAAATCATGAAAAAAGTCCGAACTCGATAGCTCAGGCCGTTTAGGAGGAGATACGATAACAACAATAAAACCGATAAAGAGCGTTGTTTCCAAAGGTCAAGGTCAGACAAAATTACCTATTTGTACATCGACTTCATATACTCAATGACTATGCAGGTACTAAATTTCAAATTAATCGGTCAAGCCATTTCGACGATATAAGAATTCAAACATCGATTTTGCAAGTTACTTTTATGTCGCGAAAAACCCCCAAAAATCAACAAAATGGCGATAACTCCGAAGGTCATGGTCGTACGAAATTCTCAATAGGCTATTTAGCGAGATCTTCCAAGGTTTTATTCTGAAGAAAAAAACCGCAGGCGATACTTCCATGTTGCCAATGACGGGAACTTGTGTCGTCCGTTAACGAGTTAGTTGTCAGCAGACACATGCGAGTATTGTGATACTATATACCATAGTACTAGTCACCAACCACAGTATTTTATCCACCAAATTTCATCAAATTCTGCACCCACTCGCCAGTTCTCCCAAACCGGAAGTCAAATCAGTACCCTATATATAAAACTGCGAATGCTCAATGGCTATGCAGGTACAACATTTCAAATCAATTGGCCACGCCGTTTCGACGGTATAAGAAACTAAGCATCGATATTGAAATTTTACAATTCATTCTAGGGGTCCGAAAACCCCATACAAATCAGGATTATAAGCAGCCATAACTCGAGAAGTTTAAGTCCGATTTGAAAAATCTGAGCGGGGTAGTGGTCAACGAAAACTAAAGATTATGTCCACCAAATTTCATCAAAATCTGAGCCAAAAATAGTTTTGAGATACATACCCACACGCCCGTTATCCCGAAACGGAAGTAGAACCGTTAACTATATATACCATTAGAGAGCGCAGAGTTTGCTGCAGATCATACAAAAAGTCCAAACTCAATATCTCAAACTATTCTGGATTCCCTATAAAGAGCGTTCTTTTATCCATCGATCAGTAGCGAACTTTTAAACCGGAAGTGCGAACCCTATCATTTTTCGGTGGTTCATAACACACATATATGCGCAAATAATGAAAAAAGTCCGAATCCGATATCTCAAGCCGTTTAGGAGGAGATCTCTTCACAACAATAAAACCGATAAAGAGCGTTGTACCAAAAGGTCAAGGTCAGACGAAATTCCCTATTAGTTCATCGACTGCCAATGCGCAATGGCTAAGAATGTTCCGAATTTCAAATCAATCGGACAAGCCGTTTCGGCGATATAAGAAATCAAACCTCGATTTTGCAAGTCATTTTAGTTGCGCGAAGACCCCCCAAAAATCAACAAAATGTCGATAACTCTGAAGGTCAAGGTCGCGGAAATAAACCAGGTTTTTAAACAGCCATAACTCTCGAAGTTTATGTCCGATTTTAAAAATTCGAGTTGCATAGCAATCAGTGGCATCTACTGATGACGTCTACCAAATGTCATCAAAATATGCGCTAAAATAGTTTTGAGATACATACCCACACGCCCGTTCTCCCGAACCGGAAGTGATATCCGTTAACTAAATATATCGTTCGATAGCGCAGAGTTTGCTGCACATAATGCAAAAAGTCCCAACTCAATATCTCAAGCCGTTCTAGATTCCCTATAAAGAGCGTTGTTTTAACCTTCGACCAGTAGCGAACTTTTAAACCGGAAGTGTGAACCCTATAATTTTTCGGCGGTTCATAACACACATACATGCGCAAATAACAAAAAAAGTCCGAAATCGATATCTCAAGCCGTTTCGGAGGAGATATGTGCACAACAATAAAACAGATAGAGAGCGTTGTTTCCAAAGTTCAAGGTCACATGGAATTCCCTATTTGTGCCTCGACTTCGTATACTCAATGGCTATGCAGGTACCAAATTTCAAATCAATCGGTCAAGCCGTTTCGACGATATAAGAATTCAAACATCGATTTTGCAAGTTACTTTTGTGTCGCGAAAACCCCCCAAATATCAACAAAATGGCGATAACTCCGAAGGTCAAGGTCGTACGAAATTCTCAATAGGCTATTTAGCGAGATCTTCCAAGGTTTTATACTGAAGAAAAAAACCGCAGGTGAATCGGTTCAGCCGTTCCCGAGATATAAGGGTGTTATTGGAATAATAAGAAGAAGAAAAATAATAATAAAAGCCAGAAGAATTACAATATACTTCCATGTTAAAACATGGAAGTATAACTAGAAATTTTAAACTTCCAATTGGAAGTTTGATACTTCCATATAATTAACATATATATTCCGACCCAAACCCCTCCTCAATCATCATCTTCCCCATAACCAAACCGTAACCAGATCCATACCCATGTGCAACCCATACTATATCCTGAAGTCAAAAGTTTTCCCATAAGCATAACCGTGCCCTAGCCATAACTATAATTCTAACTATATATATAACACTAACCAACCCTTACCCATCCTTTAGCCCCGACTATAGTCACTATACCAATAACCTTATTCGTGGTTATAACCCTGATCCAAGCACTAAGACTATGCATAACTTTAAGCCTATTCACAAACCTGACATAATACTAACCATAAAACTAACTTAAACTCAAACCCTAAATCTTTCTCCAATGGTTACCTTGGTCAAGTTACCCATGTGTCCATTTGTACTAACGGAGACGAATCACACATATTCTATGAGACACCTCGGGGAAGCTGCCAATTTATCCATCCATATATTCTAAGCTGGCGATAACAATCTGTATTGCTAATGATTAGTGCTGCTTAGGTCATCTGAGGACAGATCCACGGCACCTGCCCCTAGCAATAGCATGGTCAAGTTACCCATTGTAGCAATTTCCCAACATATCTTCTAAGCTGATAATAAACGGTATTTAATGTTTATCTTTGTTTATAGCATTTATTTGTTTGTTGCACTTTGAGTAATTTGATAGCATTTCCCTGGTCAATTTAAACATGTGTATAATTTTCAGTTCCGGTGGTCCAGTCATTTTAGGTATGTAATTATGTTATTAAGGTATTCATGAATGCCAATTTAAATCATCTGACATATGTACCCATCCGAAGACACTCCACGTGACAATGTACCATGTGTACTACAAGTCCTGCAATAAAAATGTTTATACCACGATCACATATTCTACTATATTATTATTGCTCATTGTGAAACAAAAATAGTTAATTGTCACTGTAGGTATTAAGGCTCATTGTAGGTTGAAATGTTTCCCATACATTTTGAACGGTAAAGTGATATACCTACAGTATGGACTAAAATGCTATTGACCTCCTGGAAAAATATACACGATGATATGTTAATAAACAAAACGATTGTTATTCTTTCATAAATCTGTGCTATTATGTGACCAATACAATGTTATAAATTTCAACAGCTTTTTAAAACTTTGCCAGGTAATGTTCACAAATTTCTTTGATGTTTCAAGTTCTAACTTATTATTATTCTAATCAGTAGGATCATGGTATGAACAAAAACACATGTAGTGTTTCTGAATACCTATTTACACCACAAGTGGGATTGATGATTTTTCACAGTTTATAAAAATCGTGGTGTACATTTGGTATTCAGAAACACTACATATGTAGGCTACCCTTCTACTATAAATTACAACACAATTTTATGCAAATAGCCAGAGTCTGCGCTTTATTGTGCAAAGTCAGGGAAGAGGCATATCACAAACAGCTGGTATTATTCCTGCATTAAAACAGAGATGAAACCCTTTCTTTGGGGAAAAACACTCTGAAAGCATGAAACAATACCTCACACATGACATGGATATAACATGAATCAATTTGTATCATGACAAAATAATATAATATAGAATGTATTACTTGTTTGGTTCTGTTTTGGCCAATATTGTATACTATACTATTTGTATAATATATTTGTTGTGGAACCATGCGCTGAAAGCAAACTGGCTAAAGTGATCTATTTGATTCATAACGCCCAAGGCGTAAACTCATTTCAATTGTAATACTGCTCACTCATAATTATCCTTGATAAATTGGGCAGTCACCAAACGAGCGCTGAACACATTTCAGTGACCATTCAATTGTAATCACTCGTATCCATATCGACAAAAGTTATGATACTTTTCATCAAAACTTACAAAATTATTATTCTATGCAACTTAGCCAGTACATAAGTTTCAGATAGTAGCTATCCAAACTATGAAAGTGAGAGTTTATAAGATTATACTAGAGATGTAACAATAGGCTCCTAGCTGTGTTTACAATGTGAATCATAAAAAAATTAAATCACCAACCTGAATGTGCATTTATAATTCTAAATATGACAGGAGTATTACCAATTTTTTTAGTGTTGTTTAATGAAGATCGAATTTCCATCCACACTCAGCAATATTTTTGCTGCAATGCCATTATCCTATTGGAAAACCCAAGATATTTGAAACCAGTCTAGTTGAAACAAGACCAAGATTTCCTTTCAATCAAGTCATGGTCCCATTGAAATGACTGGCAGAGTCAGCACATCAAATATGTTGCTTTGACCAATCAATAGCTTCCTGCAAAAGCAATTGATATAAAAACTTTTTTCACTCATTCACAAAAGCTTTCTTTTGCCATGCAGTCTTTTACTGCGGTCTCACCTACATGTAGTTACTGCAAACACATGCTAAGTCGCATGTGTGGGTTCAAAAACCAGCAAATATCATAACTTGAGAATGATATTATGAACAACAGATATGGGCTTTCTTGCAAGTCTATCAAAACAGCGAACAGTGCTTTATTTGGAAACATGAATATTTATGAGCTGTTGTGAGTTAGCACCGGAGTCTCTAGACCTAGTGTTGACTGCAATGAAATATTCGTCTAGCTTCAAAAAGACTGTTTAGAAACTAATTGCCAAGTACAGTAGTAAAAAAATTATATGGACATGACTACATACATGAATATGAAACATCAGAATGATATAACTATTCAATGAAATATAACTACTAGTAAATCCATTTGTCCACTTAAGCATGTTCCTTGAATTTTGAAGTTGATAGTTATTGTCTGGAAAACTGAGAATCTTGTCCATGGGATATCCTCTGCTTCATCCAAAACACTCCTCAAAACATACCTGTAACAAATTCAAGGTTCATGATTTATTAGAACATTATGATGCTTTCTGTATATAAAATAATTTACATCTTCAGAATAAATATAGCAGATGTCATTTGTAAGACCACTCCAAAGATTAGAAATTATGTCCACTGTTCATCAACTTGAATCTATAATGCTGAATTCACAGTAGGAAGAAACAGATGGGCTGAGGATCACATTGGCGGAGTTCAGTGAAATGACTTTTTTCACGATTCAGTGAATTCTCCAACTTGTTCATTGCTAAATTGAGGAAATTGATAGTTACCTCTGATTTTGTCCTACCAATGACTGAATGGGAATATGTCTTGTGTACAATACAGCCCCATACAGAATAATAATTGTATGTTTTTTAACTGAATAACAGAACCATTGTCTATACAATGGGTTGGATAGGAATTTCATGTTTCAAAGCAAATAAAAGGTCAGCCGACAACAGTGTCCCCCGAAAACGTAGCAAGTCGATGCCGCTTTGTTAAAGAAATGAAAAAAAATGTTGAAATGTTTGAAGACGAAAGGGTTAATAATTCCGTAAATAAATTTTTTTTCCGTCATCTATATACATGTTGTGATACTCAAGAGATAATATGGTCAATATTTTGTTGAACAAAATGTTGATAAATAACATGTTTTGGGAAATATGATACCATAGTTGACAGTGGTTAGCATTATTTTGTTGCAGTTGATCAACTGTGATAATTGTGATATTTTGAAGAAATTGTGTTGTTGCAATGATATTCATAGGAAATTGTTCAAATTAAATAGCACTCATCTAGAGGTGATCTCTAAACATGTCTATTAAAACTTTCAAAAACATTTTTTTTCTAATAATTGTAGGCTGGACGACATACTAGTACCAATGGATTAAATTGTGAACCCTAAAACAAAATTTGATAGTTCCAACATAGAGGCGGAATATCAACTTGAATATGAAATTTGGTGATGATCGGTAAAGGATGTGGCCTGTAGAGTGTGCCAAAGGATTTAGTCATGCAAAGAGTAAAATCTATATTTAAACTAAGTCCTATTACTCAACATGGGTCATAACACTGGAAAAAAAAATCAATGTATGCAACCTACTGTTTGTGAAAAATACGACAAATAATGACTAAGATATAAAGCTTCAAAGTTATGGATGGACGGACAGTCAAGAGCCAATTTTTACATCCCCAGCAAAACTGGTAATAGGAAACTGAATATTACACGCTCATATGAAATGAAAGAAAATGCAAAACAGTAATCTTTGTACTCACCTTTGACATTGCATCTTAGCCCGATGTGTCATGGCACCAAACTGAAGAAATAAACATCTGATTGCTTGTAAGCACCAAAATGAAGCTTGTTTATGTAGTCATTGATTATTTCTGGGGCCATAAATCTCTTGCTCCCCTGCCTTGAAGTTGATGTGATGTCAATTTCATTGGTATTACTGAAATCAAAAAGTATAACAGGCTTGTTATGATTCAGAAGTAAATCTCAATTATGTTTTTGAAATGTCTGTGAAAACACCCTTAATAATTGCAAATTCATGATATAAAAATGTTGCACATATTCATGGCATCAGTAATGTTTTGAAGTTTTAGGTACCTACAATACAAATTGTAACATAAATTGGTATTCACAGTGCATATTTAATCGAACTATCCTGCCCAGAAAGGGTCAATAACTCTAAAATAAAAAAAGGATGGGGAATAGTTTCTATAGTCCTCCCCCCCGAACTTTGAAGAAGTCAGGGAACATTGAGATGAACAAGTGCAACATCAAGTGTGGCATACAGTATGCGCCTGATGCTCATTTTAGACAGTGGAAATTCAAAATATTTGTATAGATAGAAACTTTTCTAAATCCATAAAGTGGGGTGTGTATCCTTTCTTCCTAAACTGGGATAACAACACACTAAAGCCCAACAAAATCTAATAATCAATGCCCAAGTTTACAAAGCTAAATTTTCATACAAACACAAAATTCAGAAATTCCCAAGTCAAACAAAGGCTGTAACTCTGGTGAAAATGAATGGACTGTAAGTCGATATCCGTTCCCTCTAACTAAACAATCACCATAACAAAGCACAACTGATTCCGATTATACATGCCCGAGTTAAAAATCTGAAATGTTCTTCGTTCACAAAATCCAAGAATGTCCAAAATCAAACAAGGGCCATAACTCGGCTTTAAATCTATGGACAAAAGATGTGTTTCACTCAACATGTGTTATCAATATGCCAAAAAACAAAAAAATCAGATAATTGACACCTGAGCTACAAAGTGCTATGTTCCGACGACATAAGGACAGACGGGGGAAGATATCCTGGGGGGGAAGATGACGTGTTACACCGGTACTAGTAACTGGAATAAGGAGGGATGGATGGCTGGACAGATAGATGAAGCGATATATATTATATCCCAAATTTGTCTCATGATGGTTAAAACATACATGTAATTATGGATTACTGGGCTTGGCTCTCTGTGTAATTAAGGCTTTAAAATCAACATATTGGAATAAAATTTGATTAACACATTGAAAGTTGGGAGTATTCAGGTAATGAGCCCACATGATGTTCACCAAATGAATGAATGGGATTCATATAACTATTGATCAGTGAGTATCATATCCATTGACATGTAATGAGATCAATCGTACCATTTTTGCCAGGCAAGACAGACATCTGCATGTCAGTCTCTCATTGAGGAATGCCTTGTCTTCAGAATTAGGCCAAGAACATCAGTGAGGGTGTACATTGTTTGATAGTCACCAATATTTCAGGCTCCAACACTATCATAGTTGATTCTTTTGGAGAGTTGGCATAAAGTTCTGGTACATAGGTTGTAGTTCCCCATGTTTCGTCAATAACACCAATTTGTACACACGAACACATAAAATAATCAAGAGGTCAATTATAACACAAGGTGGTTTAAAAATTGAAAAGTATGGAGCATGATGTGATTTGAGAACTACCAGCCTACAGAATAATAACATCAGACACAATATATATTTTTTCAAGAGGCTACAAATGCCTAGTTTGATAGCACAAGATTAGTTGTTTTATGGAATATAAGCAAGTTCTTGAATATACACCCTTTAAATTTCGACAGTGATAAATTTGATTATTCGTGATTTTGGTGACAAGTATTTTTTTAATAAAAAAAAGTCGATCCTGAATGTGATGTGGTAATCTAAAAGAATTAAATTTCACATTCTAATAGCATAACAATTCTGATTGACCATGGGAGCTCACTGCAAAATAAGCATGTGCCAAGAAGTTGTATCAAATGTTGTCAGAAAGCTGGGGACAGATATTGAGAAAATCCTGGGAAATATTAAATGTATGACAAGATCAATCAATCAATTGATGTTCTACAAAAAGTGCATATATTTTAGATATAAATCATTATCTAAAAGAAATATTATACTGACCAAAAAAGCCATGTATAATGGACCATTGAAAAACAAGAAATGATGCATTGTAATCCAAATCCACAGTTGCAAATCTACAACTTGCTACCTGGGGTGGGTTCAGGTTGTGTGCATAGCAGCAGAGCTGATGGAGTTTGTCCCCATCTGCATTACTAGTAAATGAAAATCCAGAATGCTAAAATTTCAAATAACTATAAACAAGAGTATCGCTAGGTTACGGAAAAATACGGCTGTGGTAATTTCATCAACAGACCATAACTCAGGAGAAAATTGGAACCCAAATTTGAACTTGACCTGTATTTTGGGCTAGTAAACTCACACATACAAAATTCTATTCAATTCAGACTTACTAAAGTAATCATCCAGAAACGAAAATTATGTGCAAATTCTAACAACAAGACAGTCAATGACTGCAGGGTCGCTCACCAGACTGTAAAGACGGAGAAGACTGGGACTCTGAAGATACAATTATAGTCAGTTCTTGTGAAATAACTTTAAAACAAGTAGTTCTAAACATGGACACATGTAGAGGGTCTTCATTAAACTGTGGGAGGGAATATGGGAGTTTCCACCCCTTCCCCAATAGATCATTGCCCATTACCTCCCAATTGGACCAAACTAAATTACAACTGGTACCTCGAGATCTCCAACTGTTGGAAATTTATCAAAAACTTACTGGTAATACCGTTATAGACTAAATTATTACATGTAATATAGGAATATACATTTTGTATATACAAGTACCAAACATGAATTCATACATGGTGGGTGTGTGAGTATTAAATCTTGTATCGATGCCAACATTTGAACCAAATGTATATCCCAAATCAATGAAATCCATTGATCTAGTAATTTCAAGTGGTCTATTATAACAGTTGAAGCGAGTTAATTTTCCTTAAAATAAGTTACAAAATTAAAGGAAGGGTTTTGAACATGGCACCTCTGATACTTGTTCCTTGAAATCATCATAATAAAGACACATCATTATCACAAATGACAAGAAGTCAATAGCCTATATCAACATAATATTAGAACACTTGCCTGTACAACTGCATAAAACACATCACATGGGAATTAATCTAATGTAAATTGAATGATGACACAAATAACGCTTTCAGATAAAGATACAATCTCATTTCATCCACAGTAGACATTAGAGAGAATGGCAGGCAGACAAGCTTTATATTGTTAGTGAAAGAGATGAATTCCCAAATAAACGGCCCAGTAAATATATTTGAAATAAAATCAATATTAAATGATGGAAGCCTTTCCGGACAGGGGTCTTCAGTTCATATTGATTATTTAAAATTTGTTATTTAAAGAGATAACCCATCTTCAATTGTTTTTATATGACCATTTGGAGAAAAACGGCTTTTTATGTTATTGGTCAAGTCGTCATATATGCAAGGCTCAAAATGACCGGCCACTTATTTTGAGCCTTGCATGTATGCGGGTCTACTAGCACAAAATACAGGTTAAGTTAGAATTTGGCTTGCGCCCGCCAATTTTCACCAAAGTTATTCCTCTTTTTGACTCACCTGAGATGAATTCTCCAGTGGAGCTTTTGTCATCACTCCTCGTCCGTCCGTACGAGGAAATTTGATAGTTCCAACATAGAGGCGGAATATCAACTTGAATATGAAATTTGGTGATGATCGGTAAAGGATGTGGCCTGTAGAGTGTGCCAAAGGATTTAGTCATGCAAAGAGTAAAATCTATATTTAAACTAAGTCCTATTACTCAACATGGATCATAACACTGGAAAAAAAAATCAATGTATGCAACCTACTGTTTGTGAAAAATACGACAAATAATGACTAAGATATAAAGCTTCAAAGTTACTCTCCCCTGCCTAATAATAGTGATGGCCAAATAATAGTGATGGTGCACATTTTCGGGTGTTATTAATAATAGTGATGGTGCCAAATAATAGTGATGTCGCACAATGATGGCATTTTACCATATTTCTACTATAAATGAAGCAGAATGTAGGCCTTAATTAATTTGGCATTGTTGGGCAAGTTCCCATGCATGCAAGTTGTTCTCATTGGCTCCTTTAATAATGACAGTAAGTAATTTGGTAACAGTACCAGTCTGAGTAAGGTAAAGTACTGTGGTGATTGTAGCCAGGTTGGGTGGAAGCAGGCACGGCTTTCTCAAAATCTGTAGAATTATTTTAAATTCCAGATTGGAAACAAAAACGGAACAATAACGGAACGCGCGGTTTGAAATGCTGTAATGGAGCTTATAAAACGGACCACATTAATTCAACCAGTTCTATAATGCGAAAAACAAATATAGTGGGGAAACTTCTATTATTATTTATGATAAATAAAGTTCGGCATTTTGATCAGTGACAATGAGTAAAAGGTGGAACTTGCGGGAAATTAGTTGGCATATCGGTTGCATCATCCATCAATATTTCGCTCGAGATGTAAATTAGAGTGATCTTTCTTATGTCGCACATCGGCTATTTAAAATCCGACATAAAACTTAAATCCGACATAAAACGTAAGTTGTGGTTAATAATGTGGAACTGTTGCCAAGTCATCGCATTCATAATTAAACTGTGCTTTGAATACACGGACATGTTATTGTATTGCTTTATAGAGATGGGCGGTATTGAAATTTCGATCTCGGTAACGGTATCGGTAAATTTTCGTCGATTTACCTCGGTATCGGTAATCGGTATTGCTATTAAATTATAAGACCAGAGCGGTTATTCCCGGTAAATTGTTGTAATTCAAGTTTTTAGCTGAACAATATACATGTATATATGACCACGGTCCACGGATTTACTACATTCGTGACAATAGCTAAATTAGGCAACAAAATGACCTATGCAATTAAGTAATATTCACGCATCTGTTTGATGATTTACACGCATGTCGTCGCACTGATTTGAAAAGAATAAGAGCATGAACGTTCGCACGATGTCATGAAAATCGGCAAACCATGGCAATTTCCGAACTGCAGATGCCCAAACCCGCGTGTGGTTCATATTCTACTCCTTGCAGCGTGATATACCATTCATGTATACAAGAGTCCCTCTTATGTATAGCACGCAAGCTACCGGTTGCACATGGTGCCCAAGTGTTAATTTAAAGCTATCACGCGATTTTTTTTGGTCAGATATAGGCACATATGTATAATATACCGGTAAGTATATATATGTTTAATAAACTCATTTTAATATAGTAGGATATAAACATATTTATACCGACATATGTGCACAACTTTCCAAGAAGATGTGCTATTTGCAATTGACAAGATCAGGTTGTATACAAAAAGCTGCATCACCGTCTAATTATAATGTAACCTGTGAGAGGTTTCAATTTGTTGTGCACGGCGACCCCCCATAACAAGTGCTTCGATTCCACATGCTTCGATCCAACTTGGGACACGGATTACAGACTTGCGGCCTGTATCGAGTTGCCCACACATTTTCCAGTTTGCACGGATACCGAAATTGACACATAACGCTCCAGCTATGAGTAGTCAAACATCATGATGTTAGTTACACTGTCATTAATATGTCGCAATTCATGCATGTCTCGGCCGCGGTGACAAGGTGACGCACATACGTTGGCAACACATGAATAATTTAATTACCGAAAATACGGTATTTTTAGTTTTGATTCGGTACGGTAAATCGGTATAACGCGGATACCGATACCGCACAGTAAATACCGAGTACCGCCCATCTCTATTGCTTTATTGCATAGATTTAAATACATGTTCCTGTGTACACACAGAAGCTACTGCGGTGTCGTAACTTTCCATTTATAGCCAAAACCAGTCACGCATGTGTGCACACGACTCACAGCTTCTGTGTCTTCATGATAGCGCATAATTGGGTCACGATAACAGTATTGTTTGGAGAAGTCGGCCACGTCAAGTTAAATTAGTTCATCAGTTGTCACTCAGATTAGTTTCACTGATTATTTTATAATATAAGCCTGGTGATGTGATTTTAGCATTAAGTCCCGTTTTGATAGTAGAAGTCGGTTCCGTCCCAACGATAATTAGTTGTCACTGTGTGATTATAAGCTTTGATGAGTTGTAATTAACTGCGATAATCCGTCTGTTTATACACGGACATCATGATCTAGAGGCCTAAATCCTGTTAGGAATGAGATTCTCCCACATTCCTGTCAACTTGTCAAGTGCACTTCTATTTTTTTTAGTGAGCTGCACGTTTTTTCTAACTTTTTGACTGAAAATTCCGCGACTTTGCAAGAACTTTAAATAATCGTGATGGCGCCTAATAATCGTGATGCTGTCGTATTTTTCTTTAAATAAATAAACGTGACGTCACGTTTATTTGGCAGGAGAGAGTATGGATGGACGGACAGTCAAGAGCCAATTTTTACATCCCCAGCAAAACTGGTAATAGGAAACTGAATATTACACGCTCATATGAAATGAAAGAAAATGCAAAACAGTAATCTTTGTACTCACCTTTGACATTGCATCTTAGCCCGATGTGTCATGGCACCAAACTGAAGAAATAAACATCTGATTGCTTGTAAGCACCAAAATGAAGCTTGTTTATGTAGTCATTGATTATTTCTGGGGCCATAAATCTCTTGCTCCCCTGCCTTGAAGTTGATGTGATGTCAATTTCATTGGTATTACTGAAATCAAAAAGTATAACAGGCTTGTTATGATTCAGAAGTAAATCTCAATTATGTTTTTGAAATGTCTGTGAAAACACCCTTAATAATTGCAAATTCATGATATA
Source organism: Siphonodentalium dalli (assembly GCA_032622095.1). Classification (NCBI taxonomy): domain Eukaryota; kingdom Metazoa; phylum Mollusca; class Scaphopoda; order Gadilida; family Siphonodentaliidae; genus Siphonodentalium; species Siphonodentalium dalli. The sequence continues at coordinate 255,302,594 of CP136064.1, forward strand.
AAAATGTTGCACATATTCATGGCATCAGTAATGTTTTGACGTTTTAGGTACCTACAATACAAATTGTAACATAAATTGGTATTCACAGTGCATATTTAATCGAACTATCCTGCCCAGAAAGGGTCAATAACTCTAAAATAAAAAAAGGATGGGGAATAGTTTCTATAGTCCTCCCCCCCGAACTTTGAAGAAGTCAGGGAACATTGAGATGAACAAGTGCAACATCAAGTGTGGCATACAGTATGCGCCTGATGCTCATTTTAGACAGTGGAAATTCAAAATATTTGTATAGATAGAAACTTTTCTAAATCCATAAAGTGGGGTGTGTATCCTTTCTTCCTAAACTGGGATAACAACACACTAAAGCCCAACAAAATCTAATAATCAATGCCCAAGTTTACAAAGCTAAATTTTCATACAAACACAAAATTCAGAAATTCCCAAGTCAAACAAAGGCTGTAACTCTGGTGAAAATGAATGGACTGTAAGTCGATATCCGTTCCCTCTAACTAAACAATCACCATAACAAAGCACAACTGATTCCGATTATACATGCCCGAGTTAAAAATCTGAAATGTTCTTCGTTCACAAAATCCAAGAATGTCCAAAATCAAACAAGGGCCATAACTCGGCTTTAAATCTATGGACAAAAGATGTGTTTCACTCAACATGTGTTATCAATATGCCAAAAAACAAAAAAATCAGATAATTGACACCTGAGCTACAAAGTGCTATGTTCCGACGACATAAGGACAGACGGGGGAAGATATCCTGGGGGGGAAGATGACGTGTTACACCGGTACTAGTAACTGGAATAAGGAGGGATGGATGGCTGGACAGATAGATGAAGCGATATATATTATATCCCAAATTTGTCTCATGATGGTTAAAACATACATGTAATTATGGATTACTGGGCTTGGCTCTCTGTGTAATTAAGGCTTTAAAATCAACATATTGGAATAAAATTTGATTAACACATTGAAAGTTGGGAGTATTCAGGTAATGAGCCCACATGATGTTCACCAAATGAATGAATGGGATTCATATAACTATTGATCAGTGAGTATCATATCCATTGACATGTAATGAGATCAATCGTACCATTTTTGCCAGGCAAGACAGACATCTGCATGTCAGTCTCTCATTGAGGAATGCCTTGTCTTCAGAATTAGGCCAAGAACATCAGTGAGGGTGTACATTGTTTGATAGTCACCAATATTTCAGGCTCCAACACTATCATAGTTGATTCTTTTGGAGAGTTGGCATAAAGTTCTGGTACATAGGTTGTAGTTCCCCATGTTTCGTCAATAACACCAATTTGTACACACGAACACATAAAATAATCAAGAGGTCAATTATAACACAAGGTGGTTTAAAAATTGAAAAGTATGGAGCATGATGTGATTGGAGAACTACCAGCCTACAGAATAATAACATCAGACACAATATATATTTTTTCAAGAGGCTACAAATGCCTAGTTTGATAGCACAAGATTAGTTGTTTTATGGAATATAAGCAAGTTCTTGAATATACACCCTTTAAATTTCGACAGTGATAAATTTGATTATTCGTGATTTTGGTGACAAGTATTTTTTTAATAAAAAAAAGTCGATCCTGAATGTGATGTGGTAATCTAAAAGAATTAAATTTCACATTCTAATAGCATAACAATTCTGATTGACCATGGGAGCTCACTGCAAAATAAGCATGTGCCAAGAAGTTGTATCAAATGTTGTCAGAAAGCTGGGGACAGATATTGAGAAAATCCTGGGAAATATTAAATGTATGACAAGATCAATCAATCAATTGATGTTCTACAAAAAGTGCATATATTTTAGATATAAATCATTATCTAAAAGAAATATTATACTGACCAAAAAAGCCATGTATAATGGACCATTGAAAAACAAGAAATGATGCATTGTAATCCAAATCCACAGTTGCAAATCTACAACTTGCTACCTGGGGTGGGTTCAGGTTGTGTGCATAGCAGCAGAGCTGATGGAGTTTGTCCCCATCTGCATTACTAGTAAATGAAAATCCAGAATGCTAAAATTTCAAATAACTATAAACAAGAGTATCGCTAGGTTACGGAAAAATACGGCTGTGGTAATTTCATCAACAGACCATAACTCAGGAGAAAATTGGAACCCAAATTTGAACTTGACCTGTATTTTGGGCTAGTAAACTCACACATACAAAATTCTATTCAATTCAGACTTACTAAAGTAATCATCCAGAAACGAAAATTATGTGCAAATTCTAACAACAAGACAGTCAATGACTGCAGGGTCGCTCACCAGACTGTAAAGACGGAGAAGACTGGGACTCTGAAGATACAATTATAGTCAGTTCTTGTGAAATAACTTTAAAACAAGTAGTTCTAAACATGGACACATGTAGAGGGTCTTCATTAAACTGTGGGAGGGAATATGGGAGTTTCCACCCCTTCCCCAATAGATCATTGCCCATTACCTCCCAATTGGACCAAACTAAATTACAACTGGTACCTCGAGATCTCCAACTGTTGGAAATTTATCAAAAACTTACTGGTAATACCGTTATAGACTAAATTATTACATGTAATATAGGAATATACATTTTGTATATACAAGTACCAAACATGAATTCATACATGGTGGGTGTGTGAGTATTAAATCTTGTATCGATGCCAACATTTGAACCAAATGTATATCCCAAATCAATGAAATCCATTGATCTAGTAATTTCAAGTGGTCTATTATAACAGTTGAAGCGAGTTAATTTTCCTTAAAATAAGTTACAAAATTAAAGGAAGGGTTTTGAACATGGCACCTCTGATACTTGTTCCTTGAAATCATCATAATAAAGACACATCATTATCACAAATGACAAGAAGTCAATAGCCTATATCAACATAATATTAGAACACTTGCCTGTACAACTGCATAAAACACATCACATGGGAATTAATCTAATGTAAATTGAATGATGACACAAATAACGCTTTCAGATAAAGATACAATCTCATTTCATCCACAGTAGACATTAGAGAGAATGGCAGGCAGACAAGCTTTATATTGTTAGTGAAAGAGATGAATTCCCAAATAATATTGCGCCATTAGGAATGTGAAAGTAATACATTTGTAACAGGGGTACTTACTTTTACCCTTCAATTGGCAAGGGTAACAATCTGATTTTTCTCCCAGACCCCTGCATCAATGGATGTTATAACGTGGTTAGTTTTTAAAAAATATTTAAGATAAAAAAAAATGTGGTTTGCCCACATTTGATTTGACCCAGTGACCTCATTTGAACAAATCTGAACCCCAGTTGCTCAAGGACTGTTCATACCAAAGACGAACCAATTTGGCCCAATGGTACGGACGGACGAGGAGTGATGACAAAAGCTCCACTGGAGAATTCATCTCAGGTGAGTCAAAAAGAGGAATAACTTTGGTGAAAATTGGCGGGCGCAAGCCAAATTCTAACTTAACCTGTATTTTGTGCTAGTAGACCCGCATACATGCAAGGCTCAAAATAAGTGGCCGGTCATTTTGAGCCTTGCATATATGACGACTTGACCAATAACATAAAAAGCCGTTTTTCTCCAAATGGTCATATAAAAACAATTGAAGATGGGTTATCTCTTTAAATAACAAATTTTAAATAATCAATATGAACTGAAGACCCCTGTCCGGAAAGGCTTCCATCATTTAATATTGATTTTATTTCAAATATATTTACTGGGCCGTTTATTTGTCTATTTTTAGAACAGACCAGTCGGGTGATACCATATAGCGATAGAGCATTAGACTGTTCCTATGACTACGTATCGAGATTCAAACATCTCAGATTGATTTGTTGTATTGTTTTATTCCATAGTTATAAGCGATAATAGGTATAATTAATGTTTATTTGTGACAAAATTACGTAATAAAATTTATGGTCTCTGTTAACAGTAACTACTATTGTTTGTTAGCTAAACAACCACACTTTTTTATACCAGAAAATATTCAAAATAAAATAAATATTAATAGATAGGAGCATTTCCGGGCAGGAGTTTTCAACTCAGATCTAATATTTTATACCCCAGGAACTATATGTTTACAAAGAGATAATCCACCTTTAAAATCAAAATACAGATAATGTCAATTCACAACATTCCACACAGAAATCTAGCAACAGTGGTTGGTGGGAGGAGAATGGCAATATTAAATTTCAAAATTTGAAACCACAGTTAAACAACTACAATTTGAATTACTAACATAAAGGTGGTGTATATTTGTTGGAATAGCTTTTCTTAAATAGATGTTCTTTGGTTGTCAGTGATAAAATTATTTTATCTGCAGAAAATGTCATCACAAAACAAAAAAGTGACACATTTTAGTCAAGAAAGGTATGTTCTTCCTCTAGGTCGGTTCCTTGTGTGGAGAAGCTCCCCACCCCTCCTCCCACCATTTGATACATGTAGCTACAAAGAGCCCACCCTCCCAAAAGGCGGTGCATTTTATGGTAACCCAGCATCACAATTCTTTGTAATATAACTCAAGCCATCCATTGATGCCACAATAGCAAGCGCCGCAACCTACTATTGTCCAAGGGTTTGATGATGGATGGTGGCTCTCAAGTTACAAGGAGCTTTTTGTGCCTACACCGGTCTCCTTGTTAAAACAGAGGCTGATCACAATAATTGTTTTTTCCCTATATCTGTCATATTAAAACATAGGCTGTTCAGATGGATTTTCCCCCTATATCAGTAACGTTAAAACATAGGCTGGTTGACATGCAGCTCTGGTTTGTACCACTAAAATAATTTTGGTTCAGTTCATTAAAACAAATTCCCCTCATCTTGAATCCGGGCTTGGGACCGGCAGACTTATGTCAGGCAGACTTAGAATTTTTTTTATACATGTACATGATTAAGAAGACACTGATCATTGTTTTCATAATGTTTAAATGTTGATTCAGCTAACAAATCTTCAAAAACTAATTAGTTATTCAATAAATAATACATACAACTATACATTCTGAATGTGCAACACCTACTACACACACTTTCAAGTCACAGAACTTATACAAACTGTTACAGCCTCGTGATAACTGTAGTAGGTTGGTGTTACGGAGGCTGTTATTCTTAATGAGCTTTTAGCATACACATGGTCTATTAAGGTTCCACCTTCGGTAGTGTTTTCTCTAACTAGTTGTCTGTATCTTTTACCTTCAAACATTTCGCATATGGAAGATCTTTCAGTGTTGTTGAGATTCTGATTAAAATCTCCCAAAACTAAGGTGTGCTCATAGTCTGAGAGAATATTAATGAGTTCTTTGAGCTTGTTCAGAAATAAGGCTAAGTCATAGGAAGGAGTTCTATAAATAACTACAATTACTAAATCATGTGTCATGTCAATCAAGCTATAGTATTCAAGATTTGTAACATTCAGGGTGAAAGGTCTGATTTGAGAGTTGTCTTGTATATATACACCCACACCTCCATTTTTTTGTTTTTTTAACTTGCCAAACAGTGACTTAGAGTTGTCATAGGACCAATGCCTTGAATTGTGATGGAGGGTATGATTTTCCCAGAACAAAACATCACACTGTTCTTGATTTGTAGTTAACCATGTCTCTGTTAGTGCTATACATTGCATAGAACTGAACCTGTGATCTTGCTTCATATCTCCGAAATGAGCAAATAGTCCCTGAATATTGTGGAGTAAAATATTTGTTTCACCAGATATGACAGGATTATCATCAATGAATTTTGGCATGTCTTCTAATGCCTTCGAAACAGTATCATCACAATATATTTTAGAGCTCAAGTTCTCCAAATTACAGCCCTCAATTGACAGTCCATTCAGGTTTGTCACTCTGCTCAGTGCAACATAGCTCATTCCTGGAGCAAACACATTATCTAATGAAATCACAGCTTTCTCGACAGTGATTCCCTGAACTTTGTGAATTGTACATGCATAACAAATCATGAGAGGAAATTGTCTTCTGACAGTTCGAACCTTTGTTTCTAGGTTCTCTTCGAGAGCCACGATTTTCACAGCTGATTCTCCACTGCTGGTTGGATATTTATTATCTCTGCCAATTGATTTATCATCAAATGCCACTAAGATTTCTTTTGTTTTTATATCATCAGAATCGATATTTCTCAACTCAATTATTTCTCCCATAGAGCCATTGACTAGCCCTTGACTCAAGTCCAGATTTCTCAATAACATTACTCTGGCACCCACAGCTAGTTGAAGTTCAGGTAACAAAGCATTTTGAACATTCTGATAAGGTTTATCCCTCTTTATCAAAATACTATCTTCAGATTTAACATAATCTTCTGCTAGACACTCATATATGTTATCAGCAAACTTTTCATTCATCACTTGTTTGTTATAAGCATTAACTTTTTTTTTGGTACTACAAATGTGGAGAGCATCTGGGATTTGCTTATTAAAACAACTGGATATTATCTCTTTGTCTGAACTATTAAGTTGTTCTGATTTCCCTTTGATTCTACATCTATTCAACATATGAGCAAAGACAGCATCATCTCTCTGACGCATTACTTCAGTCAGCTCAGCTATTTCAAATGTTGGATTGAAAATATCCTCTGGATCACTTGTTTTTACAAAGAGCTTTTGGTCATTGGACACTCTGACCGGTGGTAGTTGGTAAAAGTCTCCAACCAAAATTACAGTCACTCCTCCAAAGAGTACATTATCTGGTGATCTCTTAATCTGAGTAAGCCTCTCATGTAAATACAAAAGTAGTTTTTTGGAAATCATGCTGACTTCATCAACAATTATGGCTAACAAACTCCGAAGATTACACCTCATAGTGCTGACAATTTTTTCTGGAAGCCCGTGTGTTGGCATGGGTAGCTTCATGGGAATAGAGAAGGTAGAATGTAATGTTGACCCTTTGATGTTGTGAGCTGCAGTGCCTGTTGGGGCCATCAAGAGAACAGTTTTATCATCAGGATTAACAGCCACTTGTGATAGCAGTCTTGTCATTTCATAATAAAGACATTTAATTAAATGTGATTTTCCAACACCAGCCCCTCCTGTCAAAAACAGATGGATAGGCGGCTTAGATTGTGCGCCTTGGACAATATCTAAACACCAATTTCTAATTTCATAGAATATTGTTCTCTGTTTTTCATTCATAGATCTTAAAAGTGGTAAAATTTCCAATTTCGTGTATTTAACATCTGCTTTCTCTGAACTTGTACCAAGTGCAAATTCATTTTGACAGTCAAAATTTTCATCATCTTTTACAGTCGAAGTGACTTTCCCTTTCATTTCTAATCTCTCCAATTCGGACTCGGGACATAGTCTGGCCCATGCATCTTCCATACTAATATTTTTCATCACATCTTGAGCATTATCTATATCATTTGTATGAGGCTCAAATGCTTCTCTATTACAATCTACGATGGATTTCACAGATTGCGTCAGGTTACTTCCACTGAGTTTGACATGTCCATTTTCATAAAAATCACTGAATAGTATGAATGGACTTGGTTTCAACTGTTGATCAGATCTATGTGGCAAATATAATTGCAGAATACCATGGTAAAATTTTTCTGGTACAGTAGACTTTGGGTATCGTGGAAATTTTAAAATTGCATCTTCAGATCTTGTTCTTTTCTGGATATAACCAAGATTGTTTTGTAATCGGAACACAGTTTCAGTGATATCAGAATCTTTCACATTGTCTGCACCTTTGGGTACCTGTGATTTTGCCAGTACTCTGTACTGAGAACAAAATGTTGCCAAGCTCATGCTTTCAAATTCATTCATTGCTGGTCTTTCTTTGTATCTGTCTACCAAATTTGTCATCCAGATGTTGGGTGTGTTTTCAGTTATATATTTCAGTGGTAGGCTCATTCTTGTGGGATTTTCCCCTACTGGTACAAACTGTACTTTTCTAGAACATTCTTTCATGCTAAGGTTACAAACTCGGAATATGCTCTCTTGAGCAGTTATTTCCCTTTTATTGAGATAAGTGCGGCCAAGTTTTCTTAAGGTTTCCTTTGCACTTGTGTTGCCTTCCGCAGCTTCTTTTTTTGTTTGACTCAACAATGTACTCATATAACTTTCATTTTTTGATATATAACTGACAACATAACAGATGCAGCTGTAAACATCTGTGACATATTGAATGTCCATGTTCGCATTCCAACATCTTAGGAGATCTGCATTGTACTGATTAGTCCAAATGGATTTTGGTGATCGTTTCAAGATAATACTATTTTTGTCAGACACAACATCAAGAATAGTCTCAAACTCATCCTGAGTGATTTGAGCCTTATCAAACAGCTCATTACATGAAGAGATACAATTGTTTTTATCCAACAGTAGTTTTCCAAGGGTTTCAATTGTCTGTTTTGCTTTATCTATCATATCTGAATCTCTTGGTTGATCTTTGTCAAATGGTCTCAATAATAAAGTTCGCTCTGATGCCGGCCTTGGAAAATTGAACCGACACTTTGTACTCTTTTTGCGACATGAATCAGTGTGTTTCTTACTATGTTGCTGAACATGAGTAACTATTTCATGAAGCTCAGGGTCTGCCCCCTCGTCAGGTATCTCACATGCAATATATTTATCAATAAACTCAATCACCAACGCATCATCATTGATGTTAAAATGTGGAGCATTGTATATCCAAAATACACAGTGCCAGTGTTTGGCACCTCTTGAGGAGTCTTCTTGTCTATAGAAGAAGTCTTGCACAACACCTATAGGTGCAGCATCAGATTTGATTATTTTATTCAGAAATGTCCTGAACCTGTGTTCAAGCATCCTACACACAGTCACTGGGTTAGATCTCAGTGTCTTACATTTTTCAGACCAATCAAGTTCGATGAATTTACGAGTATCACCTCGCTGTATTAATATTGATGTGATAATTTCTGGCCATCGAAACTCTGCAGTTGAAAATGAGCAGAAAAATGTTGGAATACCAATCTGTCTCACCATAGCAAACAAATCTTTTTGGACATTTTGCCAGTACGCTGGTGTGCCAGGTATTGACTTCATGAATTTGAAAACCTGGTCTGATTTTAATAATTCAGCCATTCTCTCAGTATCTTTCAATACTTCTGCTGTTATTTCATCGCCATCGGATGTTATTGCGTTCCCTTTTCGACAGACAATTGATATCTGAGAAATAACTTTATGTAGATCAGATAGGTACTGACTTAAAAATATGAAGTTAATATCTTCAGCAAATCTATTGTCAGCATTCATCAATCTCATGTTGAAATATCTGCTTAGTGTTATTCGTTCAGATCTATCTTCTTCATGTGTGTTTTTACCATGAGGAAACTGTACTGGGAATGCTTGACACTCAATTCCCTTTGCTCTCAATATATGGAGAGGATTATTCCCTTCAGCTGGTGCTAGATTAATGATGTCATCAGTTGTATTATCTAAAACAAACTGTTCCATATCATCTGGTTGTAAACATGTTTCAGATGGAAAAGCACTATTTTGAGCAACCATTTCATCTTCAGAATCAGTCTCATCTTCTGAATTTATCTCTAGATCATTATTTTGATTTTCATTCGGATCTTCACACCAATCCTCATCAATTGTTACATCATTGAACCACTTATTCTCTCGCTTGAGGAATGTTAAAGCTTTATATAATTTTTCAGGATTCACTTGCTCATATTCATAATATCCTTCATAGCATAACTTTCTCTTCAGTCTAACACGTAATAATGAACTTGTGTTCTCTTGTCTGGGTAATCTATTTGTTGTCTTTTTCAGATCAGACGGCACACAAACAACAGGTCCTTTAACTCCCTGTTGGCCGCCTTTTGGAAGCTTGAGCATTTTGAAAAATGGAATTACTGGTGCTATCAAATGCCTCTCTAAGCTGTTGAGACAAGCAAGTTCCTCAGGAATTTCTTCCAGACTCATGTTGTTGTAATGAGATTCAGTTGGGATTTTGCCCTTGATAATTTTGTTGTGGCATGTAGTGCATATCCACTGTTTTGAGCAAGGCATTTCAGAGTATGGACAATCATTTCCACATCCCTTACTGCACTCATGCACATATTTCCTAGAGATGCAATTGTCAGCAATATCAGTTATGTCTGAACCTTTCTCATCATATATTTCCAAGTTACATTTCTTCACCTGATTTGCGAAGAATATTCGTTCACAGCAAGAGCATACATACTCTGGCCCATGAGATATCTCATCTCTAAACTTCTTCAGTACATTCAGGTAGACAGAGCTCAAAGTTTTTTCTATTGATTTATTAATTATGTATTTCTTTTTGTTCTTATTGATGAGTCTTTGTCTAAACTTCTGATCTCTTCTATATTTGGCTTTAACAGCCAATATCAGTTTTTTTCTGTAAACATTATTTCGAGCATATCTTTTTTTGCCACAAATTACTTTCTGTTGTCTGTATGAAAGATCCTTTGAATATCTTTCTCTGTTATCTTTTAACAACTTTGTCCGGAAAAGAGTATCTGATTCATACCTTTTCTTAGAGAAGTTCTTCACATTTTCTCTGTGCTTCTCATTTTCTCTGTATTTCAGTACAGAATACTTTTTCACCTCAGCTCTGTGTTTATCATTATTTTTATACTTATCAATAGAAAGTTTTCTCAAGTGATCTCTATGTTTTTCACTCTGTTTATATTTCTGGGATGATGAACTCTTTTTTGAATCTCTGTAAGCTTTATCTGTTTGATATTTGTGTATGTGATATGTCTTTTTCAAACCTCTATACAAAGGATCATCCTCATATTTCCTTTTCATATAATCACTCATGTAATCATTCCAATTAGTATCATTTTTGTGAATAATTTTATTTATTCTGGGTTTCTTTTTGTGACACAATTTAATTGTTTTCCTTTTTCGCTTTTTTTGTTTATCTTGTTTCCCAGGTTTATAACCCATTGGATTTTCTTGAACCATAGGAGCAATCTGTCCATTGTCAAATCCACTGTCTGAAGTGAGAACAACATCATAGTGTGTACCATTGATGTTATGTAAGTAGATAGCTTGGGAGTATGAATTTCGTACCACGTTATCAAAATCTCTTGGTGGATATTTCACCCATGATGTGTTGTATGTAAATATATCAATGTCAATTAAATCACAAACAGCAAGTATTTCTACTTCTGTTGCCCATGTCCCTTGTAGTTTCATCCCTGAATTATCAACATATTGAACAATGTCATAAACTCCATGTCTTAGCCACTGTTGAAATTTATCTTTTTTTGTAAGCAAGTGTCTCACAACAGATTGTCTGATAACATCATGATGTTTTTCTGTGCCAGTGAGAGCAAAAGATATGGCTCTAAAAAAGCAATTTCCATCAGGAGATATTTTCCTCGTTTTGAAATTTTCTTTTATTTCATTGCAACTCTCATATAATATTGTTTCTTCAACAGACAATCCAAATGATTTACATGCATCAGCTTGCTGCTGACCATCAAGTGGATTAAACATGATAGAATCACTTCTTGAGTGGCCCATTATTGCAAGATCATCAAACAGATCACAAATTATCTCAATATTCATGCCAGTAAGTTCGCATATGGTGGAATCATAGTTATTCATTGAAACAATTAGCTGGCCAAAGTGGTGGCTAAGAGCAGTCAAATTTTGGAACATCAGGAGAACACTTGTTCCATCTGGAGTCTGCAAACCCAGGTTATCTCGGGAATGAGAGTCAAATAAGAAAAATATATTTTCTGATTTCCCAACAATCACTGTGTAACCCATAAATGTCACAAAACAATAGTTTGATGTCTGGAGGATAGAATTTAATGCCTCATGAACAGGAATTAGAGCTAATTCATTAGCTTCTTCACTCGTGCAAAATATTCCTGCCTGAACAGGAGATTGCTGACTAAACTTGAATTTCTCACTAAAAGCTTCATATGTTTCAGGAAGTTCTTGAATGTCAAGGTATTGGGGAACGTGTCCCTCCCACTTAGGTTTGTATTTGTGATCAGGATCAGGATGTCTTAACTGAGAGTACATATCTGTCCCTTGTTGAATGACAATATCCATATCTTCTGCTTTCCATAAATTTAGATTTTTCACTTTTGAGAAAGCTGCTGCCATGAGGCAAGCTGCAGTACATTGTACACCACGGTATTTGAATATCTGATCTCCTTGATGGCATGTGCCTTGCAATATGCTAAAGGCTAAAGTGTCACTCATACTTATTTGAGGACTGTCATTCAGACATTCTTCATTTTGTTCAGCAATGATTTCATTTGTCTCAGTTTTTATGTCTTCATTTGTGACTTTTTTGTCATTTTCATTTTGTTCAAGAACAATTTCATTTGTTTCATTTTGTTCATAAATATCATGATCTGAGTCGGGTGCAGTGCAGTTTTTAGTCGTGCTCGTTTTGACTACCATGCTTTGTGTCTCATTTTTGTCTAGCTCATCTCTTATTGACGTCGATTCGTGCCAATCTAAATCAACACAGGGAACACGCATTGCTGTGTGTTGATCGGGCTTATTTTGTGACGCGGATGAGGGACGAGAGTCCACAAGCATGGCATTTGAGCTTTGTTCTGACTCTGCTTTATTTACTGCCCTATTAGTTTGACTCTCTGAGCGTAACTTAACCATTCTCTGTTTCTTCTTTCTTCTTCTCGCATCACTACTCATCCCTCTCTTAGGCATCTAAAAATTTCAGAAAATAATACACAGCCATCAAGGCATTTTTTCAGTCATATTATCCATCTTAAGTTAATGTATCATCCAAAAACCAAATGTGAATGGACAAACAGACCCAAACTAAAGGTGTGACTGTCCCAATGGGACTAAGGATACCCTCCGTGTTTTTAAAATACTAACATGTTTCACATGTCGGTAAACATTTCGTTAAAATAATAAAATAACAGTTCCCATTGCAGGTGCACAAACCTAACCGTAATCTTATACCTATTGACCGAAAAATGTAGGAATAAAAGCTCGGACAAAATTATGCATTTTGCAAAAATGTTTTAAGTCGAAAAAGGGGAATAACTCCACACAAAAAGTCAGACAGACATCATAATCGCAGATGCACAGGTTCCCATGGTACTAAATATCAGTGCCAAGATTAAAAAACATTGACCTAAAAATGTAGAAATAAAAGCTCGGACAAAATTAGGCATGCTGCAAAAAAATGTCTAAGTTGAAAAAGGGGGAATAACTCCAACAAAAAAAGTCCGACAGACGTCACAGGTTCCCATGGTGGTTGATGCCTGTGCCAAGTTTGACGGAAATTGATAAAACAACAGCTGAGAAAAACTCCGGACAAATTTGTGTCCACGGACGGATGACAGACCGGACGGACAAGCCGACCCCAGTATACGCCCCCTAACTTTGTTGCAGGGGGTATAATGATAGCTCGATGGACTAATGGACAGTCAATGACTGGAGTTTTCTACTACTACTAGTACATGTACTTGTCAAAATGACTTACAATGTAAGACAAGTATTTCTAAACAGGGACATAGCTGGAGGATCTTCGGTGAGCAGGGAACAGATCTCAATCCAAGTCTCCCTAAGACCCAACAAACCAAATATTATACATGTAAACTGAATAGGCCTGAATGTTTATGAGAAGACTATTTAAAAGTGCTATGGAGAAAGAGTGATGTCCCTGGTTCCGCCCCTGTATGACCCCATTTGAATAAACCTGAATGATTCTAGTGCTGGGCGGTATTTCGGTATACCGATTATAGTCGGTAAGATTTTCAATACCGTTACCGTTATTCTTTCCCATAATCGGTAAACCTTGAAGACGGTATTATCGCGGTTACATACCATTACCGAGTATATTGTGGTTTTCCTTTGTCGGGATACAAAGAAATTACTTCGTTTCTTTACACCGTATTTCATCGAAATCACAATTAAGAGGTAGCGAGTTTGTGCCAGGAGACAGCGTTGCTGTAAATTGGGCTGGAGTAGCTACTAGCGTTGCGGATTCTGTTTACCAAGTCATCCCCGAAATTGGTGCAAATATATTTCAAGACTTACGTTGTGTGCCCCATTTTAAAATGACCAGTCCGTTTTAATGATTTGCGTGTGCAAGTTTATGTCATTTCCAAACAAAATGCATTCCTTCCCCACCTGGGACAAAATCCAGCCCAACATTATATTGCAAGGTATGATTGCATCATTCTGCGCCTTTTTTAATCGACTGAATGCATGGGCAGCTTATTATTTCAGGGGTGTTATCGAGTGGGAATAATTGATCACATTCATAAACCTGGATTTAAAAGTATGATTTATAATAATGCAACGGGAAGTCAATAATAGTTCTAGAAGTTAAATACTTTGGAAGTAATACACTTCATTTCCCGGCATTTAATAAAATCATCGTACTTATTCTTAAGTTATTCACACCCGGCGGAACATTCCAATATCAACGTCACAGCACGTGCTCTGCAAGTCGGCACTGTCAGTTGGGGATTGTTTCAAAGCTCTTGGGTGTATCCAACTTCGCTGAATGATGCTTGCATTAAATTGTATACATCACAATTATTACCTGTATTTAAGATCAGCTCATGAATCCATGCATGCAGATAATGATACATTCATTGATTGCATTCCATAATTTAATAAAACGGAGCGTAAATTTCCTTGTTTTATGTAATATGGGTAGCGATTAGATTTCCCTCCATAAACAGTCGACCTGTGCTCCAAACGAATGCTACAAAACGGGGGTTTTAAGGGATTAGTTTAAATAATCGGTAATACCGTATACCGCGGTATTATTTTAGGATTACCGCGGTATTTTTATGGTTAAATACCGCCCAGCACTACCTGAATCCCTAACCCTAGTAATCCTTAACCTCCTGACCTAAAAATTTAGGAACAAAAGCTCGGACAAAATAATGCATGTTGCAAAAATGATGAAAAAGGGGGATGACGCCACTAAACAAAGTAGGACAGACATCATAATAAAAAATGTCAGACAGATGTAATATTTGCAGGTGCACAGGTTCCCATGGTAGTTGATATTTGTGCCAAATTTCACGGAAAATTATTAAAAAACGACAGAAAAACTGCGGACAAATTTGTGTCTACAGATGACTGACGGACAAGCTGATTCCAGTATACCCCCCACAAGTTTGTTGCGGGGGTATTATTAATTGAAAAATAAAATTTCAAGACTACATACCGACCCTATTTATTTCCAGCTGGTATATAAACCCAAACCAGACATATAATTTTCTTTGGCCAAAACATGATATATAATAAAATAAGCACAAATAAATACATGCAACAGTATTTCAACTGAAAATTCAATATTAACTGGCATGCATGATTTATCTGCATAGTAAGAAAAAAATATTACATGCCTGTATCAGCCATATGATAACTCGAAAATATGAGATAGCTAAAACTCAAGTACCACTGTACCAGGTTGAAACAATTTCGAAAAACAAGAGCACAATTTTAATATCACAAATTTAACCAAGTCAGTTCTTGGAAACACCGAAGTACCCTCAAATTGTTTAGCAGAAATTTATACAAACAGACATATTTTAAGCGCTTTATGAACTGTAAGTTTATTATTATTATTATACCACAGGGAAATCAGGATTTCATGCACCAAGGTTTTCCAACAATATTTGTAGAAAAGAAAACCTAACTGACACAATCTAGGAAAATTAACACAAGAAACAAGAGCATCGCTAGGGCGTGGCAAAATACGCCCTTTAGTCATTCCGAATTTTACTACCGCAAAATAAAATAATAATTTGAGCTTACAAAAATTACCTGATATACTCCCTAATTTCAAACCAAAATTCAATCAAATTCAAAGTAAAAAAAAATGTCCGTAACTCATGTGAAAATAATTGGACAGAACCTATATTTGAACTAGGCTTGTAGTTTTAGCTGGGAGACCCGTATACCAGCTTTGTTTCAGATAAAATAATCCAATCCGGAGTTATCAGCCATAAATGCTAACAGATGGTCAAATTATAAGTCAAAAATAGGCCAGACCTCATTTAAAAATAATTATATGCAACCCATATTTGAACTTTGACTGTATCTTTAGCTGGGAAATACACATACCAACTTTGGTTCAGATCAAATAATTGAAACGAGCTATCGATCGGAAACTATAAATGTTAACCGACGGTCAAATTCGAAGTTGAAAAAAGGGTCGTAACTCATGTAACATTAATTGGACGGAAATCATATTCGAACTTGGCCTGTATTTTTAATAGGGAAATACACATACCAACTTAGTTAACTATCAGAAACCAAAAATGTTAACGAATGGACAGACAGGAGAAGTTATGACTATAGTTCCACCAGAGACTTCATCTCAGGCGAGCTAAAAAAGGTCGCCGACCAACGTCCCCCGACCAACGTTGGCTAACTCCAAGATTCGCAGTGTTTTTTAAATTGGTTAATATTTGTTATTGCACTTAGTGATGTTCCGATAATGAAAAACCCCATCGGACCAATTTCCGATAACAGGAGGGACAATCAGCCGATTTACGATTCCGATATATATATATATTGTGAGTTTGTTCCCATAACGGACCTACATTGTATATACAGTCATTGCACTCCCTATCTCTGTATAGTTTCAAAGGCAAATACATCAAAGAAATATACACACACCAGGGTTTCTGCCGGGGTGGGGGGGGGGGGGGTAATAAATGAGTCCGTATTTCAGCTGTATTGGGGAAACATAAACGATGGGCCAGGCAGATGTTTAACCCATACCTTGGCGATAGTGATCAGCTATTTTCAGTTTGAACGCGAAAATCCAAAAGCCATAGTCTTGTCAAGATACATCCTAAGTATTGATGAGTAGAAAGAAGAACATTCTGCAGAAAAGAATCTGCACACAGGTATGAAAAGATAGAATCTTTACCCAAGCAAGAAAAAAATCTGCACACAGGTATTATTAAACAGGTAGGATCAAGATTATCCAAGCAAGAGTGATAAAGTGTTCTCTGCAAAATATCGTTATAGATCTCAGTTGTGCAGCTTTCTCTGGTAGTTACATGTTAGGTTGTGATGTGTTGGGTCTGATAACAGATGCCTAAATAGCCTTTGCATTGAAAGTGGCTGACTGGCTGGCTCTTGTGATAACAAACAAACCATTCTCTACATGGCAGATGAAATGAAGTGATTAAAAACATATCACTTTGTTTCATTTATCAACAGGCAATCAACAGTGTTCTAAAATCTGACCCATGTCTCACTAATTTTCCCAATTGGCAGTTTAGAAAATTCCAGAGAGGATATACATATAAAATCAGAAGTTATGGAATTCTCTTTAAAATTAAATTGATCAAATAACTGAACCCCAGTTGCATAAAGACACTTGAATCTCAAGATTAGCTAAATGATTTTAGCAATGTTCTAAAGCCCATTTTGGTAACTTAACCTACAAAACCCTTTATTAAACAGCATGTGCTGTGTATTGTTGAAACTTTTTTAAAATTAGATAGCTTTTATCTGCACATTGGCATAAGAGACATTAGAAAATAATATAGCCATATTAATAGCTAAGTAGTCCAAAGGCATGGGGATGGAATTGGTGAATATGGCTCCAAACAAATTCACCAGTAAATGACAATATTTAGGACCGATTTAAACCAAATTTGGTGTGCTGACTCGGGGTGCCCTTGGCGGAGTTATAATAGTGTTAGTTTTTTTAATTTTATTATTTAATTTTTTCGAAAAAGGGCCATAACTGAGTTAAAAAGAGTCCGATCAAACCCATATTCGAACTCGATATGTCTTTTATGCTGAGAAATTCATATACAAAATTTGGTTCCGATCAGATATAAAATGTTTGAGTTATCGCACCATGCGTCAAGTGTCTACAGACAGACAGCCAAAAAGACAGACGGACGGACTAACGACGAGTGGTCAATCTGGACAACGACACTATGTTTACCATACTATGGTATGAGTAAACATAACGAGAGGCCGATCACGATCGGCAGATGTTAACCCATCCCTTCTTGGCGATAGTAAATTACTATGATCGGAATCATAAATGAGACCTTTTTTCAAAAAGGGCGTATAAAAATTGTCATTTTCGGCAGTTTTCGGGAGAAAATTACCGATAATTATATCTATCTTAAATACATTAAAACTTTCTTGAATGAACATAGTGCCCTTGTAATGAAACCTGAACTTTAGATCACAATTAACTCGGATATAGAAAGTTTACGTGTAATTATCAACATGTAATCACGCCTTATAAATGTAATTTCTTGAGTACAAATTGTACTGTGCTATTCTTCTGTAAAATAGCTAAGGAAATATCGCGATGTGTGTCATTAATTTGGAGCATTAGCCTTCTAATCACAACTTATGAGTGTTATGGTTCTATTTCAAGGTAATCATGGTTGTGACGGTACTTTGCATGATATTTATTCGAACAATTTCTGCACTTGGGATTATTTAGTTGTGTGTAAGAAACATTTTAAACCCGATAATAGTTGCGGCGAATGTTACCGATGTAATCCAACAAGTGTATTAAGAAATAAGAGTATGGCTATCTATTATAACAGAAGTTAGATTAAGTGGTACTACCTTCACTTCGAGTGGCAGATACAAAATATTGAAAGTCATGTTGGGTATAGGATCATATATAATCGTGCACGCCTGCATAATTGACCCAATGAAATTAGACATCTACTATTATGATATTCTGTTAATTTAAATGTACATAGCTCATTTGAGCTTCCAAATTTTTTCAAAGTAATTTCTAAGGATTTATAAGATTGGTTGCAAATGCAAGAAATGTTGAGTATATATCCCGGCCTCATTAGCTCTGAGAAATACATACTGCGTTTACAATTTTTTGCACAGGAGTGGAACAAAGGCTCTTTATTTCAACCATATCAAGAATAGACTAACACAGAACGCTCTTTTTTGTTCTGCATTGTTGCAGGGTTCACAGGATTGTAGAAAGACACCATTTCGATTACTCTTTTTGGGTTTAAATTATTATTATTGTATATGTAAACAGTGTTCTGTCATATGTGAGGAAGGCGCACGCAGTTACTTATTTTAAGTCGATTTGTTTCGTGCATGCGCATATGATAAAATGATAAATGTATGGGTTTTTGCGTAATGATACAATCACATCAAGGATCCCCATAGTAGATACATTTGCGTTGTATAGTTGTACGTTTTGACATTGCACCAGAGTAGTTCATTGGAAATGGATTGCATGGTCACAATACCATCTAGTCTGACCTACTTGTGTGTGCGCATTACAACACATGGACAAATCATGTATTATTGAGCAATTATGTAAAGTTTAAGACTCGTGGCACCATTTGAACATGACCATCACCATGCCCTGTAGGTGATGTCTAAAACAGGATGTAATGCCATTGAATGCACAGGGAAGTGGTGTCATTCGATCATTTGGGTATATTCTTAGCAACCATTGATACCGTTAAATACAATTTAGGTTCAATCTTCTGAACTGATACTATCTCCAATTTCACAATAGGGCATTGAGTGCATAGATAATGCAGTTTTTTAGCGCGGAATTATACGACACTATAAGCAATAACTGCATAATATTGTACCCAGATCATAAAATAATCAGTGGTCCATGGGGAACATACCTCTAAAGTTTCCGACATTGACGCCACTTGAACATAAACAACACCATACGTCTAAACACTGGCCACAATATAAAAAATACCTCTGGGAGCTCAGGGTCAGGGTGTCGATCATTGCGGGGAGCCAGGGTTCAAAGGGTTAAGCGTATTTTGGAGCACAAACCACCAAGTGACTTTAATTGATAAATGAAGGTCTGTGTTTGAAAGTTCCAGGTGGGATATTTCATCTGTAGTATGCTGTATACAATTACAAATAACATCCCTATTTGACCGCACACTAAAAATTGCATTATAGTTTTGGCACTTTTATTTCAAATGGTTACATTGTAATAGTAACATATTGGGTCAATTGAACTCAGTATGTTTCTATTACTGGTGAAAAGGCGTGTCACCTTTTCACCAGTATTCTGTTTAAACCTTGAACTCCCATTGCAGTAGGATTATTTTATGATAGATACATGTATCTTTAAAACAAATCATCAGCGAGGGGGATGAGGCCGAAAACCCCGATATACACAAGGCATCCATTTGATCTGATCAGAAGACATACAAACAAAATAACTCTTGCCCACGATTCTGTGTGTAAAGTCTGTTTTTGAAGAGTATTTGGACGGGACTCACAAATATTATCTGTGCGGGTATTGAATTCATTGTATTCATTTTTCATTAACAGTGGTTTATCATGCACTTTATTAACGTAAATATAACATCAGCAGATGCCTCAAACAACCAGCGACAGTGCAGTTAACCAGCTCCCGTCCAATAGGCCATATTATGGTATATTTCCACTGATGTTATTAGGCATGATTCAACGATTTGACGATTATTGACGACCGATTATCGATTATCAAAATTAATAATCGTGGCACCTCTAATCATTGGGCACTCTTTTGAAAGTATTCATGATGGCAAACCTCCATACCAAATTTCATTCAGATCCAATAGCCCATTGCTGAGATATCTGCAAATGGACAAAAAGAAATACTTTTCAGATAAACAAATGCTCTCAAATGGAAAACCTGAATGTCATTTGGCACTCTTTTGAAAGCGGTCATGATGGTGAACCTCTGAACCAAATTTCAGGTGGATCCTGTAACCAATGGTTGAGATATATGCAGGTAGCCAGGTACGGATAAAAAACCCACATTTCCAGATAAACAAGAACACAGGGTAGGAACTGCTCCACGAGGCCGATACCTCTTCCGATCTTCGGTCCAGTTCTTATCCGATCTGATCAAGGTCACTGGGAATTTTCCATGGTAAATAACGCAAGTTTTAAACAACAGAGTAGGGTCATGCGAATTGGAGATTTTGATAGAATTGAATATCGAATCGAGTCAACTAAATTGAATCGAATATCGAATCGAATCATACCTGTGCATTGCTTTTAGGCATTTAATGTCAATGATTAGACGATTTGTGAAATCATAACTTATATGGCGATCAAAGGTCGTTCCTGATACTATTAACTTCAATTGAGAATTGTCGAGAAAAAAAAAATTAAAACGTCCATTCGTCATCACAACGATTAAATATATAACCACTAAACGGATTATCGGAATAAAATCACACGTAATTTTTAGAGTTTGCATGTACATGCACAATTGCAAATTGGCACTGGGCAACACCCATTGTTATAAACTTGAAGATGCAACAACAGTCGCAGGGTAGCCTGTTTATGTAGTACTGGATGCTTAGATGGGTCGATGTCCCTAACGCTTGCGATTTATATACCATGTTGCATTCATCACACAAGTAAGTTCCAGCACAGCATGCAGCTTTAAATTTATCATGTTTAAAATAAACATGAATAACGGACAACAAATTATCAAGTTTCAAGGTACGCTCCGAAACTGAAAGTCAACTTCAAACGAAAACTTTTGGATAGTCCAGACTAAATGCATATGAATTCTAGCTTTGAACATGGTAGACCCTACAACAGAGATTTATATCCAGTTCATTTGTTGTATATACATTGCCAGCTACCTCAACTATCAAGGCAAAGTAAATGTGGAATAGTAGAATTTATCCATTTTAAGAAATGTTCCAGTTCACTATTGATGGGTCCCAGTTCACCATTGATAAGATCCGTTCACTACCCGAACATCTTTGCAACAGATTTTTGATAAAATTTAATTGCTAATGGTTATTTTGATACGGTACAAGGTGTAAAGCATGTCTGTTTTGGACCAAGTACAAAAAACTTGCAAGTCAACTGGACATGGATTGATAGTGAACTGGACTGAAAATCACAAGAGGATCTTTTCTCGTGGAGCAAATCATACCCAGTGAAGATAGTTGCTGGCGGTCATGTTTTTTTAAATGACAGCTCCCATCTAGAGGCCATCCAAAAATCCATATGAAGTTCGGATTAGGGATGTGGCCTGCAGGGTGTGTCAAATGGATTTAGTCATGCAAAGAGTAAAATCCATTTTCACAATATTCTGTTTAAAAAAATGGACAAAACCTGCTGTGTGTATATACACCCCCCCCCCATGTTGGTTCATATACATGCAGAGCTTCAAGGGTGTGCCAAAGGATTTAGTCATGGAAAGAGTAAAATCAATTTGAACACTAAGTCCCATTGCATTGCACAATAAAATCTGTACCTCTGGAAAAATTCAACGGATGAAATCAGCTGTTAGTAAATACTATTTCCCCTATGTTGCTTCATAAACTTACCCAAGATTGTTAAAATACAACTTACGATGACCAACATGTAGAGCTTCAAGCTGTTACGGACTCAGAGACAGATGGACAGACTCACGGAACCCAGGGTCATACAAAAAATGGAAAAGTCTTAGAATGAATTTTGGAATACACAACGTATGACTCCTGAGAACTTCCAGTCAAACACTGATTTGTTCGATGACTGTTTTTCTACTTACCTGTGAATGCCAAAATGTGCATCCCGAAAAAAGTATTTATACCTATTTAATGAAAAAAGCTTCTAACCAATTTAACCTTAACCTATTTATAACGCGAAACACAGGACAACAACCAGGTATAATTAGGTGGTGTGCTGGAAGCAAATATATCAATGCGGAAAAAGAAAAACGGCAAATCAGCACAAGCATGGACCCGGTAAAGTTGGGTTTATATAAGTGCTGACAAAATCATGTTACGCGACATGCCAAGTACAGTCTGGCAGTGTTCCTCTTCTCTTTTGTGCAGACAAAATACTGAAAATATCCTAACTGCCACACACGGGGTGAGGTACACGCATTTTACCATTTATCTGTGTTTCAACCAGGCGCAGACAGCATACACACACATCAACATGGATCTGAAAACTGGACAAATCTCGAACGGGGTACATTAACCTGCTTAATACCACCCCTGGTTAAGTGGTCCTACTAATATGATATGATGCTCATGGGTCCTCCTACTGTATTGCTATAATCTTGGTAGGACAAACTGATGCATTTACGAAAAAGTATCTTTATATTTTATCTGTCATTTTCGCTGTGTTAGGAGATTTAAGAAAACACTCGAGTCAAACATTTATATGTTTGAGAAATTAAATACTGACTGTGCTGTTGTTTGTAAACTGACATGAATAACCATCTTGGTTTATATAGTAAATTTTAAACAACTAATACAGCCAGCATTAAAATATGTTAGATTTTGAATGCTTCATACACATAATGAATTTTACTGGATATGTTTGAATTATCAGAACACTGACTTCAGAAAAACTAATAAAAAATAAATTTTCTTGATACCAATCAGCAGGACCCACCGGCATCATCGAACATTAGCAGGACCATTTAGCAGGGGTGAATACTATTGAACAAGTCAGAGAACAGAATAGTTATACTGCAAGTTTTACCTACATTGAAATTACCTTTATCTATGTGAAGACTGTTGTGTTCTTGTACTCGTATCTGCACTCAATAACCCAATACACCTGGGAACACCAACAATAACCTACAAAAAGACATAAAAATATCATATTCACAGAAGAACAGAATGCATCTGACACTCAAACTTAAAGAGTTGTGAAACACATATACATATAGTTAAATAAATCTCCATTGGTCACTAAATTTTCCCATAGAGTTGAATTGGGTCATATCATAACCATTTTCAATTAACAATATTACTTTTTTCTCAACATTTTTACCCAAATATCATAATTGATTGAAACACCGATATAATCAAAAGTGCATAATTATCCAAAACAATTTGCTTGTGAAAGTATTAAATAACAGAAAACATTGTAATTTTTATCTCAACTTTACTTTGTAAAGTTTGAGCTATTGCCATGGCTATTTTCATGGTAGTCCACACACACACAGACGACAAAGCCATGGCAATAGCCAAAAAACATGGCCGCCGGCAGCCATCTTAAATTTTACTCTTTGCATGACTAAATCCTTTGACATGGGCTACAGGTCGTACCTTTAGTCTGATCATAAAATTTGTCATGGATGTTAATAATGACATGTAGATGGGAAAGAGTCATTTTGGGGTCATTCGGCCAAAAAACATGGCCACCAGCAGCCATCTTGGATTTTAATCTTTGTATGACTAAATCCGTTAGAACGGGGTACAGGTCGACCTTTAGTCCGATCATCATAGAATTTGTCATGGATGTTAATATTGACATCTGGGAAAGACAGACAATCCTATACTGGTAGTTGATAATGAATTCAAGTCACAGTTGTTGGCCATTATACATAAATAGTAGCCCTTGACGTAACAATAACAGGAAAAGTTGGGAAACATGTTCAAAAAAGCCTTCCCACCTCCCCTGTTGCACTCGAAATCTCATCAAAACGAATACGCTTCGGACATGAATAACTACGTATGCATTTATTTTGAACATGTTGTTTCCCAACTTTTCCTATTATTGTTACGTCTAGGACTGCTATTTATGTATAATGGCCAACAACTGTGATTTAAATATAAATATAAATATAAATAATGAACGCGGATTCAGCGTGGTCATGGTTTTTGACCGCGATAAAAATTCAGCAAATTCAGGGTTCATGCAGTTTGTTAAATTTTTCTCGCGGTCAAAATCACATGACTGATGACCACATTGAAACTGCCGTTTATTTCTTATAAACACATCAAAAAAAGAAAGTCCCCCTTAATATAATGTGTATTATTTTCGGAGATATTGGTTGGATTTTGGTTAAACTTTCCACAAATGATGATTGGAGCTAGAGACACAATTCGTGCGAAGGACAGCCATGTAAGTGGTGTTATGGACGACTGAGCATGAGTTGATTGGAGGAGGGGTGCTTTTCAAAAATGGCAAACACACAGGTAGAGTGATATCGGACACAGTATTGTTTCTTGATTACACATTGTGTACTGCCTGTAGTTTTTGTCAGAAAATGATGTTGTGAGTCCCCCTGCATGCTTTAGAGCATAACTTTGCCGAATGGGAACAGTACTAGTATGTACCCGGTCCATAATCATTCCCTTCAGTCATTCCATACCCCTTTAGCTGGGAAGGTTGAAATCCACCAGTAATAGGTCGAATACCAACCCAAAACAGAGGCATAGCTATTGGCCTTTTAGAGATGAATTTCTCCATAAAACATGTTTCCCGCCGCATGGGGTAATGCCAAAAAAACATACATAATTTAAGACAGTGAAACCAGCAGATTGGCAATATTGCAGATCGCCCCAGAACTGGAAGACTGAGGGTTACAACCGCTAGACAATATCGTTATTTAACAAATGCTACATTGCGTAGGATGACGACCAGGAGTGGTATGTATCAGCACCACGCATAAGACTAACATCGTCCCGGTTAATGGAAATCTGAATGTAGGAGCCCAGAACATTTATGGGACCAACTGAAGAGAGCTGTTTATCATCGTGTCAATGACCACGCCATGCTCGGTGACATGCACTGTCTGTTGCAGGACGAATGGAGGGTGATACTATTTACCGAGAACAACCGAGGACAACCGAGGACAACCGAGAACAAGTCTAAAATTATTAATTAAGTCATAATAATGTTCAATTATAGTGTGTATATCAATCTTAAGTGAATATTATATCATATTGACTTTTTAAATGACATATATGTATAGTTATTATTGGTATACCGAGAACTTGAAACATCGCAGCCTCCGTGCATGTTCTCGGTTGGGGGTGACACAAAGGCATGGGCCGTGCCTATATGTGTTAATTAACTAAGGCTTACTAACTGCATGATTGGTCTGTTTGGTGATCAAAATTCATCGATTTGTGTAAAGATTTGTTACTTTCTGAAATGAGCAAGTGAATGTGGATCGAACATTTCATGATATGATATGATGAGATATATAGAACTATACATGTATTTGACGTTCGAAAGAAAACTAAAAACATATCGGTCCATGAACAACATCATTAAATTATCGACGAACTGAAAACATTTAGAATTGAATTGAATATATTTTATTATAGTGACCTGTGTATAAATAGAATACATATGTGTACAAAATTTATGTTACATGTCCAATACACCCGACTGTTAAGGCCTATAAGTCACTTTAAGTCCAATATTTACATTAAATTGCACTGCGTGGTCTCGAAACTATAGACTGTCTCCTCTCGATTGCTTTATGTCCGATGTCCACTCCCCTGTTGAACTCAATGAGTCTCAGCGTGATATTTAGAACTGCCAGATCTAACATCGAACATCTTTCTTGACACAATGTTTCTGTATTTTGTATTCGTGTCCTCGGATGCCTTTGTGCAGTGCGTTCTCAAATAACCCAAACCTTTAGAGGATCAAAGTCGCTCTAAGCTCTATGTGGGCAATGTCTAGGCCCTGTGACTATAGGCAAAACAACTTTAAAGCTACCAGACACTCTTGTCAAACCGAGAAGGCACTGCAAACCGAGAACAAGCTTAGTTCATTAATGACTACCCTCAGCCGATGCGCTGCACGTTGAGGTATAACGATTACAATCGGTTAAGAATATATATGTTGGTTAAATGCATAAAGTTAACATTTTAATGAAAAAAATGGACGTCTACTGTATATGTCTATAATGTTTCCTGATATTTTAAGTACATGTATATAACACGTTATTTAACGCATATTTGACATTTTAGTCCGTAATCTTGGCATGAGTTAATTGGTTAAATGCCGTCTGTTTTGCGTAATTATATCAGCTTCTATGAGCTGTCTCATCAAATGTTCGATCCAATTTCACTTGCTGATTTAAGAAGAAACATGTCTTTATATACACAACTTAATGAATTTTGATCACCAATCAGACCCATCATGCAGCTAGTTCTTGGTTAATTAACACCTAGGCACGACTCATGCCTTTGTGTTACCGCCAACCGAGAACAAGGCGGCTGCGATGTTCCAGGTTCTTCGTATATCGGTATCTACATGTAGTCCAACAAATTGGACGATTCGGATTAAGACCTATTTTAATATTTGGACATTTAAATTATGTGGCCTTAATCCCTCATCGTCCAACAAAGGGCGTGAAAACTTTTAACGCTACGAAGCCGCAAGATTTATGTGGCAAGGACATGCCCCTTTAACTTACACTGTTCAAGTCCAATGACACAAATAAAACAATAAATAAAAAACACATACCTGTTGTTGGAATGTTTAGTATCATGACTCAACTAACTAGAATATTTTTTGTCACTTTTAATCCATTAAAATTTGATCAGAATACACACGTCAGAAATATCAACATCGTCTGCGTGAGCGATTACGCATGCGTCAAGGATCAGAAATCATGGATTTTTTTTAGGCCACACCAAACTTATTTCGCAGTTTCATTGTTCCAAACCACGTAGGAGCAGGCTGATTTTTATAGACATTATGGGATCTATATCCTTACAATTTTTCGGAGTGAATGATTTTTGTTCACATCTATATATTAAGTATATATGTAATAAGCGCTAGATAAAAACGCTAAGGCCTAAAAAAAAAATACGTTTGTTTCCGCTAACCCGACCGACCCTATTTTAAACCCCCAACCCTAAACTTTTTATTGACATTGCAAAAAAAAAAAAATTGGACCAAAAAAAAACAAACAAAAAATTGTATTTTAAATTTTTTTTTTTTTTAAATTTAGGTCCCAATTCATATCATAACAAGATGCAAAACATTTATATATTTATATATATTGACATAAGAAATTTAAGTTTACAAAAAGATTTAAGTTTAACAGTTGGAATCTTTGGCTTTATCTAGTTTTCATCTGTGAAAATTTCAAATAATTTGAGTTCAGGTATGTTATCATTCAGCGTTCAGACTTCAGTATTTCAATCAATTACAGCACAGGAACATTAACAATTTGATCAAATCAACCTGGTTATATCAAGTGGGATCTCATAATACCAAATGAAAAATTAACATAGAGATTAGTACCATATATAGTCATTACTACCTTAATACATGTACATTGTTTCTGTACTACATGTACATGTAGTATTTATGTACTACATGTACATGTAGTATATTATGTACGGTATGTGTCTCACTTGAATTTTATAAAATAGTCTATTTATGAACTAGAGTGATAATGGCAAGTCTCATTTCAAGCAGGATAAGCATAATCCATTGAACCAAAAGATATCTGACAACAACGTATAAGCATTTCCAATCCATACATATATAAAAAGTTCCAAAGTTATGCTTGAGAAACTTGATCAAATTGACCTATCAGTAAAATTCAAAATACTGACTCAAAGAGCCTTAGATTAGCTCTAAATGCAATGGATTTTCAAACAATTTCCAGGGGGGCGAATCCCCACCATCATCAGGGAGTCACCCTTCCCAAACATACCTCCGATCAGGCCTTCAGGTTATGCCTTTTGGCATATCATTGCCAAAAAATAGGTGTCCCCAAAAAATACCTAGATCCTTCACTGAATGCGGAGGAGAAGGTGGTGTTGTGAAGCCATCCTTAAGAGATCGATACAAGACGGTCACTCCAATATGTGAACAGTGCAGTGGTGCTGGATTGACTCCAGTTGTCGCCAGATCATATGGGAAATATTAGGATTATCAAAGACTATATTAGTATATAGACTAGTATATATGTAAATATTAAAGCATATGTAAGATTGAATTGGAGTGTCTAGTTCCTCTGTCATCTGGGTTAACCTGATTGGGGCTAAGAAGTGCATAGTTTGGGTTATTGACAAGTATTATACAGTTATTTTTAAAGATACTGAAGAAAAAAAAAGTTAACAAAAAAAAAAGAGTTAAGCCTACCTACCTACCCTAATATTTTTTAGCTCGTTAGCGGAAACAAAGGTATTTTTTGTTTAGGCCTAACTGGCTGTCAAGCCACATACAGTACAAAGACGCAAGGAAAGCTATAGTGGATGGGTGTCGAGTAGGCCTTCAGTTTCAACAATTGGAAAGTTTATGCCAAACATGTTGAATTTGTTTTGATATGCGAGTATTACTGTGGTCATATATTTAATGTGAAATTTGTAGTGATAAATCTAGATATATATAAACACATATATATAAATAGCATCATCGTCGAAATTGCTAGAAGTTCCATAGCAGACGTCTACATGTAAATGCGATTTTGAGCGCAATTTATTACCGGATGGGAATATAATCGCCGCCACGTGGTCACATATAAAAACGAGATTCGCTTTGATAATTGAGAATGACACAGCTATGAAAATGCATATATGTATATGAGTTCAATTATCTATACTATATATTTTGAAAACTCCGTATATATATATGTATGTGGGTACTTCATAGAATCCAAAACGCGTGTATTAATTGAGCTCAAACTTCCTATGTAAGTGTCAAATCCCACCGACACGACCGTGGTCGCGGTTTAGAGAAGCTCAGAGCACCCGTTCTCCAATCTCAAATCACCGCAAAGGCACGGCGTGGGTTAATCAAGTGATTATTTAATGAGCGTTTGTTTTTGACGCATCTCTATAAAGAGCGTCGGTTTCCCATTCAACGTTATTAGCATGCATCTGCAGAGTTAAGTGCTTGCCTATGCGGGCAGATTTATTGGAGCTCTTACAACATCATTGTTATAGTATGTATGACACTTAGGTCAGGGCTTAGGGGGGGTAGTTATAGGCATAATGCTTCTCAGAAATCCCGGTTACAAACCAACACTCACAATTTCGTATTTACGCAAACGTTATCGCTCGAAATTTATTCCGAAATCATCCCAGATAATCACGAATATAGCATCAGATTTCTCCCCAGATATACCGTTATAAAGCTACTGGAATCTGCCAATCTATACTATATATTTTGAGAACTACGTATATATATATATATATATATATATATATATATATATGTGTGTGTGTGTATATATGTGGGTACTTCATAGAATCGAAAACGCGTGTAGGAACGGGCATCCCCACGGCAATGTCGGCTTATAAGACATCTTTACTACACATGACAGCCGATGGACAATTGGTCTCTATATATGTACCAAAATTACGCCGCGTTGGTGACTGGGAAATTCCAGGGAATGCCGATTGAGCTCAAACTTGCTACCTACGGGAAGTGTCATATATATGTGTGTGTCCTTTATAGACTCGAACCGATTGAGCTCAAATTTGAAAACCAAAAAAAAATCGGGTAAAATTTAAAAACAAAATTAAAAAGACACAATTAACTCCTTGAAAAACCAAAAAAAATCGGGTAAAATTTAAAAACAAAAAATTAAATTAAAAAATTTTAAAAAGCACAATTAACTCATTGAAAAACAAAATAATTAACTCATTGAAAAACAAAAAATTAAATTAAAATTGTCATGTTTCTGACTATTGCCGAAATTTGCTGCAAATGCAGCACAAGTGTCTCGGAACCTGTTGCAATTGCTTTTTCGAACAAAGCCATGGGACGAATGCCGCCAGCGGCGGGCTAACCGGCTAGTTCTATATAATTTGTAGCCGCCACACAGATGTGATATTTGTAAGCTCTGTGTGCGTACAGGTACGATTTTAGTCGAGCGACTGAATATGATTGGCTACTTCCAATAAATAGTACGACTCAATCGTAAAAAATCTAAATATCGAAAATAAACCTATATAATCCGGCTTTTGGTGACAATTTGGTCATAGTTTTCGACTTGTGAACATTTCATGGGGCAGGTGGTCGTTGAATTCATCGATTACAACTGATTTACTTACTTCTCCGAGATTAAACTAACAAATCTGTAATTCTGACAACGTTTATATCACAATCTATGTTTGAACATAAAGAATACTATCTCCGCTACAAGTAAGACTCCTGTATTTGTAGAAAATTTCAGATAGAATGGTATTTCGAATAGAGCTGAAACGGTTGACCCATTCTTCTAACCGGTTAACCATCGGGGTTAACCGGATTTCAACCGGTTAACCGCTAAATTTCTAGCGGACTTCTCTCACACTAATTATGTCGACATTATGCCATGCTCCAGGGACAAACCTAGGTGTGAAGTAGTAGCTGAAATAAAGACCTTATTCACGGCATTTAACGATATTCAAAAACACGCATTCATTGTTCTTTTGCTGGATCTCGTGATGGGGAATGAGCAAGTGAAATTTGTGAATGGCAGGAGAGATCGCTTATTTGCCGTGATCAGCATATGTTTGGGCATTTGTAAAACGAGTAAAATAGTATGGGTATTGGTAAAACGAGTAACAAAACTATATATTAAAGATCTGTAATATATCACTATCATCATTGGTATATCCTCCAATGCATTATATATACAGACAAGAAAGTAATAACTAGAGAACAAAAAGGAAGGTCATGCAGTTAGTCCAGACTCGCAGTCCTATTCCGTATTCGAGCTATTCGTCGGTATCACTATCATGATAGCGGACACTAGTGTTGGGAGGTTATATAATTTACGTTTCGGTTTCGGTTTTAGTATGCAATCACTTAACATATAGCAATTACTGCCAAATTGAGTGTTAATTAGTCCCACAGGCACAACCAGTTACAGAGTAGCATGGAGCATCAATTTCCTTGATAAAAGGGAAGATTATTGAAGAAGTGTTGGGTTGCTTCAACTACGATGTCTGTTTGGTCACTCAATTGAATTGATCATATTAAATCACAACAGGGAGGAAGAACGGGAAGAGTGAAGACATTGTGCAGCTGATCTCAATCTTCAAACTTTGTCGACTTACATAGTTTTTATAAACCCCACTGTAAAACAGTTTTATATATAGTATGTCGTGGTGTGGTTCCAATTTGAATCCATGTTGCTTTCGTGCAGTATGCCACACAACGCCACTTTTACGTTGTCACTTCCTTGTGTGCATTCAGGCTTGATACACAGTGACTGCACACGTGCTTTTGTCGGAAGAAAACTTCAAAGGGTCGGAATTGATTGAAGGTCGCCGACACTTCCAGACAGTTCGAGAATTGCTACTAAGTATCTGATACTACCGCGTATACCAATTAATGCTTGCATTGCACTCTACTATCGGTGACACAGGATTTAGTATTAGTTTTGCATCATTTAACCTAATATTTTGAGGATTATTCACGTTCACATTCAACTGACAACGGGATGCGGTTACGTCCGGTTCATTTTTTTCTAACCGGTTACGTCGCTAACCGGATGCTAACCGGTTAACCGTCTAACCGTTTCAGCTCTAATTTCGAAGGGGTTATATCGGTGGTCACTGGTGTTGACCTGCTTCAAAATTCGTGCTAACTTGCCTTTCAGCTCTTTTATTAGACTAGAAGGGTTAAGATAATCGTAAATGTCCAAATATGAAAATATATCTTGACCCGAATAGTCTACTCTCCCCTGCCTAATAATAGTGATGGCCAAATAATAGTGATGGTGCACATTTTCGGGTGTTATTAATAATAGTGATGGTGCCAAATAATAGTGATGGCGCACAATGATGGCATTTTACCATATTTCTACTATAAATGAAGCAGAATGTAGGCCTTAATTAATTTGGCATTGTTGGGCAAGTTCCCATGCATGCAAGTTGTTTTCATTGGCTCCTTTAATAATGACATTAAGTAATTTGGTAACAGTACCGACATAAAACTTAAATCCGACATAAAACGTAAGTTGTGGTTAATAATGTGAAACTGTTGCCAAGTCATCGCATTCATAATTAAACTGTGCTTTGAATACACGGACATGTTATTGTATTGCTTTATTGCATAGATTTAAATACATGTTCCTGTGTACACACAGGAGCTACTGCGGTGTCGTAACTTTCCATTTATAGCCAAAACCAGTCACGCATGTGTGCACACGACTCACAGCTTCTGTGTCTTCATGATAGCGCATAATTGGGTCACGATAACAGTATTGTTTGGAGAAGTCGGCCACGTCAAGTTAAATTAGTTCATCAGTTGTCACTCAGATTAGTTTCACTGATTATTTTATAATATAAGCCTGGTGATGTGATTTTAGCATTAAGTCCCGTTTTGATAGTAGAAGTTGGTTCCGTCCCAACGATAATTAGTTGTCACTGTGTGATTATAAGCTTTGATGAGTTGTAATTAACTGCGATAATCCGTCTGTTTATACACGGACATCATGATCTAGAGGCCTAAATCCTGTTAGGAATGAGATTCTCCCACATTCCTGTCAACTTGTCGAGTGCACTTCTATTTTTTTTAGTGAGCTGCACGTTTTTTCTAACTTTTTGACTGAAAATTCCGCGACTTTGCAAGAACTTTAAATAATCGTGATGGCGCCTAATAATCGTGATGCTGTCGTATTTTTCTTTAAATAAATAAACGTGACGTCACGTTTATTTGGCAGGAGAGAGTAATTTGTTGGACTAATCGGTACCCATAATAATTACATATATGTCATCTAAAAGGTCAAACATGGTACGGTATAATATTCACTTCTGATTGATACATATACACTATAATTGAACATTATTATGACTTAACTATTAATTTTAGACTTGTTCTCGGTTGTCCTCGGTTGTTCTCGGTAAATAGTATCTCCGCGAATGGAGGAACATTCCAAAGCGTAGAATCGCCCCTCTCATCAACAGCATGCTACCCCGATGTTAGCAGGTTATCCCGCGACACGGTGGCTACACGCAATATTGATTCATTGAATAAAAACTCATTATCTTTTTTGTCATTTATAAAATCTACCCCACTCCCATTCAATCGATGCTCAGTCAGCCGTACTAGTAACACCACGCACATGGGCCATGACTGTCCTTCGCATGGATTGTGTCTCTAGCTCTAATAAGCATTTGTGAAAAGTTTCATCAAAATCCACCCACTATCTGAGTATCTCCGTAAATATTACATATTATATTAGGCAATTTAGGGGGGGGGGGGACTTTCTTTTTTTTATGTGTTTATTATTTTCCCAGTCCTGCTGACGTGACAAACCTCAGGCTCAACGCTTTGTAACATTACTGTAATACCATACTCACCGATCAACAAAATAATTGGAATATCTTCAATTCTGTTCAAAATATCTGCATCATGTCACGAGAAAGCAAAATATGGCATCCGATTCGGGCGACACGTGTGATTATAGCTATAAGTCTGATCATGCCATACTACTGTGCCAACGACCTTGGCCTTGATGTAGAATGTCAACCTTCACCCCCTGCTCTAGATTCGGCCGAGGGAATTTTCGGCTGGTTTTTATGTGGAAATAATTTTTATTAAATTTTTACATGAATAAATCATAGTTACTTCTATGATGTTTTGTCATTATTTTGTTTGACATATTTTATGAGATTATTTTATGATGATAAAGAAAGTTTATTCGGCGAATAAACTTTTCTTATCATAAGCCTTTTTTGAGTGAATCATTGATATTTTGTATGAATAAATCGAAGTTATTACTTACAAATTGTGTTGTAAATCCAAAATCACGTTCGAGCACAATAAGATAACATACAAGATGCGTTTCCATGGTCTTTGACACATATATTGATGTAGGACAACCTACACCTAAAAATAAACAGGAATACATGATATAGGCCTATACCGGTATATGTGATATACATGCAGGGATGTGGCTAGAGGTTACACACAACTAATTATTTTCCATAGGCGACAGTGTTAACTAAAAGTCCAGCCGGCCATGGGTTAAGCCTATTTGAACAAGTGGTCAATTTTCCCTTAGAACGTCATCCTCTGCACCAGTATGTCTTTTTCGGTATTGTTTTCAAACGATAATCTTGCATTTCCACAACTACCCCATTTACTGCACAAAAATCAGCAGCATAAAAATACTCAGACCCCTTCCCTAACTTCTGGACACCACTAGACTCTTCCTGGAGATCTAGACATACATGATCGCCATATTTACGTAGGCTATGATTTTCTGTTCCCGATTAGGTATATTTCCCTCAATGATAATCAACCAATCAGCAGCCAGATTTTTTTTATGCTGACTCTATATAATTAGTTGCTTGTAACCTATAAATTTATTTTGTAAAGAAAATCGACATTTGATCGTGTAAACCGCGCCAATTTTACAAAAAAAAGCTTTACTGTGATACGATAGTAATATAGGAGTAATTGAACATCCTATTATCTCCCAGTTGTACTTTAACCCACATACCCCGTTTTAAAATTAATTATTTTGGGTAAGAAATAGCACCAATAATCGATTCATGATAACTCTGGAAGCACAGTTTAGTAGAAAAGATACTAATGTCTCATATCATGCTTGCCATAGACAAATATACTGCACAGTGTCGCATGTCCCATGTCCATCCACTCACTAATGGGAATATTATGACCACAAATCTGACCACATCCAAATTTCAGGGTTTTTCATCATAATTTAATTTGTAAAATCCGACTCGCGTGCATAACGCACACGATAGAAAGGCATATGATGGGTTGAATTTTGTGGCAGTATCTTCAATATGCAATCGAATGTAGTATTTATATCCATATATATTCCTCCTGCGAACTCGACTTTCTGGGCTCATAGTAGCAATTACGATTCCGTGTACGACAGCATTGAAACACTTTTAAAAGATTGTAAGTCGGACGACTTTGTTATCTTGGGAGGGGATTTTAACTCGAGAACAGCGAAACGGCCGGATTATGTTACAGACGATTGCGATAGGTATGGCCCCCTTCCCAATACGTATAAAGTTGATGAAATCGCTGCACGAGAAAGTTTAGATGATAAAGTAAACCATTTTGGGCGACAACTCCTCTCATTATGTAAAGCTGCGTCACTGCGTATACTCAATGGAAGAACACCCGGCGATTCTTTTGGGAACTTTACGAGTTGTCAATATAATGGGTGCAGTGTAGTCGATTATATTATAGTGTCAGAGAAATATCTATCGGACGTGTCCTATTTCTGTGTCAAAAATCCAAATGAATTTTCAGATCACAGCCAGCTTGCTGTTCACTTAGAATATTTTCAAGAGAGTAGTAATTGTGATAACATGTTTATATATGAATATACTGTACCGAAATATTCATTGAAATGGACTAAAGATAGTGCAAACAAGGCAATAATGACTGTTAACAGCAAATGTTTCCAAGACGAATTATCGAGGTTAAGAGTATCGCGTTATGAAGAAACCGCAAATGACACAGAAAAAGCTGTAACTGACTTTACGGAACTTCTTAAAAGATTGAATAAGTCGGCATCCAAAACTGTAAAGAATGGTAAAATTAAGCAATATAAAAAACGTAGGTGGTTTAATGATAAGTGTAAAACACTAAAATGCATAATGCAAAAAGCTGTGCGCGAAATGAGAGAGCAGCCGCTGAACAAAAGTTTAATTGAAAAATTTTGCGCAGCCAAAAAAGCATATAAAAGGGAAACTAAATATAGAGCTAAATTATTCCGACACAAATTTGCAATAGAACTTGAAAACATGGAAACGTCAGATCCGAGTGAATACTGGAAGTTTATTAAAAAAATGAGAGATGATAGTAGGAAAGATAACGACGATCTTGATCCAGACATTAGTGTTAAATTCTTTAATGATTTATATTGCAATAGCGCTAATCGGGATAAAGATACTTTTATATGTAAAACAGACAAACCTAAGATCATTTGCGATCTCAATAATGATGAAATTTCGACCCTGGAAGTAATAGGCGTTCTGAAGAGTTTGAAAAATAATAAATCTCCAGGCAGTGACGGGCTGCGGAATGAACTATTGAAAGCCGTCGGACCGATTATGGCACAAGATTTAACAAAGTTGTTTAATTTGGTTCTGAACTCTTCATATTATCCTACATGTTGGAGCGAGTCCACACTGACACCTATCTATAAAAAAGGTGATCGTCACGATCCAAACAATTATAGAGCTATAGCTTTGAGCAGTTCTATAAGTAAAATATTTAACAAAATAATCAATACACGAATTTCCAAATTTTTGGATGATAATGATATTATAAGTGATAATCAATATGGATTTAGAAAAAATAGAAGCACGATTGATAGTGCGTTCATTTTAAAATCGCTAACTACTAAGTACCTGAAAGAGGCAAAACCTCTATATGCAGTATTTGTAGACTTCCGTAAGGCATTTGATACTGTCCACCGAGAGACAATGTTTACTAAATTGAAACATGTTGGTATCAATGGCAATATTATGAAAACTATTGAATCTATGTATGCGTCAAGTGCTTATTCGGTACGAACTAGCCAAGGTTATGGGCCTCATATGATTTCAAATATTGGCGTTAGACAAGGATGTATTATTTCTCCCACAATTTTCAAAATATTTATTGATGACATTAGCGCCGAATTTGATGATTCGTGCAAACCGGTTAAAGTTGGCGAAAAATCTCTAAGTCATATGCTATTTGCAGATGATCTGGTTATGCTATCTGAAACTGCTGAAGGTATGCAAAGATGTTTGAATAAATTGGAGAATTACAGCATAAGGAACAAAGTAGAAGTGAATCTTCAGAAAACTAAATGCCTGATATTCAGGAAACGAGCAACAAAAAAACTAACTGCCTTTAAATTAAGCAACACTCCGTTGGAAACAGTTAAGGAATATACCTATCTTGGTATTAAATTTTGTGCGAATGGAAAATTTTGCAAAGCCCAGATAGATGTTAACAACAAAGGGTTAAAAGCAATGTATAGTTTAATGTCATCCTTGCGCAAACATGAAATTTTCTCAGTACGCATTTGGTGTAAACTATTTGACAAGCTGATAAAACCTATCGTTTTATATGGTTGCGAAATATGGGCATCGCATATTAATATTAACAAGCTCGAATCTATTCCATGTGAAATTACACATGTTAAATTTTGTAAATCAGTGTTGGGTTTAAATAGAATGGCGTCTAATCACGCGACAAGAGCAGAATTGGGCAGATTTCCGATAGCACATGATGCGATAATGAATGCTGTAAGATATATGCTTAAACTGTCTGAAAGAAAACCGAATATGTTACTTCAGAATTCTGCCCAAATATGCGAGGAATATATAATTCCACCGTTTTTGGCAGAAGCACTTCACATGCCAAAAATAAGCGATTTAGAGAATAACCTATCGCTGGAATATCTCAATAAAGTCCGGGAAGAATTAAAATGCGTTCATATTCTAACGTTCAAAAACGAAATATTCGATGACAACAAGAAAAATGGTATGAATAAATTAAGAACGTATCGTTGTTTCAAAGAACAATATGAAATTGAACCATACTTACTCCAAATTACTAATTTTTATACGAGATCGTGTTTCAGTAAGCTTAGAGTAAGCAATCATAAGTTGCAGGTAGAGGTTGGGCGACACGCTCAGCCAAAAATACCTTACGAGAAACGCATATGTAAAAAATGTGAAGCAAATGAAATTGAAACGGAAGAACACTTTATAATGAGATGTGAAAAACATAACCATTTGCGGAAGAGATTTTTCACTGAAATAGGAGTTCACCAACCAATTTTCGTAAACTTTGATGAAATAGAAAAGTTCATATTCCTCATGAAGGCTGAACACCCGAGTATATGCAATCTGATCTGTAACATGGTTCGGCAGTTTTCCGCAAATAAATGAGAATATAGTGTTGAGTTACAAATACATGTTATATATATATTTTATATGAAATTGTCTTGACTTGTGTTTAAATTATCTGTATTATGACAACTGCCCCGCGTGGGTGTATTATGTCAATAAAAAATGTTATGTTATGTTATGTTATGTTATGTATAACTTTTGAAAACTAGTTACGTATCTCTACCATACGCTTTAAGGAATTTATCTGATTTTGAACAGTACAATGTTTAATTGGATTTGAAATAGACCCCCCCCCCCCTCAAAATTTCACAATCCGACAATGATTTGGTTCAATGATAGGCGGATCCATGTCCCTTTCAGTACTTTTTGGGAGTTTGAGTCGAATTCCTATTAGAGAAACTTCCATCACCTCGATTGTGTTATTTGAACATTAAATGTCCACCCATATGCACAAAATTGATGATTTTCATAAAGTTTCGCCTCCAGAAAAAGTTGAAGTTCCGGCGACAGAGGGTTAATAAATGTCTCGCATAATCTGAAATGATTCGGTAGGGCGTAAAAATACCATAGCTCAACAAAACGAGACAGTCTTTGTTTATCAGTGCTTCTAAATTCGCTGCCTTGAACGATATTTGAAAAATGTGAATTTTCTGCCTATATAATTCAAGAAGCGTAACTCTATATTATTAGTTGCTTGTAACCTATAGGGTCTCCGTTGGGGGTGTCCACCTTGGGAAATTCCAATTGCACCCCCCCCCCCCTGAATCAGAATCACAGTCCAAACACAAGTTTTGCATAATTCCATTTGCACCACCCCCCTTGAATTAGAATCACAGACCAAACACAAGTTTTGCATAATTCCATTTGCACCCCCTTGCACATCAGTCCTCAGGCCTAATATCATATGCATTCATAAACTATGTTGTTCTATATGCCCGGTATAAGAAAATTCAGATCTATACTTTAACCTGAGAATTGCATAAATCCTAACATCTAGTAGCCTACTCCAGACAAATGCACACGGCTGCGGGTAAGAGACGAGGACATTGTGTCCGTCCATGTTTGTTCAGCCCGGTGTGAGAAAATTTGGAAAACTATACAAGAAAATCGCAAATCCTAGTATCTAGACTGGCCTCAACTGAAGCTTCCCTAGTGTTGGAAATTTCAAACCTCATTCTCCATCTTAGGTTGGAAAATTCTCCAACTGATGACCATTTCAATCCACAAGTTGGACTGAATGTACTAAACTATTGTTTTGTTAAACTAATTAGCAGTTTTGTATTGGAAATTTTAAAGATGTAGAATATCGAATTAGTTGATGTATTGCTCGCCCCGGGCCAACTCGGTCGAAGGGATATAATGTCTTTATATTTAAGTTTTCTTTGGTGTCTTTTTGCTCGCCGCTCCTCTCGGTGCATTCTTCTTCAAATATAATGAAGCAGACTTCTTTGGGAATGCTCTAGGTCGACGGCTAGGACGTTTTGGGATGATTAAAAGTCAAACTGCGATCTGGAGGCTGAGTCCCGTAAAATGTGTAGATCCATGTCCAGCATGAGTATGGCGTTAAACATGGTATGGGACTCTAGCCTACATAAGGGAGTTGCC
Organism: Siphonodentalium dalli; assembly: GCA_032622095.1. NCBI lineage: Eukaryota > Metazoa > Mollusca > Scaphopoda > Gadilida > Siphonodentaliidae > Siphonodentalium > Siphonodentalium dalli. The sequence goes on from CP136064.1 coordinate 255,342,685, forward strand.
CGGCAATAACAAGTAAGCAAGAACATCGGGGATAGCATAAGAAAACAGTCCTATATAAGACCATATACCGGAACACACCCATACGCCTCCTACCATCACAAACCAATGGATTAAAAATTATTATTGACTGATGTGGGCTGTGATATGATGCATCTAGACATACGGACATTATAAGGTCGCAGCATGAGAAGGAGCTTGGTATTGCATGACCAATTATATCATTGCAACATGACAAATATACTGTGAACTGTGACGTACATGCCCACACCCCTCCCATCTCCTGCCCACATCCCTTGCATACCCATCCCCAAAATCGTTATAGTTGTCGCACATCATTGCACCACCTGTAAATGTATATACACAGCAACTTTAAATAATATTAATGTAAAATATTGGTATAAGGGTCCTGCCCTCATCTGCCATCATAAGCCCATGCAGTGTTTGTGGGGTCCTGTTGTATATAAAATGTTATTATTCGATCATATCAAACACAACTTATTGAACTTGAACTTATCTATATCGCGATGTTCTGTAAACTCTGAGGTGTTTTATAATAACTAATAAACTGTCATGATATTGAATCATTTGGGGAATGATATATGTGCATGGCAGCTTATACCTACACATTCCATGTACAATTCGCTTAATTTTGGTGTGATTCATATTCTTGAATACATGCAGGTGGTGAATTAGTAGGCGCGTTAAGACATATTTGTGTATATTTTCCGATTAGCGGACGAACGAACGACGACGTTATCTGACTCTTCGTAAGTTATAACACTTTGCATTACGTCTCGTCCAATTAATACGAAATATGCAATCGACGATCTTAACAATCAGATATAAAGTCATATATGTTCACTCGTGATACATACAGATGATAAAGAGACAGTTTTTAAATGGTCATATCTGAATTCAACAAACCTATGCTATATACCAGATGGGAAACCAATACCAAACCGCAGATAGTCACGTTCCGAAATTATGATACCAAAATTATCAACTTAGGGGCGGAAGGTTGGGGTATGGGACGGTATGCGCTGACACTCATTCATTCAATTTAAAAATATCATATATTAAAATGGTTTACGGGCACGCGAACGGATAGAAAATAGTTTCAATTCAATTGAGAACTGCAAGCGAAAGTCCGCGCATAAGACGGATTGTGCTTTATGAAAATGTGGTCCATGCCGAGAAGTCTTATAACATTATACGGCTGACACCACAGTTTCGTTCATTTTCAAATATAAAAGTCGAGAATTTTTTTTGTAAAAAATGGGCGTTTTAAAAAAAGTGAAAACAAAACGAACTACTATTCTAAAACTAATGAATTTTGAGCGTTTTTGGACTCAAAATATGTCAATTTTAAGCCGCACCGCGATAAAACCGCAGAATCACGACCGGCTGACAAGACAGACAGCCGACATAGAGTGATTACCCATTAGCCAATATAACAATTAACGCAGTGCGCCGAACAGGAATGGATGTTGAAATAATTATATCGCCAGTGGTCATTGGTGGAATTTTTAAAATTCAAAATTTCCTGGTTTGGTCTTCTGTCTATGTTTAAGACGCTCACATAGACCAAATCCAGCTGTTGCGCTTCGTCTAGGAGAAGATCTGGGCACAAGCACTTTCTACACATGGACTTTATTAGTACATTTTTTGATGTGTTATAACTTGGCCATTTCTCAACCGATTTACAAAATTCTTTCACGAGTAGCATCAGAACGTCCTATAGATACACGACAGTAAAAATGGTTGGAATCGGTGACAAGAAAAAAATTGACAAATTTTGCACCCCTCCCCAGGTCAACAAATTGTTTTCGGACCTTGGTGAAAATTCCCCCGATTTGTACCCTTTCGTTAGTTAACACGATTACGAGAACCGAATTCAGCTGCTTTGCTTTTTATAGGAGAAGATCTGGCCACAAACATTTTCCAAAAAAAAATTGTAAGGGGCATAACTCTGGAAAGCAAGTTGGGACATAAAACTAAATGCTTCGATTCCATGTAGCTTGGCAAGGTGCGTATACCTACTAAATTTCAATGTTCCACCTTTTAAACTTTCTGAGATATAAGGGTTACAAAATATATTAAGAAGCATAATAATAATAGGAAAAATAAAAAATTGAATAACAATATACTTCCATATTAAAATATGGAAGTATAATAAGGGAATCGCGCGGAATTGATTGGAATGTCGATAGTATGGTTTATTGACATTTCTGTGTTCAGTTGGAACGTTCTGTTGTGACCCCCACCGATGCCTCGAAATTTGACGACGCGGGTAGAAAATTCGCCATATATCGGCCAATTTTCGAGATAACGAGCTAATTTTTGCGTAATTGTGTTCGTATTTGATGCCCCTTTAATATTTAGCAGGGTTCTGGTGAGGTATTGTGGCGATATTTTACTATGTAGGCCAATATGTATGTTGTTCAGTACATACTTTTCGAATATCTCTGGCCTCCATCGACATATTACGGCAAGTGTGTAATCGTTTAGAAGTACTAACAATTCCCCATCGAATGACACCAAATACGTGACGATTGGTTGAAGGAATTTAAATTCATAGTGCATTTTCTGTAAACTTGAAGAAAAGGAAGGGGCCACAATTTCTACATTTGTCAACCGATTCATAAAATTCACTCATAATGACACTCAGTACATCTTATAGATACCTCACAACCATTTTGGTTCAAATCGGCGACAAAAAAAAATTGACAAATTTTGCCCCTCCCCTAGCCCCGAAAAATTTGAGCGGACCTTTGTCAAAATTTCCTGGTTTGGTCTTCTGTCTATGTTTAAGACGCTCACATAGACCAAATCCAGCTGTTGCGCTTCGTCTAGGAGAAGATCTGGGCACAAGCACTTTCTACACATGGACTTTATTAGTACATTTTTTGATGTGTTATAACTTGGCCATTTCTCAACCGATTTACAAAATTCTTTCACGAGTAGCATCAGAACGTCCTATAGATACACGACAGTAAAAATGGTTGGAATCGGTGACAAGAAAAAAATTGACAAATTTTGCACCCCTCCCCAGGTCAACAAATTGTTTTCGGACCTTGGTGAAAATTCCCCCGATTTGTACCCTTTCGTTAGTTAACACGATTACGAGAACCGAATTCAGCTGCTTTGCTTTTTATAGGAGAAGATCTGGCCACAAACATTTTCCAAAAAAAAATTGTAAGGGGCATAACTCTGGAAAGCAAGTTGGGACATAAAACTAAATGCTTCGATTCCATGTAGCTTGGCAAGGTGCGTATACCTACTAAATTTCAATGTTCCACCTTTTAAACTTTCTGAGATATAAGGGTTACAAAATATATTAAGAAGCATAATAATAATAGGAAAAATAAAAAATTGAATAACAATATACTTCCATATTAAAATATGGAAGTATAATAAGGGAATCGCGCGGAATTGATTGGAATGTCGATAGTATGGTTTATTGACATTTCTGTGTTCAGTTGGAACGTTCTGTTGTGACCCCCACCGATGCCTCGAAATTTGACGACGCGGGTAGAAAATTCGCCATATATCGGCCAATTTTCGAGATAACGAGCTAATTTTTGCGTAATTGTGTTCGTATTTGATGCCCCTTTAATATTTAGCAGGGTTCTGGTGAGGTATTGTGGCGATATTTTACTATGTAGGCCAATATGTATGTTGTTCAGTACATACTTTTCGAATATCTCTGGCCTCCATCGACATATTACGGCAAGTGTGTAATCGTTTAGAAGTACTAACAATTCCCCATCGAATGACACCAAATACGTGACGATTGGTTGAAGGAATTTAAATTCATAGTGCATTTTCTGTAAACTTGAAGAAAAGGAAGGGGCCACAATTTCTACATTTGTCAACCGATTCATAAAATTCACTCATAATGACACTCAGTACATCTTATAGATACCTCACAACCATTTTGGTTCAAATCGGCGACAAAAAAAAATTGACAAATTTTGCCCCTCCCCTAGCCCCGAAAAATTTGAGCGGACCTTTGTCAAAATTTCCTGGTTTGGTCTTCTGTCTATGTTTAAGACGCTCACATAGACCAAATCCAGCTGTTGCGCTTCGTCTAGGAGAAGATCTGGGCACAAGCACTTTCTACACATGGACTTTATTAGTACATTTTTTGATGTGTTATAACTTGGCCATTTCTCAACCGATTTACAAAATTCTTTCACGAGTAGCATCAGAACGTCCTATAGATACACGACAGTAAAAATGGTTGGAATCGGTGACAAGAAAAAAATTGACAAATTTTGCACCCCTCCCCAGGTCAACAAATTGTTTTCGGACCTTGGTGAAAATTCCCCCGATTTGTACCCTTTCGTTAGTTAACACGATTACGAGAACCGAATTCAGCTGCTTTGCTTTTTATAGGAGAAGATCTGGCCACAAACATTTTCCAAAAAAAAATTGTAAGGGGCATAACTCTGGAAAGCAAGTTGGGACATAAAACTAAATGCTTCGATTCCATGTAGCTTGGCAAGGTGCGTATACCTACTAAATTTCAATGTTCCACCTTTTAAACTTTCTGAGATATAAGGGTTACAAAATATATTAAGAAGCATAATAATAATAGGAAAAATAAAAAATTGAATAACAATATACTTCCATATTAAAATATGGAAGTATAATAAGGGAATCGCGCGGAATTGATTGGAATGTCGATAGTATGGTTTATTGACATTTCTGTGTTCAGTTGGAACGTTCTGTTGTGACCCCCACCGATGCCTCGAAATTTGACGACGCGGGTAGAAAATTCGCCATATATCGGCCAATTTTCGAGATAACGAGCTAATTTTTGCGTAATTGTGTTCGTATTTGATGCCCCTTTAATATTTAGCAGGGTTCTGGTGAGGTATTGTGGCGATATTTTACTATGTAGGCCAATATGTATGTTGTTCAGTACATACTTTTCGAATATCTCTGGCCTCCATCGACATATTACGGCAAGTGTGTAATCGTTTAGAAGTACTAACAATTCCCCATCGAATGACACCAAATACGTGACGATTGGTTGAAGGAATTTAAATTCATAGTGCATTTTCTGTAAACTTGAAGAAAAGGAAGGGGCCACAATTTCTACATTTGTCAACCGATTCATAAAATTCACTCATAATGACACTCAGTACATCTTATAGATACCTCACAACCATTTTGGTTCAAATCGGCGACAAAAAAAAATTGACAAATTTTGCCCCTCCCCTAGCCCCGAAAAATTTGAGCGGACCTTTGTCAAAATTTCCTGGTTTGGTCTTCTGTCTATGTTTAAGACGCTCACATAGACCAAATCCAGCTGTTGCGCTTCGTCTAGGAGAAGATCTGGGCACAAGCACTTTCTACACATGGACTTTATTAGTACATTTTTTGATGTGTTATAACTTGGCCATTTCTCAACCGATTTACAAAATTCTTTCACGAGTAGCATCAGAACGTCCTATAGATACACGACAGTAAAAATGGTTGGAATCGGTGACAAGAAAAAAATTGACAAATTTTGCACCCCTCCCCAGGTCAACAAATTGTTTTCGGACCTTGGTGAAAATTCCCCCGATTTGTACCCTTTCGTTAGTTAACACGATTACGAGAACCGAATTCAGCTGCTTTGCTTTTTATAGGAGAAGATCTGGCCACAAACATTTTCCAAAAAAAAATTGTAAGGGGCATAACTCTGGAAAGCAAGTTGGGACATAAAACTAAATGCTTCGATTCCATGTAGCTTGGCAAGGTGCGTATACCTACTAAATTTCAATGTTCCACCTTTTAAACTTTCTGAGATATAAGGGTTACAAAATATATTAAGAAGCATAATAATAATAGGAAAAATAAAAAATTGAATAACAATATACTTCCATATTAAAATATGGAAGTATAATAAGGGAATCGCGCGGAATTGATTGGAATGTCGATAGTATGGTTTATTGACATTTCTGTGTTCAGTTGGAACGTTCTGTTGTGACCCCCACCGATGCCTCGAAATTTGACGACGCGGGTAGAAAATTCGCCATATATCGGCCAATTTTCGAGATAACGAGCTAATTTTTGCGTAATTGTGTTCGTATTTGATGCCCCTTTAATATTTAGCAGGGTTCTGGTGAGGTATTGTGGCGATATTTTACTATGTAGGCCAATATGTATGTTGTTCAGTACATACTTTTCGAATATCTCTGGCCTCCATCGACATATTACGGCAAGTGTGTAATCGTTTAGAAGTACTAACAATTCCCCATCGAATGACACCAAATACGTGACGATTGGTTGAAGGAATTTAAATTCATAGTGCATTTTCTGTAAACTTGAAGAAAAGGAAGGGGCCACAATTTCTACATTTGTCAACCGATTCATAAAATTCACTCATAATGACACTCAGTACATCTTATAGATACCTCACAACCATTTTGGTTCAAATCGGCGACAAAAAAAAATTGACAAATTTTGCCCCTCCCCTAGCCCCGAAAAATTTGAGCGGACCTTTGTCAAAATTTCCTGGTTTGGTCTTCTGTCTATGTTTAAGACGCTCACATAGACCAAATCCAGCTGTTGCGCTTCGTCTAGGAGAAGATCTGGGCACAAGCACTTTCTACACATGGACTTTATTAGTACATTTTTTGATGTGTTATAACTTGGCCATTTCTCAACCGATTTACAAAATTCTTTCACGAGTAGCATCAGAACGTCCTATAGATACACGACAGTAAAAATGGTTGGAATCGGTGACAAGAAAAAAATTGACAAATTTTGCACCCCTCCCCAGGTCAACAAATTGTTTTCGGACCTTGGTGAAAATTCCCCCGATTTGTACCCTTTCGTTAGTTAACACGATTACGAGAACCGAATTCAGCTGCTTTGCTTTTTATAGGAGAAGATCTGGCCACAAACATTTTCCAAAAAAAAATTGTAAGGGGCATAACTCTGGAAAGCAAGTTGGGACATAAAACTAAATGCTTCGATTCCATGTAGCTTGGCAAGGTGCGTATACCTACTAAATTTCAATGTTCCACCTTTTAAACTTTCTGAGATATAAGGGTTACAAAATATATTAAGAAGCATAATAATAATAGGAAAAATAAAAAATTGAATAACAATATACTTCCATATTAAAATATGGAAGTATAATAAGGGAATCGCGCGGAATTGATTGGAATGTCGATAGTATGGTTTATTGACATTTCTGTGTTCAGTTGGAACGTTCTGTTGTGACCCCCACCGATGCCTCGAAATTTGACGACGCGGGTAGAAAATTCGCCATATATCGGCCAATTTTCGAGATAACGAGCTAATTTTTGCGTAATTGTGTTCGTATTTGATGCCCCTTTAATATTTAGCAGGGTTCTGGTGAGGTATTGTGGCGATATTTTACTATGTAGGCCAATATGTATGTTGTTCAGTACATACTTTTCGAATATCTCTGGCCTCCATCGACATATTACGGCAAGTGTGTAATCGTTTAGAAGTACTAACAATTCCCCATCGAATGACACCAAATACGTGACGATTGGTTGAAGGAATTTAAATTCATAGTGCATTTTCTGTAAACTTGAAGAAAAGGAAGGGGCCACAATTTCTACATTTGTCAACCGATTCATAAAATTCACTCATAATGACACTCAGTACATCTTATAGATACCTCACAACCATTTTGGTTCAAATCGGCGACAAAAAAAAATTGACAAATTTTGCCCCTCCCCTAGCCCCGAAAAATTTGAGCGGACCTTTGTCAAAATTTCCTGGTTTGGTCTTCTGTCTATGTTTAAGACGCTCACATAGACCAAATCCAGCTGTTGCGCTTCGTCTAGGAGAAGATCTGGGCACAAGCACTTTCTACACATGGACTTTATTAGTACATTTTTTGATGTGTTATAACTTGGCCATTTCTCAACCGATTTACAAAATTCTTTCACGAGTAGCATCAGAACGTCCTATAGATACACGACAGTAAAAATGGTTGGAATCGGTGACAAGAAAAAAATTGACAAATTTTGCACCCCTCCCCAGGTCAACAAATTGTTTTCGGACCTTGGTGAAAATTCCCCCGATTTGTACCCTTTCGTTAGTTAACACGATTACGAGAACCGAATTCAGCTGCTTTGCTTTTTATAGGAGAAGATCTGGCCACAAACATTTTCCAAAAAAAAATTGTAAGGGGCATAACTCTGGAAAGCAAGTTGGGACATAAAACTAAATGCTTCGATTCCATGTAGCTTGGCAAGGTGCGTATACCTACTAAATTTCAATGTTCCACCTTTTAAACTTTCTGAGATATAAGGGTTACAAAATATATTAAGAAGCATAATAATAATAGGAAAAATAAAAAATTGAATAACAATATACTTCCATATTAAAATATGGAAGTATAATAAGGGAATCGCGCGGAATTGATTGGAATGTCGATAGTATGGTTTATTGACATTTCTGTGTTCAGTTGGAACGTTCTGTTGTGACCCCCACCGATGCCTCGAAATTTGACGACGCGGGTAGAAAATTCGCCATATATCGGCCAATTTTCGAGATAACGAGCTAATTTTTGCGTAATTGTGTTCGTATTTGATGCCCCTTTAATATTTAGCAGGGTTCTGGTGAGGTATTGTGGCGATATTTTACTATGTAGGCCAATATGTATGTTGTTCAGTACATACTTTTCGAATATCTCTGGCCTCCATCGACATATTACGGCAAGTGTGTAATCGTTTAGAAGTACTAACAATTCCCCATCGAATGACACCAAATACGTGACGATTGGTTGAAGGAATTTAAATTCATAGTGCATTTTCTGTAAACTTGAAGAAAAGGAAGGGGCCACAATTTCTACATTTGTCAACCGATTCATAAAATTCACTCATAATGACACTCAGTACATCTTATAGATACCTCACAACCATTTTGGTTCAAATCGGCGACAAAAAAAAATTGACAAATTTTGCCCCTCCCCTAGCCCCGAAAAATTTGAGCGGACCTTTGTCAAAATTTCCTGGTTTGGTCTTCTGTCTATGTTTAAGACGCTCACATAGACCAAATCCAGCTGTTGCGCTTCGTCTAGGAGAAGATCTGGGCACAAGCACTTTCTACACATGGACTTTATTAGTACATTTTTTGATGTGTTATAACTTGGCCATTTCTCAACCGATTTACAAAATTCTTTCACGAGTAGCATCAGAACGTCCTATAGATACACGACAGTAAAAATGGTTGGAATCGGTGACAAGAAAAAAATTGACAAATTTTGCACCCCTCCCCAGGTCAACAAATTGTTTTCGGACCTTGGTGAAAATTCCCCCGATTTGTACCCTTTCGTTAGTTAACACGATTACGAGAACCGAATTCAGCTGCTTTGCTTTTTATAGGAGAAGATCTGGCCACAAACATTTTCCAAAAAAAAATTGTAAGGGGCATAACTCTGGAAAGCAAGTTGGGACATAAAACTAAATGCTTCGATTCCATGTAGCTTGGCAAGGTGCGTATACCTACTAAATTTCAATGTTCCACCTTTTAAACTTTCTGAGATATAAGGGTTACAAAATATATTAAGAAGCATAATAATAATAGGAAAAATAAAAAATTGAATAACAATATACTTCCATATTAAAATATGGAAGTATAATAAGGGAATCGCGCGGAATTGATTGGAATGTCGATAGTATGGTTTATTGACATTTCTGTGTTCAGTTGGAACGTTCTGTTGTGACCCCCACCGATGCCTCGAAATTTGACGACGCGGGTAGAAAATTCGCCATATATCGGCCAATTTTCGAGATAACGAGCTAATTTTTGCGTAATTGTGTTCGTATTTGATGCCCCTTTAATATTTAGCAGGGTTCTGGTGAGGTATTGTGGCGATATTTTACTATGTAGGCCAATATGTATGTTGTTCAGTACATACTTTTCGAATATCTCTGGCCTCCATCGACATATTACGGCAAGTGTGTAATCGTTTAGAAGTACTAACAATTCCCCATCGAATGACACCAAATACGTGACGATTGGTTGAAGGAATTTAAATTCATAGTGCATTTTCTGTAAACTTGAAGAAAAGGAAGGGGCCACAATTTCTACATTTGTCAACCGATTCATAAAATTCACTCATAATGACACTCAGTACATCTTATAGATACCTCACAACCATTTTGGTTCAAATCGGCGACAAAAAAAAATTGACAAATTTTGCCCCTCCCCTAGCCCCGAAAAATTTGAGCGGACCTTTGTCAAAATTTCCTGGTTTGGTCTTCTGTCTATGTTTAAGACGCTCACATAGACCAAATCCAGCTGTTGCGCTTCGTCTAGGAGAAGATCTGGGCACAAGCACTTTCTACACATGGACTTTATTAGTACATTTTTTGATGTGTTATAACTTGGCCATTTCTCAACCGATTTACAAAATTCTTTCACGAGTAGCATCAGAACGTCCTATAGATACACGACAGTAAAAATGGTTGGAATCGGTGACAAGAAAAAAATTGACAAATTTTGCACCCCTCCCCAGGTCAACAAATTGTTTTCGGACCTTGGTGAAAATTCCCCCGATTTGTACCCTTTCGTTAGTTAACACGATTACGAGAACCGAATTCAGCTGCTTTGCTTTTTATAGGAGAAGATCTGGCCACAAACATTTTCCAAAAAAAAATTGTAAGGGGCATAACTCTGGAAAGCAAGTTGGGACATAAAACTAAATGCTTCGATTCCATGTAGCTTGGCAAGGTGCGTATACCTACTAAATTTCAATGTTCCACCTTTTAAACTTTCTGAGATATAAGGGTTACAAAATATATTAAGAAGCATAATAATAATAGGAAAAATAAAAAATTGAATAACAATATACTTCCATATTAAAATATGGAAGTATAATAAGGGAATCGCGCGGAATTGATTGGAATGTCGATAGTATGGTTTATTGACATTTCTGTGTTCAGTTGGAACGTTCTGTTGTGACCCCCACCGATGCCTCGAAATTTGACGACGCGGGTAGAAAATTCGCCATATATCGGCCAATTTTCGAGATAACGAGCTAATTTTTGCGTAATTGTGTTCGTATTTGATGCCCCTTTAATATTTAGCAGGGTTCTGGTGAGGTATTGTGGCGATATTTTACTATGTAGGCCAATATGTATGTTGTTCAGTACATACTTTTCGAATATCTCTGGCCTCCATCGACATATTACGGCAAGTGTGTAATCGTTTAGAAGTACTAACAATTCCCCATCGAATGACACCAAATACGTGACGATTGGTTGAAGGAATTTAAATTCATAGTGCATTTTCTGTAAACTTGAAGAAAAGGAAGGGGCCACAATTTCTACATTTGTCAACCGATTCATAAAATTCACTCATAATGACACTCAGTACATCTTATAGATACCTCACAACCATTTTGGTTCAAATCGGCGACAAAAAAAAATTGACAAATTTTGCCCCTCCCCTAGCCCCGAAAAATTTGAGCGGACCTTTGTCAAAATTTCCTGGTTTGGTCTTCTGTCTATGTTTAAGACGCTCACATAGACCAAATCCAGCTGTTGCGCTTCGTCTAGGAGAAGATCTGGGCACAAGCACTTTCTACACATGGACTTTATTAGTACATTTTTTGATGTGTTATAACTTGGCCATTTCTCAACCGATTTACAAAATTCTTTCACGAGTAGCATCAGAACGTCCTATAGATACACGACAGTAAAAATGGTTGGAATCGGTGACAAGAAAAAAATTGACAAATTTTGCACCCCTCCCCAGGTCAACAAATTGTTTTCGGACCTTGGTGAAAATTCCCCCGATTTGTACCCTTTCGTTAGTTAACACGATTACGAGAACCGAATTCAGCTGCTTTGCTTTTTATAGGAGAAGATCTGGCCACAAACATTTTCCAAAAAAAAATTGTAAGGGGCATAACTCTGGAAAGCAAGTTGGGACATAAAACTAAATGCTTCGATTCCATGTAGCTTGGCAAGGTGCGTATACCTACTAAATTTCAATGTTCCACCTTTTAAACTTTCTGAGATATAAGGGTTACAAAATATATTAAGAAGCATAATAATAATAGGAAAAATAAAAAATTGAATAACAATATACTTCCATATTAAAATATGGAAGTATAATAAGGGAATCGCGCGGAATTGATTGGAATGTCGATAGTATGGTTTATTGACATTTCTGTGTTCAGTTGGAACGTTCTGTTGTGACCCCCACCGATGCCTCGAAATTTGACGACGCGGGTAGAAAATTCGCCATATATCGGCCAATTTTCGAGATAACGAGCTAATTTTTGCGTAATTGTGTTCGTATTTGATGCCCCTTTAATATTTAGCAGGGTTCTGGTGAGGTATTGTGGCGATATTTTACTATGTAGGCCAATATGTATGTTGTTCAGTACATACTTTTCGAATATCTCTGGCCTCCATCGACATATTACGGCAAGTGTGTAATCGTTTAGAAGTACTAACAATTCCCCATCGAATGACACCAAATACGTGACGATTGGTTGAAGGAATTTAAATTCATAGTGCATTTTCTGTAAACTTGAAGAAAAGGAAGGGGCCACAATTTCTACATTTGTCAACCGATTCATAAAATTCACTCATAATGACACTCAGTACATCTTATAGATACCTCACAACCATTTTGGTTCAAATCGGCGACAAAAAAAAATTGACAAATTTTGCCCCTCCCCTAGCCCCGAAAAATTTGAGCGGACCTTTGTCAAAATTTCCTTGTTTGGTCTTCTGTCTATGTTTAAGACGCTCACATAGACCAAATCCAGCTGTTGCGCTTCGTCTAGGAGAAGATCTGGGCACAAGCACTTTCTACACATGGACTTTATTAGTACATTTTTTGATGTGTTATAACTTGGCCATTTCTCAACCGATTTACAAAATTCTTTCACGAGTAGCATCAGAACGTCCTATAGATACACGACAGTAAAAATGGTTGGAATCGGTGACAAGAAAAAAATTGACAAATTTTGCACCCCTCCCCAGGTCAACAAATTGTTTTCGGACCTTGGTGAAAATTCCCCCGATTTGTACCCTTTCGTTAGTTAACACGATTACGAGAACCGAATTCAGCTGCTTTGCTTTTTATAGGAGAAGATCTGGCCACAAACATTTTCCAAAAAAAAATTGTAAGGGGCATAACTCTGGAAAGCAAGTTGGGACATAAAACTAAATGCTTCGATTCCATGTAGCTTGGCAAGGTGCGTATACCTACTAAATTTCAATGTTCCACCTTTTAAACTTTCTGAGATATAAGGGTTACAAAATATATTAAGAAGCATAATAATAATAGGAAAAATAAAAAATTGAATAACAATATACTTCCATATTAAAATATGGAAGTATAATAATAATAATAATAATGAAAAATAATCGAAAAAGGGCCATAACTCTGTCAAAATATATTGGACCAACATCCGGATAGCATTATTTTTAGTAGACCTTAGATGCCTACATTCGCTAGAGATTTCGCGGTCCTCCTCCCATTAGTTTCTGAGTATTTCCAATTAAACAGAAAACGGCCGCAGTAGAAAAACAATATACTTCCTTGGTTACACCATGGAAGTATAATAATAGGGCAAATCATGAGCTCAATAAATCGCAGTTAAGGGACGGAAAATATGAATTAGGATGATTATATCTTTCCCTTAACATGTGTGGGTTGATCTCAAGTGTTTGGGAGTGACCCCACCCCTGCCTCGAAATTGGGTGACGGGATTGGGAAATAGTCAAACCCGGCCCAAAATGCGAATTTTGAGAGCCCGTAACTCCGTTATTTTCCAATGGATTTAAAAATTGTTTTTAGTATTGTGATCAGCTACTTACATTGATTATTTGTTATAAATTTTGTCTGATTCAGAGACGAATAACATTTTGTTTATTGGAAAGAATACGGGCCCACATTCAAAGTTTGAGGGCCCAAATCTCCGCCATTTTTTAACGGATTTACAATCTGTTTTCAGTTTTATGATCAACGTGTATGGTATATGTTATATATCAAGTTTCATATGATTCGGAGACGAAATAAATTTTGGTACCCCGGACCACCCCTCCCCTGACCCACAACACTGAACCGACACTGGCAAAATTTGGCTCATCGCGTGCTCTCTTCAGACCGCACGCATTGGCGTATCAGTTGACATCCAAAGTTTGACATCTTCGGAGGAGATGTGATCACAAGCATATGGGGCCAAATTTGCATTGTTTGAAGGCCCACAACTCTGACATTTTTCAATGGATTTTCGAAATTCTTTCAGTTTCTAGATCGGTTGGCGGTATGGATGTTATATTCCAAGTTTCATCCGATTCGGAAAAGAATACAAAATTGGTACCCCGGACCACCCCTCCCCTGACCCACAACACTGAACCGACACTGGCAAAATTTGGCCCATCGCGTGCTCTCTTCAGACCGCACGCACTGGGATATCAGACGACATCCAAAGTTCGACATCTTCGGAGGAGATAGGGTCACAAGCACATGGGACCGACACTTGCAAACTTTGAGGGCCCGTAACTCTTGCATTTCTTCTCGGATTACAAAAATCCTTTCCGGTATGGGTTTGTTTTCGTTCAGGGAATCTACATACTTAAATAGATGAATGTCAATAATAAAAAAAAATTGCGAAAATATTGCCCCCACCCCAGTGTAAAAATATATGTCCAACCCTGTCAAATTTTCTTCCTCGGACTAAGCTGACAACGGTCAACACGACTACAAAAACCAAATACAGTTATCTGGAATGATACGGGAGGACAACAGAGTACAATAAAATAGAGGTTTGCCAACTATGGGCGGTAACTCTTCAGGGAAAGGGCGGACCCAAGTTTTTATGCCCGTGGGCAGTAGTGCATATCGATATGTGCATACGGTCTAATTTTCGATGCTCTGCTTCTTATAATTTCCGAGATAATAAAATGACATTTTTTCAAATAAAGGGAGATAACTCCTCGGGGAAAACGCGGACAATATTCGTTATGCGACGATGGCATACAACTCTTTGATCCCAAGATACGTACCAAGTTTTAGTGTGCTACTCCTGGTACTTTTCGAGTAATAAGGGTTGCAAAAGTGTCCAGTATAATAATAATAATAATAATAATAATAATAATGAAAAATAATCGAAAAAGGGCCATAACTCTGTCAAAATATATTGGACCAACATCCGGATAGCATTATTTTTAGTAGACCTTAGATGCCTACATTCGCTAGAGATTTCGCGGTCCTCCTCCCATTAGTTTCTGAGTATTTCCAATTAAACAGAAAACGGCCGCAGTAGAAAAACAATATACTTCCTTGGTTACACCATGGAAGTATAATAATAATAATAATAATGAAAAATAATCGAAAAAGGGCCATAACTCTGTCAAAATATATTGGACCAACATCCGGATAGCATTATTTTTAGTAGACCTTAGATGCCTACATTCGCTAGAGATTTCGCGGTCCTCCTCCCATTAGTTTCTGAGTATTTCCAATTAAACAGAAAACGGCCGCAGTAGAAAAACAATATACTTCCTTGGTTACACCATGGAAGTATAATAATAATGAAAAATAATCGAAAAAGGGCCATAACTCTGTCAAAATATATTGGACCAACATCCGGATAGCATTATTTTTAGTAGACCTTAGATGCCTACATTCGCTAGAGATTTCGCGGTCCTCCTCCCATTAGTTTCTGAGTATTTCCAATTAAACAGAAAACGGCCGCAGTAGAAAAACAATATACTTCCTTGGTTACACCATGGAAGTATAATAATAGGGCAAATCATGAGCTCAATAAATCGCAGTTAAGGGACGGAAAATATGAATTAGGATGATTATATCTTTCCCTTAACATGTGTGGGTTGATCTCAAGTGTTTGGGAGTGACCCCACCCCTGCCTCGAAATTGGGTGACGGGATTGGGAAATAGTCAAACCCGGCCCAAAATGCGAATTTTGAGAGCCCGTAACTCAGTTATTTTCCAATGGATTTAAAAATTGTTTTGAGTATTGTGATCAGCTACTTACATTGATTATTTGTTATAATTTTTGTCTGATTCAGAGACGAATAACATTTTGTTTATTGGAAAGAATACGGGCCCACATTCAAAGTTTGAGGGCCCAAATCTCCGCCATTTTTTAACGGATTTACAATCTGTTTTCAGTTTTATGATCAACGTGTATGGTAGATGTTATATATCAAGTTTCATATGATTCGGAGACGAAATAAATTTTGGTACCCCGGACCACTCCTCCCCTGACCCACAACACTGAACCGACACTGGCAAAATTTGGCTCATCGCGTGCTCTCTTCAGACCGCACGCATTGGCGTATCAGATGACATCCAAAGTTTGACATATTCGGAGGAGATGTGATCACAAGCATATGGGGCCATATTTGCATTGTTTGAAGGCCCACAACTCTGTCATTTTTCAATGGATTTTCGAAATTCTTTCAGTTTCTAGATCGGTTGGCGGTATGGATGTTATATTCCAAGTTTCATCCGATTCGGAGAAGAATAAAAAATTGGTACCCCGGACCACCCCTCCCCTGACCCACAACACTGAACCGACACTGGCAAAAGTTGGCCCATCGCGTGCTCTCTTCAGACCGCACGCATTGGCGTATCAGATGACATCCAAAGTTCTACATCTTCGGAGGAGATGTGCGCACAAGCACATGGGACCAAATTGCAAACTTTGAGGGCCCGTAACTCTTGCATTTCTTCTCGGATTACAAAAATCCTTTCCGGTATGGGTTTTTTTTCGTTCAGGGAATCTACATACTTAAATAGATGAATGTCTAATAATAAAAAAAATTGCGAAAATTTTGCCCCCACCCCAGTGTAAAAATATATGGCCAACCCTGTCAAATTTTCTTCTTCGGACTAAGCTGACAACGGTCAACACGACTACAAAAACCAAATACAGTTATCTGGAATGATACGGGAGGACAACAGAGTACAATAAAATAGAGGTTTGCCAACTATGGGCGGTAACTCTTCAGGGAAAGCGCGGACACAAGTTTTTATGCCCGTGGGCAGTAGTGCATATCGAGATGTGCATACGGTCTAATTTTCGATGTTCTGCTTCTTATAATTTCCGAGATAATAAAATGACATTTTTTCAAATAAAGGGAGATAACTCATCGATGAAAGCGCGGACAAAATCGTTATGGGCCATAGGCATAGAACTCATGTACCCCAACCTACTTACCAAGTTTTAGTGTCCTACTTCTTATACTTTTCGAGTAATAGTGATTACAAAAGTGTCAAGTATAATAATAATAATAACAATGAAAAATAATCGCAAAAGGGCCATAACTCCGCCAAGAAACATTGAGCGGAAATCCGGATACCATTATATCTAGTAAACCTTCGATGCCTACATTCACTAGAGATTTCGCGTTCCTACTGCAATCAGTTTCTGAGTATTTCGAAATAAACGGAAAACGACCTCAGTAGAAAAACAATATACTTCCTTGGTTACACCATGGAAGTATAATAATAGGGCAAATCATGAGCTCAATAAATCGCATTTAAGGGACGGAAAATATAAAGTAGGATGATTATATCTTTCCCTTAACATGTGTGGGTTGATCTCAAGTGTTTGGAAGTGACCCCACCCCTGCCTCGAAATTGGGTGACGAGATTGGGAAATAGTCAAACCCGACCCAAAATGCGATTTTTGAGAGCCCGTAACTCCGTTATTTTCCAATTGATTTGAAATTGTTTTGAGTATTGTGATCAGCTAGTTACATTGATTATTTGTTATAAATTTTGTCTGATTCAGAGACGAATAACATTTTGTTTATTGGAATGAATATGGGCCCACATTCAAAGTTTGAGGGCCCAAATCTCCGCCATTTTTTAACGGATTTACAATCTGTTTTCAGTTTTATGATCAACGTGTATGGTAGATGTTATATATCAAGTTTCATATGATTCGGAGACGAAATAAATTTTGGTACCCCGGACCACTCCTCCCCTGACCCACAACACTGAACCGACACTGGCAAAATTTGGCTCATCGCGTGCTCTCTTCAGACCGCACGCATTGGCGTATCAGATGACATCCAAAGTTTGACATATTCGGAGGAGATGTGATCACAAGCATATGGGGCCATATTTGCATTGTTTGAAGGCCCACAACTCTGTCATTTTTCAATGGATTTTCGAAATTCTTTCAGTTTCTAGATCGGTTGGCGGTATGGATGTTATATTCCAAGTTTCATCCGATTCGGAGAAGAATAAAAAATTGGTACCCCGGACCACCCCTCCCCTGACCCACAACACTGAACCGACACTGGCAAAAGTTGGCCCATCGCGTGCTCTCTTCAGACCGCACGCATTGGCGTATCAGATGACATCCAAAGTTCTACATCTTCGGAGGAGATGTGCGCACAAGCACATGGGACCAAATTGCAAACTTTGAGGGCCCGTAACTCTTGCATTTCTTCTCGGATTACAAAAATCCTTTCCGGTATGGGTTTGTTTTCGTTCAGGGAATCTACATACTTAAATAGATGAATGTCTAATAATAAAAAAAATTGCGAAAATTTTGCCCCCACCCCAGTGTAAAAATATATGGCCAACCCTGTCAAATTTTCTTCTTCGGACTAAGCTGACAACGGTCAACACGACTACAAAAACCAAATACAGTTATCTGGAATGATACGGGAGGACAACAGAGTACAATAAAATAGAGGTTTGCCAACTATGGGCGGTAACTCTTCAGGGAAAGCGCGGACACAAGTTTTTATGCCCGTGGGCAGTAGTGCATATCGAGATGTGCATACGGTCTAATTTTCGATGTTCTGCTTCTTATAATTTCCGAGATAATAAAATGACATTTTTTCAAATAAAGGGAGATAACTCATCGATGAAAGCGCGGACAAAATCGTTATGGGCCATAGGCATATAACTCATGTACCCCAACCTACTTACCAAGTTTTAGTGTCCTACTTCTTATACTTTTCGAGTAATAGTGATTACAAAAGTGTCAAGTATAATAATAATAATAACAATGAAAAATAATCGCAAAAGGGCCATAACTCCGCCAAGAAACATTGAGCGGAAATCCGGATACCATTATATCTAGTAAACCTTCGATGCCTACATTCACTAGAGATTTCGCGTTCCTACTGCAATCAGTTTCTGAGTATTTCGAAATAAACGGAAAACGACCTCAGTAGAAAAACAATATACTTCCTTGGTTACACCATGGAAGTATAATAATAATGAAAAATAATCGAAAAAGGGCCATAACTCTGTCAAAATATATTGGACCAACATCCGGATAGCATTATTTTTAGTAGACCTTAGATGCCTACATTCGCTAGAGATTTCGCGGTCCTCCTCCCATTAGTTTCTGAGTATTTCCAATTAAACAGAAAACGGCCGCAGTAGAAAAACAATATACTTCCTTGGTTACACCATGGAAGTATAATAATAGGGCAAATCATGAGCTCAATAAATCGCAGTTAAGGGACGGAAAATATGAATTAGGATGATTATATCTTTCCCTTAACATGTGTGGGTTGATCTCAAGTGTTTGGGAGTGACCCCACCCCTGCCTCGAAATTGGGTGACGGGATTGGGAAATAGTCAAACCCGGCCCAAAATGCGAATTTTGAGAGCCCGTAACTCCGTTATTTTCCAATGGATTTAAAAATTGTTTTGAGTATTGTGATCAGCTACTTACATTGATTATTTGTTATAATTTTTGTCTGATTCAGAGACGAATAACATTTTGTTTATTGGAAAGAATACGGGCCCACATTCAAAGTTTGAGGGCCCAAATCTCCGCCATTTTTTAACGGATTTACAATCTGTTTTCAGTTTTATGATCAACGTGTATGGTATATGTTATATATCAAGTTTCATATGATTCGGAGACGAAATAAATTTTGGTACCCCGGACCACCACTCCCCTGACCCACAACACTGAACCGACACTGGCAAAATTTGGCTCATCGCGTGCTCTCTTCAGACCGCACGCATTGGCGTATCAGTTGACATCCAAAGTTTGACATCTTCGGAGGAGATGTGATCACAAGCATATGGGGCCAAATTTGCATTGTTTGAAGGCCCACAACTCTGACATTTTTCAATGGATTTTCGAAATTCTTTCAGTTTCTAGATCGGTTGGCGGTATGGATGTTATATTCCAAGTTTCATCCGATTCGGAGAAGAATACAAAATTGGTACCCCGGACCACCCCTCCCCTGACCCACAACACTGAACCGACACTGGCAAAATTTGGCCCATCGCGTGCTCTCTTCAGACCGCACGCACTGGGATATCAGACGACATCCAAAGTTCGACATCTTCGGAGGAGATAGGGTCACAAGCACATGGGACCAAATTGCAAACTTTGAGGGCCCGTAACTCTTGCATTTCTTCTCGGATTACAAAAATCCTTTCCGGTATGGGTTTGTTTTCGTTCAGGGAATCTACATACTTAAATAGATGAATGTCAATAATAAAAAAAAATTGCGAAAATATTGCCCCCACCCCAGTGTAAAAATATATGTCCAACCCTGTCAAATTTTCTTCCTCGGACTAAGCTGACAACGGTCAACACGACTACAAAAACCAAATACAGTTATCTGGAATGATACGGGAGGACAACAGAGTACAATAAAATAGAGGTTTGCCAACTATGGGCGGTAACTCTTCAGGGAAAGGGCGGACCCAAGTTTTTATGCCCGTGGGCAGTAGTGCATATCGAGATGTGCATACGGTCTAATTTTCGATGCTCTGCTTCTTATAATTTCCGAGATAATAAAATGACATTTTTTCAAATAAAGGGAGATAACTCCTCGGGGAAAACGCGGACAATATTCGTTATGCGACGATGGCATACAACTCTTTGATCCCAAGATACGTACCAAGTTTTAGTGTGCTACTCCTGGTACTTTTCGAGTAATAAGGGTTGCAAAAGTGTCCAGTATAATAATAATAATAACTAGAGGGTTAAAATTCTGGCCTGCAGAATTTTGATACTTCCATATAAATTCCCCATCCCCGACCACCATCCATAATTTAATAATCTACCCACCACTATCCAATCCTTACACATAAACCACTCCATAACCCTAATATTGGCAGCCAATCCATAATCATAACCATTTCCACAGCCCTATCCACAGCACTTAACTCTAACCCAATAAAATATCCTTACCAAATACATTGCCCTCCTGCAAACCATACTCATAGCCGTACCTTGGACCATTACCAAAACTCTTTCGATGAGCCTAGTCATACATGCAAGCGTACCCACAACCAAATCCTTTGCATAACTGACACCGTCACAATTTTAACATTAACAATATCCACAATTCTAACCCAATGTATAAACCATATCCTGACCATAACGTTAACATTAAGCCTAACCCTGATCTACACATATCTATAAGCCTATACTTAATGTATTATATAGTTATCAGGGTATAAAATATTAAATATGAGTCAAGAATTCTGTCCGGAAATGAGTCTATTGATTAATATTGATTTCATTTCGAATATCTTCTGGTCTAATAATGTGTGGTTGTTTAGCTAACGAACAATAGTGGTTACTGTTACCAGCGACCAGGTATGTTCTAAAAATAAATCAATAACTTGTCCCAATTAAACATCTCATTTCATAATAAAATATTCGAAAAAATTCAACATTAGCTGATAGAAGTCTTACTGGACATGGATCTTCAATTCATATTTATTATTTTGTACCCACAAACTATTTCAAACTTGTTATTTAAAGAGATAGTCATATTGTTAACCCTTCACATTAATTTTCCTATGTGTATACAGTCATCCGGGAGTATTTTTCTGCATGATAAGTGAATACATGTAATATCTATCGGTCACTTAATCCTGATTAACTAATTGCGTATTCATTTGAAAAGTTAAAAAAATCATCGAATTTGCACGTGGATAGTACCGACCACATCCAATTTGCGTTATCTCGATTTCTTCATTTATTTCTTTGCAAGATTTACTTGAAGTTGCCAAAAGCCTCGATCAACCGATGCGCGTTCTCTGTTAGACGGATTGCTTTTATACCACAGTCAAACTTCCAGGATGTATATATGGTATACTGAGACACATGCTCACTCATTTCACTCACTCCTTCATTAGTCTGCTTGAATTTCGACTTTTGCCATATATCGATGTAGGCGTATTCCTATGCATGTAGTACGCATTACGCTATATATCGTCGCCACGAGTGGATCCTTTGTTCTGAAACTTAAGCAATCGCACCAGTCTTGGGCGTTGATATCCCCTATCACATCCATTTTATCTCCATATTTTATTTTTTTCAAGAATTTTTGAACTTTCGGTTTTTGTTGGAATTTGCCAATATGTACCCACCTGAACACGAGCTTTCCGTTGGTCGGTTTGCTTTGTAAGTAGAGCGGTCAAACGTTGGGATGTTACCAAAAATATATCAACGTACCCGCTCCTGCATTACATCGCTCCTTCATTAACTCGGTCGGATTTGGCGAGAAAAATAGCTTAGTGATACAGCACTTAAATATACTTGTTAACATTATAAAGCCTCGCCACGAGTAAACCTTGTACCTTAGCGCAAATTAAGCAGACATCGATAAGTTGCGTTTGGGTACTATCTATCATATCCACTATTCAAATTTTGTTTATCTCGATGTTTGATTTTTAGACAATTTTTCCCCCTTTGATTTTCGTTGGAATTTGCAAAAAGTCTGAACCGACCGGAAGCTCACTCGCTGTTTGACAGTTTGCTATTATAGCAGAGCTATCAAACTTTGGGAGCCTACCTACGCGATACCGCACTACCTGCTCCTGCATTAACCTTGCTCACCAATTAGCCCGTTTGGATTTGGCGCCAAAAATAGGTAATTTTCTTGTACATGCCGTAGATCGGTAACGATTGGGAATTAAAAACATGCCAGCGAAAAAATTCAGTCCGCACCACTCTCCCCATTCGGAATATGCAACAAAAATATTATACCGCTGGACTTGTTTTTTTTTTGTTTTTGTTTTTTTTTTTTTGTGCTAAATCTGCCGTTTACATCCGCCACCGGTCAGCCTGGTCTCACCACCCTGGGCCTGGTTTCACCACCCCGACCTGGTATCATTACCCAGCATGGTTTCGTCGCCTCCCCGGTTATGCTTCATTCTCTCCCATGCTCCTTCATTAGCCAAATTATTTAATTTTCGATGGATTGTAACTTGGACATTTCTCAACCGATTTACAAAATTCTTTCAGGAGGATCATTAGTACACCCTATAGATACACGACAGTAAAAATAGTTGAAATCATCAAAAAAAAAAATTGCGAAAATTTTGCCCCCACCCAAAACCCAAAAATATAAGTCCGTCCCTGTTCAAAACTTGTTTTCGTAGCAAGTTGATAACGGGTAACTACATAAAATCTCTCAAATATGGATACCGTGCATGTTATAGGCGGTTACATGATATGAAATAAATCGAATTTTGCGAATCATGGGCGACAACTCTGTAGAAAAAGCGCGGACATAAATTATAATGTATGGATTCAATAGGGAATCCTGAGTTCTACATATGGTCCAAATTTTGAGTCTCTGCTGCTCATACTTTTCGAGATACAGCAACCCCATTTTTTCACAAAAAGGGAGATAACTCTGTAAACCAAACGTGGACAACATCCTATATACTCTTATTAGTTAGAAATAGTATAGGTCTATATGCATACGAAATTTCAGCTCCCTATCTCTTGTACTTCCGGAGATATAAGAGTTGAAAAATTGCTTAGAATAATAATAATAGAGGAGAAAAATAATAAATTGAATAACAATATACTTCCATATTAAAATATGGAAGTATAATAAGGGATTCGCACGGAATTGATTGGTATGTCGATAGTATGGTTTATTGACATTTCTGTGTTCAGTTGGAACGTTCTGGCGTGACCCCCACCCTTGCCTCGGAATTAGGTGATGCGTGTAGAAAAGTCGCCATATCTCGGCCAATCTTCGAGATATCGAGCTAATTTTTGCGTCATTGTGTTCGCATTTGATGCCCCTTTAATATTTAGTAGGGTTCTAGTAAGATATTGTGGCGATATTCTACTATATAGACCTATATTAATGCTGTTCAGTACATACATTTCGATTATATCTGGCTTCCATCGACATAATAAGGCAAGTCGGTAATCGTTTAAAAGTATTATAAATTCCCCACCGAATGACACTAAACAATTGACGATTGGTTGAAGGAATTTGAATTCATAGTGCATCTTCTGTAAACTTGAAAAAAATGAAGGGGCCACAATTTCTACATTTTTCAACCGATTCACAAAATTCACTCATAATGTCACTCGGTATATCTTATAGATACTTCACAACAATTTTGGTTCAAATCGGAGACCAAAAAAATATGACAATTTTTGCCCCCTCCCTAATATGGACCAATGTTTTTGGATCTTCGTCAAAATTGCACCATTTCGTCTTCTTTCTATGGATAACACGCTCACATAAACCAAATCCAGTTCGCGTGCGTCGTCTAGGAGGAGTTTTGTCCACAAGCACTTTCTCCTCAATCGATGTATGAATACAATTTTCGATGGTCTGTAACTTGGACATTTCTCAACCGATTTACAAAATTCTTTCAGGAGGATCATTAGTACACCCTATAGATACACGACAGTAAAAATAGTTGAAATCATCGAAAAAAAAAATTGCGAAAATTTTGCCCCCACCCAAAACCCAAAAATATAAGTCCGTCCCTGTTCAAAACTTGTTTTCGTAGCAAGTTGATAACGGGTAACTACATAAAATCTCTCAAATATGGATACCGTGCATGTTATAGGCGGTTACATGATATGAAATAAATCGAATTTTGCGAATCATGGGCGACAACTCTGTAGAAAAAGCGCGGACATAAATTATAATGTATGGATTCAATAGGGAATCCTGAGTTCTACATATGGTCCAAATTTTGAGTCTCTGCTGCTCATACTTTTCGAGATACAGCAACCCCATTTTTTCACAAAAAGGGAGATAACTCTGTAAACCAAACGTGGACAACATCCTATATACTCTTATTAGTTAGAAATAGTATAGGTCTATATGCATACGAAATTTCAGCTCCCTATCTCTTGTACTTCCGGAGATATAAGAGTTGAAAAATTGCTTAGAATAATAATAATAGAGGAGAAAAATAATAAATTGAATAACAATATACTTCCATATTAAAATATGGAAGTATAATAAGGGATTCGCACGGAATTGATTGGTATGTCGATAGTATGGTTTATTGACATTTCTGTGTTCAGTTGGAACGTTCTGGCGTGACCCCCACCCTTGCCTCGGAATTAGGTGATGCGTGTAGAAAAGTCGCCATATCTCGGCCAATCTTCGAGATATCGAGCTAATTTTTGCGTCATTGTGTTCGCATTTGATGCCCCTTTAATATTTAGTAGGGTTCTAGTAAGATATTGTGGCGATATTCTACTATATAGACCTATATTAATGCTGTTCAGTACATACATTTCGATTATATCTGGCTTCCATCGACATAATAAGGCAAGTCGGTAATCGTTTAAAAGTATTATAAATTCCCCACCGAATGACACTAAACAATTGACGATTGGTTGAAGGAATTTGAATTCATAGTGCATCTTCTGTAAACTTGAAAAAAATGAAGGGGCCACAATTTCTACATTTTTCAACCGATTCACAAAATTCACTCATAATGTCACTCGGTATATCTTATAGATACTTCACAACAATTTTGGTTCAAATCGGAGACCAAAAAAATATGACAATTTTTGCCCCCTCCCTAATATGGACCAATGTTTTTGGATCTTCGTCAAAATTGCACCATTTCGTCTTCTTTCTATGGATAACACGCTCACATAAACCAAATCCAGTTCGCGTGCGTCGTCTAGGAGGAGTTTTGTCCACAAGCACTTTCTCCTCAATCGATGTATGAATACAATTTTCGATGGTCTGTAACTTGGACATTTCTCAACCGATTTACAAAATTCTTTCAGGAGGATCATTAGTACACCCTATAGATACACGACAGTAAAAATAGTTGAAATCATCGAAAAAAAAAATTGCGAAAATTTTGCCCCCACCCAAAACCCAAAAATATAAGTCCGTCCCTGTTCAAAACTTGTTTTCGTAGCAAGTTGATAACGGGTAACTACATAAAATCTCTCAAATATGGATACCGTGCATGTTATAGGCGGTTACATGATATGAAATAAATCGAATTTTGCGAATCATGGGCGACAACTCTGTAGAAAAAGCGCGGACATAAATTATAATGTATGGATTCAATAGGGAATCCTGAGTTCTACATATGGTCCAAATTTTGAGTCTCTGCTGCTCATACTTTTCGAGATACAGCAACCCCATTTTTTCACAAAAAGGGAGATAACTCTGTAAACCAAACGTGGACAACATCCTATATACTCTTATTAGTTAGAAATAGTATAGGTCTATATGCATACGAAATTTCAGCTCCCTATCTCTTGTACTTCCGGAGATATAAGAGTTGAAAAATTGCTTAGAATAATAATAATAGAGGAGAAAAATAATAAATTGAATAACAATATACTTCCATATTAAAATATGGAAGTATAATAATAATAATAACTAGAGGGTTAAAATTCTGGCCTGCAGAATTTTGATACTTCCATATAAATTCCCCATCCCCGATCACCATCCATAATTCAATCCTCCACCCACCGCTATTCAATCCTTACGCATAAACCGCTTCATAACCCTGATATTTCAATAAGAACAACCTTAGTCGTAGCCGATCCATAATCACAACCCTTTCCATAGACATATCTACAGCACTTAACTCTAACCCAATAAAATACCCTGAACATATTCATTACCCTCCTGCAAACCATATCCATAGCTATACATTGACCTTACCATAACCCTTTCGATAAGCCTAGTCATACGTGCACACGTACCCAAAACCAAATCCTTTGTAAAACTGACACCATCACAATTTTGACATTCACAATATCCACAACTGTAACCCAATTTATAAACCACATCATGTCCATAACATTAACATTAAACATAACCCTGATCTACACATATATATAATCCTATACTTAATGTATTATATAGTCATCAGGGTATAACATATTAAATATGAGTCGAAGAATTCTGACCGGAAATTATTCTATTGATTAATATTGATTTCATTTCGAATATCTACTGGTCTAAAAATGTGTGGTTGTTCAGCTAACGAACAATAGTGGTTACTGTTACCAGTGACCAGGTCTGTTCTAAAAATAAATCAATAACTTGTCCCAATTAAACATCTCATTTCATGATGAAATATTTGAAATAAATTCCATATGAGCTGATAGAAGTCTTTCCGGACAAGGGTCTTTAATTCATATTTATCATTTTGTATCCACAAAACTATTTCAAACTTGTTATTTAAAGAGTTAGTCATATTCTTAACCCTTCACATTAAATTTTATAACTGTATACTGTCATCCGGGAGTATTTTTCTACATGATAAGTGAATGCATGTAATATCTATCGGGCACTTAATCTTGATTAACTCATTTGGGCATTCATTTGAAAAGTTAAACAAATTCAGCGAATTTCCACGTGGATAGTACCGACCACATCCAATTTGTTTTATCTCAATTTCTCCATTTTGTTCTTTGCGAGTTTAACTTGAAGTTGTCAAAAGCCTCGACCAACCGATGCGTGTTCTCCGTTAGACGGATGGCTTTTATACCACAGTCAAACTTTCAGGATGTATCTATTGTATACTGATGCAGATGCTCATACATTTCACTCACTCCTTCATTATCCTGCCTGAAATTCGACTTTTGCCATATATCGATGTAGGCTGTGTTCCTATGCATGTA
This sequence comes from Siphonodentalium dalli, assembly GCA_032622095.1. Lineage (NCBI taxonomy): Eukaryota > Metazoa > Mollusca > Scaphopoda > Gadilida > Siphonodentaliidae > Siphonodentalium > Siphonodentalium dalli. The sequence goes on from CP136064.1 coordinate 255,370,541, forward strand.
GTATGTATTACGCTATATATCGTCGCCACGAGTGAATCATTTGCTCTAAAACTTAAGAAATCGCACCAGTGTTGGGCGTTGGTATCCCTTATCACAACCACACGTCAACAAAATTTTATCTCCATATTTGATTTTTCCAAGTATTTTTAGACTTTTGGTTTTTGTTGGAATTTGAGAATATGTACCCACCTGAACACAAGCTGTCCGTTAGTCAGGTTGCTCTGTGAGTAGAGGGGTCAAACTTTGGGATATTAACAAAAATATATCAACGTACCTGCTCCTGCATTACCTCGCTCCTTCATCAACCCTTTAGGATTTGGCCAGAAAAATAGCTTAGTGATACAGCACTTAAATATACGTGTTAACATTATAAAGCCTCGCCACGGGTAAACCTTCTACCTTAGGGCAAATTAAGCAGATAACGATAAGTTGCACTTGGATACTATCTATCATATCCACTATTCAAAAAAAATTTTATATCGATCTTTGATTTTTAGACAATTTTCCCCCCTTTGATTTTCGTTGGATATTGCAAAAAGTCTGAACTCACCGGAAGCTAGCACGCTGTTTGATAGTTTACTGTTACAGTAGAGCTGTCAAACTTTGGGGGGCTACCTACGGGATAATGCAGTACCTGCTCCTACATTAACCTTGCTCATCAATTAGCCCGTTGGATTTGGCGCCAAAAATAAGTCATTTTTATTGTCGATGTCGTAGATCGGTAACGGTTTGGGAAAAAAACTTAAAAATGGTATATTCCGGTGCGAATCACTCTTCCCATTCGGAAAAAGCAATACAAATATTATACCGCTGGACTTGTTTTTTTTTTGTTTTTTTTTTTTGTTTTTGTGCAAAATCTGCCGTTTACATCCGCCACCCGTCAGCCTGGTCTCACCACCCTCGGCCTGGTCTCACCACCCCGACCTGGTATCATTACCCAGCATGGTTTCGTCGCCTCCCCGGTTATGCTTCATCCTCTCCCATACTCCTTCATTAGCCGAATTATTTAATATTCGATGGTCTGTAACTTGGACATTTCTCAACCGATTTACAAAATTCTTTCAGGAGGATCATTAGTACACCCTATAGATACACGACAGTAAAAATAGTTGAAATCATCGAAAAACAAAATTGCGAAAATTTTGCCCCCACCCAAAACCCAAAAATATAAGTCCGTCCCTGTTCAAAACTTGTTTTCGTAGCAAGTTGATAACGGGTAACTACATAAAATCTCTCAAATATGGATACCGTGCATGTTATAGGCGGTTACATGATATGAAATAAATCGAACTTTGCGAATCATGGGCGACAACTCTGTAGAAAAAGCGCGGACATAAATTATAATGTATGGATTCAATAGGGAATCCTGAGTTCTACATATGGTCCAAATTTTGAGTCTCTGCTGCTCATACTTTTCGAGATACAGCAACCCCATTTTTTCACAAAAAGGGAGATAACTCTGTAAACCAATCGTGGACAACATCCTATATACTCTTATTAGTTAGAAATAGTATAGGTCTATATGCATACGAAATTTCAGCTCCCTATCTCTTGTACTTCCGGAGATATAAGAGTTGAAAAATTGCTTAGAATAATAATAATAGAGGAGAAAAATAATAAATTGAATAACAATATACTTCCATATTAAAATATGGAAGTATAATAAGGGATTCGCACGGAATTGATTGGTATGTCGATAGTATGGTTTATTGACATTTCTGTGTTCAGTTGGAACGTTCTGGTGTGACCCCCACCCTTGCCTCGGAATTAGGTGATGCGTGTAGAAAAGTCGCCATATCTCGGCCAATCTTCGAGATATCGAGCTAATTTTTGCGTCATTGTGTTCGCATTTGATGCCCCTTTAATATTTAGTAGGGTTCTAGTAAGATATTGTGGCGATATTCTACTATATAGACCTATATTAATGCTGTTCAGTACATACATTTCGATTATATCTGGCTTCCATCGACATAATAAGGCAAGTCGGTAATCGTTTAAAAGTATTATAAATTCCCCACCGAATGACACTAAACAATTGACGATTGGTTGAAGGAATTTGAATTCATAGTGCATCTTCTGTAAACTTGAAAAAAATGAAGGGGCCACAATTTCTACATTTTTCAACCGATTCACAAAATTCACTCATAATGTCACTCGGTACATCTTATAGATACTTCACAACAATTTTGGTTCAAATCGGAGACCAAAATAATATGACAATTTTTGCCCCCTCCCTAATATGGACCAATGTTTTTGGATCTTCGTCAAAATTGCACCATTTCGTCTTCTTTCTATGGATAACACGCTCACATAAACCAAATCCAGTTCGCGTGCGTCGTCTAGGAGGAGTTTTGTCCACAAGCACTTTCTCCTCAATCGATGTATGAATACAATTTTCGATGGTCTGTAACTTGGACATTTCTCAACCGATTTACAAAATTCTTTCAGGAGGATCATTAGTACACCCTATAGATACACGACAGTAAAAATAGTTGAAATCATCGAAAAACAAAATTGCGAAAATTTTGCCCCCACCCAAAACCCAAAAATATAAGTCCGTCCCTGTTCAAAACTTGTTTTCGTAGCAAGTTGATAACGGGTAACTACATAAAATCTCTCAAATATGGATACCGTGCATGTTATAGGCGGTTACATGATATGAAATAAATCGAACTTTGCGAATCATGGGCGACAACTCTGTAGAAAAAGCGCGGACATAAATTATAATGTATGGATTCAATAGGGAATCCTGAGTTCTACATATGGTCCAAATTTTGAGTCTCTGCTGCTCATACTTTTCGAGATACAGCAACCCCATTTTTTCACAAAAAGGGAGATAACTCTGTAAACCAATCGTGGACAACATCCTATATACTCTTATTAGTTAGAAATAGTATAGGTCTATATGCATACGAAATTTCAGCTCCCTATCTCTTGTACTTCCGGAGATATAAGAGTTGAAAAATTGCTTAGAATAATAATAATAGAGGAGAAAAATAATAAATTGAATAACAATATACTTCCATATTAAAATATGGAAGTATAATAAGGGATTCGCACGGAATTGATTGGTATGTCGATAGTATGGTTTATTGACATTTCTGTGTTCAGTTGGAACGTTCTGGTGTGACCCCCACCCTTGCCTCGGAATTAGGTGATGCGTGTAGAAAAGTCGCCATATCTCGGCCAATCTTCGAGATATCGAGCTAATTTTTGCGTCATTGTGTTCGCATTTGATGCCCCTTTAATATTTAGTAGGGTTCTAGTAAGATATTGTGGCGATATTCTACTATATAGACCTATATTAATGCTGTTCAGTACATACATTTCGATTATATCTGGCTTCCATCGACATAATAAGGCAAGTCGGTAATCGTTTAAAAGTATTATAAATTCCCCACCGAATGACACTAAACAATTGACGATTGGTTGAAGGAATTTGAATTCATAGTGCATCTTCTGTAAACTTGAAAAAAATGAAGGGGCCACAATTTCTACATTTTTCAACCGATTCACAAAATTCACTCATAATGTCACTCGGTACATCTTATAGATACTTCACAACAATTTTGGTTCAAATCGGAGACCAAAATAATATGACAATTTTTGCCCCCTCCCTAATATGGACCAATGTTTTTGGATCTTCGTCAAAATTGCACCATTTCGTCTTCTTTCTATGGATAACACGCTCACATAAACCAAATCCAGTTCGCGTGCGTCGTCTAGGAGGAGTTTTGTCCACAAGCACTTTCTCCTCAATCGATGTATGAATACAATTTTCGATGGTCTGTAACTTGGACATTTCTCAACCGATTTACAAAATTCTTTCAGGAGGATCATTAGTACACCCTATAGATACACGACAGTAAAAATAGTTGAAATCATCGAAAAACAAAATTGCGAAAATTTTGCCCCCACCCAAAACCCAAAAATATAAGTCCGTCCCTGTTCAAAACTTGTTTTCGTAGCAAGTTGATAACGGGTAACTACATAAAATCTCTCAAATATGGATACCGTGCATGTTATAGGCGGTTACATGATATGAAATAAATCGAACTTTGCGAATCATGGGCGACAACTCTGTAGAAAAAGCGCGGACATAAATTATAATGTATGGATTCAATAGGGAATCCTGAGTTCTACATATGGTCCAAATTTTGAGTCTCTGCTGCTCATACTTTTCGAGATACAGCAACCCCATTTTTTCACAAAAAGGGAGATAACTCTGTAAACCAATCGTGGACAACATCCTATATACTCTTATTAGTTAGAAATAGTATAGGTCTATATGCATACGAAATTTCAGCTCCCTATCTCTTGTACTTCCGGAGATATAAGAGTTGAAAAATTGCTTAGAATAATAATAATAGAGGAGAAAAATAATAAATTGAATAACAATATACTTCCATATTAAAATATGGAAGTATAATAAGGGATTCGCACGGAATTGATTGGTATGTCGATAGTATGGTTTATTGACATTTCTGTGTTCAGTTGGAACGTTCTGGTGTGACCCCCACCCTTGCCTCGGAATTAGGTGATGCGTGTAGAAAAGTCGCCATATCTCGGCCAATCTTCGAGATATCGAGCTAATTTTTGCGTCATTGTGTTCGCATTTGATGCCCCTTTAATATTTAGTAGGGTTCTAGTAAGATATTGTGGCGATATTCTACTATATAGACCTATATTAATGCTGTTCAGTACATACATTTCGATTATATCTGGCTTCCATCGACATAATAAGGCAAGTCGGTAATCGTTTAAAAGTATTATAAATTCCCCACCGAATGACACTAAACAATTGACGATTGGTTGAAGGAATTTGAATTCATAGTGCATCTTCTGTAAACTTGAAAAAAATGAAGGGGCCACAATTTCTACATTTTTCAACCGATTCACAAAATTCACTCATAATGTCACTCGGTACATCTTATAGATACTTCACAACAATTTTGGTTCAAATCGGAGACCAAAATAATATGACAATTTTTGCCCCCTCCCTAATATGGACCAATGTTTTTGGATCTTCGTCAAAATTGCACCATTTCGTCTTCTTTCTATGGATAACACGCTCACATAAACCAAATCCAGTTCGCGTGCGTCGTCTAGGAGGAGTTTTGTCCACAAGCACTTTCTCCTCAATCGATGTATGAATACAATTTTCGATGGTCTGTAACTTGGACATTTCTCAACCGATTTACAAAATTCTTTCAGGAGGATCATTAGTACACCCTATAGATACACGACAGTAAAAATAGTTGAAATCATCGAAAAACAAAATTGCGAAAATTTTGCCCCCACCCAAAACCCAAAAATATAAGTCCGTCCCTGTTCAAAACTTGTTTTCGTAGCAAGTTGATAACGGGTAACTACATAAAATCTCTCAAATATGGATACCGTGCATGTTATAGGCGGTTACATGATATGAAATAAATCGAACTTTGCGAATCATGGGCGACAACTCTGTAGAAAAAGCGCGGACATAAATTATAATGTATGGATTCAATAGGGAATCCTGAGTTCTACATATGGTCCAAATTTTGAGTCTCTGCTGCTCATACTTTTCGAGATACAGCAACCCCATTTTTTCACAAAAAGGGAGATAACTCTGTAAACCAATCGTGGACAACATCCTATATACTCTTATTAGTTAGAAATAGTATAGGTCTATATGCATACGAAATTTCAGCTCCCTATCTCTTGTACTTCCGGAGATATAAGAGTTGAAAAATTGCTTAGAATAATAATAATAGAGGAGAAAAATAATAAATTGAATAACAATATACTTCCATATTAAAATATGGAAGTATAATAAGGGATTCGCACGGAATTGATTGGTATGTCGATAGTATGGTTTATTGACATTTCTGTGTTCAGTTGGAACGTTCTGGTGTGACCCCCACCCTTGCCTCGGAATTAGGTGATGCGTGTAGAAAAGTCGCCATATCTCGGCCAATCTTCGAGATATCGAGCTAATTTTTGCGTCATTGTGTTCGCATTTGATGCCCCTTTAATATTTAGTAGGGTTCTAGTAAGATATTGTGGCGATATTCTACTATATAGACCTATATTAATGCTGTTCAGTACATACATTTCGATTATATCTGGCTTCCATCGACATAATAAGGCAAGTCGGTAATCGTTTAAAAGTATTATAAATTCCCCACCGAATGACACTAAACAATTGACGATTGGTTGAAGGAATTTGAATTCATAGTGCATCTTCTGTAAACTTGAAAAAAATGAAGGGGCCACAATTTCTACATTTTTCAACCGATTCACAAAATTCACTCATAATGTCACTCGGTACATCTTATAGATACTTCACAACAATTTTGGTTCAAATCGGAGACCAAAATAATATGACAATTTTTGCCCCCTCCCTAATATGGACCAATGTTTTTGGATCTTCGTCAAAATTGCACCATTTCGTCTTCTTTCTATGGATAACACGCTCACATAAACCAAATCCAGTTCGCGTGCGTCGTCTAGGAGGAGTTTTGTCCACAAGCACTTTCTCCTCAATCGATGTATGAATACAATTTTCGATGGTCTGTAACTTGGACATTTCTCAACCGATTTACAAAATTCTTTCAGGAGGATCATTAGTACACCCTATAGATACACGACAGTAAAAATAGTTGAAATCATCGAAAAACAAAATTGCGAAAATTTTGCCCCCACCCAAAACCCAAAAATATAAGTCCGTCCCTGTTCAAAACTTGTTTTCGTAGCAAGTTGATAACGGGTAACTACATAAAATCTCTCAAATATGGATACCGTGCATGTTATAGGCGGTTACATGATATGAAATAAATCGAACTTTGCGAATCATGGGCGACAACTCTGTAGAAAAAGCGCGGACATAAATTATAATGTATGGATTCAATAGGGAATCCTGAGTTCTACATATGGTCCAAATTTTGAGTCTCTGCTGCTCATACTTTTCGAGATACAGCAACCCCATTTTTTCACAAAAAGGGAGATAACTCTGTAAACCAATCGTGGACAACATCCTATATACTCTTATTAGTTAGAAATAGTATAGGTCTATATGCATACGAAATTTCAGCTCCCTATCTCTTGTACTTCCGGAGATATAAGAGTTGAAAAATTGCTTAGAATAATAATAATAGAGGAGAAAAATAATAAATTGAATAACAATATACTTCCATATTAAAATATGGAAGTATAATAATGAAAAATAATCGAAAAAGGGCCATAACTCTGTCAAAATATATTGGACCAACATCCGGATAGCATTATTTTTAGTAGACCTTAGATGCCTACATTCGCTAGAGATTTCGCGGTCCTCCTCCCATTAGTTTCTGAGTATTTCCAATTAAACAGAAAACGGCCGCAGTAGAAAAACAATATACTTCCTTGGTTACACCATGGAAGTATAATAACGCTCTTCGTGTTTACCATATCCAGATCTAAACAAAAGGCAGGAAACGTAACGTTTTTTGCTTTTGTTTACATAACAAACGGAAAAAAATTGACAATAACATACTGTTTATGCCATATTCCTGATTGGTATAAGAACAAGGTCTGTCTATATTTTACTATTCTTTCTGTTTATGGCGGTTTTTGACGGAGGTGAATATTTTAACAGCATAACCACCGCCAACGCCGCCCGTATCTTTAAATATTGGGTTTGAACAGCCATCGTTCATAAAAATATTCTTATTGTTTCATAACTCCCTGTGTTTCGCCCACATGGATAAAAATTAGTCGCTTATAATCACTAAATCGCGTATTATAAGTGATAGCAATGGAAATTGGACATATTGGGTGATTTCTCCAATTCGGCACCAATTTTGGCCACCATCTTGAATGCACATGCACGTTTTCTGAGGAAAGGATTTTATAAAAGCCATAGGCATTTGACTTGTTATCCCACCATCATTTGAACTGTTTGTATGTATGTGTATAAATGGTCAATGTGATGTTCTGTATTTATTTTCAAATAAAATATTGTTTACACCGTTGAAGTCAATTGACATATGTCTGACTAAACGCGGGTTTAGTAGGAATGTAGAAACTAATCAAAAGTGATAATCACAACACTAAGAGAGTAAGATAATACTGATATTAGATTGCGAATAAAGTAAATTTAATAAATTTGTGACAAAGCATTATAATTATCTGAGTGTCTGCAAAAAAACATGATTGAATTAAACTCACCGGCAAAGGTTAAGTTCGTGCGTGAAGTGAACATGTACGGCATGTGAGTTAACTAAGCTGTTTTTTTTTCAGATGAATGTTGCACCCCATAACATTTTTGTCCGTTTCGGCTTTTTTTTTACCTGTATGTTGTTTTCGTGTTCGTGAATCAACATGTTTCGTCACATTTATCACTTGAAACTACACTTTATTCATCCTCGTTCACAATATTATCCATATCATTATACATGCCATTCATAACTGCATATTTATCCAATTAATACACACTTCACTTCACATCTCTCACTATAGGCATTATTTTGTACGCTTCGTTCTTGAATTTTCCCGGTCATAATGCCTATCTATAAATAATGTTACGTCATTGTTCGACTTCCAACATTCTGCTACTTTAGTGATTTACAGTATAAGGCTTTCGTTATCACGTTCTGTGAGTTATGTTTTTGGCGTGTGTGTTGACGTTGGTGTCTTGCATTTCAATTGGGTTGCATTGGGTTTCGTCGTATAAACTTTCAGATTCAACCCACTGCGGATACAAGATTGACGGTCTCGTAGTAAAGTTCGGTCGATGTGAATAAGTAGTAACGTCCCACAGTTGTTTACCGATTGCTGGTGTACTTCTACTGACTGTTTTGATTTCTTTAGACCTAGAACGGATATTACTTGTCATATATGTGTGCATGGGGTTTTTGTGTGTCACCCTGTCATTGCCTCCATTGTTACGACTTTTGACGAATTGCCTTATAGTCATTTGTGGTCAAATAAAGTTAACTTTGCCATATGTTGGGATTTGTTTAGCTGGTTGATGCTAACTTCCTGGCATTTATATAGTCATAAAACTTACAAAAGACACATAGCAGCCAATCTTTATAATAGTTGATTCTATTTATTATGTGCTCACTCTAAATATATACTATCGTTTTGTAACTGATTTGTCTGTCATAATGTGGCAATCCGCGAACTCAAGTACAGCGGTTCCCTAATAGTGGATTAGATTAGTAAAAGAATTGTTCACTTCGTGACTAAAGCATGATATTTTGCACATATGTACATATTCACATAAAGAGCGTTTCGTGATTATGTAATTTAATAAATGTCACAATAAAACTTACCACTGAATCTGCGCCTTAAAATTAGGCATGTACAGCAAGTATGAGTCAGTGCGATATAATGGCACAGTTTAGGGCGAAATTGGAACTCCCCGTTCAAGATGACTGTCAAAATGGCAGCCGTAAGTGGAAAAATTTACGTTTTTTCACTAATATCTTCTAGACCAGTTTCTTCTGTATGGAATTGTTTAGGAAATATGACTTCATTTTTTATTTTTCATGTTAACTGGTCACTGGAGCAATGAAATATGCCATTCTTGGGATCCCAGCCCCTTCCGATCCCTCAATAATTTGATTTTATTGAACGCAGTATGAAATTTCGCCAAAATTCACCATTGGGATTCTAGTCATATTTCAACAAGAAATGAGCAAAACTGTACAAAGTAAGTGAGGCCTACCATTACATATGAATATTTCAAATCAATGGAAGAAAAATTGTCACTTTTGCTAAAAATGGCGCCCAAAATATGGAAAATGGTAAATATTGTCCCGTCGTGCCATGCAATCGCTTAAAAGTTGTGGATAAAGAAACTTGGCTGTACTGTCATATATACTTTGAATACTAAAATGTATGATGCATCTTGGATAAGTGTACTATCACATTACCAAAATTGTTGGAATTCTCTCTCAAAATCGGCAAAAAAAATAACTTTTTATGTTTGCACAATGTTTTCAAGTAAAATGCAACTATCTTTTGTGTTTATTGTTTTGATCCATCTTAAATTCGTCATATTGATGTGTTTGTAGACAAATATACTCAAGCTGCAAAATGTCCACATTTAGTAGAAAAGTTGATATTTGTAAATATATCCCAGACATTATTCTCAGCTCTTCTGTAAAGGTAGCACATTGTAACTCACTTGGTTATTAAACATGTTACTTAATCAACTGACAACTATATGTTCTATTCTGGTTCTCGCAGTACCTTATGCGGCACGACAATTTCATTTTAAATCATGCAATATGTAATTTTGCCGAAAACCTCTGATGGGATTCTGATAATGGTTTTGAACGGAAATCAGCAGAAAATGAACTGAGATGGGCATAATTGTGTCCCACTCAAGATATTCACATACACCCACTCATGACCATAGAGTCAATACAGGTATACATATACACCTCACCAATGGATATACCAATACCCCGCATGACCATTTGTACACTTCAGATTTGCATATACACATCGCCCATGACAATTCAGCCACTCGATGTAAACTCACACACCCCATCCATGATCATACATCTACTCTTTGTATACCTATACATCAACCAATGTTAATACACCAATCATGACCGTACAGTCATTCCAAGTACATTGCACATAAGCATACACCCACTCCCTATGTATTCATACACCCATAGTCCCACACATGATCATTCAGCCAACATATGTATACGTATACACCCATCCTTGACAATAGTCACCCAAGGTACGCATGTATATCCCACACATGACAACACAGTTGCTCTATATATACATAAACAACAAACAGATGAACATACATTTTTTTTTGTCTTTATACTTTATGTATTATATATTGTGATGATTGGTCATGGAATAAAATATTCTGATTCTGATTCTTACAGCCATTATAGTCATTATACCCACACACCACTTCAATAAACATACAAATAATCCTTGTGTAGCTATTCACATCACACATGATCATACAGTCGCCCCTTGTATACATATACACCTCACCATGGACACACCACCCCATCACCATATAGGTTACTCCTTCGAACCACTCATGCCATACAATAACTTACTATAGAACTATTCACCGCCACATACTATGGTTTCACTCAGTTCCGTTTAGACGTTCTCCCCATTTCCGTTCAAACATACGGCCAGAGTCACAAAAATACATTTTTGGCAAAATTCCATACTACAGAACATCATTTAAAATGAATTTGTCATGCCTCAGAAGGTACAGAGACAACGAGAATGAAACATGGCTAATAACCAAGTGAGTTATAATTTGCTAACTCTTAGGAGCAGAGAATACTGCTAGGGATATACGTAAAAGAAATGTGGATGCCATGTTGGAAGCCATCTTCAGTAATGTTGTCTAAAAACACATTAGTGTGACGCATTTAAGACAGATCAAAAACAATAAACATCTTTGATTAAATGCCCCAAACCTGAAAAGTAAATTTTTGCGATTTTGATGTCAAGTTTGTGATATAACAATCCAATAATTCTGGTAATGACAGTGGTTACACTAACAACACTTAACCAATGTGCATCAGATATGTTAGAATTTAATGTACATAAGACAGCATAGCCAATATTGTATACGTCAAGCACAACTTGTAAGCGATTACATGGCATGGTGGGGCAATATTTACCATTTTCGAGGTTTTGGCCGCCATTTTGACAGCCATTTTCAGACAAAGTGACAACTGTTGTTCCATTGAATTCAAATATTCATAAGTAATTGTATGCCTCACTTAATGTGCACAGTTCTGTCAATTTCTTGTTAACATATGACTAGAATCCTAACAGTGATTTTTGGTGAAATTTCATACCAAGTTTTGTATAATCAAATTATTGAGGGATCGGAAGAGACTGGGATCACACGAATGGCATATTTCATTGCAGAAATGACCACTTAACACGGACAATACAAAATAAAGTCACATTTCCGAATCAGTTCCATACAGCAGAGCCTGATCTAGAAGATATTAGTGAAAAAACGTAAAATTTCCTCTTTCAGCCGCCATTTTGATAACCATCTTGGACAGGGAGTTCCAGTTTTACACTATAAATGTAGCATTATATCTCTCAGAGGCATACTTAATGTATATGCATAATTTAAATCGTGTTTCATGGTAATATTAATTGCGATATTTATATAATCACGAAACGCTCTTTAAATTTGGAAAACCCACTAAAAGATGGGTTAAAGTGAAATTTCAGCGTGGCTCCATATCTAATATTAATAAGTATGTGAATATGTACATATGTGGAAAGTTTCATTCTTTAGTCACAATTTGAACAATTGCCTTGGAAATTTGACTTAATCTACCCCACTACAAGGGTGGTTAGGGACGTCGCGTCGATATTACAGCACAAGCTACACAGAGCATACAATAATCCACAAAATAGATAGAGATCCACAAATAGAAATATCGCAGTTTTAAGCATTAGCTGATTAGTGACGCCGAATTGGGTGACAAGCCACTCTACAAAAACAAGCTACAAGCACCCACTCCACATTAGAATGCATTTCTGTTTCAACTTCAACTTCAACTTTTTATTCATATAAACTATACATTCATAGCAAATGGCGATGATAAATGAATCGCGTGATATATGACAACTCTGTCCTTATTTGGAAGAACCGACCAAACATCCAACGAGGACACAAACTCGGTCCTCCAATGGTAATGATCACAATCAGACATCCTCAGTCGCTTTCCGGTTATTTCATGGTGCAATCACTGCACAGAACCATCACCAAGCCCACAATATATATCCCACAAAATCAGATACTAAATAATACTGTAGTACAATATAGCATAAAAGGACATAAAAGATTGCATTCTATCGAACACACACAGCCTTCCCTCGACAGATTAGGAACCAATTAAATTTTTGTGATCTAGCTCCATCTCCGGTCTGAAACAAATGAGGTTCGCCACTGCAACAAATTATGTCTCGCGTGTTTCTTAAAATAGAACTGTTACCGTCGATTGGTTTCACGTAGTCAATGGGTCAGTACATTAATCATACTCCGAGAAGATGAATTTACTGTGTTTGGTTTTGTGGCAATTCGTTCGCAAATTTGTTCAGTTTGTAGATAAGATTGTCGTGCCAGGCCCGTTTGAATTGTATCGTTGTGTACATAAATGCTGCAAATACAAGGCATCCATTTACTTGAGGATTCCCGCAGCTTGGGATAATACAGACCAACAACATTCATCTGAAAGCAGTAATGTATATATGCTGTTTGAGCAATGTTTGAAATTTAACGTTGTCGATTCCTTAGAAGTGCGATTGACTCAAACAGCTTCTATGTCACTGGGAGAACTGTGATTGGACGGTATACAGGTCTTTGGTTCCTGGACTGGTTGAGGAATCACCCTTGTAGATTGGGGATAACCGTGCCCTTGTCGTGGTGTCCGTGGTATATTGGTGGTACTTCTTTACAGAAAGCATTAAGCATACAATGCATGATGTGGATAATTTATAATATGTTCATTTACAAGGTTGTCACCTGCTAGGATTTTTTTTTCGGCCAGCGAGACGTCACCAATGAGATTGGTCACATCGTCATCAAAATATTTTTAACTTCCAAGCGACTATCATGCTCAAACGGCGAAATGCAATATGAAGACATATATACAGCGTACGGAAATAGCTGCTAGTAACATTGCCAGCCTTCAATGACCTGACATTGATTCGTACCCAAAAGTCCAATGAAAAGCACATCTGATCTGGACGGAGTATTATATTTAAAGGTCCAGCCCAGCCCAGTGAATTGTGTAGGCTACGGCTATGTTTATACCATCCGGGGGTTTTGATAAAACGAATGCAGGACATCTGTCGTGGTTTATTGTCTTTTAAAATTGTCAACAAAGACACAAATAAATATATTATTAAATAACTAGTTACCTGGGCATTAGCCTGAAATATAATCCACCCTTTGTCATCCTTTCTTGAGCACAAAGCTTGTCGGCTCTTGGCACACGCAGAAGATTTCCAGCTTTTATTGTGGAAATTGTGAAATTCGGAAATGCACGAACAATGGTCTGCGGGCTTTGGTTGTCCATCGTTCCATCTCACGTATTTTGATGCTGAAAAGAAAACACAAACTAGGAGCATGGACGTATAATTAAGTTGTTGGATAATGGAAGCGGCAGTGACCGGTCTAGAGGGCGACCTGGGAGATGTTTCTACCTAAACGGTGCCACTTCTCTCTAGTTGAATCCTAGGCCGAAATGACATATTTTAAAACAGCAGATTTGAAGTGGATTTGCCGATTGTTACTTACTTACTAATTATTATGGTATTATTAATGGGCTCTTAAATCGCATACTACCGAGAAATTTTAACTTCAGCCTTCATGGCTTCTGGCTGATAACAGTATATTTCTCCCTAATGATCTCATAAATTACTTATTAACTACCTTGGTACCTGTGGAACGGGTGTCAAAATTACCGTTTTATGCTTCATAAATATTGGACCCTCCAGCTGGACCCACAGCAAAACTATGTTGTTTAGCCATGGCTGCAAACGAACCTGCCAGCGATGGATGGGGCTTGAGTACAAAAGGTGTGACCATTTTACTCACCGTGTCGTCTGTAGATTGCCAGAGTTTTGTGTTCACCACCGCACGATTGCCCAGGATCTGCAGGACATGGAGTATTGCACACACGTTTGTCTTCTAATATGGTGTTGAAATCCTTGTAACAATAACATGACTCCCCCTGTGTGTAGAGAAAATGGGCTGCGGTATGCCGATAGCCTGTGTATTTTACACATGCTTATATGCGAGATATACACAAGCAACACACCCTGCAAAATATCGTACCTGTCACACGCAGGGTGTTAATTTAACAAACAGAACTAACGCTAAGAAAATACACAATATGATATGCTCTAGTCGAAACGCACATGGTGACATGGTTAATAAAATCGTTAATATATCAACATACAGAGCTTACAAATTACATTATGGGGCTGATTTTAATAATCAATTCATATTTGACAATAAGTTTCCCACTGGGTTAACTGTTCGTGTCCACTTTTTGCCCACAACCCATGCGCAGTGTATTCTCATCGCGTTTCGACTATCGGTCGTCCGTAGCACTTCAACAACACAATGGTTATTGCCTCATTCGTGTAGGGCTACACGACGTTGACGGCTGATCAGTACCGGGACGATTTTGTAAAATTGTAAAGTCCATATAGCTACAGGAGAAGTAAAACGTGTCTTCTCTTATGACAGCCAATATATTTCAGAAATAGTTCAAACATAAAAACTGACCCGAACAGATACATCGATCCGGCAAAACATGAAAACTACCAATCCCGTTGCCAGTCTGACAATCTCATTGAAGCATGATTACCATTCTAAGCAATAACGCCTTTCACCATGTTACCGCAAACCAGAACCACAAAATGGTTAAATATGCGGATACAAGTACGCCTGTTTTTTTGTGTACTCCTAAATTGTGTGAATATACGCGTGTATCAATTAATCGGGCTGCCAGCTACCAGCATCTGACCACATGTGATTCAACAAGGCCATGTCGATGGATCAGAGGTATAACCGGATTTCCCAAACATTTACAGTAGAGCAAATTTAAAGTTCACCCTAATGCAATAGGGTTAAACACCCATGATAGCTGGAACTAATTGAACTAATCCATCAGGAGGGCTGATTTCCAGCCCTTGTATGAGGCATGTACCGGGTAATGGGTTCTTCCACTCAGTTTTGATTTAAGCCGGCACATGCAGGTCATTATAAAAACCTTCAATGAGCAGTCACGGGTCTCTCTGAAATAGCAAGTGTTCATTCATATGAAATTTGTTAAGGAAACATCACGTAAGATATGTGCTTTACTCGAGACAAAACACCACATGTTTTGGAAGACATACAAATGGTGCTACTAGTTTTATTATAGATTACATTCTCGATTTGGAGAGTAATTGTCCAAATTGTCAAAATGTGAACCCACACCTGAGATCGGCAAAAAGCCTGAATGCGTCATTTGAACAATATATTATGAATCCATACTATGCACACAGGGACGTGGTTAGATCGGAATACCCCCACCCTCACCCTAACTTGGCCGGCGAACTTCAAACTTTTGGAAAATTAAATTGTCCCCCACCCCTTGTGTGGGTTTTTTCCGACTGGTCGTAATAACTATTGAGGGAATTCAATTACACCCCTCGTGAGCTTTACATTTCAACTAATTTGGGTACTGGGATGAAAATCTGACATTAGTTAGAACAATTTTCGATGTCAGAGTCAAAATTGACCATATTGAGTTCAGAAAACAGTTTTAGACTCTGAATAAAGCTGCAGGATCGTAAATTTCCAACTATCGGGATAGGAGCTATGAAATGTCTCCGCCTATTGAAGAATCCCACCCCACCCAAACCCCCGTCGCCGTGTCCATATATGCTTACTGAAAATTTAAGTAAGTAATAAGCTATACTCACATCCCCATAATGACGCATGTCCATTCTGGATAGTCCAATCATATATATTCCTAAAGTTTATCATACAGGTACACACACTGGGCTGAATATCCAAAATTAACTACCTTAATTATGTCAGTATATCCACTGAATCTATGTCCAGCTTCCACAATTTTTTTTATCAGTTACATTTTAAATCCACATGTGCTAGAATATAAATCGTCATATGTATAAATGTCTGTTTCGTCAAAGTGTGGTTCTGCCAATACATCTCATACCCTTTTTCTGTTATGTGAGCTTGCTGTAGTGAGTGGAATTCTCTCGGAATTACACCAGAGGAACCCAAATCCATCAGGTATTTCATCTTGGAATTGCAACCATTTAATATTCATCTAGTTAACTTTTTTCTGCCACTGACTGCTGATTGTTTCTTCTTAAAAACTTTTTTGGAGAGAATTTTGGAATCAATGAAATCATTGTGTTTCATCGGGACGATCAGGTATGGTTCCTTCCTTCGCTCCATTCTCATCACTGTACCCCATTGACTGGGGATACATTTCTGGGTTTTCTTCTTCAAACTCAAAAGCAACGTGCATTGAGTAACGCTCTATTTTGGGTATGACCTGGTTCTAGAAACTTATGATCAAATGATTCCAAACCAGGATTGGATCTAATGAAGTGCAATAATGCCAGCGCTACATATTTGTTCCTGTTTTGTCCTGTGAAAACAGAACCGCATGGTTAACGTATACAGGCAACGATGAAAGATAGAAAACTCTGGAAACAGGATGGGTAATTTCTGTCTTACAACGTTATTGATGTAGTTCATAAAGTTTATTTATATTCGGTCCTTGCAGCTGGTCCTTGTATGTATTTTCGCTTGGTTGTTGAACGGGTGTAGTGCGCTTCAACTGTTGGACAAGATTTAATGTGTCTCTGCATCAAAGCAATCTCGTCAGGTGTTGTTTTGTTCGGCGGAGTATTCCTTCCTCGATTCTCCCTTCCTGTGAATATATCCCATTGGCGTTCTACGTTGGCTTTCACTAAATCTAAGGTTTTCATGAACAATGCTTTGCAAACCGCAACCCTGTTTCCTATGCAGGTTAGATAGTAGCGCCGGGAAACTTTCCTCTTAGGGACTCTGAATCCACGTACGTCCTCGTATATTTTTCGATGACACGCGCGCGCAATCAAAGGACTTCTGTTTGGTATAAACTCCGAGTCCATAGAATTCCTTACATATTTCCTGTCTGTCCTCCTCAGATATTGTAGTACATTTGTACTTGCATTTACCATAGTCAACATACTTCATAGATTTATGTCGTGCTTTAGCCTTCCCAGATTGACAACGGTTACCTAGTGCAGGTAAGTTTCGTTTTGGTCACAAAACGTTGGAGGCTGGCTGCAGAAAATGTATACATTGTTTTTGTACCTTTTTCAATTCTCCACATACGATCTGTCTCAGAGCAACGTGAATTCTGTTACTTATTCCTTATTCGCAAAATATTGGAAAATGTGGCAAATGACCCCAAATTCGCAAGTGGCCAGTTAGGCGAAACATTTTTGGCCGAAAAGGTTTTGGGTCGAGTTTGAAAAAGTGGTCCGAATATGACTCGACCCTGTGCTTTAAAAATGTGGCAAATGATCACGGGAACGTATTAAGCTAGAAATAAGAAAAATTTGGTCCGAACAAAATTTGGATTGAAAAGTCCGAAATGCCTCGAAATTAGGCAAAGTCTAAAACTTAAGGCAAATTCCCAATTCCTTATTCTCAAAAATGTCTCTTTAGGCCAATTTGCCATAGAATACCTCCTAGAAACCCTCCTACTCCACCATCTCCCCGGAGGGTGCCACCCGGAGGCGGTGAAATGGGGTATGGACCATTTTCGAGAACGTTAAGGATTTCGGCCAATTTGACGCTGCACCCCCCCCCCCACAGAAACACGCCTACCCCCACACATCACCCCGGAGGGTACCACCCTGAGGAGGGCGAAAAAGGAGTATGGACCATTTTCGAGAACGGTAAGAATTACAGACATGACAATTGGAACTTATTCCCTATTCCTTATTCCTTATTTTCAAAAATGTCGTTTTCGACCGATTTGACGGCATGGGTGGGTGGCCCGCCCCAAATACCACATAGAAACACCCCGACCCCCCACCATCACCCCCTGGGGGTGCCACCCCGAGGGGGTGAAAATGGGGTATGGACAATTTTCGAGTACGGTAAGGATTTCGACCGATATGACGGCATGGGTGGGTGGCCCGCCCCAAATACCACCTAGAAACACCCCGACCCCCCCCCACCCATCACCCCCGGGATGTGCCACCCCGAGGGGGTGAAAATGGGGTGTGGACCATTTTCGAGAACGGTAAGGATTTCGACCGATCTGACGGCATGGGTGGGTGGCCCGCCCCAAATACCACCTAGAAACACCCCGACCCCCACCCATCACCCCCGGGGGTGCCACCCCGAGGGGGTGAAAATGGGGTGTGGACCATTTTCGAGAACGTAA
The DNA here is from genome assembly GCA_032622095.1 of Siphonodentalium dalli. Classification (NCBI taxonomy): domain Eukaryota; kingdom Metazoa; phylum Mollusca; class Scaphopoda; order Gadilida; family Siphonodentaliidae; genus Siphonodentalium; species Siphonodentalium dalli. The sequence continues at coordinate 255,389,509 of CP136064.1, forward strand.
GGATTTCGACCGATTTGACGGCATGGGTGGGTGGCCCGCCCCAAATACCACCTAGAAACACCCCGAACCCCACCCATCACCCCCGGGGGGTGCCACCCCGAGGGGGTGAAAATGGGGTGTGGACCATTTTCGAGAACGGTAAGGATTTCGACCGATTTGACGGCATGGGTGGGTGGCCCGCCCCAATTACCACCTAGAAACACCCCGACCCCCACCCATCACCCCCGGGGGGTGCCACCCCGAGTGGGTGAAAATGGGGTGTGGACCATTTTCGAGAACGGTAAGGATTTCGACCGATTTGACGGCATGGGTGGGTGGCCCGCCCCAATTACCACATAGAAACACCCCGACCCCCCACCCATCACCCCGGGGGGTGCCACCCCGAGGGGGTGAAAATGGGGTGTGGACCATTTTCGAGAACGGTAAGGATTTCGACCGAATTGACGGCATGGGTGGGTGGCCCGCCCCAAATACCACCTAGAAACACCCCGACCCCCACCCATCACACCCGGGGGGTGCCACCCCGAGGGGGTGAACATGGTGTGTGGACCATTTTCGAGAACGGTAAGGATTTCGACCGATTTGACGGCATGGGTGAGTGGCCCGCCCCAAATGCCACCTAGAAACACCCCGAACCCCACCCATCACCCCGGGGGGTGCCACCCCGAGGGGGTGAAAATGGGTTGTGGACCATTTTCGAGAACGGTAAGGATTTCGACCGATTTGACGGCATGGGTGGGTGGCCCGCCCCAATTACCACCTAGAAACACCCCGACCCCCCACCCATCACCCCCGGGGGGTGCCACCCCGAGGGGGTGAAAATGGGGTATGGACCATTTTCGAGTACGGTAAGGATTTCGACCGATTTGACGGCATGGGTGGGTGGCCCGCCCCAAATACCACCTAGAAACACCTCGACCCCCTACCCATCACCCCCGGGGGTGCCACCCCGAGGGGGTGAAAATGGGGTATGGACCATTTTCGAGAACGGTAAGGATTTCGACCGATTTGACGCATGGGTGGGTGGCCCGCCCCAATTACCACCTAGAAACACCCCGACCCCCACCCATCACCCCCGGGGGTGCCACCCCAAGTGGGTGAAAATGGGGTATGGAACATTTTCGAGAACGGTAAGGATTTCGACCGATTTGACGGCATGGGTGGGTGGCCCGCCCCAAATACCACCTATAAACACCCCGACCCCCCACCCATCACCCCCGGGGGTGCCACCCCGAGGGGGTGAAAATGGGGTGTGGACCATTTTCGAGAACGGTAAGGATTTCGACAGATTTGACGGCATGGGTGGGTGGCCCGCCCCAATTACCACCTAGAAACACCCCGATCCCCCACCCATCACCCCCGGGGGGTGCCACCCGAGGGGGTGAAAATGGGGTGTGGACCATTTTCGAGTACGGTAAGGATTTCGACCGATCTGACGGCATGGGTGGGTGGCCCGCCCCAAATACCACCTAGAAACACCCCGACCCCCCACCCATCGCCCCCGGGGGGTGCCACCCCGAGGGGGTGATAATGGGGTGTGGACCATTTTCGAGAACGGTAAGGATTTCGACCGATTTGACGGCATGGGTGGGTGGCCCGCCCCAAATACCACCTAGAAACACCCCGACCCCCTACCCATCACCCCCGGGGGGTGCCACCCCGAGAGGGTGAAAATGGGGTGTGGACCATTTTCGAGAACGGTAAGGATTTCGACCGATTTGACGGCATGGGTGGGTGGCCCGCCCCAATTACCACCTAGAAACACCCCGACCCCCCACCCATCACCGCCGGGGGGTGCCACCCCGAGGGGGTGAAAATGGGCTGTGGACCATTTTCGAGAACGGTAAGGATTTCGACCGATTTGACGGCATGGGTGGGTGGCCCGCCCCAATTACCACCTAGAAACACCCCGACCCCCCACCATCACACCGGAGGGTGCCACCCCGAGGGGTGAAAATGGGGTGTGGACCATTTTCGAGAACGGTAAGGATTTCGACTGATTTGACGGCATGGGTGGGTGACCCGCCCCAAATACCACCTAGAAACACCCCGACCCCCCACCCATCACCCCCGGGGCGTGCCACCCCGAGGGGGTGAAAATGGGGTGTGGACCATTTTCGAGAACGGTAAGGATTTCGACCGATTTGACGGCATGGGTGGGTGGCCCGCCCCAATTACCACCTAGAAACACCCCGACCCCACCCATCACCCCGGGGGTGCCACCCCGAGGGGGTGAAAATGGGGTGTGGACCATTTTCGAGAACGGTAAGGATTTCGACCGACTTGACGACATGGGTGGGTGGCCCGCCCCAAATACCACCTAGAAACACCCCGAACCCCACCCATCACCCCGGGGGGGTGAAAATGGGTTGTGGACCATTTTCGAGAACGGTAAGGATTTCGACCGATTTGACGGCATGGGTGGGTGGCCCGCCCCAATTACCACCTAGAAACACCCGACCCCCCCACCCCCATCACCCCCGGGGGGTGCCACCCCGAGGGGGTGCAAATGGGGTGTGGATCATTTTCGAGAACGGTAAGGATTTCGACCGATTTGACGGCATGGGTGGGTGGCCCGCCCCAATTATCACCTAGAAACACCCCGACCCCCCACCCATCACCCCGGGGGGTGCCACCCCGAGGGGGTGAAAATGGGGTGTGGACCATTTTCGAGAACGGTAAGGATTTCGACCGATTTGACGGCATGGGTGGGTGGCCCACCCCAAATACCACCTAGAAACACCCCGACCCCCCACCCATCACCCCGGGGGTGCCACCCCGAGGGGTGAAATGGGGTATGGACCATTTTCGAGAACGGTAAGGATTTCGACCGATTTGACGCATGGGTGGGTGGCCCGCCCCAATTACCACCTAGAAACACCCCGACCCCCACCCATCACCCCCGGGGGGTGCCACCCGAAGGGGTGAAAATGGGGTGTGGACCATTTTCGAGAACGGTAAGGATTTCGACCGATCTGACGGCATGGGTGGATGGCCCGCCCCAAATACCACCTAGAAACACCCCGAGCCCACACCCATCGCCCCCGGGGGGTGCCACCCCGAGGGGGTGATAATGGGGTGTGGACCATTTTCGAGAACGGTAAGGATTTCGACCGATTTGACGGCGTGGGTGGGTGGCCCGCCCCAAATACCACCTAGAAATACCCCGACCCCCACCCATCACCCCCGGGGGGTGCCACCCCGAGGGGGTGAAAATGGGGTGTGGACCATTTTCGAGAACGGTAAGGATTTCGACAGATTTGACGGCATGGGTGGGTGGCCCGCCCCAATTATCACCTAGAAACACCCCGACCCCCCACCCATCACCCCGGGGGGTGCCACCCCGAGGGGGTGAAAATGGGGTGTGGACCATTTTCGAGAACGGTAAGGATTTCGACCGATTTGACGGCATGGGTGGGTGGCCCACCCCAAATACCACCTAGAAACACCCCGACCCCCCACCCATCACCCCCGGGGGTGCCACCCCGAGGGGTGAAATGGGGTATGGACCATTTTCGAGAACGGTAAGGATTTCGACCGATTTGACGCATGGGTGGGTGGCCCGCCCCAATTACCACCTAGAAACACCCCGACTTCCCACCCATCACCCCCGTGGGTGCCACCCCAAGAGGGTGAAAATGGGGTATGGACCATTTTCGAGAACGGTAAGGATTTCGACCGATTTGACGGCATGGGTGGGTGGCCCGCCCCAAATACCACCTATAAACACCCCGACCCCCACCCATCACCCCCGGGGGGTGCCACCCCGAGGGGGTGAAAATGGGGTGTAGACCATTTTCGAGAACGGTAAGGATTTCGACCGATTTGACAGCATGGATGGATGGCCCGCCCCAATTACCACCTAGAAACACCCCGACCCCCCACCCATCACCCCCGGGGGGTGCCACCCCGAGGGGGTGAAAATGGGGTGTGGACCATTTTCGAGAACGGTAAGGATTTCGACAGATTTGACGGCATGGGTGAGTGGCCCGCCCCAATTACCACCTAGAAACACCCCGACCCCCCACCCATCACCGCCGGGGGGTGCCACCCCGAGGGGGTGAAAATGGGGTGTGGACCATTTCGAGAACGGTAAGGATTTCGACCGATTTGACGGCATGGGTGGGTGGCCCGCCCCAATTACCACCTAGAAACACACCGACCCCCCACCCATCACCCCGGGGGTGCCACCCCGAGGGGGTGAAAATGGGGTGTGGTCCATTTTCGAGAACGGTAAGGATTTCGACTGATTTGACGGCATGGGTGGGTGGCCCGCCCCAAATACCTCCTAGAAACATCCCGACCCCCCACCCATCACCCCCGGGGGGTGCCACCCCGAGGGGGTGAAAATGGGGTGTGGACCATTTTCGAGAACGGTACGGATTTCGACCGATTTGACGGCATGGGTGGGTGGCCCGCCCCAAATACCACCTAGAAACACCCCGACCCCCACCCATCACACCCGGGGGGTGCCACCCGAGGGGGTGAAAATGGTGTGTGGACCATTTTCGAGAACGGTAAGGATTTCGACCGATTTGACGGCATGGGTGGGTGGCCCGCCCAATTACCTCCTAGAAACACCCCGAACCCCACCCATCACCCCGGGGGGTGCCACCCCGAGGGGGTGAAAATGGGTTGTGGACCATTTTCGAGAACGGTAAGGATTTCGACCGATTTGACGGCATGGGTGGGTGGCCCGCCCCAATTACCACCTAGAAACACCCCCACCCCCACCCATCACACCCGAGGGGTGCCACCCCGAGGGGGTGAAATGGTGTGTGGACCATTTTCGAGAACGGTAAGGATTTCGACCGATTTGACGGCATGGGTGGGTGGCCCACCCCAATTACCACCTAGAAACACCCGACCCCCACCCATCACCCCCGGGGGTGCCACCCCGAGGGGTGAAATGGGGTATGGACCATTTTCGAGAACGGTAAGGATTTCGACCGATTTGACGCATGGGTGGGTGGCCCGCCCCAATTACCACCTAGAAACACCCCGACTTCCCACCCATCACCCCCGTGGGTGCCACCCCAAGAGGGTGAAAATGGGGTATGGACCATTTTCGAGAACGGTAAGGATTTCGACCGATTTGACGGCATGGGTGGGTGGCCCGCCCCAAATACCACCTATAAACACCCCGACCCCCACCCATCACCCCCGGGGGGTGCCACCCCGAGGGGGTGAAAATGGGGTGTAGACCATTTTCGAGAACGGTAAGGATTTCGACCGATTTGACAGCATGGATGGATGGCCCGCCCCAATTACCACCTAGAAACACCCCGACCCCCCACCCATCACCCCCGGGGGGTGCCACCCCGAGGGGGTGAAAATGGGGTGTGGACCATTTTCGAGAACGGTAAGGATTTCGACAGATTTGACGGCATGGGTGGGTGGCCCGCCCCAATTACCACCTAGAAACACCCCGACCCCCCACCCATCACCGCCGGGGGGTGCCACCCCGAGGGGGTGAAAATGGGGTGTGGACCATTTCGAGAACGGTAAGGATTTCGACCGATTTGACGGCATGGGTGGGTGGCCCGCCCCAATTACCACCTAGAAACACACCGACCCCCCCACCCATCACCCCGGGGGTGCCACCCCGAGGGGGTGAAAATGGGGTGTGGTCCATTTTCGAGAACGGTAAGGATTTCGACTGATTTGACGGCATGGGTGGGTGGCCCGCCCCAAATACCTCCTAGAAACATCCCGACCCCCCACCCATCACCCCCGGGGGGTGCCACCCCGAGGGGGTGAAAATGGGGTGTGGACCATTTTCGAGAACGGTACGGATTTCGACCGATTTGACGGCATGGGTGGGTGGCCCGCCCCAAATACCACCTAGAAACACCCCGACCCCCACCCATCACACCCGGGGGGTGCCACCCGAGGGGGTGAAAATGGTGTGTGGACCATTTTCGAGAACGGTAAGGATTTCGACCGATTTGACGGCATGGGTGGGTGGCCCGCCCAATTACCTCCTAGAAACACCCCGAACCCCACCCATCACCCCGGGGGGTGCCACCCCGAGGGGGTGAAAATGGGTTGTGGACCATTTTCGAGAACGGTAAGGATTTCGACCGATTTGACGGCATGGGTGGGTGGCCCGCCCCAATTACCACCTAGAAACACCCCCACCCCCACCCATCACACCCGAGGGGTGCCACCCCGAGGGGGTGAAATGGTGTGTGGACCATTTTCGAGAACGGTAAGGATTTCGACCGATTTGACGGCATGGGTGGGTGGCCCGCCCCAATTACCACCTAGAAACACCCGACCCCCACCCATCACCCCCGGGGGGTGCCACCCCGAGGGGGTGCAAATGGGGTGTGGACCATTTTCGAGAACGGTAAGGATTTCGACCGATTTGACGGCATGGGTGGCTGGCCCGCCCGAATTACCACCTAGAACCACCCCGACCCCCCACCCATCACCGCCGGGGGGTGCCACCCCGAGGGGGTGAAAATGGGGTGTGGACCATTTTCGAGAACGGTAAGGATTTCGACAGATTTGACGGCATGGGTGGGTGGCCCGCCCCAATTACCACCTAGAAACACCCCGACCCCCCCCACCCATCACCCCGGGGGTGCCACCCCGAGGGGGTGAAAATGGGGTGTGGACCATTTTCGAGAACGGTAAGGATTTCGACCGACTTGACAGCATGGGTGGGTGGCCCGCCCCAAATACCACCTAGAAACACCCCGAACCCCACCCATCACCGGGGGGGTGCCACCCCGAGGGGGTGAAAATGGGTTGTGGACCATTTTCGAGTATGGTAAGGATTTCGACCGATTTGACGGCATGGGTGGGTGGCCCGCCCCAATTACCACCTAGAAACACCCGACCCCCCACCCCCATCACCCCCGGGGGGTGCCACCCCGAGGGGTGCAAATGGGGTGTGGATCATTTTCGAGAACGGTAAGGATTTCGACCGATTTGACGGCATGGGTGGGTGGCCCGCCCCAATTATCACCTAGAAACACCCCGACCCCCACCCATCACCCCGGGGGGTGCCACCCCGAGGGGGTGAAAATGGGGTGTGGATCATTTTCGAGAACGGTAAGGATTTCGACCGATTTGACGACATGGGTGGGTGGCCCACCCCAAATACCACCTAGAAACACCCCGACCCCCCACCCATCACCCCCCGGGGGTGCCACCCCGAGGGGGTGAAAATGGGGTATGGACCATTTTCGAGAACGGTAAGGATTTCGACCGATTTGACGCATGGGTGGGTGGCCCGCCCCAATTACCACCTAGAAACACCCCCGACTTCCCACCCATCACCCCCGGGGGTGCCACCCCAAGAGGGTGAAAATGGGGTATGGACCATTTTCGAGAACGGTAAGGATTTCGACCGATTTGACGGCATGGGTGGGTGGCCCGCCCCAAATACCACCTAGAAACACCCCGACCCCCCACCCATCACCCCCGGGGGTGCCACCCCGAGGGGGGTGAAAATGGGGTGTGGACCATTTTCGAGAACGGTAAGAATTTCGACCGATCTGACGGGGGTCGGGGTGTTTCTAGGCGGTATTTGGGGCGGGCCACCCACCCATTTTCACCCCCTCGGGGTGGCACCCCCCGGGGGTGATGGGTGGGGGGTCGGGGTGTTTCTATCTGGTAATTGGGGCGGGCCACCCACCCATGCCGTCAAATCGGTCGAAATCCTTACCGTTCTCGAAAATGGTCCACACCCCATTTTCACCCCCTCGGGGTGGCACCCCCCGGGGGTGATGGGTGGGGGGTCGGGGTGTTTCTATGTGGTATTTGGGGCGGGCCACCCACCCATGCCGTCAAATCGGTCGAAATCCTTACTGTTCTCGAAAATGGTCCATACCCCATTTTCACCCACTTGGGGTGCCACCCCCCGGGGGTGATGGGTGGGGGGGTCGGGGTGTTTCTAGGTGGTATTTGGGGCGGGCCACCCACCCATGCCGTCAAATCGGTCGAAATCCTTACCGTTCTCGAAAATGGTCCACACCCCATTTTCACCCCCTCGGGGTGGCACCCCCCGGGGTGATGGGTGGGGGGTCTGGGTGTTTCTAGGTGGTATTTGGGGCGGGCCACCCACCCATGCCGTCAAATCGGTCGAAATCCTTACCGTTCTCGAAAATGGTCCACACCCCATTTTCACCCCCTCGGGGTGGCACCCCCCGGGGTGATGGGTGGGGGGTCTGGGTGTTTCTAGGTGGTATTTGGGGCGGGCCACCCACCCATGCCGTCAAATCGGTCGAAATCCTTACCGTTCTCGAAAATGGTCCATACACCATTTTCACCCCCTTGGGTGGCACCCCACGGGGGTGATGGGTCGGGGTGTTTCTAGGTGGTATTTGGGGCGGGCCACCCACCCATGCCTTCAAATCAGTCGAAATCCTTACCGTTCTCGAAAATGGTCCATACCCCATTTTCACCCCCTCGGGGTGGCACCCCCCGGGGGTGATGGTGGGGGTCGGGGTGTTTCTAGGTGGTAATTGGGGCGGGCCACCTACCCATGCCGTCAAATCGGTCGATATCCTTACCGTTCTCGAAAATGGTCCATACCCCATTTTCACCCCCTCGGGGTGGCACACCCGGGGATGATGGGTGGGGGGTCGGGGTGTTTCTAGGTGGTATTTGGGGCGGGCCACCCACCCATGCCGTCAAATCGGTCGAAATCCTTACCGTTCTCGAAAATGGTCCACACCCCCATTTTCACCCCCTCGGGGTGGCACCCCCCGGGGGTGATGGGTGGGGGGTCGGGGTGTTTCTAGGTGGTATTTGGGGCGGGCCACCCACCCATGCCGTCAAATCGGTCGAAATCCTTACCGGTCTCGAAAATGGTCCACACCCCATTTTCACCCCCTCGGGGTGGCACCCCCCGGGGGTGATGGGTGGGGGTCGGGGTGTTTCTAGGTGGTATTTGGGGCGGGCCACCCACCCATGCCGTCAAATCGGTCGAAATCCTTACCGTTCTCGAAAATGGTCCACACCCCATTTTCACCCCCTCGGGGTGGCACCCCCCGGGGGTGATGGGTGGGGGTCGGGGTGTTTCTAGGTGGTATTTGGGGCAGGCCACCCACCCATGCCGTCAAATCGGTCGAAATCCTTACCGTTCTCGAAAATGGTCCATACCCCATTTTCACCCCCTCGGGGTGGCACCCCCCGGGGGTGATGGGTGGGGGGGTCGTGGTGTTTCTAGGTGGTATTTGGGGCGGGCCACCCACCCATGCCGTCAAATCGGTCGAAAACGACATTTTTTAAAATAAGGAATAAGGAATAGGGAATAAGTTCCAATTGTCATGTCTGTTAAGGATTTCGGTCTATTTGACGCCATGTGTATGTGGCCCGCCCCAAATACCCACTAGAAACACCCAGACTACTCCCATCACCCCGGAGGGTACCATCTTGATGGGGTGAAAATGTGGTATAGACCATTTGCGAGAACAGTGAGGATTTCGGCCAATTTGACGGCATGTGTATGCGGCCCGCCCCAAATACCTCTATGGCACCCCGGCCCCACCCATCACCCCGGGAGGTAAAACCCGAGTGGTTGAACATGGGGTATGGACCATTTTAGAATGTACCATCATACAGTGCCATTTGCACATGTAAACACACCCTTAACGGGCAGGCTTAGGCAGAAACAATCCAACTTTAACGGCCGAGCCGACAATGAAAAACATCAGCACACGTGGCAATTCCGACCAGCACGGCCCAACTTCGCCTAACTTAATAAAATTATCAAACTAATATATATTCTTGATAACGAAAATTTATCGAAACTTACAACCCACCGATTTATAACTGTGGAGAATACCGCGAGAACAGCTAAAAAATATTTAATGCGATTATCTGGGAGAAAACACGTACATCGAATTTTAGAAATGTTCACTAATCCATGATTGTGTTCGAATGCCCAAAACAGAGTAACTAAAGCTACACTGGGCAGATAGTACTAAAAACCGAGAGAAGATTAAAACTCTATAGTGGGCAGAGTATTTATAACAGCATTAGTAACGACAGAGAAACAACATTAATTATCGCTGTTGTATAATTATATACGGCATGTGTGCATGGTACATCTTCCAATAATCCCGCCTGCCCCATGTATATAATGTATATAACTATATTCCAATTGTCTTTTGGTAGACATCTTGATGGGGTGAGGGTAATTTGGTCCTACCAGATCATTCTCATGGAATGTCTAATATGGAAATTGTCTTGTTGTGGAGCAAATTGATTAGACTTCGCCAAAATGTGTCAATATATAAGGATTAACTGTCATGTGGACTGTTTTTATGGAGATGTAACGGTGAGGTAAGTGGACATAACTTGTGTAAAACCCGAAGGGTTTTACATACAAGTTATGTCCACTTACCTCACCGTTACATCTCCATAAAAATAGTCCACATGACAGTTAATCCTTATATTTATATACATTTAGCGAAAAAGCCGCTTTTGTAAATATATTTAAATCGAAAAGTGTATCGTGACAAGATCAGCCCAAAATACCCAATAGCACCCTTGGCAAAAGTTAATAGGAACAATTTCTCTTCATGTTGAAACCCGATGATGTATTAAGTCAATCCGGCGCGAGTCAAAATGCGCCCAAAGCATTACGCGTTCGTCTTTCCAAACCTAATGACGTATCGATGGTGTTATTAGCTTGGTGTCATGAGGCGTTACGCATTCACCGAGAAATAACTGCAACTAGCCACGTGGGCGCCGACCAATCAGAATGCTGGATTTAGTGATGACAACACTTAGTGTGTAAATATACAGAAATAAGTGGCGAAATAATTTTATAAATTTTATAAAAATCGCTTTTTTTGCCGTGAATTTGATACTGAAAATAAGCATTCTGCAACAACAGCTTGTATGACAAATGTTTGGAATTATTCCATTGTTTTTCATCTAATATTGACAGTCTATGGAAAGAATATGGCCAATATATCCGACTCTTGTGCCCTATTAATGCAGTTACGGTGTTGTTCTTGTTGGATATATAGTAGACGCATGAATGCATGGTGGCCCGGAAAAGTGGTTTCTTAACGAAAATTTATGTGTCCATGCTCACACGCACAACAACAACAAGAAATGCTATTCAGTGAAATGTAATGCTAGTTTGGAATTGGCTTTTTCCCATAACAACAGTTTCTATTGTCAGAAACTGCAGATGCCATAACACGCGGGCTATATTGTCTCGCCGGATTCAACTGTTATCAGGACAACAGTTTAGCGTGTATTCCGTTGTGAATAAACGCATCAAAGACGGAGAAATCCCTAATATGACCTCACTATCGATTAACATATCCTTGATGTATTATGGCAAGTGACAGCCACTAACAAATACCTGTTACATATACACACACCAGTGACATTTACATATATATACATGTACATCTCACCCATGACCAGAAGGGCACTCCATATATACAACCCGGGAATGACCATCCAGCTATACTACATGTATGCATATACACTTCAACTATGGCCGTACATGCATTCCATGTGCATCGATACATATCACCCATAACATACAACTACTCATTACGTATCCGTACGCCCCACCCGTCACCATACAGCCAACGCATCTATACATATACACTCACCTCGACAACACGTACACCAGGATACACATGTATATCTCACCACGACCACACGGTGACCCCATATACGTCTAAACCCCATACAGATGGCCATATATATACACCAGATTAATGTCCACAAAGCTAAACAGTCTATACATGTACACCCACATATGGCCATGCAGTCACTCCTTGTATACATATTCACCTCACACATGACCACACATCAACTCAGTGTATACTCATACCCCTCATCGTTGCCATGCAGTCACAGCAGATATACATGTGCACACACATGGCCGTATATTCACTCATATATCCACATCATTCGTGACCATACACTAACTAACATAACTAATGTATGCATATTCACCTCACATATGACCATACAGTCTGTCCCTGTATACATATTCACATCCACCACGACCATATAGCCGCTCAAGATATACATTTACGCCCCATACATGACCATACAGTCAGTCAATGTATATATATGCACCCCACCAAATGCCATATATCAACACACTTCACCCTCGACTAGTCATAATCTCCAGACTTGCATATACAGCTCAATCATGGCCATTCAAAAACTCGCTGTATTCCTATATTACCACCCCACGTATACATACAGCCACGAGAGATAACCCACTCTTGACAACAAGGACACTCCATCTATACCAAATACGCCCCGCAAATGATCACCTAGCTACTCCGTGTATGCATATATATATATATTTATTTATTTATTTTGTTATATACAGCCACTGCCTCTTTATCAATCGACCCACTCCATGACCACACATCAAACACACACATATGTATACACCTACCAATGAAAATGAAGCCACTCCAAGTATACCCATACACCCTATAATAGCCATACAACACATTCATGTATACCGTTACGCCCCACGGATGACCACAGAGCCGCTCCGTGGATTCCCATACACATAACCGATTTGATTGATTGGCGTATTTCGAACCCGTGTCCTGTTGTCACATGTTAAATATAAGTCTGATTATGAATACAAATCTGACTTGATGTTTGTGTGATATATGTCCATGTTTAATAACCAATATTAGAAATATGTATGAAAATTAAGATTTCGATAAACTTTTTGACATTTCCATCGCCATTTTGGCAGCCATCTTGGACCTGGTGACAATTCCCCCTCATAGGTAATTTTATACGTATATCTATTGCTTGTTTCTACCTATTTCTCGAATAATAGATGGTCAACATTTTTTTTTGCGAAAAGAGCTGCATACAACAACAGATAATGAGTGAAATTATTAGTCAATAAATGCTCTCTAAATTCGAAGAATTGTTTTCAATTCAAGACTAAGTTATCCTTATTACTATAAGTTATATCTACACAATATATAGGAAAATATCCGTGTAGATCATGATTTACTATAATTTTGTTGTCTCAAGTACGTAAGACAAGTTTGTCATATCAAGTACGTCAACAGGGACATATTGAATTGGTAAACGCTCTTTGGATATCGGTTTGCTGAAACTAACCATTTACTTGGTAGAGATGCTCGATATAAGGTAATTGATCGCACAATTTGACAGTGGATATATGTTTGTATTTAAGAAAAATACGATCAGAATTGAAAAAAATCCATTTTCTTTTATTTTTAGTTAAAATTATTAATGGTCATGCTTTTTCGCACGAATTTCAAAACTTCGGATTAAAATGTGATTGTGGAAGTCAGGTAGACTCGCTCGTGGACACATCGCTTCGTATAATCAATACACTTGATGACAAATGGCATTATATGGTGAGAAAGGATCTCCCGTGTGAAACATTGAACTGTGTTTACATTTGGTATATGGCTTGACAGCATATATGCATGTTAGAGGCATGTTTTTTATTAATGTAATGCTGTTATTCACGACCTTTGGATGGATATAGGGTTAACATTTATTGTAAATGTTTCATTGACATATACGGCAACTGACTACGTATGTATGTCTGGGGAAAGTAAAAGTCGAATAATCATTGAAACAATTGTACCATATTGTGATTGGAGTGTTGCGTGTGGGTTGAATAAAATGTATGGGGTGGAGTTAGTTTTTGTCCTAAATATGCTATATCCATTCACAGTGTTTTTGGAATATTCCGCATACATGCATGGTATATATACTGTCCGATAGTGCATGAGATAGTATAGTTATAGTTTGATATGTTTCCTGATCTAGGATAAACGTCCTTTCCCCAGTGAGTGTAACTGCTAAGGTTAAATGTATGTAAGTAAGAACAATACGTTGGAGATATAAATGATATAGTATAAGAACATACCAGCATAATTAACAAGATCATATTCTGAATTGGTTATTACTGTAGTAACCATAGTCGATGGATAGTCAAATCAGAATCATCCTATAGTAAATAATATTATGATACACGTACACGTACACAAGGGTATCATGATATCTCAGACTTTATTTGCCCACATGATATCCCAACTCTTGGAATAACTACTCGTGCCTAAGAGAAACCGATTGACTCTTAGACCATTGTACCACCCATACCTCTGTTCATCTACATATTGTATTTACCGGCGGTATAAGTTGAAAAGTTGAAACATAAAAGTATAAAACTTCTGGACTCTTCATTATTCCCGCACACGGCCATCTTCACACTTACCACTGGACAACGTGACAACTGGTGCTGCGAGCTTAAACAGAACCTGTGTGTCGTTCATAACGTGGGTACTTATGCTTCCAACCTGTACTTTTCTTTTGATTTGATCATTTATATTAAATTAACACAATACCCGCTCTATGTCATAGAGCAATTATATAATGTCACCATTAGAATGTGCATGTGCCAACCCAACTCAAATTATTAATCTATCATATACCTGACAGTTTGCCTTCCTTATCCCAGTCAATTTGGCATTTAAAAAAAATATGAATATGATACAATGTCACCCTACCCGTCTTTCCCTGCAGGATGACGCTAATTACAGTAGGCCCAAATCGATGAGTTAAGACGCCAGTCCGCCATCGATGAAGAGATAGAGCGATTGCATGTACAACGCTCTCGACCTGACAAATGTCATCACCCCTTTTTCGGGAGACCCTAAATCTTTTATTGAATGGACACAACAAATACATCGGTATGGACACGCAATTGCTGCGCCTGACCAAACATTAATTCAGTTTGCTCTGCAAACAAGCATGGGGTCAGTATTTTAAGTTTTTACTCGCTTCATGCAAGAACACATAAATGCTAATGGTGTCATAGAAAGGACATGGGCTGAAGTAAAGCAGGAATACAAAAATTAGATATGGCGATGCAAAAGATAAAATGGCTGTGCTCATAGTTTTCCAAGCGTAAAAACAAAAACAAGAGGAATCGGTGTAATCACTTTCGGATAGATTAAGAACATTGGCGATCGATGTTTATGGTCAAAATAATACTCGCGATGAACCCTGGGAGTTACATATGAGTGAACATTTCATCATGAACTTTTGTGGGAAGACCGACAAACATTAAATCAGGCAACTGATCTCGCTTTAAGGGAACATACTATTCAACAACGATTACAGTATCATAATAGTCAAGATGATAGAAATAATAGTCACAATTTTATCGATCATCTCGAAATAATAATTATTCTAGTATGAAAGTAGATCATTTTCGAGGGCCATAAACTGGAGCTAGATTTAATGCTCCTGGGATGACAGAAAGACGGTGGCCAGGGTATTCACAAATTAATTTAGCTCATTTCGTCCGACTAATAATCAGCACCCACGAAATGGATCATATTCTAATAACAACAGATATGATAACTCGAGAAGTTGGCCTAATGTTCAACATATTCGAAATTCACAAAATTATGTGGTTAATCCACATGCGCAACATTTAAATTAACATGCTGATATTGTTTGATTCCTGGACAAAACATCATATGGTTCGATGACGCTTAGATGAAATGAATAAAGATTATTTAAACTAAAAAATTACACTAAGAGAGCAGCATTTGAGTGGAATAGTGTGAAAAGTAATTGTAATAAGCAAAATAACGCTCCATCATGAAATAGATGTTCTGCACATAGTAAACATGGGAACGGATTATGTTGGATTAAAACAAATAACTATGGTACAAATATTGTTCAAAGACCGATTCATCAAAGGTTACTGTATACAGCTCAAAATAGATTTTATATGGACCGATAAAAAGACAACAGCTCCATTAGATACGCATAAACCTTACAATCAGAAACAAACGCAAAAGATAATACAGCACCAGGATAAGATTAAGTCAAATTTGTCAATTCCTGAATATGAAAATAATACGAAGCTTATGAAAGCATAAATTTACAAGTGTCATCGTCCATATTAATTACAATAGGCAAACAAAAATATTGTGCCATACTGGACAGTGGTGCAGACATTAGTTTGTTTTCACTAAAATTGTATAACACTTAAAATTACAAACCGCAAATGCAACAGACCCAGTTTAATGCGACGTCCGCAAGTGGCGATGCCTTCGCCACAAATGGTTACATGATATTGAATTTCCACATAAATTAACAATATCATATAAATACTACGTCTGTTCTAATATGCATCGATCTTTATTAATTGGAAGAGATTACCGAAGTTCCAATGGCGCCATATTGTATTTTAATCACCAAATAATGAAAATATATAAAATGTAATATAGTGCCATTAGTTCCAGATATTCACATCACCAATTTGGTTAGAGTTCAATCTTCAGAAATTATTCCACCAAACACAACGATGTTAACTAGAGGGGGTGGTCAATTGTTTGCCACGCCCTTTCTACAAGTTCAGCCTATAGAATCAGGTTTTATTGGTAACGAACCACGTTTGTCAGCTGATTATTCGACTGTTATTGCACATAGTGAAATAATACCAGTGCTTGTTAGCAATTATACATTTTAATTTACGACGTGGGTGCATTGTTGTAAACGTGGATGCAGTACAGTGCGTGCATACACCTGGTGAGAATAAAATGTATCACCGGAAGAGATTAATCTAGAAGAACTACAAGTTCTAGATACATTTAGGGATGATTTAGTACCATTAATAAGAAATAATAGTGATATTTTTGCTACAAAATAAACCGAATTTGGATGTACTACTGCTGTAACCATGAAAATCCCAACAGGTGATCATGAACCAATTAGGTTACCGTCTTGTATGTGTCCATTGCAATAACGCGAACACCTCAGTTCACCGGCCCCATTCAATGAGTGAGTTTTTCCTTGTACAGTTTTGCACAAATCTGATAACTCATATCTACGCAGATCTACGTCGATTGAACGGTATTACCACACCAAATTTTTTTCCAATGGACCAGATAGATGATATTTTGCCAGAAATGAAAGGTGTTAAATATCTAACAGTTCTCGATTCTTTGTTTGCATACAATTGTATTCCAATATACCATGCAGATCGAACTAAAGCCACTATTACTTGTTTCTGATGCATTTTTTCTTTTAATAGAGCATGTTTTGGAGCTATTGTGAGTTCCAGTGCAATTCTTCATCTTATGTATCGCGTGTTAGATGGAGTAAAAGCATGGCTGAATAAAACTCAAATTCGTTCATGGTGTACATTGGAGCGCGAATGTTTTGCCATTTAATGGGCAATAAAGATATTGCAATTTTACATTAGTGGATTCAAGCAGTACATGTATGTTGCGCGAATTCAAAATTGACCAAAAAATAGTACTGTTCTGTGCCACATATTTGGGTAACTTGTAATATGTGAACATTCTGGTGTGTTATAATTGCACCTCACTCGCGTGGCCATTCCACCTGCATGTAGAAGGTCAGAGCCTTCAGCAGTTTTGTGTACACGTGGCATATGAAACTTGTAGCAAAGAGAGTAATCAGAATATTCAGAATCAGCTACCAACACTCTATAGACTGTACATGCACATTTATGACAAAGGAATTTGCTTGGGCTGGAATCTTGCTTATTTTGATTCAACCCAAGTAAGCGAATCGGGTGGTCGCAGATTGTCTTAATTCAACACGACTAGTCTTTAGGCCAAAAATAAATTGAAGGTATGTTTCCCTTAATATCAGACCATGTCCAAAATCCAAAACTACCAACCCTCTTCAATGTTATTAGTTTGGTGTAACTAATTTACTCGGTACTCTCTGTTTTAACAAAATCTCCAGTTGTTTTTTTGTTGGCATGACCT
The DNA here is from genome assembly GCA_032622095.1 of Siphonodentalium dalli. NCBI lineage: Eukaryota > Metazoa > Mollusca > Scaphopoda > Gadilida > Siphonodentaliidae > Siphonodentalium > Siphonodentalium dalli. The sequence continues at coordinate 255,407,280 of CP136064.1, forward strand.
CGTTGAAAATAAATTAAAAATAACGTGAGTATTTATCACTGATTTCAAGGCCGATTTAAAAGAAAATGCAAAAACAATACACAATATTCCATTCAGTGTACAAAATTATATTCTGCCTGAATTGATATATTAAAAACGATTCAGACTCGATATTATGTCATAGTTGTGCGTGTTAGACAATGGCAAAAATCTTTTTAAAAATCGTGATTTTGGGGGCTAGGATTAAGTTTTACTCAAGATAGTTTTCTATAGACATTGCAAAGCATGGTGTCAAATTTCGTCGAAAAAATAAGTTTGCTGTTTTTGCACCAATTCTACAATTTGAATGACATTTTTCCAAAAACATGTAGCCATGAAATAATATATCGTATTGTAGATTATCATATTTTGAACGAAATATATCAATTTTAGACCAGTGGTCCTTCATTGACTGCCACCATGGACGGTGGATCATACTTGGTCAATTATATTAGGGGCATGAGTTATCTATCGTAATTTTCGCCATGTTCGGACACTTTGTCAGCCTGGCAACATACATGTTCTGATGCGGTACATAATAACCTTCTATTTAATATATAGAATCCTTTGTTCGGTCAAAATGGAGCATTTGTTTTTGGCCCACGGACTAGTGTGTGCCGATGGACTAAAATATGAAGTTCAAAATGGCCGCTTTTCGTTTGTAACGAATCCCGGAGATATTAGATGGCTCCCATCTGGAGATTAATTCAACCATACAAAGTGTGGTGATGATCGGGTGAGGAACGTGTCATGTAGGGTGCGCCGAATGAAATTGGTGACGAACGGACGGACAGACGGCATGACTTGAGCTAAAGTGACTGAGTTCCGTTCGAAACTGGAGCATTATGCTGTCGGATTACAGTATACGATACTGTTCATCCAGCGTACGGCTCTAAAACGGCAGGACTCTGGTGTACGAACGGAGGTTATTAGTATGGTCACAGTTATAGGGTACGTTGAATAATGTAATATACATACCTGAAGACCAATGAAGGGATATGACCCACAATGCATCTGGCATGTCTCCAGTGAATTGTCCTTAATCTCATGAAATTGTGCATCGTCGACGATAAAGCAGCCTTGATAAGCGCCTGTTTATTTGAAAGAGAAAAACATTGCGTTAATTGTCAGCAGCACGTTTTGCCAAACTTTTATGAAATGGATTTTCACAACATATTTCTGGAATTTCGTTATAAAATTTGTGTTAGTAATTAGTGTGACAACCAGTTAAAAATTATATACACTGTAAATAATCGAATAATAATAAATATGTGTTCTGATTATAGAAATACACATATGTATATTCAAAATCGGTATGTGATTATGAACAATTGGCACACACGAGTTTTGATTTAACTGTGAAACGGGCGCGCTTAATAGTAAACGTATCACACTGCGTAGTATCATGATTTGAACCACATAATAGCATTATCATCCGCTTTTTCATTTCTGAATTATATAGTACATGTTTTTGATGAGAAGTTTTACCTAATTTTCCATTAGGTAAGTCTATATTATATATACACGAGATGTTTGGTCAATTAACAACCATAAAGTGCGATACATTTCTTGGTGGTACTGTGGTGATTTTGGATAAAAATAGCAGCGAGTACACGTGGCCGAAGTAAACAGCACAATCAACCAATGACTTGCCGATGATCGGTCCCGTGGGGAAACATTCCGGAATAGCGTACAGACAATCGCTGCGAGACTGCGTTCATTCCAACCCGAGCTGCAGTCGAATAAAGACCTAATTATAATTCCTACTGATGTTTCATATTGCTGTATTTATGATGTGTTGTCATCTCTTCAATTAGTTCATATTGGTGAGTTTATATCTTATAACTTCTTATTGTAGCATGTATTATATTACCCCATCCTTCAAATTACTACATATGGCATCGTCGACAGGATAATTTTGTCGAACGGCGGGGAGGTAGCCATATTGATTTTTGGTGCATTGTCTCGGCACGTGGCGGCCAATTCAAAAGTTGTGCAACACATTAAACAAATAATCTCGGATACGGCTTGGAAACCAATGCAGGACTTTAGCCTTCATCCTCTTAATTCACCAGCATGCATGGTTTTTTGGAGGTGCCATGCAGCCATATTCAATTTAATGTGTGAGAAGGTAGGTTATGACAATGATGAGATAGAAAAGCTCGTGAAACGTTTTCTAAGAGTTCCAAGAAAAAAAATATCTCGGAGTCTAATCCTTGGTAAGTGGAAGAGTGTAAAAAACCACCTTGCATGGCGTTCAACGGCAATAAAGGTTGTAAGGGACATGGAAACGGGGGTATTCCCCGAGCAGGCTACGAATTGTGATACTGCAGTAGCCTTGTTAATGTTTCCTAAAAGGGTTAAACAAATGGAAGTTGTACCTCAAATCCAAAAGGAGTTACGAATGTCGGTACCGACAATTGCAACTCCAACACCAAGTTTACACGTAAGTTCACAGGTACCAGTATCATCAACTGCAGGTATAAAAAATATATATCCGGTGCCGGTATGGGTAGGGCCTCCTAGGTTTGTGACACCAATACTACCACCCCATGGAACAATGAGTACCGGTAGTCATCCTCCAAGACCTTCAATTATTAACATGGAGGTACAAAAGGAAGTGCATATATCCTGCTCTGGAAGCAGTAGACACTCACTTCCATGTGAATAGGATGAATAGGTTTTTTCGCACAAAGGTAAACACCCCAATAGATGTGATTAATAGTGCAGCGCAAACTGTACAACCTCGCGTCAATGTGATGGTAGTAGGGGGTGTAAACGTTCATTGTGATCCTCTGGAATTTCCGGATGTCATCATGAACGATCCCTGGTGGAAAACGGCTATCGGCATTCACCCAAAGAGCTATCGTATGGCTCAGAATGACCGAATATACAGAAGGTGGGTTGAATTAATTCAAAACCCATCAGTAACAGCAATAGGGGAGATTGGTTTAGACAGATCGAAAGATTTATCTCCCCAGGAGTATTATCACCAGGATGAGGTATTTGTAGGTTGTTGGGAGCAACAAGAAAAGTGGAGAAGCCGATTATTTTGCATCTCCGAGGTACAAAGGTTGACTCCTGGGGCAGAGATATAAATCTGGTAGCCTTTTTTATATGTAAAAGGGAATGTCCAGCGAATCAAGTGTTTCACCTACATTCCTTTATGGGAACACCTGACGTGGTAAATGCATGGCGCGATAATTTCCATAATGCTTATTTTGGTATTTCGGGTTCATGCATGCACTTCTACACTGAACAAAAAGAGGGTGTGAAGGCCATTCCAGAAAACAGGTTACTTCTGGAAACCGATGCGATCTATTTTGGTAAGGAAATGCGCCGAACATACACATCTCCAGGTTTAATAGGAGAGGTGGCCGATGCTGTCAGTAAAATAAGGGGCCAATTACTTAGGGACATTGTAAGTTGTACCCGGGTAAACACCTCTGTGGTTTATGGAATACCACGTATGTAATAAGAACCTACACTTAAAAAGGGCTTAACAAGTCAAGCCACATTTATCAATTTAACAAACGGTCTACAGGGTTATGGTACCATTTAAAACATGGGTACTTAAAATTTTGTCACCAAAATAACTGAATTTACAAATTAGTAGATGAACACATTTGGTAGTCATAGTGCATTGATCAAGTCATGGAAAAAGGGCCTAAATACTGGCTCACTCTATAACTTGTCAATATGATAACCCAAATTTGGCTGAGTGGGTTTTTGGTTCTTGTAGCCTAGAGACACACCACCATTTTGAGTATAGAAATTGGTAAATGATTGGCGCTAATCCTTTTAAAATAAAACTGGGTGGTGTGTGGTGATTTTGGATAAAAATAGCAGCGAGTACACGTGGCCGAAGTAAACAGCACAATCAACCAATGACTTGCCGAGGATCGGTCCCGTGGGGAAACATTCCGGAATAGCGTACAGACGATCGCTGCGAGACTGCGTTCATTCCAACCCGAGCTGCAGTCGAATAAAGACCTAATTATAATTCCTACTGATGTTTCATATCGCTGTATTTATGATGTGTTGTCATCTCTTCAATTAGTTCATATTGGTGAGTTTATATCTTATAACTTCTTATTGTAGCATTTATTATATTACCCCATCCTTTAAATTACTACAGTACTTTTACGGCGGAATATGCCGTTATCAATTGACAAAAACCACGTTTTTTGCCTAAAATATGACATGCATAACACACAAATGGTTTCAAATAAACACATGCCAATTTTATCCAAAATAAATTAAAACGCTACATGAGAATATTGCTATATATATGACTGGTGATCTACGAATGAATGGCCAATCAAACATGCCTAACCACAATTGCGTGTGAACCAGTCAACGAACACAGGGTTTAACCATGCTTTCAAAAAATTGGCGGATGATAAATTAATCAACTCGTTCATTTGTGAGTCACAAATTGTCTTTTTAATTTCTTTTATTTGTCGGACTCGTCATCGGACTCGACTACAACGTTTAGTGTGTCCCTTCTGGTGTGTGACATTTAACGTTCGCAGATTAAATTAATGTGACGGTCGTTTATGACTTTCTGTGAATTTGGAACAGTTTTGAGAGAGAAAAAAACAGAAATATTTGCTTGATAATTGATTCGGAAATCGCATCGAATAATGATTATTCTTGCTGATTATTCCGATCTAACCAAGGCTTAGTTGAATGTATCCGTCGGAATAATCTGAGCAAGAAGGTACAATATAATATGTTTTACTTAAATAGCACAGAGTTAGCCACCCCGCCTGGTAGATTTCGGTATCATATATAGCCCCAAGTCGGGGATCATATATAGCCCATGCGTCGGGGAAATACTGATCCACCACTGCCTTAAATATCTGGTAATTATTTAAATATTTAAATATATGGGTTATCCCACGAACAATTATTTTAAGTTGCCTGGCGACTCGGTCCAAGATATCGGTTTCTCTACATTCCGACTTAATTGGAATTATAGCTCAGTGCGGTCAACACGTCGGCAATGATTGGTTTGTCAGTGGACACATATTACATTGCCTGTATGATCCAAGTAAAACGTCAAATACACGATAATTATAGAGATTACATGCATGTGTGTATCCACCCTTAGAGAATATATTCAGACTGTCACATAGCTTGTGCCACTACTCTGAGATTGTCAGGAATCGAACCATGTATATGCATCATGATTGGCTGGACGGTTCATTGCGGCGTGCATATATATTATATGTGTGATCCAATCGTTCATACATGCAAGACTGAATTCAGGTTCAATTATGTCAACCAGTGTCTCATTCAACATCATCCAACAGAGAGCCAACAACGTGTATAGTATATAATTATTATTTCTTTTCATACAGCCGAAAAGCAGAAATCAACACGCTTCGCGTTTTGAAAATGAACTGGGTCCGAAAAATGTCCCTTTTCATATTGGTATACACGGCGCTGAATTTCTTATCAAATATTATATATTGCTTTCATTTCAAAATTCATAGGTTTGAGCAAGTCTCATATACCGAATATCAACAAAATCAGTTGATATTTTGTTCAAGTTATCGCTCAAAATAACGCTATCAAACGTCACGGCAATTAACAAATAAAGGGCTAGCCCACAAGCATTTTTAGCAAGTCTCATCAACCAAATATCAACAAAATTAGTTCATATTTATTCAAGTTATATCGCTAACGCCATGTAGACGAACGCCGCCCGACTTTTTTAAAAACGCGACTAAAACCTTACTGTTGCGTGAGTAATATTCAAGAGCCAAATGATGATTTGAGAGGCATTGCCTTTGTAAACGATTACATAATGATTGGACTATAGTAACAGTAAATATACATGCAGCAGCATATTATGCGTAACCATTAATAAACTACACATTCAGCAAAAAGGTATTTAATGAAGCACATTTCAGACACAATCCAACTTGCTCAGATCTCATTATAACCCACAATAATGTGATGGAAAAGTTTGCGGAACTGAACTTAAATTGTAATTATCACTTTCCACACGACTCAACTGTTATGCATGTTTTTTGAATTCGGCTAATTTCGCCTTGATCGTGGACTTGACGGAGATCATAAAAATCCCTGCAAATGGCAAGCGGCGGACTGTCTGCGGTTACGTGCCTGTATTCCGAAGTCCCTATACAATAAAGTTCGATACCACGATGTCCAACATTCCGAAGGTCCAATTCTATACGAAGGTCTGATATTTCAAAGGCTAAATACTCCGGATGCCCAAAAGCCCGAAGTATTAATACGCCGGAGGTCCGATACGCCGAAGATCCAATACTCCGAAAACCCAATACTCCGAAGGTCTAATGCTCCGAAGGTCCGACACTCCGAATGTGGGTATGTTGGTAGGTCCAACTTAATTTATTTTGTTCTTTGAAGCTCCAGCAAACTTGGTTGATTTATACATGCAGTTTACGGCTTATGTTTCCTCTTGTGTCGAGATTATATGCGATGCTTGTATGCATGAGGTATTACGTCACGCGCAAGCAATGCCAAAAGTGGCATAATTATAATCTTTGGTTCTCGAATTGAAACATAAGAATTTAAAGTGATGTGAAACACTCCGGTAGGGTGATCAAATATAAATGGAGAATAATCTTGTTCAAAGTAGTAACTTTAGTAGTGACAACACACACCTTCAATCTTAGATATTAATTAAACCCTCGATGGCGAAATCGATTTCGTCAGTTAATCGCCGATAGATACGTCCCGAATCGAGTAGTAAATATTTACATTTGAGCGTAGTTCAGCCAATGTTTTCTTAATTATTACCACCTGATTGAAGAAAATCCAAAGACGAATGCTTTGACGTCGATTCGTCGAAGAACAAAAGATCCGTGTCATTTTTTAAATGATGAATATTTCGACCAATGCAAATAGAGTCGGCGACTAAGTAGGGCGTTCACTTATGTTATCGACGCGACGTGACAAAAACAATACTTGGCCCGAAATTTAAGAGTCGGTTAAAGGCAAATGTACAAACTATTTGCGAGTTTTAAGAAAGCATAAATTGTACAGTCTTTAAAGTGAAACATGCACCATCGCCACCATGATGTTGTTGTTGAAATCCGATGTTCACTATCTGTTCCTACCGCTTTTGTAAATTATATGCATGGTTTATCTCCACTGATGATTCAATCTAATGCTATAAATAGATTGAGGGTATCCCTGCATGGCTTCACGAAATCGTAAGAAAAAGACAGATATATTGAGCTTAAATTGGCAAAACGCGATCAAATAAGAAGAAGTTTTCGTCAGCGCGAAGATGTTGAAACAAATTGGAAAGAGCAGCGAAGTGTGTGTCTTCCGCCATGGATTTTAGGCATCACAAGGGCTGAAGGGGGAGGTCAAGTGAACAATTTTTAATGGGGATGTCCATGCAAATCTGCGGAGCAAAAGTTACACAGAGTTGCACATACTTCTGAGTGTGACTTGATGTGGTATTAGAAACAACAGGTATTTATCTGGCGGGTCCGCTTAGTAAATTATAAAATTTTGCAATAAATATATTTTTGAGAATTTTTTTCTGGAATTACATCACTTGACCTACATTTGAAAAAATCAATATAAAATTCAAAAATAAATACACCAACATTAATCATTATAACGGAACAAGTTCCAAGCGGACCCGCCAGATAAATGCCTGTTGTTTTCAATACCACATCAAGTCACACTCAGAGGTATGTGCAACTCTGTAACTTTTGCTCCGCAGATTTGCATGGAAATCCCCATTAAAATTAGTCACTTGACCTCCCTCTTAAAAGTTAAATCAGTCACAGGCATGCTGTCTGAGCTAAAGCTCCCAACCCTCGAAGAAAGAAGGAAAGAACAGCGACTGGTTCAATACCACAAAATAGTCAAGGGGTTGGTCCTAGATCATGCCATGATCTAGGTTGGTCACAGCCCTTCCTAAGCCTGATTATCCAAAACACAAGAAGAAAGACACAAGGAAAATAAAGCCAACAAAATTTGAGGACTGTGTCAGTGAAAATCCGGTGGAGAAGGAGGTGTGTAACAACACAGAATTGTTCCAACTTCTGAGTACCAGCAGCTCACTATACGAACACTCCTTCTTTGTTAAAACAACTGTGGAATGGAACCACCTGGAACAGTCGGATGTTGATATCAGTGACATTGACAGTTTTCTATCTGCTCTGCGAGGGGAACAACAGTATGGGGTGTTTTCAACAATGCTAACAATGAGCTATTGCTTAACTATTTAAAATTTATGCTTGTTTATCATATATAATAAATTATTTTTCAATTATTTCGCTTGTTGCTTATATTTATACTCCAAAATAATTTGGATGGCTCAAACAACAACATTGTCATTGCATATATTAAGTATTATATGGGAGATCAATTTAACATTTAATGGCTGATTACGCTTAAGCGTAACTCAATTACGCTTAAGCATGGTTGGTTTTTATTGCCTTACAACCTTTACTTTAGCGTAAATGCATTACGCGTAATCGTAACTGAATTACGCTTAAGCATAATGTAATACGCTTAAGTATGGTACAATGGATATCTAAATTACGCTTAGGCATTGCGCATTAAGCTTAAATTTATGTTTAAGCATAATGAATTACACTTAAGCGTGATTAGCAATTAAATGTGAATTTGGCCTCCCATATGTGTACTATTGTTGTTTCGTACACTTTACACCACGCGTTTGGTTGTTTCGCACCATATATTTGGCAATTTCGTACCATTGTTGTTTCGTACACTTTGCACCATGCGTTTGGTTGTTTCGCACCATATATTTGGCCATTTCTCACCACTTGTTTTGTCGTTTCCCACAACTGTCATGCGTACCTTTTGAAGATATACTTTGAAAAAGAACATATTAAGTTACGTGATGACAACCCGCCAATTAGACACATTTCATTTTTTGGGAAAAAAATCCCAAATTGTGACAACAAAGTTCACGTTATTTAAAAAAACATCATATCAATAGACCCAGTCCAAATAAAATTAGACCGTGTTTCATTTCAATCAACTTACGAGTCTGAATATTTATCAGACTGCAATATACCTTATACTCAATGGTACGAATCATCCAAATTATACCGGTATGAAATTGTCACTTGGAAGGAAACGTTTATGGGGGAGACAAACCCGCTGTGACATCGTCACCACCTCCCTAACAGTCTGAAGTTAAAATGAACCTGGTTTCTCAATGGATGAGTGATTCACCGATAATTGTTACTTTTGCCTCTCATAACAAAATGCAATATATACACAAGTGTATGGTAATAGCGTATATGAAGACGGGAGAAAATTTCATGTGTATATACCAAGTACATGTATATTTAGAGTTTTAAAAAGTTTCTGAACCCCTTTGGTTGTAAATAGAATGCACTCAGCGATTCTGACTTCAAACTTTTGCCTCCTAATTATATAGCTTGATTGAGTTGAAAGGTTAGAAAATCAGTGCCCGCTCTTGAAATTATGTCTTAAGGAATAATCTCTGTTTCATATTGTAATTACAGTTTTAAAATGGTCTGTATATTCCTATTACAAGTTTTATATATCTTCTGGGTATAAAATAATAAATATGAATCGAAAACCCCTGTCCGGAAATGCTTCTATCAATTACTGTTCATATTATTTTCTGGTATATACTAGCATACATACAAATAATTCGCGACATTTTACCGCTTGATGAAACGTTTGGAGCATAGCAAGCAAGTAAAAAACAAATTGTCCCAACTGATTATCAATCAGTTTCTCAACTGATAATCAATCAGTTGTAATATTAAATTATAAAAAGCTTTCTGGAAAGGTTTCTTTGACAACTTGACTTATCATTATTATTTTATACCCCAGAAATTATAGAAAACATTTAGGAAGAGATGATCCATCTTTATGCCAAATCACAAACTCATAAATTGCTTTGTGTTTCGGCATAAAGCCTTTGACCTGTGTAATTATATTAGGATACAAAGATTATTTATATTTATAAATACATCTCAGTAAAAAAATATCAACCTAAAGTGTATTTGACTGGGAAATATTGTTAAATATTATATTGGGAATTTATAGTGATATTGATGTGACACTGTGTGTCATAATGACTGTCAATGTGCACTTCTCGTTTTCTGGAGAAATATCAATAATGAACATAAGAACAAAGTTGATCTATTTATCCATGTTCTAATAGATGTAGGTGATGTTTTAATCGAATATATTTGCACATTTTACCCACTGCCGCACTGCGAGTGCATTGGTCCCTTTAATATTTCATGTAAAAGTGGTGAAAACTGTAATATTAAACAAGAACAATGGCTTTAGTTAACACAAAATTTACTGAAATATTTTCACAGTGGGGTTTCTGTGAGGAAAAGAAATAGTATTTTCCTCATAGAATCTCCACATATATATTCAGACAGACAGATGGGGAGGGGTGTTGAATGCTTAGGGAAAACAATTGTTAAGAGGGAAAGAAATTGGTTGAGGGGTGGGTGACTCGCAGAAATGGCCAAAGGTAAAAAAATGTATCATACGTGTCTGAATATATATTAACACCCCCCCCCCCCTCCAGAGCAAATTGAAATAAATTTAAATCCATATACCCTGCTTTTCTCATGGCATTGTTTTTTTGGTGTTTTGCTAAATAAAATTAACTTATGACTGAGATTAATCCTTCAGTCTTGATACTTTTCCAAAAATGCAATTTTTTGGCATTTTTGTCTGTTTAACAAATTTTGGGGCATAAATAGAAAAAAACAACCAGTCATGCTTATTCTTTTATATATGCGAATCTCCCATAGGGAGCCTCGCATATATACAATCTTACATATCAGAGAGTGCACTGGCTTAGAAGTTCAATATAAGTATTGTTAGCTTAATGCATTCTCTTATATATGCAGGACATCCTATGGGAGACAAGCATATATAAGAGAATGCATTGGCACAGGTTTTCACAAAATTTCAGGAAGCTCCAGTTATGGAAGGATTAATCATAAATAATGGTCTCCCATATGGCACCTTGCATATATAAAAGGTAGCCTCACATATATAAGAGAATGCACTTGCTTACAAGGTCAAGGTAAATATTGTTAGGCCAATGTAATGAATTCTCTTATATATTCTAGGATCCCTACTGGAAACTATCGTATATAAGAGAATGCATTAGCACAGGGTTTTTCAATATTTCCAACGATCCAGTCATGGAATGGTGAATGCTGCACTAGCGCTGCTCCCATCATGAAAGGGTTAATTTATTTTATTCCTAAATAGACAATATTTGTTGTAATAAGTTTTAGTTCTGACCCTCCAAGTTTGGTATTTTGTCTCATAAATGAACCACACAGTTTTTATTACTCTGACTACTGATGGTATACTAGCACCTCCCATAATTCCTGAATAACAGAGGTGAATCATAAGTACCGGATAAACAAAATATAGGATAGAAGCAATGGTTATTTCACACTATTATAAATATGAAAATGTTTACATTTTTGCTGATGAAGTATTGTCCATAAATCCAGCTCATCAAGAAGTATGAGACTGAATTATATCAAAATATGTCATTTTGACAAAGAAATAATCAATTTGATGCTCAATGACAATCATTCTCAGTGAGATATATCTTACAGTTCCAGAAGATTTCACTCCATTGTCACTATACATATTTTCTTATCTGGTTCACAGAAAAATCACCTATTTGTTATTAGTATTCAGTATAGGAGTTTGGGGTCTGCCATGGGACACCATCAATGATATCATGAAGAGATATATTTAAGAAGACTTATCTTAAATGATTTATTAATATGGTACTTAACACGTGTATGAATTTTCACTAATGAATTAAATTTAATATAATTAAAAAGTCTGTTAATAACTGAACACCACAACTGACTGTCACTAGCTGTGATAGACTTGCAATTGAATTTATTAATTGAGTAATTGGCAATCACGAATATTTTTGTGGGACAAACCGCAGCTTCTGGCATGATTCAGTCCTTGTTCAAATTATTGTTGAATGTTGGGTAAACAGCCTGGGGCTAACTAGTTGAAATTGAAGAAACCCCCTCCCCCAGATCATGCCATGAATCTTTACCCTGCTTAGCGCATGTGGAGATCTTATTCCATCAGTACAAAACTTGGGAACTTTTTTATGTTTTGACAGGGAACTTTATAACATTGAACAAACAAGGCAGGAACATATTTCTTTGTTTATATTTGTTCCTCGATAATCAACTTCAAAGTATGGGGTGGTCCCAGCTCGAAAATGCATGCTTTTGTGGATTTAGTGAGCTGATATCACAAAAACACTGAATTAATTACCCTGGAGAAATTCCATGATTGTAAGTGGCGCATAGCAAACTCACCCATCAAGTCTGTTATTAAAATAATGTCATCTCGAGCTGGCACTTTCGCCTACTTATGAATAAACTATTAAGCGACAGGTATTAACAAAGAAATATATTCCCCTTGTTATTTTTTCAGCTTTATAAGGTTCCATGTAAAAACTTCAAAAAGTTCCCAGGTTTTGTACTGGTAGAACAGGGTAGAATAGGATTTCTACGGGCATTAGCCTATGGGAGGCCAAATTCACATTTAATAATGAAGTGCACTTAAGCACAATCAATGTGCTTAAACGCAATTAATTGCACTTAAGCACAAATAATTACACTTACACTACAATCGATTGCGCTTAAGCATAATTATTTGTTCTTGAAAACCTAATTATTTGTGCTTAAGCGCAATCAATTCTGCTTAAGCGCAATCAATTGCCTAATCTTAAGCGCATTTCATGGTAATATGTAACTAAACACCCCTGGTGAATAAATAGGTTTATCCATAACTCAACATTAGCTCTTATTGACATATCACCTCTTGTTTTCATTGATTTGGATGGGTAGGGAGCAAGCCTAAGTTTGTTATCAAAATGGTAGACTCGCGATAGCATTACCTTCTGTTTTAGTTGTGGCAACTCGTGATAGCATTAGCTTCAGTATTAGTTGGGGCAACTTTGATTTTCGAGTATATATACAGGTACACCATATGAGGGAAGCAAGTCCTCGGTGACACCATATTCGCGCTATATGACAATGGAAATACTATAAAACTGTGCAAGAGACGCTGATTTAATAAAACTACCAGAGCTCGAGGAGTGAGACACCAAAGCTCCTGGAATGAAACACCAATTTTTGGGACAGGGATGCTGATAATGTGAAAATAGAATTTTTCACCCGATTTAAGTAAATAAGTAAACCATATGAGGTAAGCAAGCCCTCATGCAGTGACACCACATTCTTGCTACATGTATATGACCATATGCTATGGTCCTAATCTGTGCAAAAATTATATTAAAACATACTAGAGGAGACATCCATTTTTTGGTAATAATGATGCTGATAATATGAAATTATGGATTATCTTTGATTGTTGTACACATACTCACAGCTACATGTAACTGTACTAGGCTTATTAAAAAGGTTAAAATTAGCCCATGCTCCTCTTGTGTTGTTAGGCGATACTCCAGGTTATGACAATTAATATTTTATGGGTAGGTTAGATAGTAGTTACAATTATTTGCACTTGAGCGCAATTAATCATGCTTAAGTGCAACTCATTATGCCTAAGCATAAATGCCCTATGTGTGCTTAAGCACAATATGTGTTATTTGCACTTAAGTTCAATTGTTTGCACTTAAGCACAATCATTTGCCCTTAAGTGCAATAAAGTCGCTTAAGCGCATTCAATTGCACTTAAGCGCAATTCATTATTAAATGTGAATGTGGCCTCTCATATTAGCCAGAGTAGAGATTCGTGGCATGATCTACCCTTCCCCCAACATATCTAATACTGGGCCACACATTTTGAAATTAGTTATTTTAATACTACAGGTCACTGTTGAGACTTGAGTCGAATTTGAATCTGTAGGGCCTGTGTAGGCCTAATGCAGCCAGTCCAGTCCAAACCCATACATGTAAATTTGAGTGTCAAATTGCACTTGCTACTTGTACATTTTTCTGACGCTATCTACCCACACTGTTTTTTTTAATCTGCGTGTTTGAACGATAGGTTCTCCAACAGTTCCCATTGAGACCTGAGTCACTCTCCTGTGTCATCAGGCTGAGAATTCCCGCTGTTGACAATATTCAATTAAAATGTCAACAACATAGCCTGATCACACGAACTTCAATTCGAACCGAGTTTTTGACCATTTGGCAATAATCGTTGAAGTCATATGTGAGAACCCAACATTCCCATTCAACACACCATACACCGAGATAAAACTCCGATAATCTAATTCAAATATGCGTTCTAACTAATTAAGTTTTAATTAATTTACTTCGTTTTTAGAATGAGAGTTATTATTCTCAAGTCGTAAAAACAATCGTATCAAATAGGTGACGAAAGATCGCCGACCAATCGGATCGCACGGATTGGAATTGTGGGTAAAAATAGTTATCTGCGGGATTCCGCCGTATATATATATATATATATATATAGTAGTGTTGATATCTTTAGCCGTATGGTTCTGGTCTAATAGGAAGTTCTTATCAATATGATAACACCAATTAAAGACCCATCAAATCTTTAATGTCGTAATATTAAATATATATACATATTATTGCTTCAGTCAATCGGGGTATATCGGGGAAGGTTTTTGTGACTCTTGAACATAATTAGATTTACATTAAAGTATATATCGATTGCCCGCCCTTAATAATGGGACCTTCGTAGTATCTGACCTTCGTAGTATTGGACCTTCGGTGTATCGGCATTCGTAAGATCCGATATTCGGAATATTCTACATTCAGAGTATTGATCTTCGTAATATCGAACATTCGTAGTATTGGGTCTTCGGAATATAGGACATTGAACCTTTCGAGTATTGGACCTTCTTAACATGGAACCTTCGTAGTATTGGGCCTTCGCAATATAGTACCTTCGTAGTATTGGGCCTTCGGTGTGTAGGAACTTCGGAATAAAGGGACGACACTTGGGAATGCATGCTCCATCAAATTGCAACACATGCATTGTATCAGGCATTGATTAAGGAAGCTATATTAGAGACAGGTGTAAAGTCGAATTACTCACCAGTTCTTGTCAAAAAGACTGAGAAATATTTGTTGTCCGAAACCTCACAGCGTGTACCTCGGATTAGTCGTTTACCATTTTCGTCGTTAAAACAAACACACCTCTGTGTCCAGCTGTTATCCTGTTGAACATAAACAAGGACTAGATGTGCAACATACATACAATATGTGAGAAATGTTGCCTCATTATATGTGCCCATTGAGAGAACAGGTGTAATGGATACCAAAGATAACGACCGAATGGCACTTTTTCGGGCACTCTTACGAAATATATGCATACTTCATATTATGTTTAATATATATGACTCATAGTCGCAAAATGTGGAACAATTCTGGATTAGTATCGCATAGAAAACAATATAAAACACTTTTTGTTACATTTCCCTGATGTAAAATGAAGAGCACTCACAATATACATGGAGAACTGAAAGCAAATACCATCATCCACAAAACACAATATAATTTGAAACTATTGATCTTTCGCGGTCTCCGTGTACCTCAGTGTAGGTAAACATAGCACAGTACATATACTTGCAAATCAAGGTAAACGCTATATGTTATGATGATGGTGAAAACCGAATATCTTACATAATAATATGGTAATATAGTTGTATTCCTTTGAAAATGTCCATGCCGCCATCATAAAGGAACGCGTCCACGTGCACTTCGGTAAAGTGTGTAAAAAGAGAGGCGCGTTGTTGTTGTTCTATTTCTTTAGAAACACCTCACATTTCAGCCCCTCCACGGGAGGGGGACACCCGAGGGTGTGAAAATGGCATATTGACCGTTTTCGAGAACGGTTCGAAATTCGGCAAATTTGACGACATACCCGGATGGTCAACACAACATACCCACTGGAAGCAACCCCACCCTTCACTACCACCATGGGGGCCACCCACTAACCATGCGGTAAAATTTCTCCGACATCCGAACCATTCTCGCCATTTTTACATCCCCCATTCGGGTTGGTCCAGATAATAGCTCATCCATGTCACTACGTCCATATCTGAAAAGATGAAGAAATCTACCCCTCATGTTTTTGGTCAGAGTCAGTTTGTATATGCACTCACCTTAATGCCAAAGTATTTGAAGTCAAAACAAAGGCCCATGCACTGTGCCTCGGTTTTCACATCGACGACTGTATGTGGCTGCAATAACTTCTCGGGGAAGCAGCCGACGCGATCGTACAAGTTACTCTTATCTGAAGATAGAGATCAACACTGCACGAAAAATGGAGTTCATGCTAAACATAAATTGAACATAAATGCCAATGTTAGATATAAATGAGGAATGTATATGCGTAAGAATTTTATAAACCACGGACACTCTTATGAGTGTGCTTTAGCTGATGGTTGTTAATTATGCTGGCGTGTGTTCATATTAGAATAAACGCGGATAAATTTCATAATATATCAGCATTTAAGCTGCCTGCAAATTTGGAAGTTTATTTACGAATACATCTTAATAATTTATGCAATGCATCAATTCGCATAAATGTGATAGTGTAGTGTCATAAGCAGGGTTTATGTGTAAAAATATGCCCTCATTTTGACTTCAGATCTTGATAGCAGAATGATTAGTGATTTATTTTATTCTGCTCAGGTGATCTGGTTAGTGGACCATTTCTCGCCATTTTGAAATCCAAGTCGACCGTCATTCCAATGCATTTAATTAATATATAAGAATGACGGTTTGTGTGTTCTCAATTTGAATTAATATTCGTAAAAAATAACTACTTTAAGCAGGATTATTCTCACTTTCTATTTGATCACCCTACCGGAGTGTTTCACTTCACTTTAAAATAAAAGATTCGAAAACATTAATAAAACAGGTAGTTTTTTCTGAAGCTTATAATCTCATATATCAGTAGGTTTACTGAACAGAAACATGACAAAAATGATATGTGCCCCAATTTTTCTCAGAGGCTTTAAAAATGATATCCTCTGATAGTGGGAAAAGATGTTGTCCGATCATTATGTGTACCTTCAATTATTTAAACTAATATGCCAGTTCAGACCATTCCACATTATCCACGAAAATAACTTCAACGCAACCACAGTTTAACCCTTTCTTCACTATGTTGAATTAGTCCAGGAGATATTGGTCGACCCACCAATAATGCACCCCAAGAACTCAACTTCACTCCAATAATATCCTTTCTTAATGTCTCCTCTAATTGTTTTCGGTTGTTAACAAGAAAACAAGTGGCCGCAGATAATCCGAACAAGAGTCATTGCCGAACACATGGGGACCATAACATACATTCCTTGTTGGATATTTGTGTCCGATATCACGATTTCTCAAATGCAGGTATAATACGGTCAAAGCCGAATCACGCGAATAACGCAATGTCTGTTTCGAATCAATGAGTGGTATCACTATCATAGCAACACCCATGCATATATAAGTGCAGGAGATACTCGAGAATCCTCTTATACCCGAGTTGAGGAATATTCACCCAAATCCAAGATGGCGGCCAAAATGGCCACCAGAATTAGAAAAATCGCCGAAGATCACCGATTTTAACATCAGTGAGCGTTATTGTCACGACAACTCCACACATGCTTACTATTGTGAGTTGTGAACATTGACACGAAGAACTGTCCATATATCACATCCAAATAAAAGTCCCCCAAAGTCAAAATGGCGCCCACAATTGAGGGCAGATTATGAAATATCACCGAAAATCTCCCATATTCACATCATTGGGCATTATTGTCGAGACAACTCCACATATGCTGACAGTTGAGTTGGAGATACTGAAGTGAAGTAAATACCTTACATCTCATGCAAGAAATTATTTTCCAAATCGAAGATGGCGGCCAAACTGGCGACCTAAATTTGTAAACACGCCAACATTCCTTTACTTTCTTTCGATTGACGTTATTGTTACGAGTATTCTACCCATAATTACATGTTGATATGGAACATTGATATGAAGTATTCATTTGAGTTTGGTAACTGGTACTCACAGTCCAGATGGCGGCCAAACTGGCGGCGAAGAATTGAAAAAAGTCGATATTTTTACATACTAATTTCATATTTTTGTCATAATATCGATATGTATGAACGAAACGGTACATAAGCCATCTATTAGTTCCAACATAGCTGGTAGCCTTCTGGAACGATGAAAACCACAATTAATAATCGCGATGTGGCATTTCGAAATCCATTCTTCACTAAGCTCCAATAATGGCCGTAATCGTATATAGGTGAGCCGAATAGTCATACTATAACTTCCAAAATTCTAAACAACAGTACCTGAGCTTATTCTGATTTGCCACATTCAGGACTGTCGGGACCAGCTTCCGTCTCTTCGTCGGATTAATCTATCGTGCGCTCACACCAAACAGTCTTCTACACTTCTTGGGAGAGGGGTCCCACTGATCCGAATGTTTCAAATAATAAATATGCCGGTGTCCAGCTCACGTTTTTGTTTTGGGAATTCTTATCCTTATTCTCGGCGAGCTTCATTCGTTGTTGCATATGGTATAGTTCAGCTGTTACATACGGGATTTGAGCGTCATCTTGCGCGATAAACTAGAAGGTGTACCATCGATGCGTAGATTAGCTTTTAGCAGGACCTCTCTATCTACAGATTTCTCAGCTTTGGTGACCTAGTGGGTATAACAACGTGTACATCTGGTGATCTTCCCAGCCACTTCTCAATATATGGTTCATCAATTCACATACTCATCGAACGCACTGATGTACCCGGACAACTTTTGTATTTTGCTTCGAAGGTTCAAAGCCTAACATGACGGATGCCTCTCTGCTAAGGCAAGACCATAATGCATAATATACCCACACTTCTTGCCCATGATCCTAAGAACTATCTTGGTGGCAATCGTCTCACCGAACAGATCTAAGCAGATAATAACAATACACGCGGTGCTAGTTTGTGGGCATGTGTCATCATAGAGGAAATGAAATGGGGCCATGTCTGCATCGACCCTTCTTTTGGGTATGTTTTAGATTTAGACAAGATCTCTGCGTGGTTTTGCTTTCCTTGTATGTTAATATTGTACCTTCCACCTGTTTGGAAGTCGTTCTTAATCAACTGGACCATGCGCGTACCATGGTATACCCTCCATACCGGCGTGTAGTCTTAAAGACGATGCATTTGACAGTTGGTTGATATATCATACTCGCGCTGGGTGGTGGTCGGTATGGTTCGAGAAAGTACTTATGCCATCAAAACAAGGGCGAAATGGTCAACGCGAAGGGATGTTACGTTGATGTGATCTTGCAATCAGTTCAACATACGATAGTTGCACCCAGTTATTTCCTGGCAACATCACCATTCCGACCATTTGCCTGTATGGGTCATACTAACTACTATATTCTAAAGTTATCCTGTATGATCATAAATGCACCGCTGTTACCGACATTTACTTGAATAATACCGCCCACATACTGACAATAACCCTGCGAGAGGATGATAACAACGTATACTTTCCGTCTGTAAAGACATTATAGACTGTTCTGGGGGAGCCTAGCATAAAAAATATCCAGACAAATCTATGCGTCTGGTCCAGTTGTTTCACAATGGCTTCGAAACGGATATGGAAATAAAAATACAATCTTACCACGCCAAAATCATCGACACGCATGACATTATATATATGATACCTTCACCTGGTGTAGGGATGGTGTATACCATGGCCCCATTTCATTCCCTCTATCATGGCGCTTGTCCATAAACTAGCTCATCGAATATATATTGTTGTTCTTCTCTGTTTGGGAGATCTTCGACGAGACGAATGCGGTCAAGAAGTGTGGGTAGTCGGTACATGCGGTCAAGAAGTGTGGGTAGTCGGTACATTATGGTCTTCCCCTTAGCTGAATAGGCATCCGTCCAAGGGAATGAGTCAGCTAGCCACATTCGATACACTGCCGACGTTGTCCGCGTATGCCAATGCGTTCGCTAAGTTTGTGAGGTGACGAACCATCTATTGAGAAGTGATTAGCTAACTGGGAAGTTCGCCAGGTGTACATGTGGTTATCCTCATGGGGTATGTGAAAGACATACATAGATATGCCCTTCTGTAAGCTAGTATACTCATCGACCATATTCATTTCTAGTTCAAGGTGACGCACAAGTCCCATATTTAGCAAATATTTAAAACTGTAAGCAGGACACCAGAAAACGAATTGTTTGAAACGTTATGATTAGAGGGACCCTTCTGGCGGGAAGTGTTGAATACTGTGTCGGTGTGTGCTACCTAAATTTATCAGACAAAGAAATGGAAGGTGGCCCAGATAAATATTGACGTGGAAAATCAGAATTTGTTATCAGGTAATTGTTCTAATATGAATATTCGGCGCACCTACGGCTACGACCATTGTCGGCGCTTAATGGAGAATTTATTGTGTTTTGAGACGTTTTAAGTTGGAACTAATACATGCTGTATGTTCCGTTTCGTCCATACATATCGATATTATGTCAAAAGGTTGAAGTTAGTGTGTGAAAATATCGTCTTCATCTTGACTGAGTATCAATTGCCAAACTCAAATGAATGCTTCATATCACTGATCCATATCAACATGTAACAGTTTGTAGAATTCGCGTAATAATAACGCCCATCGTAGGAAAGTAAAGGAATGTAGAAGTGTTTTCAAATTTCGGTCGCCATTTCAGCTGCCATTTTCGATTGGAAAACCATTTCGTGCATAAGATGTGAGGTAATTATTTCACCTCAGTATTTCCAACTCAACTGTCAGCATGAGTGGAGTTGTCTCGACAATAATGCCCAACTGTCAGCATGGGTGGAGTTGTCTCAACAATAATGCCCAATAATTGTCGGTGATGTTTCCAAATCTGTCCGCCATTGTGAACGCCATTTTGTATTTGGGGGACTTTTGTTTGGATTTGATATAAGGACAGTTCTTCGCCTCAGTGTTCACAACTCACAATAGTAAGCATGAGTGGAGTTGTCGTGACAAAAATATCCAGCAAGGAATGTATATTATGGTCCCATTGTGTTCATAAATGATTTATATACGAGAAATATATAACATCACGCCAAGATGCCCATGTTTTCCCACAGAGACAAAAAAGCAAATGTTCACATTTAGGCGGCCATCTTGGCCGACACATTGGATTTTGGTGACGGATTTTTTGCTAGGTTGTGAAGGTTGTGTATTCACAACCCAAAGGTTGTTTTACGGTTCGTATAAGCGACGCAAGTATAGTTTTGACGTCACTAATTTTTATACTCTATCAACCTAAACAAATTGTTTTACATCCGGGCGATTCGGACCTATGGGGCCTTTATGGTGGCCGCCATGTTGGAATAACCTTGACAAATTAACAAAACGAATTTATTTTTCTTCTTCGATCAGCATCCCCATAGCAACACTGTTAAATTTGAAAAACAAAATCAACCTTATTCAAAATTAAATGATTGAAGTGGGGATTTAGTTGACATAGGCGCATAGCATTCGGCAAACTTCGTCAGATTCCGAACCGCTACGTCTCCTGGCCCATAGCAACGTTGCGATTGGTGACGTAATTTTCGTTACAAAATGCGCCCAGGTGCAAGGAGTTATCGGCGAGTGCATATTCGAAATTCTCCGTTGTTGTTGTTCTCGAGCTGAATTGTATTGGTATAAGCCAATCGATTGGGCATACATTGTGTGTGAAGCCTCCGGACTTGGTTGAACAGTGGATGTAAAATTCTGTCAGTCGGAAAGAAACTGAATGATGAATCATTGAATATGTGACTGGAAAATATGAAAATCAAAATGATAGTCAGTGGAGACAGTGGGATGGACGTTGGACTGGTCTGTGGTCACCACGGTGATGTGACTTGTTTTGTTAAATTTTAAGTATGTTTTCACCTGGACTGGTTAGAGTTGCAAGCGGCAAATTGTTCCATCTACTTCTCTAAATTTAATTGTTAATAGCTGACACTGTCAGGTCAACTTCAAGCCATCAACTGATCAAGGAAATAAGAAAATGAACATTTTAGAGCTGACTGATTTACTCATTTACTACTAGTACTACTAGTCTATTACTATTAGGATTGTATTAGTGATTACAGATTAGTAAATTTAGTTTTCAACGACTTCTGGTTCAGCCTCACCCACTCACTGTGGGTGTGACTCGGGTCAAAATACAATTCTAGCCAGCTACATAGCAGTCGACACACCGATGTGACAAACATGTGAAGCCCAGTGAATTGGTGACTGACAAAGTGAATAAATTAACTTGGTGAGTGAAGGAAAAGAAGAACATCTCCCAATTGGTCTCGACACACTGCAGAGTGTAGTGACTGGTGAGATGATATGCTTTCAACTTTCCATCTATGAATTCTGTTTCCTGTGATTGACAGGTCAAGTTAAATATAATAATTATAATGCACCGTTAATAACGCCTTTTCGTTAACGGTGACTTGTTTCAGCATTCTCACATATTAAATATTTCATGATTTTAACACTGTGTTCTCGGTTTAAACCTTAAGCATTAAGCGGGAGCTCGGTCAGCATGGCTAGCATATATACTAGTGGCTATTTGTGGGAAAAGTATTAAATATAGCCCTGCATACTTGCTATTGTTGACTTGACACAATGGGATTGGTATAATCTGTATGCTAAACATAATAACTCCAGGCCAAGCGGTTCGAACTGTCATGACCTTCTAGTTCTACATGACTCATGGGGAAATCGCAGATGGTCATATAAATGTTTAATCTGGTAGCATGTTCTTAGACCATGCCATGAATCACTATGTATCTATGCCCGTCGAGAATGATATATTCCATCAATACAATTTTTTGCTGTTGCGATAGGGAAGTTTGTAACATTGAAAAAACAGTACAGGTAATAAATTATGAAATACCTGTTCCTTAATAATGTGTGTCATAGAATGTGAAGGTCCAACTTTGAAATTGCAAGATTTAAGTGACTTTGTGGTTGATTTTGCTTTGCGTCCCTTACACTAATGTAATTCCTCCCGGGCCATTATAAAATTCTCAACGATCATTAAATTATTTGGCATAGAGACATATATATAATTAAATTAAAATAGAATTAAATTTCCATCACTATTATTAATTTCAGTCTAAGTCTCTACTATCAATATTATTGACCATCACAATGATAGTAGGACACCTGAGAGTACGATATAATATCACAAAAGTCACAAAGAAGCATGCAATCTCGAGCTGGGACCACCCCTACTGTGAAGTAGATTAATGGGGAACAAGTATTAACAATAAAGGGAAATATATTCCCTTCTTGTTTATTCATTGTTATACATTCGCTGTCAGAACATAAAAAAGTTCCCAGGTTTTTGTACAGTGCAATTAGTGTAATATGGTCTATAGTACGGTCATATCTAGTGTAGAGATTCATGACATGATCTAGTATTTTTTGTGGTTCGATGGTCTTTTAAGGTGAACTCAGTAAACGTGCATGTATGCACGTTTGATTAATTAGTAGTAACCGTATAGGAAACGCCCGAACATACCAGTATTGCACAATGACATCGGTTTGTTTGATCTAAATTATTTATCCACTCCAGCCCCAAAACAATAGTCATTTGGCAAATTATGTCATTCCTTTTTGAAGTGCCTATCATCTACTGAAGGTGTATACTACCACAGGCCAGAAATTGTGTCCCATTGAGTCATTGTGCCCCACCCGTGTAACTCGCTGAAAGTCAAGCATACATAAATGTCTATAAATAAATCAGATGTGTGGCTATGTGAAATATGTAATAAATCCCCGTTTTCCACATCTCAAAAATGTGTTCAGTATTATATGTAAATTTATCCAATAAAGATATTTTTCCCTTAAAATTGCAAAAATTAAATTAATTAATTTTGCCTTGAAAATTGGTCGCTGGGCCATTTCAACCTTCACCTGATGATAGCATTTTGAACAATATATAGTAACATGTGTTAT
Source organism: Siphonodentalium dalli (assembly GCA_032622095.1). Lineage (NCBI taxonomy): Eukaryota > Metazoa > Mollusca > Scaphopoda > Gadilida > Siphonodentaliidae > Siphonodentalium > Siphonodentalium dalli. The sequence continues at coordinate 255,431,291 of CP136064.1, forward strand.
ATGGCTAATATCTCTGGACTGGCGCCATTGCTATTGGTCTGGAAATTAGAGACATGTTAGAGGTAATGTCTCACTCTGACCCATGTCTAACTGTGGCCCACGTTCCCCTATATCTGGTGCTGCAACATATTCTCGTGCAAATAGGTTTATATTGTACCTAAATATTCACATAGGTTCATATTTTTATTCATTTAAATTTGTTAAATCAAAATTTAGAAAAACTAACGCCATTATACACTCTGCCATGGCACCTTGCGTCACCACACCAAATTTCGTTGAAATCCGGGCACCAAAATTAACAAAGACGTGTTGGTCTCAACTTTACTCCAGTCGTACATGTATATGCATATATAAACAGTCCCATGAAACATTTATACATTTATTGATGGACGTGTCGTGGGATGTTCATACATGATCGGGTTCCATATTCCGAAGGTTCCATATTCCGAATGTTCATTATTCCGAAGGTTCGCTATTCCAAATTTTCGTTATTCCGAAGATTCGCTAATCTGAAGGTTTTCTGTTCTGGGCGTATTTAACCAGAAATGAATTAAAATTTGCAGTCAACACCACCCCCCCCCCCCACAAAAACCACACGAGGAATGAAAAATGATATTACGCTAGTATTCACATATAGTACAGTTATACACCCCATTCTAATTCCCAAATTGTTCCAGATGTCGGTTATTAATAGCAAGAAGACCTTATCAGTTTATCGTTTATTATGGAAAGTTGAAAACACGATGACTGCATGACTGAAATAAGCTACATGTAAGAGTCTAAGTGATACAGTCTGTCCGGACTAGCAATCTGTATTTGAAAGAAACATCAACATTAAAGGCCCACTTAATTTTCGAACCCCCAGATCATATATATATAAAATATATGCCATATTGTATACCATGCAATTGAAATAGGAAGCTCTCTAACGTTGTATTATCAACTTATCCGTGTGTACTAAACTGTGAACATGCTTTTGTTGAGTTGCCGACATGTTTTATGCTAAAGTTTCATCTGGTTTTGTTGTGCAAAGTGTATTATTTTCAATGGAGGGGGAATAACTCTATATTTTAAAGATAGAGTTACATGTATTCCCCTTCCATTGAAAATTCCTTTTTCTAGCTTGAATTCTGGGAGCCATAACGGAGGGGGGATTTTTTATGATTTAAACTATTTTATATTTCTCTATGGGCATCTTCTGAGACACAGACGTTTCAAATGGTGATGGATTATAGTATTTTAATCATATTTTATGGCATAGATTGTTATTAAAACAGAATATCAATGTTATGGCGCTCCAGTATTCATTAAGCGTTATAGCCCTACTGTTATAAACCGCCTTTATCTGGCGTATTCTTGCCTCTAAGATTATTGAGATATAACGCCATGGAAACATAGCAATTGTGTGGGCTGCGTGACGTGACATTAAATTTCAAGGAAACCCTTGTTTCAATGTTTTAAGTTATTTCATTCATAAAAAGATTCTTATGATAAAGAACCCTCTCAATACTTAAGAATACAGAATTAAACTTCAAAATAACAAAAACCTCCGGAATAGAGAACCATCGGAATAGCGAACCTTCGGTATGATGAACCTTGGGAATAGTGAACATTCGGAATAGCAAACCTTCGGAATAGAGACATGTCGCTGTCCATACGTACTGACGTAATCATATTAGCATAATGAATAGTGCAGAAAACAAGACTGTGTGTGATACATCTTTACTATACCGGCGATCAAAGTTACCTGTGCATATAAAAAATGGCCGCCATGATGGACGGCATCTTGTCTGGAGTCTCTGCGGTCACTTGTTTTCTTGTTAACAACCGAACAAAATTAGAGGAGACATTATGAAAGAAAATGAGTGGGTGAAGTTGAGTCCTGGGCTGCAGAGGTCGACTAATATCTCCTGGACTAAATCTCCTATTCAATTATAAGTATACATTGGAATGGAATATTAGTCATGTGCATGGGTGTTATGGAAATATAAACAGACGACAACGAATGATAACAGTGTAGCAAGATTCATATGTATTAATGGGGAATGTTTGCATAAGGGCTAATCGCCAATAAATTAATAAAAATAAAGATTTAATAACGAATAAGGAAGTTTGCATGTTCAAAGTGTACATTTTGGATATAACATAATTTTATTATAATAAATACAACATCAGACATGTGAAATATAAAAGATGAGAAGCATTCCTATGAATGAGTTGGTTTACTCTGGTTTACTGTGATTTTCACACATATGTTTTCTTTTACCTAGATACCATTTCTTTGAGAATAAAATAAAACCTGGTGTTCCCCCCCCCACCCAATATATTGGTAAGTTTCTAACCTTGTCTGTGCAATGAATTGTCCTTGTATGAAGCCGGTGAAGTCCGATGTAGCACATTGTCTAGTTTCCTGACTCAAAATTATTATTGTATGTCCCTAATCTATACCAAACGTTCAGGTGAGGGATACACCATCTTCAATTTGAGTTCACAGTGTTGTTACCATTCAGTATATCAAATCATAAGTTATAACTGTTAGAATGTTCGTACTGTTTTGTTCAGATATACTTATATTAAAGATAGAGGACGAACATAGATTTCGCACATGTGTGAAAATGAGAGCGAATGTGATACAGTTTATAGTCTATTATACTTATTTAACAAATGAATGTAGTTCGAGTGTGTTCTATTGCGTGGCACTGTGGCCGTTTGAGCACACTGTGCTAAACGGGCACGACATACACCAAAATAAACCACACTCAAACTATATTCGTTTCGTGTATATACAGCGACACACCCCTCAATAAAACACACTCAAACTACATTAATTTCTTATATTTGTGCGGCGTTTTCCTTATTAATTTCTATAAATTCCGCTGATTTATTTTCTTAATATGTTTGCAGTTTCGATTTTTATACCATTCAGACTGTAAGTTAGCCCAACATTCACCTGTGAATGTCGATCATTTAGTCTACGGCCGCGTAATTGAAAACACGTCCAGCTATTTTACTACAGCTTTTAGTCATCTGCATATATCAAAATTATGTGACGTCTGTTCGTGTTATGGTGTGTGTTATTGGGAGATGAAGCCCATGACCAATCACCGAACATGATTTAATTTAAAACGTACGGGCTATGTAAAGCATGTATTAAATTTTGAGTATCTCAACAGCCATCGTATACCTCATGTAGGAATGAAACAAAAGTTAATACCGATAACCAAATGCCATGCGCTGTGAATGCTCACCACTCAGCCAATGCCACCCACTATTATTGTTGTAACCACCAAGCCACGCGGTTGTTCCAACAGGCAGTTTCCACGCTGCATTCGTCAGCTCCTCTTCGGTATGAAGAGTAGCCAATCTTACTGCCACATCTTGACATGTTATGTTGGCACCCGCCCACGTGACTGTATTGTCGTGCCAGACTTTTTCGCTTGCTGAAAGATTAGATTCGTTTTAGAAAAACATTCTGTTTCGATGCTCCATTTTGTTTCAAAATTATAGCACCTTGCCGTTACGTGTTCACCATTATACAATCGCGCCTCGCCGTGTTCAACATTACATCATTATGCACCATATTTCTCTGTGGTCAACATTACATCAACGTGGCTCTCCGTTTTCAGTATTACAGCACCGTGGCTCAAAGTGTTGAACATTACACAATCGTGGCTCTCTGTGATAAATATTACAGCATCATGGCTTTCATTGTTCAACAACTTAAGGCCTAGACGCAAATTGCCCCCAAAATTCCTGTCATTTACCCGAATGAAGATTTTGTAACAATTAAGAAAGGCACAGTTGTAAATTCGAATTACTGTGGGATAATCCAGTATTACCCCACATATTATACACCGATCTATTATATAAGCAATTCAGCATCATCTATACATATTTAAGCATATTACATGAACCCCAAATCCATGTATGTTACTATACCATTATGATTATATATAGCGTGTTAGTGATCGGAATATAAGGAAAATATGAGTGCGCATAAAAGCAAACTAGTAATCCAACATTGATGCATCGAGCACAATGGTCAAATGATGACCAGAACCAAATAAAATAAAATATGCGGAACATGTGTTCACCACATGTTTAATCAATTATCTATCAGCTATCGTTAGCAGTAATACAATCTTCCTGTGATATAAATACCAATATATCACCATTCTAGATTCTTTCTCATTCCCTTCCCCGATTCCGATTCGAGTTAGCTGCGGAGAGTCCATCCGAGAGGCGTCGTTAGACGGATTGTGATTTATCAACCGTGGAAATATCTCAATATTTCCAGTCACCAACATCACATCTCATCATTTGACATGACAATTAAATTAAATGTTATCTCCAACAAGACTGCATAACTCCACATTGCAACACTTCCCAAACGAACGTCATATAATCACTAGCTGCAATGCGGTGGGGTGTCTCAATCCTCGGCCATTACCGAAAGTGTCCACAGTTCGAAGCTTCATGCCAGACACAACATTAACATTAGTTGAAATTGTTTTCTTAGTTTGATTTTCCAATCAGTAATTGGTGGGACATTGCTTTTTTTTAGACCAGATTACAAACATTGCCCTTAGTGTCGCCCCATGCTTTGGACTGAAATGAGAATCAATTGGAAATTTCAACCATATAGGTACTAAGGTTGGAAATGTCTAAGAGTTTGAAAGTTTGAGGTACCAGTTGGACAATTCTAATATAGGAGAGTGCATATGGAATGTCTCCGAAATAGAAATTTCGATCTGGTTCAAGGGTTTAGTTCCAATGTCCCCAGCGTAGACCCTTTAATGACGTCCCTGTCTGTGTCTGCATATACCCATACCTTACACAACATTTAATTCGTCAACAATACTGTGATGATACCCAACCCACTTTTTGACATGATGATGAACTGCAACGAGGATGTTCATTTGAACTATATAAATCAAGTGCAATCCGGAAACAGTATCAAACGCCGGACGTGCACGCTGCATTGTCTACATTTACCCATACTATACACAACACTAACTTATATGTATATGTTAATCAAAACGGCGTATGTGGTTTCATGCACATGATGTATATAAGATATTAATATACTAAATCATGACGCATGATATAACGACAAGTTGCAACCCAAAATGAATTATGGACAGGGAGACCTGAATACGTTGGGTCAACTCACGCTATTTTACATGCGCGTTTTTTGTGCGAACTGATATACTGGCGAAGAAATTGTTAGTGGCTCAGTTTGTTCATTGGTTGTTTTCGTTTATTGGCGTTTATTATCTTTTGAGCAGCTATATCATATCCCGACGTTATCAGTCTAGCTTATGCATAGAGGAGATACCGTGTATGCAGAGGGTGTTTTCAACCTGCAATCGCTCCACTGCAAGTAGAAACCAATAGTCCTCGGAAAGCGTGCAAAGGACAAACTTTTCCCAGATATATAGAGAATAACTACGGAAATTTATTGAATACTCAGATTATCTCATGAGTGGCTACAAGGAAATACAGAATTCCCACGAGTGACTGAACTCTGTAAAATTACTCAAAATTGCTAGTTATGTTCTAGCGTTCACTGCAAAGTTCTAGAACACTTAGAAGTGACAATGTTTACATCCCATCGATTGATTTTCTCGCAACTAAATGATAAATATGACGAAATAAATAGTCCTCAATATTTTATTCTGAAAAGTTCCACATTCATCAGCTCCTCTTCGGTATGAAAAGTTGCTAATCTCCCCCTCGTACTGACATGTTCTGTCGGCATTAGCCTGTTCGATATTAATTAGTGTCATACAAGACCTTTATGTTTTCAGAAAAGTGAGATTTCTTTTAGATCCGTCTTTTATGATTTTATGCTCCATTTTTGTATCAAAACTACTTTAGCCCTCCCAGGTTTACTTTTCACTAAGTAAGAATAGACATGAAATTTATTCAATACAAGTAAACATGTAAACGATCAGTGGCAGAGCTAAAATGAATATTACAACTTCTCTATAAGCGTATGTGGAAGAGAATATTATATCTGGGGTAAGGATAGGATAGGATAGGATAATTTATTTCCAATATACACATATACATACATAACATAGAAAGAACTAGATAAACAATAACAAATGTATGTGGTAAATTGAGGGGACGGTTTAGTCCATAGACTGTCTTCCTGCCACCCCCTGTTTAATGAGTGTAATTAGTATTAGATGGCTATAGGATAAGCCGTTTACGGACCAGGTATATATGGAAGGGCATTGTGTTGGCTTCAACATTGTGCATGAAGGGTGACTACTTGACGAAGGTGATTGAATGATCATTAATTTTAATTCCGGTTGTCGAGCAGTATAATAATGTATGACTCCACACGTTATGTCTAGTAATAAAGATTTATTTCCCTGGATTTCAACGTATTATCGTCTGTATTCTAGGTAACTTTGGAACCAATCAAGAGCAATGCCTCTAATGCCATAATGCTCTAATTTGGAAAGCAATATGTCATGATTGATAGTGTCGAATGCTTTTTGATAGGTCTAGGTAAAGGGCTACTGTAGAGTCTTTTGTTGGTTTATCGTTGTTGTTGGCAACGTGATCAAGAAGATGCAGAATTGGATGAAAGTTGAGTGGTTGGGACGAAAGCCATATTGATGTCTATACAAGATGCTCTAATCGTTTAGAAAGTCTACCAAGCGTTTGTGCATTTTTTTTTTCCAGGTGTTTAGAAAATGGAGGAAGAATACTTATTGGTCTATAATTGGAAATTTTGAGTGAGTTATCAGTTTTTGGGATTGGGACTACCTTTGCTATCTTCATTTTGATGGGGACTGTACCGTGCTCAAATGAGAGATTGAATATGTGTTCCATTGCAGGGGCTATATTCTGGATCGTAAGGATGATTTCTTGAACTGTTGTTGGAGTAATAGTAAAGTCGTGAGTTATTCTGTAGCGGAGATAATCGGAAAATTCAGAATCGCTGTCATTCACAATACTTTGGCTGGTTTTTCGAACAATGTTTGATAAATATTCACTAAATTTTTCGGCAATTATGTCGGAACTAGTGAGTTCAGTGCCATCATTGTCAAATACAACTTGAGGGTGACTGATGGTGCTACCATTCATCTTTAGTGCTCCCTTAAATATTTTCCTTTTTTTTAAGTCGTTTTTGTTCTCTTCCAATATTCTCGAGTAATACAGTTTTTGCTCTTTATACTGAGTTTACTATAGAGTCGGCGATAATTCATATATTTGTGTGTGTCTTGAGTAGATGTTGTTTTCAATTTCTTTGCATAAAGTTCGTGCTTCACAATGCTCGATTTAATCAGGCCTGCTGTCATCCAGGGTTCACGTTTTATAATTTTTTGGGTATTTTTTTATTTCTGTGAGGGAAAGCCAGTTCGTATGCATTCATATAGATTTCGAGGAAGTTATCGTATGCCTGGTCCGTCGAATTCTACAGTTTAGATTGAAAATTAGGTTTTGTTGTTTAGGTGGTCACTGACTTCTGTAGGGGAAAAGTATTTGCACTCATTACATGACAGGATATTAGATTGTGAGTTTAAAGCTTCGTCATTTCCTTCCATTTGTGTCCACTTTGCAGCAAAATCGTATGTATCGGAGTCCTTTTCCTTATCTAACGTAATATTATTCACAGACATATAAATGGGTTATGATATTTGTCAAGAAATTTATGCCCTTATATGACACAGCAGATTTCCGAGTGATACACAAGGTATGTACACGTTTACTCTGGACGTTTGCGTACAAATTAACCATGATTACAAGATATTTGTATTTGGCAGGTTTAATAAATGTTGTGAACCAAGTGGCTGGCACTATTACAGGCAATTCCATTAACAGCACATTAACAGTGCATTAAACCAATTAATGGGAAATCTAATTAAATCTCCCTTAGAAAAACATTAAAAAAGCATTAAAATGGTCCATGAAAGGGACACTTTTAAGATCATGAAAACAAACTGAAAGCTGCCTTAAATATCGCCACGCCATGTGATCGTTTTTATGCAGTTTTAATAGATCACTTAAACTTTGGAAATTGAATTAATGGCATCAAAATGTGTTACTGGGTAGTGCATTAAAACAGCCTTAATACTTTTGACAAGGAATTAATGCATGTTTAAGTGCATGAATAATGTCATTAAAACACACTTAAAGGTTACCATATTAAGGATATATCTTAATGGCATTAAGCTATTTTAACAAAGAGCTGCTTAAATTGGATAAAATATAATGCCATTAAAATGGATCGGGGGAAAAGTGGTAGAATGAATGGCATTAACCAATTTGTTAAGGCTGTGATTTAATGCCATTAGAATATTATCTAGAAAACAATTAATGCAATGAATACTTTCAGTATATATCATGATCAGCTGGCCATCATGGAACAAGTTATCAGCTTGAGAGTGTACATATGTGGATATACATGTATTGATGGTATCAATACTAGTACTTGATCTATCCTTATTATTGAGCTAAACTTCCCAGAGCAGGCAGGTAGGTATGTGTTAATGTGGCCTATAATGTCATGAGAAGGTCCCAGCATCAAATTCGAAGGTTAATTTGCCTGTTGATTCTGTCACTAAATTTACCGATCTGGATACCATGTTTTGCAAATGTCCATATTTGGGACTCTAAGAAATTTTTTATATAAACTTTATTGTGCAAACAAATGCTTTTGAATTCACAGACTGCATACAAAGAATGGATAACATAATTATACATGTAATTAACACATGATTAACAAACAAAATAAAGTAGTAAATATATATCATATATGAAGAAGCTTATATTTTTATATGGTTTCAATCTTGTTGATATATTGTTGGTAATGGCGTCGATCGCTCGATTGTGTATATGACTATGGCATGGTATTGATTCATATTATGACCACACTGTTAGAAATAATACCGTCGTTTCAACGTCTGAGACCGCGCAACATCGCTGCCAACATTTGACCGTTAAAACCGTTTAAGTAACGGGCAGACCGTAACCAATAACTGTCAGACCGTTGTATTTTTTATGGTTCAGCACCGTTTAATTAATATCAAGACCGTAACTAATAAAGGTCAGACCAATGGTATTTTTCATGGGTCAACACCAATTTTTTGCTCTTAATTTGCTAATTTACAATAGAATTAGCCAGGTTCCCATGGTGACAATATGATTCCCGGTAGGCATTACGATTCATATGTTTTTGAATGGTCGAAACTAGTATTATTCGGAAATGAAAAATACATCTTAGTTCTTATGTTACGATCATAGTTTTGATGAAATGTATATCCTCAATGCATAAAATGATAAATGCAAAAAATCGATACCAGTGATAGCTGATAAGCCAACCCATCACTATTCAGCTATGAGTAATACTAATTTCGACCATTCTAAAACATGAATCGGCATGCCCTTTTAAGCCATAAAAAGAACAAAGCTACATGTTTCACAGTTAAAACTCACATTTATGTACATGTAAAAGTAAATAAAAGGTCAGCTGACCACAGTGTCCCCAGAAAACGTGGCAAGTCGATGCCGCTTTGTTGAAGTAATTTAAAAAAATGTTGAAATTTTCTAAGTCGAAAAGGTTTAATAACTCTGTAAAACAATATTTTTCCGTCATCTATATACATGTTGCACATCTCCAATATGTGGGTAACAGTACTCTGAAGTTTCAAATATCTACGATCAAAACTGTAGGAGGAGTTGATTACACCACGAAGGTACCCTCATACAGAAGATAATAAAAAATGTTGAAATTTTCTAAGTCGAAAAGGGTTAATAACTCCGTAAAAAAATAATTTGTCCGTCATCTATATACATGCTGCACATCTCCAATATATGGGCAACAATATTCTGAATTTTCAAATCTCTGGGATGAAATCTGTAGGAGGAGATGATTACACCACGAAGGTACGCAAAAGTATGACAGACGAACGGACGGACGGCTCTACGGACGGCCTGACGGACGGACGGAGCCCGTTTCTATAGTCCCCCCAAAATATTTTTTTCGGGGGACAAATATCTTAATGACATACTTTTTGGTAACATGTAAGGCGTGAAATTGTCCAGTCACTGGTAAACACAGTTTTTTTTTCAACAGGTGAATCCGTACATCATGACAATACAGTACCAGTCAGAGGAAGTGGTATTTTTAGGTGCACCTTTATTGCGATATTGAGCGTGCTTAATTTAGAAAAAGGCGTGATTGTAGAACACTACCAAAAATCTGTCGCGCTTATTATTGCAATATTGAAAGCAAAATATTGCGATACTAAGCGCGCTAAATTTCATACAGACCCGATAGTGTTATATTTATATTAGATCAATACTGTGCACATAGTGTACATATAGTGTACATATAGCATTTACAACTATAATTATATACATATTTAAAACATTGTCTCTATTTATACAATAAACAATATAGAAGAAGCAATTTTAAAGTCACAATTTTGAGCGCAAGATGTCGCAATATTAAGCACAAAATATTGAGATATTAAGCGCAAAATATTGCAATAATATCACAAGCCGAAGCGACATTCTTATAAGCGTTTCCACTTGCAATATTATTGCGATATTGGGCGCGAATAATGAGACTAATTGCATTATAGATTATGGGTCCATGTTATCCGTGAAAGTACTAAACCCAGAGCTCGACCACATCCTCGGTGTACTATTACAATTTTGGAGGCATTTCCTTTCCCGTGATAGTGGTATGAATTTATTAGTTACGCTTTTAGTTATCTCGACCGGAGAGTGATTACCCGAAAGCAAAGTACACATATCTCGAACAAACATCAGATATCAATGAAAAACAATTAGGAGTACATATAAAATAATCAATAAGACAAACATTTTTAGATGTAGGTTTGCCAATATTCCTATCCCTCTCAATGCGCCCATTTGCAATACCAATATTATTCAATTTACAAAACTCAACAAGCCTAGGGCCATACGTGTTGACAACAGTTTCTTGCGAATGCATTTGTTTGTCGTATATAGGAAGCGATATAACTCTACTTCCGACTTGATTATTCTGATGCGGCAGTGGAATATCATCCACATCGGAATCAGGTATATGAGGCAAAGCGCCGGCACGGGCGTTAAAGTCTCCCATTAGACATAAGATGTCACAATTATTATATTTAGATATCATTTCATTCTCGGTGTCTCAAAAAATAACCAAAGATGAGCATTCGCTTGATTATGGAGGTATATATAAGAATCCAAAGTTTATGTTCTCAGATATTTCTAAAAGAGTATTACTCAGCTTGAACCACAAAACATTTTGTGGACTTACTTTCCAATATCTCTATTAGTGTTCGGTCCGAATATTCGAATGTTCGAATATTCGCTCGTAAAAATAAATATTCGATTATTCGAATAATTATTTGACTATTCGAATATTCGAGAATAATCTCCGGGTAATTGTTTCCTGGTTTGTTATTAGTCTGAGGGTCTGTTAAAAGTATAGTCTATTTTCCACTAACCATAAACGAATTAATATGACGTAACTGTAACGTTCTGATTTGATTGGCGTCATGAAGTCGAAATAATTTCTATTGGCTAGGTGTAAACCAGACCGTGCTTGCATGTGGTCATATGAAGCAGACCTATAAGGCATCGTTTTGTTTTGTTTGTGCGTTGTCACTTGTGTGTACAATATGGCGTCAAATTCGAAGAAATCAGATATATGGACTCACTTCACGTTGGATGCCAAATCTAAAAAGGCAACCTGCAAGCTCAATCCAGATCATGTTCTTAGTTATAATGGCACTACGACCAACTTGTGGAACCATGCATGGGAAATTGACAACTTGAACTTCGTAAACAGATAAACTCTTGCTATTAAGCCAAAAGACTCTTTTCTCTCTCTCTCTCTCTTTTGCGTATAGCATGTGCATGGATAAATATGCTATTTCATTAAATAATAAATTGGTTCCAAAATATGTTATCTATATAATTTTATAATTAATCTAAATATTCGAATACTATTCGAATATTCGCTCGTTATTCGAACCGAATATTCGAATACCGAAATCCGTCGAATACCGAACACTAATCTCTATATACGATTCTAGCTCATGCTAATGCAACCAGCTTTTACTTTAGCTAATTCTGTTCTAATTTGAAACTTCACATCATAACCGGTATATATATATTACATCAGTGTCATCAGTTGTTGTCTCACATAACCCAATAATCTCAAAACTCATTTATAAAAAATGTGATAATGACTGCACTCCGAAAATAGCGACATTTATATACTCTGCATTTGAAAAGCGGTGGTTAATATTTGCAGCAACAAGCCCTCCTACATAATTTCCATATAGTACATCACCAGAAGCATCACTCTATTTGATATCGCTGTCATCATGAAATATTGTCAAATTCTGTTCAACCATATGCTTATGTTATTGTTTACTTGTTATTGATGTAAAATTGTACTTGTCCATATTTGTCAACTTTCCTTATTGAATTTATGAAATAAACAATCTATCTTTATAAACGAATAATATTATGGACATTTGAGCTTGCTGACAATGTCTGGTGAGTCGAGCGTGTTCTTGAAATGTGTCAAATGGGGTGAAAATTTCAATTGCCATGTTTCATTTCGTTGCCAATGTTAGCACGAGTCTTGATGCTTTCTTTATGAGCTTGTGCTGTTGTGCAATGATGGTCAGCAGTACGGTTGTTTATCGAGGTGAACAATATAAAGTCTGTGTTGGGGTTTTGAACGATGCATGATATTCATTCAGGAACGTGACAAGAGGGCCACCGTTAGGGTGTCCAGCTTGGAAGTTCAAACTGCACCCCAGAAGCAGACCGAAATTATGCTAAGTCCGAGAAATTCCAGCACCCACCCCTACCCGCCATTGGGTTGGAAATTTCAAGTTGGTTGCGATTTCAGTCCCAAACATCTGCTCGAAACTTTCGGAGCGTTTCAACCTACTTTTTCTCTGAAATATACCCAAACTATGTATTGTCGTGTATGAAATTTCCACTTACTGTTGCACATTTTTGTGATAGATCAAACATTCAACACAACAAGACCTTCCAACCGAGCGACATGAAGCGAAAACTGCCATGTTATTTTGGAATATGTGCATGCTTGTCGCATATTTGAGTCGTGCAATCATGGCAGTATGTGGGTGGCAAAATGATTATTGTCTCAACAGACGCCGTGTGAGGTATATATCATATAGTTCGGAATTATGTGTGGTTCATGGGGCTGTGGTTATAAAATTCGTATGGGTACCACACATATCCAAACACACTTCAGCGAGGGGCAAACTTGACAATGTCTTGCAGCTCCATGTGAAAGCGCCCTTACGCAACGTACAAAATGAAGTGATATAATCCAGATATCTTATGATTCCTAATGTTTGATAAATATCAGAAACATTTGCATGACAGGTAAATTTCCTATCTCGAACCAAACGTGCACCATTCTTATCATGAACATTTTGATGCCCAATTTTGGTTACATAATCGGTATTTGATCTATACCGACATAATTTACACAAAATACAATAATTATAAATTTACAACTGAAAATTCTAAACAAAATCAAAACACTGCCGGAAATAAAAATGTAAGGAAAATCCTTTAATGTTTTCTTATTCGCCATATTGGGTACCGACGCATTTAAAATATCTCCTTAACTGTGTATCCATTGATTCAAAGAACACAAGTGTTATCATCACCCCAACAATCTTGTCTTCAAATGAATTACAATAAGACTGCTGACATGTTATGTCACATTTATAAGTACAACCCGGACATTATATCAATTGATTATTGGCGACATGGCGACGCGTGGACGCTGAAATGTTCTCTCTTTCATGGGAAATCGAGTTAGGAAATTTCCGTCAAGTATCCCAGTATTTACCCCTGGTTAAATGGTCCTGCTAATTCTCTATGGTGCTGTTTGATCCTGCTTAAATTGCTATGATGCTGGTTGGGCAAACTGATGCTGTTATTGTTTCAACAATTGTCATGTTCGTATGTTACTTAAATTGACACAGGATACTCGCAGTGGGTAAATGTGCCAAAACTATATAAGTCTGTAAAAACATTACCACCAAGAAAGTGGATAAATAGATAGTTCTCCAATAAATTAAAGGCCCATTTAATTTTCGTATCACCATATCATATTATATACAACATATTCCATAGATTATAGCATTTGAAAGAGGAGGCTCCAAACCATTGTATTATCAACTTATCCGGTCGAATAAGCTGTGAACATGCTGTTTTTGTCAAGGTAGCGACATGTGTTATGTGCTTAATTTAAATCCGGTCTGTACTGCCAGTTAATTATTCTCAATGGATGGCGAATAACTGTGTTAGTTGTGAATTATGATGCATTCTGTTCCGTTTTGGAATACATATAGTTTTGGTTCCTCTTCATGGATTATGATAATAGTAATTTGGGAGCGTTAATTTGGATTATGATAATAGTAATTTCGGAGCGTTAATTTGGATGGTTCATAATAAGGAATATGTTGTGTATAATGTGATATGGTATTCGATAATTAAGTGGGTCTTTAAATTTCGCGTGTTGAAACCATTGTTATGTAAACAAACCTTTTTTGTTTGTCAACAAACATCACTAATCGAATAGTAAGTAAAAATATTTTAGACTGAATCTGATTTTCAGAATATTGTTCAATCCTTTACCTTTTCTAATGTTTACCATCAAGTTCCGATTAAACATTGGTTTGTTATAGGACGAATCGGACTGGTATAAGGAACTCACGATTGTTTGCGTAACAATGGTTTTGACATGTGAAATCTCATTACGGGAGAGTTATTTTTCAAAATAAAAACAAAGTAAACTTATTTTTCATGTACCCGTTGATGATAATTTATGTACAGACTTTTATGTTATTTCTCATGAACCCACGCCGAACGCCTTGGGTCACTTTAAACGTCGCCGGGTCTAATCGCACGCGGCTCCACAGATGGGAATAGTCCTAAATCAGGGCGACACCAGCGTCGAGACATTATAGCAGGACCAGCTGACTATAGGCTTGGTGCCTGGGGGACTCTCAGCAGACGATATGTTTGGCACGGGCGGGGGCAGCTGATGGTGGGTTTGGTATCGACGGGGGCTGCTCTCTATAGTTTGAACCATCTGGGCAGCTGATTATAGGTTTGGTGCCTGTGAGACTGTCAGCAGACGATATGCTTGGTACAGATGGGGCAGCTGACGATAGGTTTGGTACAGACGGGGGCAGCTAACTATAGTTTGGACCGGCGGGGGGCAACTGATTATATGTCTGGTACCGGGGATATTTGACGATAGGTTTGGTACCGGCGGGGGTGTATGAAAAGTTAGTTACCTGTATATGCATATATCCACACTCCGCACAAGATCGTATTAACAAACACCAGTGTGATCATAGCCCCTGACATCTTATCTCATAAAATCAATTGCAATATTAGTATACGGGCACGTTCAGTGGGGACTATTAGAGTAACAAGTGCTGTCCGGAAACGGATGTCATGTGACTATGTACGACATTCATTATGACTGTCTGGCCAATGATACCGAGGGATCGACATATTTGGTTTGATAGAATTAATGCGATATGCATGGTTAGACCAGGAAGAAATGGGTAGAGAAGCGACTTTCTACTCGACAACAAACATGTGGCCGTTGTGCGTATCATATATTATCGAAGTAGTTAGTACTCATGTTGATGCTATCCTTGACATGCATTCGTATAAATTTAGATAGCGTGACTATGCAGGTCCAAATGCATGGGCCTAATGAAATCGACAGTGTGGTACATGTCACGAAAGTTGACACCTTTGATATATATATATACTAGAAGGTGACCCGACTTCGTCCGGGCTTTGACATTGAATTGACCATTTTGAAGGTCAAGGTCAGGTGGGGTCACGATTTGACCCGTCCAAAACACTCCCTGGAAACAATTACCACTAAGTATCGAATTTCGTCAAAATCTGTCTGGAAGTTTACCAACACGAACACCCCAACAATGGTGGAAATTGGCCCAGCGGATACCGGGAAATCGGCCCAGCGGATACCGAGATACCCTATGTATCAAATTTCGTCCGAAAAATTCGCCAGTTTTACCCACTGATTTCCACTAAAGTATATAAATGCGCCTCATATACACACGCTCGTTAATTATCAAGCTTCAACGTAAAGATAAATTAGCATTGTATAGTAAATTTAAACTAATTATTTTCTCGGCGTCAAAGTTGAACAATGTCGATGTTGATGGCATTGACGGTTTGGGGCCACCGGTAGATTCCAACAGCGAAATAGAATTTCAGCTAAATGGATTCTTGGATGAGATTCCAGACCCGCGGGGTAAATGTAAACAACTTGAGCCTATGCGTGGTGTAAATATACGAAAAATAAATATATCGACAATAGACATAAGAATATCAGCTGTAACAAAATTTATATATCAGAAATTGTAAATGATTTATTTTGGGATAGATACACGATTCTTAATAGCCTGCAAATTGACAATATATATTGTAAATGTTATAATTTTGGGGAAAATACACGATGCGTAATTGCCTGCAAATTGCTTACGTTCGTCAACGCATGAATATAGAGTTATCCTCCCTGCATCGCAGTGCTAAATTCCGGCGTGTTAGCACTGGGGATCCCGAGATATGAGTTTTGAAGATCAAGGTGACGCCGCACGGACAAATGGACGGGCCCATGTTCGTTCCCGGGTCGAATTACGTGTCCGTACCAAGTTTGGTCGAAATCGGTCCAGCCGTGTTCGAGTCCATCGCGAACACACACACACACACACACAGATCTTCCAAAATATATAATAGATAGAATCTACAAAGAGCCACCAGTTTATAGCGGAATTTACAAACGAGTCAATTAAATTTGGTCTGGACCGAGCCTTTGAAGTGGTTCTGACCTTATTTACTGGACAAGTTTTGTAAATGTCGCTATCAATTGGGTATAAGTTGTAAAAATCTATTTATCACATAATTAACCACAAAACCAGCTTCATAATTATTGGTAAGACACACGTGTAATATTAGCGCGTGCTATGATATCACGGCATTATTTAAATGACTTGCGATTGCTGAAGTTTATGATTGTTGTTTTCGATGAATATTTCGCGTTGCATCGCGTTTATTTGATCATGTGATATTTATACGTAATTTATCAACCTCGTCCAATACATTCTATTTGAGCCTCGGTAAACCTCGGCTCAAATCGAATTTAGTGAACTCGGTTGATAAATCCCGTATAAAATAGAAACTCATGTGAGATCCTCTATTTATTACATGATCCAAAACCTGGATAAAACATACTTAAATCAACAAATGGGACGTGAAACTAATATCGGCTTCAAAAAGACCCGTGATGACGTTTCACGTAACAATGCGTTGTTTGCTTTGACGTATTTAATGGCGTAAATTTAATGAAATAGTCTTCATTCATTTGATTGTTTTGGAAAAATATTGGAAACCAGAAGACAGGAATTTAAACAGACGACAAACCGGAAGTCAACGGTCAACTGGCATTGTTTCCCGTTGTGCAACGAACGTTCAATATCACAATGTACAAATTGCTTCAATTTTTGTTTTATTAACAGTTTGAACCCACAACCTCGGGAACGCAAGAGTGTTTTCATGTGCGAACTCGGACACCCACGCCTCCAACGTAATTCATTTGTCAAGGGCAATACGGGACCCACCCCCAATACTTTATGACAAACGGTGAAAATAGCAGGATAATACAGAGAAATGTTTCGATTTTTTTTTAAACCATGCGGATAAAACACCCAACATGCAAGCTTAGCGAACAGCACCAAAAACAATCTATTGCTATTTAATTAAACTTATAAAAAGCTTCAGCATCCATACCAATAGATTACCCGCACCAGTTCATAGATGTGCATGTACATTCTCTAATGTAGTGACTAGATTAACAAAATAGTCACCCAGTTTCTGTTTTAATTATATAATTTTTAATCTGCAGTCTGTTCGAATAACCAGTAACTCGTATACTATCCATACACGCAGATATCTCAGCCATGGGTTATCTTTTCAAGTTGTTATTCTCACAAAGACGAGTACTTCTTTTTGTAATAATGAGCAAGTTATTATCAATTACTCAGCATTTTATCATATTATTAGGTATCCCTATTTATGAAAGTTGAACAAGAAAGGATGTATCCTTATATCCATATTTTAAATTGGGCGTAAGTGTACTTGGGATACATGTACTCGGACACTCACTGTGCATTTGCGGGTCAATTACCAATTGGGCGTAAGTCTGTATCAAATTGTCACACTGGGGTCAACGAATTGCATACCTGAGGCATAGAGACGATGTGCTTTTTCACAATGATTCCCAGAAGGTATTTAACATTTAAATTTTTTTTAAATGAAATAATTTACCCTTAAAAATGGGGTCCCCTCAATATTTGAAATACATTTACTCCTGCTTAATTAACTTTCACACAAGGACGCGGTCTCTATATCACACGTATGCAATATGTTGACCGCTTGTCAATTGATAAGTGTCCGAGTACATGAATACCAAGTACCCTTAAGCCTAATTTAAAATTAAGCTGGATCTGAGGATACACTCTTTCTTCTTGAACATCATACAATCATACTGAACATATGTACACTGTTCAATATTCATACCATACTAGGAGAGATAGGGTCTATATATATCAAATTACAGGGAACAGTAAGTAGTAGCATGGGTTGAAAAATGGCAATACAAGATGAGTTACTGCAAAGAAATATTTCAGTTTACCATACATAGTTTATGGTAATTGGAGACTTTCTTGCTACCAATCCTTTGTATAAATACATATCTGTTAATCAGTATACAAAAGGTACAGATGAATTTTATATTAGCATTTGCTTTCTGGCACATTGTAGCTTTCAATACCGAAATGCATGCAACAGAATGTCTGGCCAAAATCCTCGGTGTAGTCTAGTGTAATGTAGTGCAACGATTACCACAAACGTTTACAATAACAGTGAATGTTTTCTCCATTATAATTAAATCTATTTAAGAAATAACTTGTTCAGATTTAGCTTTGGTAGTTATTCGATAGGCATTTTATTAAACATTTTTATTTAAACGTTTCGGTTATAGTTCGTAACGATAATATATGAGCATGAGTTAATACTGATAATTTAATCACATTATTGGTAGTCTGGTGTTCACCAATATATTTCCATAAAACTGACAAATTCCTTGAGATAAACAATTATGTCTTTGAAACAAATACCAATCATGTCTATCTCGCATCCAGTTGAATATAATCTACTTTCTTTTAAATAATTTTTATTTAAATATGAATATGTACCACACTGTGACAGACAATACATATGGCAATTACATTTATAACACGTATAATAAAGAAACTACGAAATGTATTAATACTGGGTGAATTTGTGGCAATTGAATTCAATGGACATTAAAAAGAAAAGGCAAATAGCTAGGTAATTGTGTACTAACATAGGTCAATTGACTAATGTGTTTGAGTGTTTATTTGCACAATTATACAATACAGTGGTACATGTGTATACAAATGTATATGTGCAGGGGTGGCATGGCCAATATTGGCCGTCTTTCTGCCACCCCTGTACTATAACGGTACATGTATAATTAAGATGCGGTTAATATGTGAATAATGAGTATTCACTACAAGGATGAGCGTTGAAAGGTTTATCAGTGACAGATCTTCTTATAAAACAGGTCAGTTTGACATTCTAATTGTGTTTTTAGTGTTAGGGAAATATACGTATTATGAAATTTCCCATTATAGGTGAGGGTACACGGGTGGCTCATTCATATTGGGCATGCCAGCAAAAGGTAAGTAATTTCTAGTTGTAACTCTGCATGATTTACATTCTCGATTTTTACATATGGTATCATTACTATAATGTGATAATAGATTATTGGTGATAGACTTTTAGAATTGTGTTTTATTTGGAGAATTTCTGTGCAAAGCGTTCAAGCAGTTCCATACATTTGGGAAAGGCGTGCTTTTGGAAGTATTAATGAGAAATTAGTTCTTGGTTTTGTCATCATCTAATTTCCGGCTTGCCTGGTTATAGATATGGGTGTACACTTGAAAAAAAAAATTTCGAACGATGATGGGATAGTTTTATTTATTCTAATTATACGTAGATAATGCGATTTCGAGATGATACAGATCATGCAGTTTAATGGTCTCTTCCCATCTTAAAAAGTAGTTCGATATGGCTACGATATTTCGTCCTGCATATAATGTGTATGTCTTTCTTTTGAAACTTGAATAATTATCCTGTTATATTTGCATGAACCCTTATTATTAAGCCGTACATGACTAATATCACAAAGCATCAGCAATTCTATGGTTATACAAAGTGATATGTCCGGGTGACAGCCATCTCATAGTATATGGTTGTATGTATATCCGTTTGTATATCGTGAGGGTGTCAAACAAGAATGCATGTATTTCTATAACCGGATGCAGAAATTCATAATATTATCATCTATAATGAGCTCGCAATGCATTCCTAATGTAATTAAAGCTGTATTAATCTCGAATTTAAAGTGGCATTTGTCTTTTATTCTGCTCTGGAATTATAAAGAGGACGTTTCTCTAATAACAAATTATATAACAATTGTCTGCTTCGGTGCTTGTATTGCAGAAAATACATCATTTTTCTGACAGGTTGTATTTGAATATCCTTTCATTGGTATCTAGTATATCGTGGCTTATCTGACATTGAAATGACAGGAAGCTGAGTGTCCTTATTGGTTGTCGGAGTGAATATAAATTACTATTCAGTCCTCTGTATTCTCTAATCGTGCTTCCCAAATGTTTTTTGATGAAATGGTTGGGTTTTTATTAGATGAATGGGACAGGTAAGTTTTATAAAATCCCGGTATGCCTTTTGTTTTACATTTTTTTTAGTTATCAATATTGTCTGTGGTTATCACATTAAGTTGGTTATCACACCTGGCATGCATATTAGTCTGGTCGATAAACTAAAAATTTAGGGTCAACCTAGAAAAAATTTGGACTAAGTTGGTTTCTATTCCATTTTGAAGAGGAATATATCCTCTATAACATATCCAAAATCCGCTAAAATCCGCTTTGAGCATTTTCTGTAATACAAGATGGCGTCCATGATGGCAGTTGGTATAGAAAAATCCTGAATTTCGGTGGTAGGTGCGCCAACAAATACCAAATTAGTAATAAAATAAAATCCACACAAACAATCCTTAGTCGTAAACCATATCGGTAGAATGTCTGTCCAAAATGGCCGCCAAAATGGACAAAATCGAATGAAATTTACAATTTGCGGAAAATTGAATAGCTGGTTATACAAGAACGAACAGGCCGTCGAATTATACGAGGAAGAATGATTTCAGAGTATAAGGGGATCTATTGATAATAGTATGTAAGAATTATCTCTAATGTGTCTCGCGAGAGAGCAACCGAAAGCCAGGTCTCATACAACGATTAAATGTGAACTTTTTGGGCGCCAAGAAATAGAAGAATAACGCAGTTTTATCTGTACTGTTTATCTTGAATCGTGTAATATATGTGTATTAAAACAGTTAAATGTGATCTAATAGGGATGTACTCATTGTGTGACCTTTTCTAGAAGCAGAAATATATGTAATGAAAACAGTCTCACGAATGTGACCGATAATCATTTATTTTTGAATCTACAACATACAGTCTGTCAAAATTCACTACTATAGAACAGTATGAGAGCTATTCATATGGTACTAGGTAAAATGTGTAGATCCTATTATCCGTGTCTTAAAATAGTAGTCATAGTTGCCTCCGGTCAAGTGATTAAACACGAATATTTCATTTTTATCACACAAATACATGGTGGTATACCATGAACGCAATTTATCAAAATACAAAGGATTACAATAGACTATCTTCAATAAATTCTCAACATAACCCAATTTGCCTACATACTCTATGGCAGAGACTGTCTTTATACCTGGAAATTATGTGCACTTAAATGCACTAAGGCCACATATACGCGAAACGTACGACCTTTTCTGCAACCGCATCGCCGCGTTTACCCATTCTCCCTAATGTTACACATATCTGCTGCATATAAAACCATAAATAGCAACATTGAGTGAATGGTAAACGCAGAACTAATAACTGTAAACGCTGATGACCTGATATTTAGCGCAAGTATGTGGGTGGCAATGGTAACATAATTTCAAACAACAAGATACTGACAACTAATAGTGTGTATTGCGGGGTACATATTCATGTTGTAAAGTGCCGATTGAAGTAATTTGAACATAATTGGCTACTAAGAAACCGGTTTGAGAGCACCATGAAAATTAGTACTAAATAAAATGTACGACGTACAGTCTCTTCGATCTAGTGAGATATGGTACTATTCTGTTGAAGAGATAAGTGTTTCTTGACAGTATAATCAGCATTACGACATACGTGTATGGTTTATTGTCACGGAGAGTGTTGAAAATTCTGGAAATATAACTAGTATTTACACAGATAGGGTGTGCTCTTCAGTTTCTGCTTTACATTCAATAATTAATCATCATTCCAAAAGGAAACTACCACGCACTGTGTGACAAAATATTACTTCGTGTGTTGCATGCCCAAAATAACTGTTTTTGGTCCGACTGTTGGATGTATTCTAATAAGAAAACCCGAACGTAAATCATTGGGTTAACGTGCGTAGCAGTGATCGATAAATCATTCAGATAGATCTGTTTTAATTATATGTGTACCTTTAAAGATATATAACAACATTCTTGTAAATTACAAATGTGTATTTTCGCTTATAGGGGGTTATCCAATATGTTGCTATCATCGTAGCATGGATTGTAGTTGCGGCCATTTTGACAGCCATTTCATCGCCGCGATTGCATTGTTTTCTGTCATTGTCACTCTATTCGCCCCCTATACTCGTTTACACAAACTGGTATATATCGGATGGAGGATTAATGCGTTCTGGTGTCGCCGATGATGGATATTGTAGAAAAACGTACTTCGCAAGGTCGAAAAATGAGCATTTTTTAAAATCTCTGTAAAAAAGTTTGCTCAAAGCGGATTTTAGCGGATTTTGGATATGTTGTAGAGGAAATATTCCTCTTCAAAATGGAATAAAAACCAACTTAGTCCAAATTTTTTCTAGGTCAAACCTTTTATCGACCAGACTATATCTGGTATGAGCAAAGCGGTTATAGGCGATGAAGGTGTTCGTAAGCTGTACGTTTAACAGAAATTTCCATCACTCATAACTCCTGTATTTTTATCTAATACTATAACTTTCTCAATTGATTTATTGCTGGCGAAAGGTTTGCGGTTATTATAATATGTCAGTTAAAACTGAGGGGTTCAATAAGTCTGAAGTTGAAGAGAAACTCCAACGTCATTATTTTCACCGATCGGTCAATTGAAATCAATAATGCGGGCACATTGCAGTTGCTATTCGCGCGCACCTGTTCTTTTTGGAAGAGTGATTGACAACGATTATTATCTGTTAATTAAGGGGGAACCAATTGTTTGTCAGTATTCGGTGAATTGAAAGCTCGCGATTATATTATTCGGGGTTATTCTTGGCATTCTAGTATTGCGACACGATTTTGTGTTTGTGTTAATATAACGTCTGTTCCAATATGACTGTCGCTCCAGTGGTTCAATTGTTAGTGTCAATCAGGACAACATAAACCTTCCTGCGGTGGAGAAGACTGTTCGAATTTGTGATCCACGTAACGGAAGACTAACCTGAATCGACCAAGCTCCAACGTGACTTAACCTTAAGTGTAACTGTGATTTTATTCTAATACGATTATTGGCCATTGTCGCCTTCTTGTTGTTTTCTGCTGCGAGGGTTTTTGAAACATCTGATTATGGGTTATTCTCATGAAGTCTTTGCACAACAGAGACGGCATCATCCCTGCTTGAATGTGTGGACTGGCAATACGAATGTACACGCCCACTAACATTTCAAGTAAATGTCACATTTGTCGGCAACGAGGTCCTAGTCGCTCTATTGAATTCTTCGGCTCTTTGTGCCAAACCAAGTTATATCGATCATATGCGTACACCCTCTGTAGTTAACACACTTCATGGGATTATCAGAACATTATGTATTTAACACACTTCACGGGATTATCAGAATATTATGTCGTTAACAAACTTTCATGAGATCAAGTGCGTACACCCTCTATAGTTAACACACTTCATGAGATTATCATAGCTCTCTGTTGTTAACACACTTCATGGGATTATCAGAACATTATGTAGTTAACACACGCCATGATATTATCAGAACATTATGTAGTTAACACACTTTCATGAGATCATGTGCGTACACCCTCTATAGTTAACACACTTCATGAGATTATCATAACTCTCTGTTGTTAACACACTTCATGAGATTATCATAGCTCTCTGTTGTTAACACTCTTCATGAGATTATCACAACTCTCTGCAGTTAACACACTTCATGAGGTCATGTGCGCACACCCTATGTAGTTAACACACTACATGATATTATCAGAACCTTCTGTAGTTAACACACTTCATGAAATTATCATAACTCTCTGTAGTTAACACACTTCATGATCATAACTCTCTGTAGTTAACACACCCCATGAGGCCACGTGCGTACATCCTCCGTAGTTAACACACTCCATGAAATTATCAGAACATTCTGAAGTTTTAATAACGATAAATTGTTAACAAAGCAGACTCATTTTTAATTATCCAGTTGCATTTGTTGGTTCCCTAACTTCCCTTGTACAGCTATGAGTAGTTCTTTCAGATTACATGTGATATTTTTTTTCGGAAATAGCTCACAGCTGCATCTTTAACATTGGGTAATCTATTCTTCAGTCATTCGGTGTTGCCTTTGATTGGGTCGTGCAGTGGTGTCTTGGATTGAGACGTTCGGTGTTGTCTTTGATTGCACCGTTCACTGTTGTCTTTGGTTCAGTCGTTCATTGTTGCCTTTGAAATGCCTTCTCGAACATGTTCACTCGCCCTGACATCGAATAGAGATATTCATTGCAAGTTTATTTATCAGTTGGTATTTACTTTTTTAGATCAGCTGTAAAGATGAGTGTGGGCAGCATCATGTTTTTTTATGAATATGTTCGATGGTTTCTCGAGACAAGAGCTGAGTCAAGTTGATGGATGGGTCTATAGTTGATGTCACGCCTATCATAACGATCTTCACGTCCTTTGAAGCCTGTCGTATCTGGATCAGTAACAAGGTGACTAATCTCGATTTTACTATCGGCTTTCATTTCGCGGAATGTCCTGTCATCATCGATACCTAATTTTCAAGTAGAATAATTGCGAAGCAGTATTTCACACATTTGTGATCAGTACGTTAATTAATTAATTAAGTATTTACGATTCGAACACCGTGTATTGTGCATCACAAGTCCAATAATGTCATGGGACTGTTCAATTTTCAACAACACTGTATATACTGTGCTTCAGTCGTTCAGTTTTCTGTCCCTTGCTCTGAATAGCATATTCTTCGGTCGTTCAGTGTTGTCGTTGAAATTTATTATGGGAGTGGCAGAAATTTAAGTTTACAATTCTGGATTTGTTTTTTTCAGAGATGATAACCCAGTCACGAGATGTCGCTGTGGATAGCATCGTGAATGCCGATCAAACAGGGTGATGCATAAACTCTTGGAACTCTTCCTTCGCAAATCGTTAGGATTTCTTTGATAACGATTTATGAGATAAGGATTTCATCTACTCCTATACTAATTTGGAGCTTTGTGTGACACACCTATGTGAGTAAATGGGGGATGCACATCGACGTGAGCAGAGATAACTTTTGGACTTATATTTCAGATTTTCATTTATGTATGCTTTTGGAATATCTTTCTCTGAGATCCCTTTTATCTATTCCTCAATGTTTGGTAAATTTTAAATGCTTTGTACTAACTTTACTTGTAGCTGGTGGGGGATTTTTGACACTTGACATATGCATCTGAAACCATCTTCTGCAATGGCTATTTGACGTTGATGGTATCCTGCCACGTGTCCATGTTATAACACATGTTGAATTTTCCGATTGAAAGTCACAACACGTGGATATCATTTTCTTTATACAACCGATTCAAGAATTTCCCTCGACATCCATGTCCCAGTATTATGTTTTGCGAAGGAAGAGTTCCAGAAACTACCTCGGCGCATATTCATCAACCTGTTTGATCCACATTCAGTCTGTCATACACTGCTACATCTCTTATCTGGCTTATCATTCCTGAAAATTAAAAAATACAGAATTGTTTACTTTAACCCATATCTTTTAGAGGTACACATAAGTTTAACTGTGGGAGGGTTTTGTTTTAAGGGTCAAGCGCTCGTTTTGCCAAAGTGTCCTTGTATTTCAAAATGTTTTTTCTCAAAGACATTTGGTAAAAGCGATTAGTGTACACTTCGTTTAAGAACCATAGCACCATTGGATTGTATAACCTCATTTAATTCACTTCGTATGGCATGAAACAAACTTTAACATTTTACTGTTTGCAGGTACCCCGAACATCTGTAATATATACATTTTCAACAGTGAATTTCGTATGCCCATGACATATCTCAAAATCATCAGAGGCGACTTCGTTATTCTTGATTCGTGAAATGATTATTTTCATTTAGAAAGGCAACTACCACTAAATAGTCTTCAATACATGAGACTGTTCATGTCATGCTTGTTGATCAATGGACAATTGGGCTGAGATAAGTTCTGGATCATGGGTTCATAACCAAGTTAACAATGACCTCCGTATATCGTAACACTGTGACCTAATGGCAATTGATTGCTCCCTGCTTGAGTGGACCACACTGCATATTAATATTTGTTTTCCTTGGGCTGGAATATTTGGTACTATTTTATTCTTCATTATAATACGTGGATATGATGTTATATTGTGCAATAAAAATCTAACTCAACGTTATGATACAATTGAAGCCTCCTCTTATAGACCCAAGACAATTCTTGGTACCGAAAGGGAAAAAAATAAACAATAATATTGTCAACCTCTCAAATGTACTAAAATCCATTGTTTCGTTGTCTCTTAATAATTGCTTAGACTCATGAAGATGATGATATGTGAAATTCAAGAATTTTCGCCAGATAGATCCTGAGAAATTCTTTGTTGAAAATATCTTGCCAGTTTTGCTGGATTTATCCAAAAAGTACGATACGTCCCTTAACTGATGCACAATGATACCATTTCAAATATATCATACAATTCATATATTTATACAATGCTATCCTCTGTATATATGCAGCTTGCAGAATGTCGATATATGCTACCAGTATCATCTCACGTTTGGACTGTAAACTTCTAAGAAATGCGGTTAAAGAGCAACTGACGGTATTATCTACAAAATCAATTTTCAAAACAATCGAATCTTAGGTTTAACTTTACCAGAAACTTGACAAGCTGCTGGCATAATAACGAACAATTTCCGAAAATCTCTACAAAATAGCTATAACGAATATTTCCAAGCTAGCCGGAGTGACAACTGCTCAAAATCAGGCAGCAACAAACTCAGACCATATCGTCTTTACAAGAAAGAGTATAGGCTCGAACCCTATTTTCTCAAAACGAGATCATTGGAAGACAGAATAGCTTTCACCAGCTTCAGAATCAGTAACCATCATATAGAGAAAGGGCGTCATTTAGAGCCCCCAGTAAAAATAGAAGATAGAAAGTGTGTATTTTGCTGTGGTGATATCGTAGAAGATGACACACATTTCCTTATGGAATTCATTGCATATTCACAACTACGAAGAGAACTTTTTGAATCAATTATTAACAATAATCAGAATTTTCGACGCATTAACGCCAACTATCAATTTATTACTGTATTGACAAATGACAGTCCCACTTTAACCCTAATAATATGTAAACTGAACCGTCGCTTGTTCAATGCTCGTGCTGAGAAAACAACAGTTAGGTAATGATTAATATGATACATGATCACGAGCCTGCTTGTGCATCTTAGCATATTACGTAATTTTGTTCTGATATATTTTATTATGACACTTTTGTATATAATATTATTTATTGTAATTATAAAACTGTCCTCTTGTGGATGTTTTTTGCCAATAAATCATTATCTATATATCTGCACAACACTGTATTAGTTATGTTCTCTCCACCGACAATTAATATCAACAATGGAAGGGTGGTAACTCTATTTGCAAATTTGTAAGTTGAGAACCTGTGTTATTGGCTCGGCGTCAAAACTTTTTCTGCACAACGAGGTATGGGTCTTCTCAAATTAAATGTGTTGATGATGCCACCCACGTTTGATATTTATTTTTCACGTGTAGGTAAGAAAATCAATGCGTTTCATTGGATATACAGACGGTCGATTTATATGTAGCCCTATTTATATTATAATGTTGATTCCCCCTTTTTATCTATTTTATGAAAGGAACATGCAAAGATTGTTTACTCCCATGCAATATTGTCAGACATGTTTACCC
Source organism: Siphonodentalium dalli (assembly GCA_032622095.1). Classification (NCBI taxonomy): domain Eukaryota; kingdom Metazoa; phylum Mollusca; class Scaphopoda; order Gadilida; family Siphonodentaliidae; genus Siphonodentalium; species Siphonodentalium dalli. The sequence continues at coordinate 255,459,800 of CP136064.1, forward strand.
TCTATTTTAATTACATCCTCTTTGTTGTCAATATTGATCCCCATCGCTTGAATTAAGACTGTTTGTAGCAGACCGATTCCATGTGCACAATTCCCAACCAGTTGCAATAATGATACTGCTAGCCACATATTCAATAAAAGATGTATAAATGCAGACCACATTATTCTAGAGAGTCATGTTATAAATGCCGAATACAACGGTGCACTATGGCAGACATACCCATTTGTCTGATTTGAATAAAGAGAAAGGTATATATTCAAGGTATATTTCACCTCGGTTTAACCTCGGTTTTGCTACTTGGATAACTTGCTGTATGTGTGTTGCTCTAACTGTTGGGGGCATGATTCAAGTGGAATCATGATGTATTTCTGGTATGAAACTTCATAACTTGCTGTATATGTGTTGCTCTAACTGTTGGGGGCATGATTCAGGTGGAATCATCATGTATGTCTGGTATGAAACTTCCTGACTATGTTTATCATAAAGGGCATGTAACTTTGTTACCCTGTCCGCGTTTTCCGTTGATATATTTTAGTCATTGTATATTATGATTGATATGAGATAATTTTCAGTTTTCTGGTCTGCTATGAGTATTTTTTAAACTTTAGATCTTGGTCTATTCCCGAAGTGTTTTAAAGCTAACCATATATATTCACTTATAGCATAAACGTTGTGTTCACTGATCGTGTTTAAGTTAACACACATTGGCCGTTTAAGTTAGAAACACATTTTTCTAAACCCATTGGCATGCTGATAACCTCAATATCATTATACATACATGCATACATATTATGTTTTATCAGATTTAAACATTGGGTTATTAACCTCTTCGCTGCTATGACGTCCGTATCTATTACGGACGTAAAAGTCCACGCCGTGTGCTATATGGTCCGTAGGTACTACGGACCTACTTCAGCACACTAGAAGTAGGCCATTATACATAACTGGAACTAAGAGATTCGTGCATCGGAATAACTGTATCTCGACGTTTCAAACAGTGTATGATGTTCCATGATTGTGAACAATAATAGCCTTTCAGCTGAGTCACTTTTATGGTTCTTTTGACATTCCCGCTATATTTTCCCATTGGAAAATGCCAATAACGTCAACAGCCCAGCACACGACGTCATAACGTCATTTAGCAGCGAAGAGGTTAATATCATGATGTTAAATCACGTCCATCATGTTAATAGTCATGGGGTATCTACCATGGAAACTGATTCTGTAAATTTAACATGCTCTTTTGGAGTGATCAATATCATGATTATTAACAGAACATGTGACTACCGAACATGAATATGATAGAACACAAACAAGTATTTATAATCATGTACCACCCCGCTACATATATTTCGAACAATACTTTTGAAGTATAAAATGAATGTGTTGTAAAAGGGATCACTATGTTTGAAGATTTGTTTGGCAATCGGTTGTGGTATAGAATTTTTCATTGGCCTCCATCATAGGAGAGTATATGTACATTATTTCAAGTATTTACAGGCAAGATATATGATTAAAATACAACATTAAGGTATACATAAGTATATATAAATACATCAATGTAATAAATATGGTACGATAATTGCAGCCATAATTGATATGCTTTAATCTCTGATCCAATGTACATAACTGTAGATTACTGTAGTGGTTTGATGATATGTCGCACGCATCTGGATAGCATGTACCTTAGTAGTACGTGCGGACAATAAAATATTGTGGACGAGGTAGTCAGTTATGTATGACATAGATAATAAAACGAAGAAGATAAGGTAATTTCGCTATTGTCTTTTAAAAACTTCAGTCAGGGAAAAGTGAATGTAGTGTATGAAAACTGATATGTCACACTCAAATGGCCCAGGTGAATGACTAATCGTTACCTATCTCCCAATTCTAATGAAGCACGTATATGAGTGGTCATCTTCAGAACATGTACGCATAACCTCTCTATAATTTACTCCTTGAACTCTTTCTGTAATAAAGCATCATTGATGAGTATTTGTCCCCACATCCGATTGTAACTAACAACCTGATTGGCTACAAAGTCACGTTTAAATCACCATGACCCCGTCACCCTTGACCGCGGGGTATAAGAGAACGTGCGCCAAACATCGGGGTATATGAGCACGTGGAACATCGGGGGTACATGAATGACCCTTGAACTGGCAGTTTCCACCAATCGTGACGTTGCTCTCGCACGCCGAATTTGACGTCACCTGACGCCCGATCCTTAAATCAGCTAGTTAATTATTCTTATTGGCGTTAATTAATCGGATAACATATGAAAAACACACTTAAATTAAGGAGACATGGATATTATTGTGGGGACAAAATCGTTATCTCCGGCAACATCGTGGGGTACATGAATATTTAATACCCGTGTGTCTCTTTTTGAACCTCTCGGCTCCGCCTCGGGGTTCGAAATCGACATCCAGGTATTAAATTTCCATGTACCCCCGATGTTGCCGAAAATAACTATAACAATATCCCACAGGAAACGATCAGATAATAAGGCCGTTTGTTGAATTATTATCTAAACATTTCCCTCAACAAATATGACTTCTGCTGTACTTTTATTTATCTGTCGACTGCTTAGTTAAAACTGTACATCCCTGTAACTCAATAATATATCATTCCAATGTACACATTTGAACTGACTAGGAGAATCAATTGTGTGTCGAAAGGGTTTATTCTGCATGATTTTATCACTGATAAACACAGTCACGACAATGATTCCACGAACTTCCTAAATAATAAGATATTCCTTTACAACATGAGACAATTTTAACTATCTTGGACTTATACACACAAACTCAGGCACCTACATTTTAGCGAAAAAGCCTTTGACGAATGAACGCAACCAATGCAATGTACTCCATTATATCAATATCAAGAACCCATTGCTTGTCAGTTAAAACCATGATTTAGTTTAAACATATGTGTTAAGCTAAACATGGCTCAAGGGATCGGAGCTCATGTTATAACACTTACAGCTGATCCTCTACCAGCGAATGTTACAAAGGGTGGATATACAGAAAATAAATGTTAATGATTTTCTGAGAATTCTCAAAGTTTTGTTTATTTCTATATTTTGCTCTACATAAGTATATTTAAACTGTAATATAATTCCCCACAGTTGAAACATATTTTAACAGTTTAATAATTCTATTTTTTTAAAGTGTTCTCGAAGATCTAAAATCAACCATTTCTTTACTAAATAATCACTAACGAGTAGTTCATTTAGGACCTGTAAAGTCACCTGTTCATATAATATGTTCCACAAACAGACACAGGACGTTTGTTGAACTTATTATTTGAATATTGCCCTCCAATAAATAAACACTAACGAGTAGTTCATTTAAGACATATTCATATGTTTCACAAACACAGAACGTTTGCTGAATCTATTATTTGAACATTTCCCTCCAATAAATAGAACTTCTGCACTGGTAGTATCTGTTATCTGCGTATTCGTTCTGAAAACTCATCCGTAAACAATAATAGACCATTGGTTTAAACATATCTTAATAGTATATTAATATACAGATACTAGGGTATTGGAGGACAAGTTCTTGAAACTTAGATGGACCTCCGCTCCCCACAATATGTATAACAACAAATATAAACAGTATATTAAACAGAAATGGTTTGGCATGACGGGTGCATGTATACAATAATAATTGATACTATTAAGTATTACTGATGAGTGATAGTGTGGTGGTGGTGGTGGAGGGTTAAGTGTGGGGTGCAAGTTGACTACATAGGTCGCGTGATTCGTTAAGGGGTGTTAATGGGGGTACACGTGTTAGGGGTGGCTAGCTTTATAGCCGACAGGTGGGTTTGTACGTGAACGTTATACTTAATGGCTTTTATGATGACTGAATTAAATCAGTACATATATAAAACTATGTATACATATATACACAAGGATACATAATATATATATAATAAATTTAGTTTATTGATTAATCACGAGACGATTTAATAAATTTTAAGGCTGCAACAAGGAGAACGAAATTATCGTTGCCATTGAGCGTGATGTCACCAATCAAAATAGTTTTGTGGGAATATATTTGAAATGATTGCATTCTATTAATCAGTTCAGTTCTTTGGGTTGAGTACAAAGGACAGTTTATTAGGAAGTGTTCACTATCTTCCTGTGGAATCCACAGGCACAGAATCGATCATCGGCAATGAAGTTGCTCACTTTGTCGTGATTTAACCCTTTACCTAACAGAACGGCCCTGTGCCAATGCATTATCTTATATATGCGAGTCGACCATAGGTCGCCTCGCATTTATAAGAGAATGCATTGGCTTAACACATTAAAAATTATAAAATTGTTAAAGAATGTAAGAAAAAATGGTAAAAAGTGTTAAAAAACGTTTTTTTTTAGGCCAATGCATTCTCTTATATATGCGAGGCGACCTATGGCCGACTCGCATATATAAGAGAATGCATTGGCACAGGGCATAACTGTAACTATCACAATGTGGTCAAGGAGCCGGTTCCAATGATATCCATATTTGTTTGGTTCTATTGAGACAGACATAAGATATTTTAGGCTGTTGAAGCTTTATTTGGCCGGTTTTGGCCGTTTTGTTGGGTAAAGGGTTAAATCGCCACAACCATTTCTCAGCCGGCAATGCAAAATGTTTGTTGAACGATCACCTATGATAATGTAGTCGGGGATTTTTTGTTTGGGAAGAACAGATGACTTAAAAGAATTGTATCATTTATTTTGAATATCCTTTGCCAAAGAATTCCAAACTTGTATAGTACAAGGAATGAATGATTGTTTGAATGTCTCAAGTAGGCAAAAGTTGTTTAAGAAATCACTCGAGTTTCGCAGAAAGTATCGATTAAGCAGGTCTGTTAAGAATCAGGGGGCTTTTCCGTTAACTATTTTGCGCATTAAACTTAACTATAGTGTGCATTGCGTCGACGTTGGAAAGGTTGCCAACCACACTCTGGTAGTAAGGTGGAGTTCGATGCATATGTAGTAAGTCCGGAAACGACTCCAGCCGTTATAACCCTCGTGATATACCTTGTCTGGTAGGGATTTTTCGGTATTAGGCGCATGGTCCCAAACACAGCTACCGTACTCTAGAATTGGTAAGACATGAGCTTTGAACATTGTGTCAAGGGATTTTCTTGGTAGTATATATTTTAATCTACGAATTTGAGACCATTCTCGCCCTAGAACAGCATGTTTTGTTTTGTCATGTGTGGTGATGCTTTTATGTTATTTTATAATTGCGGTTTCACGGTCGAGACGGGCGTAATTTACTTCATGGACGTCAACGTCGTTCGATTGCGCATATATGTGTTTACCAGTGTAATATGTATATTGAACGACACAAGTGCGTTAACATGTTGACGCGATGGTGAAACGAGAACAAGCTGTTCTAATTTTACCTCGCGGCACGATAAACAAGTGCAATAATGAACATGTGTGTGAACATGTTAACGTTATTGCAGGAGTGACACGATGGTGAAACGAGAACCAGAGGTGATCATTTTACCTCGCGATACGACAAACAATTGCAATAATGTTAACATGTTCACAAAACTGTGTTGCTCTATGTGTATTGACCACTGTGAATATTGTAGCTTGTAATATACTTAAGTTTAGGACGATATTGTTTATGTAATTGAACAAACGTGTGCTCAATGTAGACTATACCTAACCATTTAGTGAAGAAATTGTCTGCTAAAGTTGACGTCGCCGATGACGTTATTAGTGTAATCGGTCTGTATTTGTCAAGAACAATACACAATTTGTTAATGAATGTTTTGAAATATTCGGTATTTGCTGTATTTCGCACAAATAAGACATTGGGTGTGCAATAAATACAATCTTATACTGGTTTGAATGTGTATTCAATTTCAGCTATATCTTACATATGTGTATTATATGTCAAGAAATGACTATGATCAAAGTGACATTTCACCTCATGACGTTGCTGTCTTCGCGACGTACCAACAAAAATCTCTCGCCTCGAAACTGGGTCAAATTTCAGATGGGTTTTTTCCTGTAATTTTAGACAGCTTTCACCACAGACGATTTGCACAATTTGGGATGTACACTTTTCTCACATTGTGCATTATTATTTCCAATCGAGTGAATTCTGAACTATATTAACTTGAGAGACTTTGATTTTTATATGCGAACATTGATATTTGTTTGACAGAATTTCTAAACATGGATGAGCAACATATCCTCGCATAATCGACATATAATGATAAATAGGTACAAAATGTGATTATTTGATTCTGAGATAAGCAGACAATGGACTCTTGTCAGTTATTTTGTTCTATGGCGCGTGCCACAGTGAAAACACCTGTTAAAGTGCGTGAACATGATAAGTCGTGAGTTGGCTCTTTTATGGCATTGTCTGCTTAGAATCGCCTCATTATGAGCCGATAATGTGACTAAAATGTTATCATATTCAGCAGATTATCGACTCAAAATGAGGCCATTCTAAGCAGATTACCTACCTCAATCTAAACCTATTGTTCAATTATAAGCAGATAATGTGGTTGTTTCCTGGAAAACAGGCTGGGATGAATATTAAATCAGCACTTATATCTTGTTTATTGCTGACAAATCAACTTCTCACCATGTAAATATGTTTGTACCGTCATCTTGATCACATGTGTGTTACAATATTGTATTAGGAGAGGGGCTTCATAAGTTCCATAAATCCGCGAACTCATTATATGTTCTGAACCTGCGGATTCCTGTGTAACTGGAATTACTCTTCGAAATTATCAATATGTATGTTGCTTTTGTCGCAAAACTGACATAAATTTGGCTTAATTGACCAAACAATGATAATGTCGGTAGTTATAAGATATAATTATACACAATAACACAGTATGTTTTGAGATTTGTGTAGTCTCAACTCGTTAGAAGTATGATTTTTCGCTCACCACAGCCTCGCAAAAACATCTCGAAACACACTATGCTATTATCGTATATTTATTACGCACTCAAAAGTAACTTCAATTGCGATCAAGTTTCCCCCTGTAATGGACGAGTGTATAATAGGCATATAACATTAGGCACTTGAAAATAACTTTAATGAAGATATTATTTTTAACACGTGAATTAACTTTGGGGATATATATATTGTTTGACATAAAAAAAAACATTTACTAATATCTACATGTCAGATTGTTGATGCAACGTTCATAAACATTTATCATATAACAAGTGGAGTTACAACATATACAGCCACTATTATTTATTATTAAAGTGATAGCGTGTACTTTTTGACCTTCATAATATGATATACGCTATAAAGAGATCATAAAACAGATAACATAACTACTATACATGCCAAATATAAACCACCAATAGCAACACGATTTATATTAAAGCATAATACATACTCTGTACAATTCCATTCGTTCGTTCCACTATCAGGGAAACTATACACATCATCAAATTGGTAACATCAACAAAGTTGGCACGAAGTGAATACTAGATTGACATAGTGTATACCACCAACATAAATCGACTCTTTGATGACATGGGGTCGGGTGCTCGCTTCTGATCGATCGCTGACATTTGTTCAAATACCTTTTGTGTCCACTCTAGTATATTCGAATTATGGATCGTCATGCCATGCAAAGCAGTATTTTTGAGCTACGTGTTAAGGTCACACAATAGGTCATAAGTGTAGACAGTTTGCTTGAACTTATGTTTCACTGAAGATTTATTTTACACACTCAACAAAGTTGAAATATATACAGTAGCAATGTTATATTTCATGCCTCCGAAACATGGCGAGCATTGCTCTTTGAACATGCTTGGGATTATACAACACACCAGGCGCCTATATTTAGAAGTAAATTTTTATGAGACAGTGCAAATTATTTGGGATGAGACCTTAAAATTATTTGGGATGAGACCTTAATATATGCATACAGTGTCCTAAGTGCGACGTCAGAATACAGCGGCCATTTGTTGAGCTTCCTTATTGGGGGGGTTGCTTCGGTTGCCGTGTGGTATAAAATATAACATTGCTACTGTGCTATATCTCCTATATATATACTATAGAGACCTTAAAATGTTCATATAGTGTCCTAAGTGCGACGTCAGAATACATCGGCCATTTGAGCTTCCTTTTATGGGATTGCTTCGGTGGCCGTGTGGTATTGACGTCGGACTTTGAGTCGCAAGGGGCGCTCGCCGTCATGGGCTGGGGTTCGAATCCCACCCAATCCCAAATAATTTGCACTGTCTCAAAAAAATCAAATTTGCTTCTAAAAATAGGCGCCTGGTGTGGTGTATAGTCCCAAGCATGTTCAAAGAGCAATGCTCGGCATGTTTCGGAGGCATAACATATAACATTGCTACTGTGCTATATCTCCTATATATACTATAGACACATTAAAATGTACATATAGTGTCCTAAGTGCGACGTCAGAATACAGCGGCCATTTGAGCTTCCTTTTTTTGGGGTTGCTTCGGTGGCCGTGTCGTATTGACGTCGGACTTTGAGTCGCAAGGCGCGCTCGCCGTCATGGGCCGGGGTTCTAATCCCACCCAATCCCAAATAATTTGCACTGTCTCAAAAAAATCAAAGTTGATATATTATGTCATATTATTATATCTAATATTTAGTGACAGTAGTGTTAATAGTCACTATCATTTTATCCTATTCAATAACATCGATTAATCAAAACAATCAAATAGTATACATGACTTGAGCAGTATTATTTTCATAACATACAGTGGATGTGTTACCTTGTTACCATACTTTCAAGAATCCATACCAATTAACCATTTCTTTTCTGAATGGATATTTCGGGTCAGTTATGGAATTTTTCGTTAGAATCTCTCGTATCCGTCTGAACGGATATTCAAGATATATAATCAGGCAATAGACAGGCAAATAATACAAATTCAGAACGACTCCTACTTATTGGTGGGAAATGTTCAGATAATAAGTTCAACAAATGGTATGCGGCTCTTTGTTGAACTTATTGTCTGAAACTTTCTTCATATAATGACTCATTAACGAGTATTTAATAAAAGAGTTCATAAAGCATAAAAGGTTCAGTTTACTACGAATCGGGTGTCAAAGTTCTCTATTCACACGGGTAAAACTGAATCCGTCTTATTTTTGGAACCCGCAAGCAAATAAAAGCAGTAGAAAGAAAGCTTCTCTGACAAACTAGGTCACCACACCATGATACAGGTGGACAAAGTTATATATCTTGAAATCACACTAGACAACACTCTATCTGGTGAACTCATGAGAGTGTCAGTTCTGAACAAAGTTAAGAGTGGATTGTAATGTTTATATTACACAAGATAACTTTTGACCGGGCACACTAAGAATTTACTTGTTCAATGTCATATGGGCTTTGCCAACTTAACATGGCACTTGATCTTGGTGATACATTTTAAAACAAACTACAAGTAGCACAATACAAACAGATTAGATTTATTTTAGATTAGAAAGCTCGTCATAGTATTAAAGTTAAAGTGTTTAGAGAAGTAAGATTGAAAAATATAACGTTGAACATACAATTATGTTACTTCATAAAGCTAGGAGAATTGATAATGCACTATATTATATTAGCTACAAGACTTCAAATTAGTTAACAAGATACAGTCACAAGATACATTTTCGTATTTGTAATTACTTTGTACCAGGGGGAAGTCTCAAATTAAGAAAAATTCATGTATCAAGAAATCAATCCTTGGATTAACGTTCAAGAAATTGATTAGCAATGATTAGCATCTATTTCAAAGACTCCCTGATGAGGGAGACTGTTATTAGACCTCGAGATCAGCTACAGCCTGCTGCATCCGAATATGGGACCTCGAAGTTACCAATGGCCAGGATATGTGACGTCAGGCTGTCGTACTATCGATAATTTCCAAAATACCGGACAAAAATTAGAATGGCGGACAATGCAGGAAAATTAGTGAATTATTCCACCAAGGAAGACTCATTGGATAAGAGATGTTTTTACCAATGAACATTTTCGTGTCTATTATACTCGTAAGGAAAGACCAGTCCTAAATGTAAAATATAACAAGTTCTATCCTGATAAGACTACTTTGGTCAACTATGATTGAATGAATGGAAATAGCGAATGTGTGGTGGCTTGATTTTTATCTTCGGGTTCGATGGTTGTTTCATGAATAGACTTAACCAATATCATTATAATATTTTTGGAAAGGTTGAGTTTATCGTTAATTCGATGACTAAATTACAGGGAATACATATTGTGTGTATTTGATACTGAATGTGGCATTCGTTGTGGCTACAGGCGCGGTTATTGTCGTTCGAGATGCCTGGGAAATGGACATGCACATACTTATTTCCAATATCGGCTATAACCAAAGATGCAGCTGATGTCGAAGTCACTCTTTACATACCACTGAATTTTTGCGTTGCCTTGTATGTTGTTTAGGTCGAGTTGCGATTGATGTGTGAAAATCAAATGCTGTATTGCAAGGGTACTTAAATGTTTTATTATTATTACTAGTTTTTTATATACAGGTACTAGTCTTCAATACTCATAGACGTATGAGATTTATGTCATTAGCTTTTCTCATCTGGCAGCCATTTCTTGCTATATATTACATCTATATATAGCTATCATAGCTGTGCATGTGATTTAAATTAGTACATGTACATGTATACCATATATGGGCACTCATTATCAATACTGATAATTATCGACTGATATGCCAATACTTTCTCGTTATGGACAAAACAAATATTTTCCCAATAAGCAAATGAATTTTCATAGCGACTTGATTCATATATATATAGTTATATATAGCCATGGACTTCTACAACGTTGTTGCATAGTAATATACATTTACTAACAAATTATGCATGTACACGTGTACTTGATATTGGATTCTGATTTATCTCCGACGGATTGTATCCGTTTAAGTCTGGACAGTCTTCGTAATTAAACTCATCATATGTATTAGGGACCACTATGGAAATAAGAGGATGTGTTGTCCTTCTTTCAGTGTTATCCCTGGTAGTGGTATATTTAATTATAAATGCTCACAAGTATTAAATACTAAATATATATATAATGAACCTTCTTTTCAGATTTTATTGGTTAAATATATTTTTTGATTATCTTATCATTAAGCCATTTTTATCACTCAATTACAGTTAAAATTTATTGACGACCACAGTTCCATCCATATCCGTATTCATATTCCTCATTTAAATGTATACTTGTGCCACCTATGTATGCATCGCAGTGTATTGATATATATAATTACCACTTTATAATATAATCTAAATGAAATTTCTGTCTAAAATGTCGTCTGCCATTGTTTTGTTACTCCCGTGCCGGGTATTGGTACGTGCCCTTTATTGAATATTGCTAGACTTGTTTCTGGTCCTAAACTTCGAAAATATCAAAACAGTGTAACCTGACTCGTCATCGGTAATAAATGGGAGATCAACATAACCCACTGGAACGAATGGTTTAACACGGCCATTGATTACAATTGTTAATTCCTCATTGAATTAAGATATTTTATACAAGCAAACATGATAATATTATATGAATGGGTAATTTATGTGGCAATTTGTAACAATTTGCTAGATTTTCAAACTGTTAGTTTTTGTAACGAAGCCAAAAAATGTAGGGTTGCTAAGTAACGAATCAACTAGCATCTAAGGAATTAGGAGTGACAACCATGATTATCTCAACTGGTTCAGGAAATGCTGATTGGCAGCAATAACATAGCTCAAAATAAAGTTATATTACATAGCTATAAAACACGACTGCACATGTGTTAACTACGACGTTTACAGACCCGGGAAATCCAGACCAGTAAGATACAAACGAATTGAGGATTAAAACCTCAACAGATGTTCTGCAGCCAAGAGTTTGAAGTTGAGAAAAAGCCCGACAGAAAGGAGCTTCGTGTCGGCCATTTCTGATTCCATGTGGATGTAACATCTCCTATAGATATAGAGGATCTCCAATGAGTTATGATGGGATATAAGATTTTATGAAACGAGTTTCATAAAATGTTATATCCCAACATAACGAGTTGAAGATCTTGCATTTCACATGAAAAAAACTAAAGCTTTATGGCTTTCTAACAACATCAGCTATGTAGAGAACACGCAAACTGTATACAATTCTTGTGTTGGCTCAAACGCTTCACCACTATACGTCAGTACTGCCCTACGCGCGCAACGAAATATAGTCCCTTTTAGTTACGTCTTTATAAATAATCAGTTTTCATTAGTAATTCACAGAATGGTACGGAATCAAAATTACGTCACGCGCACAGGTATACAATGAAAGTGATTACCGCTTGGACTATTTGCAATTAGCCACTAGTGACAGATAAGGAAATATGTAATGGATTTTCCAATGATATTATTGGGGTTTCATGTGATATATGCATATTATTCGCTTAAGAAGGCGCCCCATTCGTGAATTTCAAAAGATAAACATTTCAAAATATCAATTTGAAGGACAAAAATCATTATTCATAATAAGCAGCGTATGCCACAGTACTATAACAATTCTTTACCCTCACAATCTTAGATATATGTTAAAAAAATACTTTTAAAAAAAAACTCGATTAGATTGATAGAGATAGTAGATGACAGGAAATATTTGAAAAATCCACACTGAATGATCTATACTAAGAACTCAACTAGGGTATGTGCTCAGTCTACCATTTGAAATCAAGATCGTCTGTGTGAAGCAGTTATTAGTTTTGGCAGCTATTTGCAGAACTATGATTTGCTGTTTCGTGCAGTTTGCTGATATTTTCGCCGCAATCCACATCCCATTACCATGTTACAACCGCCGTACATTTTTATGTGACTCGTTATGATGTCTTCAAACTGTATTAAATTTAAATTGGAAAACCGGGACTATTTCTTAAATAATAGAACATATACTATCAAAGTTGATATCCCGTCTTGCTGGCTGAAACGAACACGAATGTTTGCATTGTGTGTCGAGTAAAATTGATGTTCATTGTGTGTCCATTAAATTGACAAAACAGACTGAAATGCTCTACTGTAAGTTCCAAATAATTGTTGAAGTCCGTTGTCAAGTAATATGGATGATTAAACCAGATCTTTTGAAATATTAGTGACAATTTAACACTGTAAATTCACAAAGTCGATATAGTTGCATAACTGCATGCACCCCTTGCTGTCATCATACGATGTGACCATAACGTGGTATAGTTCAGTCAGTTTTTTGTGACCCCGAGGGTACCAGACTCGTATAGATCATTTTATTTGATATGGAACGCCGCAATAGACCTGTGTACATATCAGCGTCCGATGTAGATGTATCCGGGAGCTGCGGCAGATTTATATAACTGCTACAGATGTATCCGGGAGCCGCGGCTGATTTATATAACTGCTATCAGCGTCAGCTGTAGAGTGTATATGTATCCGGGAGCTGCGGCTGATTTATATAGCTGCTATCCGCGTCCGCTGTAGATATATCCGGGAGCTGCGGCTGATTTATGTAACTACTATCAGCGTCCGCTGTAGATATATCCGGGAGCTGCGGCTGATTTATATAACTACTATCAGCGTCCGCTGTAGATGTATCCGGGAGCTGCGGCTGATTTATATAACTGCCATCAGCGTCCATTGTAGATGTATCTGGAATCCGCGGCTGATTTATATAACTGCTATCAGCGTCCACTGTAGATGTATCCGGGAGCTGCGGCTGATTTATATAACTGCCATCAGCGTCCATTGTAGATGTATCTGGAAGCCGCGGCTGATTTATATAACTGCTATCAGCGTCCGCTGTAGATGTATACGGGAGCTGCGGCTGATTTACATAACTGCCATCAGCGTCCATTGTAGATGTATCTGGAAGCCGCGGCTGATTTATATAACTGCTATCGGAATCACTGAACTAAATGGTTTCCCATAGGCGACAGTGTTAACGTTTCCGCCAAATTCACTGAATTGAAGCCTGCAGGCCATACCAGTGATGTTTACCCAGCTAGATTGACACCAGTTGATCACGAAAATGCAAGAAAAATCATAGGTCATGTGTTTACTTTTAAAAATAAATCCCCAAGTGTACGACGGGGCTATCCCACAGCCAAATTTGATCTGGAAAAATCCAGAACTACAGCAGCTAGTTAAATAAATTTCCCGCTCACAAAAATCCATTCCCCCATTCATTCACCAGTTTAAATTATTTAGATATTATGTACAAGTCAAATAAACGCGATCTCATCCTTTAACAACGTGTCCGCATGTATCAGGTGAAGGTCATTCTTCAGTTACCTTCACCTTTAGGGTTCCACGGTGTACTCGCTCCCCGACTCTAGAACACATTTAGCTCCCTGATTCCTATATATATGTATATGTGTGAAACACAGCGTTTCTTATAGTATTTTATCAAAATATAGACCTTACTGAAATACAAAATGGATTATATCGAGCAGTAGTTGTTTATTTTTCCAATATGAGGCATCCTGAAAATTAGTGTCAATCCTCAAAATAAAGCCAAAAAATTTAGATTTTTTTTCAATTTTACTAGCTGATGCATCTCGTATAACTGAAGAATGCCCTTATATACGATACTATTACTAAATTGAAGAGGATATGTTAATATACATTTTGAGTGGGATAACTTGTCCAATTTTAAACCCTTTTCATGCAAAATTTGTCAATTTATAATAAACATTTACAAAAATTAACAGAAAATTTAAATAAAAAATACTTTAATAGCATAATAAAGCAACTATAAGTCAATTTAAATATCTAAACATCATCATACAACATCAGCCACAGTCTCAGGCATGAAATTTGACCAGATGGCAGGGCATACTGTCTGTTTAACAAACCTGCCATGACAGTTTTGCACGACATTAACACTACTGGCGATGCCATCACCCCCCCCCCCCCGACTTGGGTGGGACTACGGTCCCCGATAAGGCTACTGGGTGCCGGGAAATCTTAATTGGGTTAACTGCCACCTTTTCCCAATGGGGGGGGGGGGGGGGGGGCTAACACTACTCAAATTTTTGGGGAGGGGGGCTTTAGCCCCCCTGACCCCCTAATGGTACCTGATGTCCATGCAAAATTCCCAGATTTATCACTTTCTTTACTATCTACAGGCGAATCCATGCGTTTCTTCTTTAAATCTGTCCAAAATGTGGTCATTATCATTTGAAAATAAGAAAATATGGAATTAACAACTTATCATGGCGAGACGTGAAATTTCGTAAAATTCATATTTTTCCTATAGGAATCACTGAACTAAATGGTTTCCCATAGGCGACAGTGTTAACGTTTCCGCCAAATTCACTGAATTGAAGCCTGCAGGCCATACCAGTGATGTTTACCCAGCTAGATTGACACCAGTTGATCACGAAAATGCAAGAAAAATCATAGGTCATGTGTTTACTTTTAAAAATAAATCCCCAAGTGTACGACGGGGCTATCCCACAGCCAAATTTGATCTGGAAAAATCCAGAACTACAGCAGCTAGTTAAATAAATTTCCCGCTCACAAAAATCCATTCCCCCATTCATTCACCAGTTTAAATTATTTAGATATTATGTACAAGTCAAATAAACGCGATCTCATCCTTTAACAACGTGTCCGCATGTATCAGGTGAAGGTCATTCTTCAGTTACCTTCACCTTTAGGGTTCCACGGTGTACTCGCTCCCCGACTCTAGAACACATTTAGCTCCCTGATTCCTATATATATGTATATGTGTGAAACACAGCGTTTCTTATAGTATTTTATCAAAATATAGACCTTACTGAAATACAAAATGGATTATATCGAGCAGTAGTTGTTTATTTTTCCAATATGAGGCATCCTGAAAATTAGTGTCAATCCTCAAAATAAAGCCAAAAAATTTAGATTTTTTTTCAATTTTACTAGCTGATGCATCTCGTATAACTGAAGAATGCCCTTATATACGATACTATTACTAAATTGAAGAGGATATGTTAATATACATTTTGAGTGGGATAACTTGTCCAATTTTAAACCCTTTTCATGCAAAATTTGTCAATTTATAATAAACATTTACAAAAATTAACAGAAAATTTAAATAAAAAATACTTTAATAGCATAATAAAGCAACTATAAGTCAATTTAAATATCTAAACATCATCATACAACATCAGCCACAGTCTCAGGCATGAAATTTGACCAGATGGCAGGGCATACTGTCTGTTTAACAAACCTGCCATGACAGTTTTGCACGACATTAACACTACTGGCGATGCCATCACCCCCCCCCCCCCGACTTGGGTGGGACTACGGTCCCCGATAAGGCTACTGGGTGCCGGGAAATCTTAATTGGGTTAACTGCCACCTTTTCCCAATGGGGGGGGGGGGGGGCTAACACTACTCAAATTTTTGGGGAGGGGGGCTTTAGCCCCCCTGACCCCCTAATGGTACCTGATGTCCATGCAAAATTCCCAGATTTATCACTTTCTTTACTATCTACAGGCGAATCCATGCGTTTCTTCTTTAAATCTGTCCAAAATGTGGTCATTATCATTTGAAAATAAGAAAATATGGAATTAACAACTTATCATGGCGAGACGTGAAATTTCGTAAAATTCATATTTTTCCTATAGGAATCACTGAACTAAATGGTTTCCCATAGGCGACAGTGTTAACGTTTCCGCCAAATTCACTGAATTGAAGCCTGCAGGCCATACCAGTGATGTTTACCCAGCTAGATTGACACCAGTTGATCACGAAAATGCAAGAAAAATCATAGGTCATGTGTTTACTTTTAAAAATAAATCCCCAAGTGTACGACGGGGCTATCCCACAGCCAAATTTGATCTGGAAAAATCCAGAACTACAGCAGCTAGTTAAATAAATTTCCCGCTCACAAAAATCCATTCCCCCATTCATTCACCAGTTTAAATTATTTAGATATTATGTACAAGTCAAATAAACGCGATCTCATCCTTTAACAACGTGTCCGCATGTATCAGGTGAAGGTCATTCTTCAGTTACCTTCACCTTTAGGGTTCCACGGTGTACTCGCTCCCCGACTCTAGAACACATTTAGCTCCCTGATTCCTATATATATGTATATGTGTGAAACACAGCGTTTCTTATAGTATTTTATCAAAATATAGACCTTACTGAAATACAAAATGGATTATATCGAGCAGTAGTTGTTTATTTTTCCAATATGAGGCATCCTGAAAATTAGTGTCAATCCTCAAAATAAAGCCAAAAAATTTAGATTTTTTTTCAATTTTACTAGCTGATGCATCTCGTATAACTGAAGAATGCCCTTATATACGATACTATTACTAAATTGAAGAGGATATGTTAATATACATTTTGAGTGGGATAACTTGTCCAATTTTAAACCCTTTTCATGCAAAATTTGTCAATTTATAATAAACATTTACAAAAATTAACAGAAAATTTAAATAAAAAATACTTTAATAGCATAATAAAGCAACTATAAGTCAATTTAAATATCTAAACATCATCATACAACATCAGCCACAGTCTCAGGCATGAAATTTGACCAGATGGCAGGGCATACTGTCTGTTTAACAAACCTGCCATGACAGTTTTGCACGACATTAACACTACTGGCGATGCCATCACCCCCCCCCCCCCGACTTGGGTGGGACTACGGTCCCCGATAAGGCTACTGGGTGCCGGGAAATCTTAATTGGGTTAACTGCCACCTTTTCCCAATGGGGGGGGGGGGGGGCTAACACTACTCAAATTTTTGGGGAGGGGGGCTTTAGCCCCCCTGACCCCCTAATGGTACCTGATGTCCATGCAAAATTCCCAGATTTATCACTTTCTTTACTATCTACAGGCGAATCCATGCGTTTCTTCTTTAAATCTGTCCAAAATGTGGTCATTATCATTTGAAAATAAGAAAATATGGAATTAACAACTTATCATGGCGAGACGTGAAATTTCGTAAAATTCATATTTTTCCTATAGGAATCACTGAACTAAATGGTTTCCCATAGGCGACAGTGTTAACGTTTCCGCCAAATTCACTGAATTGAAGCCTGCAGGCCATACCAGTGATGTTTACCCAGCTAGATTGACACCAGTTGATCACGAAAATGCAAGAAAAATCATAGGTCATGTGTTTACTTTTAAAAATAAATCCCCAAGTGTACGACGGGGCTATCCCACAGCCAAATTTGATCTGGAAAAATCCAGAACTACAGCAGCTAGTTAAATAAATTTCCCGCTCACAAAAATCCATTCCCCCATTCATTCACCAGTTTAAATTATTTAGATATTATGTACAAGTCAAATAAACGCGATCTCATCCTTTAACAACGTGTCCGCATGTATCAGGTGAAGGTCATTCTTCAGTTACCTTCACCTTTAGGGTTCCACGGTGTACTCGCTCCCCGACTCTAGAACACATTTAGCTCCCTGATTCCTATCAGCGTCCACTGTAGATGTATCCGGGAGCTGCGGCTGATTTATATAACTGCCATCAGCGTCCATTGTAGATGTGTCTGGAAGCCGCGGCTGATTTATATAACTGCTATCAGCGTCCACTGTAGACGTACCCGGGAACTGTAGCAGATTTATATGCAGACGGCGGGCATCATCGTGTGCACCACTAACAGTCGTCTCGACATCACAGTGTGTATGTTTTTCGGCCACTGTGGAGTCGTACTGGACACGGTATTCCTCCACCGATGCATAGTAGTGGACTTCATTCTCGGTGGGTTGCATTTGACGCCGACGTCGCCACAGGAAATACCTGAAATCAGACAAACGGTACATAACGAATGAGTTATATGCGACCATGCATATACGGTGAATGCGATAACTAATTTTTCGGCTTGGCATTCATGCGTAGTCTCTATTCAACTTAGTTGGCTGCACAAGGTATATCCAAAAACCAAAACACTTCTCTTTTTCACACTGTCTATCAATAATGATTTATTAATCATACTATACTATATAATTCCATTAAATTACATTTCTTGCTCGCACAATTACACAATATATGTGAAAACAGACGATTTAGCCGGGGTTTCGATGCACAAAATTAAAATCATATATCATTTGAATAGTATCGTCCTCAGTGTTCATTTGAATATGAAGTCTTTCTTCCTTGTCTGTACTTCTGCATACATCATTTTCTCTTCAGCGCAGATACGATTATCAATATATTTGAGCTTCATTGCAAATCATTTACGCTTGAAACAAATTAATTATACCAAGAGAGAGATGTTTTATTGCCTCCTTGAAGGAGAGATATGTGTACAGGTATATACATGTTTTATGAATACAACAGTGACATTCAAACTAAATCAATTTCACTTATATGAGGTTGGTTGACCTTTTGCATTGGTCAGATGGAGCAAAGGACACACACAAATATGAGACAATGAATAAATAAGCGTTTCTCATCACACATGAGTTCCAGAGTAGGATGACTTCCACATCCACATGCATAAGTGAGGACTCCTACCGGCGAGAGTAAATCCAGGAATGAAAATGTAGGAATTCCGAATATGTTTATGATTTTATACCAGAATTCATTTCTGAGTTCCTGTATGTGCGGAGAGAAGCAATGGAGGTACATGTGTGACATGAGGTCAGAGTATTGGCACACACGGTGCTTGCATAGTGCGTTGTTGTCATATGTCGTTCTGGAGATGATGTTTGCCATATAGAGAGCTTTAGATTTGTACTTTGGGTGTTCCCTGCATAGTAGCCAGCCTCTCCAGATCGACATAGGATAGGATTTAACCATCCTAAAGAAATTCAGTGATTCATTTGTCAAATCACACCATGGTGCTTGATATGCGAAGTTGTTGATCTTCTCTTTTACAATTTCTTTCCATTGTTTATGTGATGGAAAGAACCCAGAATCAATAAAATTTGTGAGGTAATCGATGAGATCATATGCGTGCAGGTGTGTGAATATTGCCTTCGCAAAGCCAGACAGGGGCCGTTTATAGAGGAGGTGGCCCTGAACATTGAACAGAAACACTCTTAGAGCATCGCGATGAGTGTTTGGAATATTTATTAGTGTTCCCAAGAATAAAAGTTTTTTCCGGTCTACTTCGACATGCATTGGTGTTAAACCAAGTAATGACAGTGAAGGTTCTGTACTTGTTCTACTAGGCAGACATTGAATATGTTTTATACACATACGATAGACTCTCTCAAGTTGCAGAACTTGTGTATTTGTCAGGCCATACCACATTTCACATGCATATAATGCCTTGGGGATTACTACGCATTTCAAAATTTCAAGAGCAGACGAAGGAGTCAGGAACTTGGTGATTGGCGATCGGCATGCACCGAAGAATGTCCTTCTTAGCATTGCACATGCTCTGTCAATATTTCGACATCTATCAGCGGATTTTTTTTAGGGATACCAAGATGAATAACGTCTTTGACTTCCTTCAGAGTGTTCAGTCCGAGAAACCATTTATGTTCTCTCGCTGGAGCGTTTGAGCGTTTACGAGTTTCAAAGACGATAATTTCACTTTTAGCAAATGAGTATTCAAATTTCCACGTTTTGCTGTACTTATAACATTTATTCAGAAGAATTTTTAAGCCACCTTCTGAGTAAGAAAGAATGCAGACATCGTCGGCAGTTGTCGGACATGAACACGAAATTGAATCTATATGAGCGCCCTCCGGTGATAATGAGAGTTCCTGTAGGAGGTCGTCTATATAGATAAGATACAGGAAAGGGGACAGAATTCACCTTGTCTTGTACCTTGCTCTATGGTGAACGGTTCTGAAAAATAGCTAGCATATCGCACTTTGCTTTTGATATCCGAGTACATGGCAGCAACAACTCTAAGCAAACGCCCTCCGAGGCCTTTCTGCATTAATTTATAGAGTAGTCCTTCGTGCCATACTCTGTCAAAAGCTTTTTGGGAATCAAAAAATGCGGCGTATACCTTAGAATTGTTGAGATGTGCATATTCGACGACATCTTGGAGTATATATGAGGTTACTGTGCAGCCAACCCCTTTCTGGAAGCCATTCTGCAGACAATTCGGAAAACCGGCGAACACATCGCATTTAAGAAGCCTGTCCAAAATAATCATCTCAAAAAGTTTATACATTGATGGCAGTAAAGTTATAGCTCTGTAACTATCTGTGTTGTCGACAGGCTTTGGGTCACCCTTGAAAATCGGAATTATTATTCCCATTTTCATTTTAGATGGAATAAATTCGTATCTGAGCATACTTGAGAATAGCAGACACAGGGCAGGAAGTAGAGCATCCGGTGCATGACTTAGATGTCCATTTACAATATTGGTGTACCCACTAGCTTTGTTCCGCTTCAGCCGTTTAATGCAATCACTTAGTTCTGCACCTGTGACGCCCTTACACAGTGAGTTATCTCTACGCTCTTGGTCAGACATTTCACTTATCTGGGCAATGGTGTCGTTCACCGACGATTCAAAAGATGGGATATTATGACGACACCTACTATACAGGTTTTGAAAATATTTGTTCCAACCTAGTACAATGTCTTGAGGGTCCCTGCACATTTTGTTGTCAAACTTTAATTCTGACACAGGGTTCACACCACACTTATTTGGGAGTTTAATTGCTTTCCAGAAAGCGGGTTGGTTGTTTTTAGCGAGATATTCTATGTTCTCTATTGATTTTGTTTGGGAATCCAACACTGCTGTACGGTGACGATTTCGGAATATTCGTTTAGAATCTCTATATGCTCGAAATGTTGGATTGTCAATCGTTTTGGGTCGCCCCTTTGATATCCAGCATTTCCGGCGTTGACGCATTTCACCATGCAATCATTTCAATTCAGAATTCCAGTAAGACTCTGTTTCCTTAGAAGCAGAGAGAAGAATATCGACTAGTTTCGAATATAGTGCGTCAACGTCGAATATGCTCGATATGCATCTATTGACTGTGTGCAGTTTATTCCGAACCACTTCTTGATATGCATCTAGATTAACCTTTGACCAGTTGACAATATTGTTATGATCATTTAGATGTGCGCTACCCTGATAGTTGAATTCCAACGAACAGAAATCTGGCCTGTGGTTTGAGGTATTAAGAGCCTCATCTTCAATTATTCCTACTCTATTCACAAGGTCAAGTTTGCACCGGGGAATGACAATGTGGTCAATTAGTGATTTTGAGTGTTCAGGGTTGTATGGGACAAATGAATATTTTGGTCCGGTGCATGCACTCAGAGTGACGAGTGACTTTAGCTTATGAGTTTCCAGAAATGAATTGAAAGCAGTACATCTACTTGCCCGTTTCGGCCACTCAATCTGAGCTTTTTCCAGATTGGAAAATAAGTGGGCATTCAAATCGCCCATAATTATTACAGTTCCATGGGAAGAGTACTCGAATATGATATCACGTAGTGCATTAATGCAGTCATTGTACTCTATGTCCGTGTAATTTGTGTTGGGCATGTATACTTCAACGATGTAAACGAATTCCTGATACCCCAAGCGGAGTTTTATGCCAATTAAGCGTTGGTGGTCTAGACGCATATCATTGAAGCAGTTGCGGTGATTTTTGTGAACGAGGAGAGCAACCCCGTCACGCACGTATTGCCCACCAGAGGACGTCGTCAATGTGCGACCAGGTTTACTAATACTAAAATATTGGTCATGAATATTATCGAGCAGGCGAAGGCCCTCTTCAATTAACCAGTGTTCAGATAAACCAATCAAAAAACCAAAACACTTCTCTTTTTCACACTGTCTATCAATAATGATTTATTAATCATACTATACTATATAATTCCAATAAATTACATTTCTTGCTCGCACAATTACACAATATATGTGAAAACAGACGATTTAGCCGGGGTTTCGATGCACAAAATTAAAATCATATATCATTTGAATAGTATTGAATATGAAGTCTTTCTTCCTTGTCTGTACTTCTGCATACATAATTTTCTCTTCAGCGCAGATACGATTATCAATATATTTGAGCTTCATTACAAATCATTTACGCTTGAAACAAATTAATTATACCAAGCATCATCTGACTTCCCCGTGAACAAATGAGTTCATCCCATAGCATGGTTTGAGTCTGCTTCAAATACGTCATGCTTAACCCTTTACCCAACAAACCGGCCAAAAACGGCCAAATAAAGCTGCAACAGACTAAATTATCTTGGGTCTGTCTCAATAAAGCCATACAAATATGGATATCATTGGAACCGGCTCATTGACCACATTGTGATGGTTACAGTTATGCCCTGTGCCAATGCATTCTCTTATATATGCGAGTCGACCTTAGGTCGCCTCGCATATATAAGAGAATGCATTGGCCTAAAAACAATCCTTTTTTTAACACTTTTTACCATTTGTCTTACATTCTTTAACAATTTTATAATTTTTAATGTGTTAAGCCAATTAGGGCCGTTCTGTTGGGTAAAGGGTTAAATCAACACCGCTATCACCCGTATGTCTGACCAACATCAATATCACCTGTATTGGTGATGGTTTTAACACTATCACCTGTGTAAGTCTGAGTGTTGGTTTTAGCGCTATCACCTATATGTCTGAGTGATGGTTTTATCACTATCACTGGTATGTCTGAGTGATGATTTAGCGCTATCACAGGTATGTCTGAGTGATGGTTTTAGCGCTATCACCTGCATGTCTGACCAACATCACTGTCACCTGTATGTCTAAGTGATGGTTTTCTTACTATCACATGTATGTCTGAGTGATGGTTTTATTACTATCACCTCTATTTCTGAGTGATGGCTTTAGCGCTATCACCTATAAGTCAGAGTGTTGATTTTTTCACTATCGTCTAAATAGTCTATGTGACGGTTTTAGTGCTATCAACTGTATGTCTGAGTGACGGTTTTAGCGCTATCGCCTGTATGTCTGATTGATGGTTTTAACGCTATCACCTGTATGTCTTATTGATGGTTGTCATAGCGTGAGAAATTTTAGTATAGGTATAATTACTGCGTATGTGTATGTGTGCTTCATTGAAACGACATACACTCCAACTTAAAAGTTATGCATATGCGGCGTGGTAAATGGCATCGCATACATTTTAAGCCAGGAATATCATCACGTACGATATGTAGACTAACTGGAAATAATTCGATGTTTGTGCGATATTATTTGTTAAGTAATATATTTTGGTTTACCATGCAAGACCGTGGGGAGGCGCAAAATTTGGTTGCAGCGCAAATGCCCTCTATTGACAAATCCCGTTACCTGGATCAGGGTCCACTGACCACAAATAGCGCCTCCTAAAGCTATATTTAACAATTATAGTTTAATTTGACAGTGGTAAATACAATATTTCCCGGTTTATTATAGTTTAATTTGACAGTGGTAAATACACTATTTCCCTGTTTATTATAGTTTAATTTGACAGTGGCAAATACACTATTTTACGGTGGCTGGTTTAGGACATGGGAATTTTTTTTTTATTTCGTGGCCACGAAACACTAATTCGTGGCCACGAAATAACTAACTCGTGGCCACGAAATAACTAATCGTGATATACGATCGTCAGTCATTGTTGTAATGGAAGCGGATAGAGGTATATGGAAGTAGTTGTCCACAATCTTGGCATGAGCCACGGCGATATGAGATAAAGGGTGTTGTAGGGTGGCCCGTAAAACAAATGAAGTAATCACCCCTTTCACAAACCCGATCCAAAGTTGCCACCGTCCGGGGGGTCACATAGGGCACTCACGACATTCAGTATATCTTGGGGCCACCATACAACACCCATTATACCACATCAAACGGTTAAGGGGCCGAGAAATTGTATAGGTGCCATATTTGAACCCATCTGGTGCGGCCATTTTGGATCGCGGAGGGTGAAAGTGGGTGAATATTTAGTTTGTATCAGGGGTCTCCCTACAACACACTTTATTCGACCTAAAATGTGGGGGGGGGTTGCATGGGTACCATATATGGACCCCTCTTATCAGTTATCATTTTCGCTCGAGGTGGGCTGAAGGTGTGAACAATTAGCTGCTACACTACACTACCCTTTATTTGATCTATATCGATCAGTGGCCGAGAAATAATGGTTACCCTATTTGACCCCTGCTGAGCGGCGACCATTTTGGATCGGGTATGGTTGAAATGGGTGAATATTTTTAGTTTGTTTTGGGGCCACCCTAAAACCCCTTATTTGACATTTATCGGTCAATAGGCCGAGAGAAATGTCATTCCCATTCGACCCCTTGTGGTAAAAACTAATGAATATTCAGTTTGTCTTGGAGCAACCTAACCCTTGTTCCCCGTTCTCTCTGGGCTAGTTTTTATCGGACGTTCATATCCTCACAGAGCCCGGGTCCCACACCATAAGGGGTTTATAGTAGCTTCTCTGCGATCGTACGCATTGCACCTGGTGCAAGTGTGACCAGTCGCCGTAAAGGTATCTGGATATATATCAGTTATTTCGTGGCCACGAATTAGTTATTTCGTGGCCAAGAGTGAGCTATTTCGTGGCCACGAATTAGTATTTCGTGGCCACGAATTAGCTATTCCGTGGCCACGAATTAGTTATTTCGTGGCCACGAATTAGTATTTCGTAGTTACGAAATAAAAAAAAAATCCCATGTCCTAAACCAGCCACCGTACTATATCCTTGTTTTTGGTGGAAACTTTTGGATCGCGCATCCAGTTCACAGTAAAATTCACCCTTAGGGTGGATACACACATGCATGTAATCTTATTCACCCTTAGCAAATTTTGGAACAAATGAAGAGTCTCCAAATAAATTTCGTTTTTTTTTATTTTGCGGCAGCTTATTTTATTTAATAAAAGTATGTCTTTCAAAATCTGACTATTAAATCGCTCCCCTAAAAACAGGTTTTAGTGGCAAGTTAGTTGACTTCCTTATAATGTTCCATCAAGATTAATCATTTGGATTGATGGAGACAAGTTATTTTGTCACATAACCGCATTATTATGACACTGATTTTCAACAAATATTTTTGTGTGATATGATTTTGAATTATCCTGCTTTTATCAAAATCATAAGCCACCGATATCCATATTTAACTATTATAACTTATATAGTTGAATGCAGGATATACATGACCTGTTAACAGCAAATAGTCATATATATGAATATTTGTGTGTAAGGGAAAATGAGGGGTATGTGTCATTTTGTGTAATAATTGTATTGCAGTTTTTGTGTATATGTATATGGCATATATATGGAACTGCAAGATTCACTAGCGATAATATGGGATTTTAGATTGACTTCGCACGTCAAGAAATATCAGACTGTACTGATAGTCACTGCATAGTGGGAATTCTGAAGTCTGAATCACAATGGTCCTCCGTGTAATCAAGAAACGCGCAAGTGACGCTGAGTGCGACTTTCAATTATGCCACACTGACCACTAGACTTTAATGCACATTATTATTCAAAGTAAGCAACATTACTCTCAAGTAGGTTCGATACACCATTTCCACTTCAATTTTGCATATATATAGGGGCGAATGGATTGGCCGTGTTCGTCTGGGGCGATATGATCATGTTTTATGTAAACACTTTGTTGACATAAGCTTCTAAATATTGCACAATACTAACAACCAATCACAAAGTCTTACACATTGATAAAGTTACTCATACAATATAGAGACGGAAGTTGGAATTCTCGAGTTTTACACCACAAAAATGACACCGTTGACACAGAAGACGACCCGTGACAACGTGAATTCAAAACCACAACAGTGCATCTTTTTTGTCAGAATGTTTTTTTTTGTTTTATCTTGCATGCAGTTGGATTACTTCTTTTGTGGGGAGAAGTTTAAAAATATTTGGCTAATGACCAGTAAGATAATCTACGTGTGATTTTTCAGTATGACATATCGTGTTGACTATATTGTGTCCTATATTAACAAAGAATGAATGAAATGCGATGCAATCTCTTTTGGATCAGATGTGCGCTCGCCGTTGCTGGTGAATTCATTTGGTAATATGAGTGATGATTTATTCTTGCAGATTGTATTTCTAAGGATTTCCCAAGTGGCTTTCTTTTTGCCCCTCTTTTCGTTGAAAATATTATAGTAAAGCGATTTACTCTTTCTAATAACTTTATTATATACATTGCATAATATATATTTGTTTGTGTTTAGATCGGTGGGATTATGTAGTTTCGTTCTATATAGTTTGTTGTTTTTTGTATGTGAAGACATTAAGACTCCAGAAGTGATTCGTGGATTTTGTTTTATGAATCCTTTAGGGATATGAGTTACTGGGAAGGCTTATGGAATGCATCGATATACGTTGTGATACATATTATTGTTCTATGATTCGTTTGGACATTGACAATTGTATATATCGTCAAATGATGATGTGGTAAGAATTTTTTGAACAAGTTGATATTTTTGGTGAATAAATTAGCCGTTCCCGTGTAGAGCTTACAAGTCGCGCCGGATATTTAGTCCCGTGCATGTAGAAACATGCCAAATTATCGGAAACAGCAGTAATTATTATACCCGATTCGTTGGCATTCCAAATGTTATCAGAACAAAAATGTTGTCTATTAGAGTAGATGAGAATTTAGTTATTCTAGTAGGTCTGGTAACGGCTGGTAAAAAGCCTTCTGGAAACATTGCATCGACGAATTTTTCTGTTTTGTTATGCGTGGAGAACTTCAATAAATCTATATTGAAATCACCGGATAAATAGCATTTGCTGTGCTCGCTGTTTACGATACCTAATATGTTTCCAATCGATTATTGTAATGCATCTAAGTCAGCTAGATGCACGGTATTTGTTCTGTAGATGCAACCGATTATGTAGGAATTATTTTTGTTGGGAAATATTTTCAGGAACAGAGATTCAAATATCATTTTCATATGCTGCTACGCCCCCTCTGTCGTCATCGGGCTCTGTTCTCGTCTTATATATGAGAGGGTGGAAACCTTCTAAAGAGAAATCTAGGCTTTATGGCTCCGCAAACATTAACACAGAAGACCACCCATACCAACGCGATTTCAAAATCACAAGAATCCAACTTTTTTGTCAGAATGGTATTTAAGTCACACAATAAACGTCAATACTCGTAAAAAGTCAACATTTTCTAAACTAAATGGATTTCCCATTCGTTGTAAAAGTATATATTGGAATGTTTTTATTATTTATTTGGAGGGACGTGCCAGTAATATAAACAGACACAAGATAATACAGTTGCATATGTAGTCCTATTTATTGAGGGAAATCTTCAGATACCAAGTTCAACACACGACCTATTTAATTTATTATCTGAACATTTCCAAAGGGATAACTACTCATCAATGCGCGTTTAGTACAGAAAGGGTTAATATCGCATATATACCATGGATAAACAACTTTGGATATTATTGACCAAATGCCGATAACACAGCGGATTGTGCTAATTTGAGACAACTAGACCTTATATCAGGTTAATGAATAATAGGGGAGTTGGAACAGCACACACTGTAAAACAACACAAGCCCGCCACAATACAAGGCTCTTTTAATAATTTAGAATGATCAATGAATTGTTGACCTGTAGCCATAAATACCTACAATTAGAAAGAGATTAAAGGAGGCTGGCGGTACGGGATTTGTTTTACGGAGTGTCGGGTACTTACATGCACGCTGAACCAATAACTGCTACCAATAGGAGGCCGACCAATACACCGACTTTAATGACAGTAGTGTCTGGGCTTTCATCCTTTGGATTATTCGTCCCAATTGTACTTGTCCCTGTAAACACAATAAGATGGTTGAGGCCATGTAGGGAAAACTGTGTACTTTAAAGTTTTGTCATCTGCTTATATATGAACTATCTCCCATTTTAACCCTTTACCCAACAAACCGGCCAAAACCGGCCAAATAAAGCTTCAACAGCCTAAAATATCTTCGGTCTGTCTCAATAGAACCATACAAATATGGATATCATTGGAACCGGCTCCTTGACCACATTGTGATAGTTACAGTTAGCCCTGTGCCAATGCATTCTCTTATATATGCGAGTCGACCATAGGTCGCCTCGCATATATAAGAGAATGCATTGGCCTAAAAAAAATCTTTTTTTAACACTTTTTACCATTTTTTCTTACATTCTTTAACAATTTTATAATTTGTAATGTGTTAAGCCAATGCATTCTCTTATATATGCGAGGCGACCTATGGTCGACTCGCATATATAAGAGAATGCATTGGCACAGGGCCCTTCTGTTGGGTAAAGGGTTATGTAACATCAAGTTAGTGAAAAACTTGGCATCTGCACGACGATATGTCAAATCTGAAATATGCATTTGGTTTGCATATGTATTTACTGAGTATACCGCGTGACCCTGGAATTCTCCACTGCTGTCACCGAAACACAATGCGGGTTATGCCTTGATAATTCATTCATACCAATGATCAATGCAATCAACTTATCAGTGGCAGAGAGTAACAGATGTCGCAACAATTTAAATAACAATTATGTTTATTATGAGTGAGTGACATAGCCATGATTTATTGTCTTGTAATCACCCCCAGATCAGATAAATATGACATTCTCAATGACGTAAACGCAAAACACTGTAAACATAGTGTATCTCCTCCTAACACGTTTTTATATAGCTTCAAATAATAAACATGAACCGAAGACACCTGTCCGGAAACACCTTTAACAATACATATACAATAGTTTTGACAATTATATGGGCTATTTTCAGAACCGACACTTCAGGCGATCTCGCGGAAATGTTCGGAGTTAGCGAGAGGAGTAACTCTATCTTAGTGGCACCCTCTATCAAGGCAAAAGCAATTTTGTTCTAAGGTATTTCGTGATCCACATTTTTTTATTTCTTATTTACAACAAAGCTAATTTAAATCTTGAAATCGGGTTTCATAACAAATATGTTATTGTCATAATTGTGCCTCTGAGGAATTACATTGTCTTTAAATTGTAATAGTTATTAACTTGTGATGTCAGCAAGGTCTGATCATGATGTGTTTAATAAATTTACGATATGACCAAGGGAAATGACAGTGCAGTCGTCTTATATTCTTTGGTGCGGCCATCTTGAGCGCTGTGTTTTCCTGTGACAGAAATACAATCGTGGGTTATGCCTGCTTTTGTGATAATGAGTTTGTATTGACCAATGGTCGATGCATTCAACAATATCAGTGGCACAGAATAAATTAACGCATTGTTGCTATAATGAAAAAATATAATACAATTAAATGGTCAGTAAAATGTATTGCGATGGAGTGGCATGATCAGAATTGATTGTCTTCATATCAGTGTCATTTCTGCATTGGTTGAATAGGGCATATCTGAGTGGCTCAACAGAACATTTAATAATCAAGTTAGTTTATTAGCATGGGCACAACAATTAATGGTGATTACCTTGTTATATTTGGTGGAACTAGAACTATAGTTGATGTTAACATTTCCATAGCTATTAATTTAAAAAGTTAACACGGTTCGATCTGGGCGAGATTAAGAAATTTACAGTAGGAATCTGGATAATTTGGCGTATTCGTGTTATAGTCTACGCTGATGGTGTCGTGGGTGCAGTGTTTTTCTGTGACATAAAGACAACCGTGCATTAAGTATGGTTGGGGAATAATGATTATTATTGTTTACCGTAGGATTCTTGATAATTTGGCGTAGTCGTGTGATATTCTACGATGCTGCTGTCGTCAGTGCTGTGTTTTTCTGTGATATAAAGACAATCGTGCGTTATGTATGGTTGGGGGATAATTATTATTATCAACTATCAACAATGCAGGTAATCTACAGTAACAGTAACGGAGAATAAACGATATTAGTTGCGTTATTTATACAATAAATATTGTTCCAATAGTTCAAATTTCAATCCAATTTAAAAATCATTCATATTTATGACAAGAGAATGATATTATTACAGCTAGAATTTATTTGATACTGTTATGTAAAGCAACACATAGATAGGTATATGAGTTTAATCAAGAGGTGATGCTCTATAGATATAGACACTCAAGATGGAACTAAGTAAGCATACTTAGTGAATCGTGGTGTCTTATATACTATTTGGGGTGCATATTAAATGAGGGACTTTGGTAATACACCTCAGGGTTGGTTCTTCTGTTATGGTAGTGCTCCACAGCCATATTTGGAGGTGGTGTTTCGTTGTATGATAATTGGCGTTCGATGTTGGACGTGAGGACTTTGGAGGGCCGAGTGTCTGCTATTCAGGTCTATGTTCCATGGTTTAGTTGATATGTGTAGAGTAACGCACCCCTACCCCTTATCTGATTCAAGGGACGTAATGGTACATACTAAATACAGCTATCTTAACCTATGGAAGGGAAGACAAGAACATAATTGAATTATAGTGACCCCAACCAAATTACCAAGGTCATACTTGGAGAGATCACGACCTATGAACCATGCGAACATTTACACAAAGAGAAAGTCTTATGTAACAACTTCAGTTCACCCATCGGTCAGGACAGACAACGGAAGATACTAATGACCGCTATAAGTCATTAGCGTATATATAAACCAAACATTAATCTAATCGTCAATTAGTTGTGGCTCATCAGACAATTGGCAGGTGCCAACATGGGATCGCTAATTAATAAGCGACGCCTTCGGTCGTTCTATGGCATCCAATATGATTCACCATTATGTATTGTTACCTACACTTGCTGCCTACCACATGATGTTATATATGAATAAAATTTATACAGAGAACAGTCTTATTCCTTCACATATGATTATTGCTATTGGTCCTTGAATCAAGCGGTATGAATCTATTTGGGATTCTAGTAGATGTAAAGGTAATTACATGACATATCTCCGGGGGTGTTACATGTTTAGCTTTGGTAAATATCTTTGGTAACATCATAGAAAAACGATGGAAGCGAAGGATATGGATGTTCCGCTTGATTGAAGGATAATTATGGATATATAGACATATATAATGCTGTTATAATGACGTAGTGTAGCTTTGTCAAGTACATGGTGTAAATATGAAATTAAATCATAATACGGTTGGCGTGACCTGTCTTTAGCATTGCTCTATATATATATATATGGAGTAATATTTGCAGATAGTTTGAGAGGATGTGGTTAAATTGACATTAATGGCGAATCGTGTTACGTGGTGTATGTAGCAAATGAATAATAGTTGTGAGAACATGTGTTAGTGGCACGCGTTAACAAATTGTCTGTGACGAATTTGGTATTCGGAAGCATAGCGAAAATAGATATTATTGTAGTTGCGTGTAATTGACACGTGACATATACCGTTGTACCGTGATAATCGGCGGTCATTAATTTGTCATAAAGTGGAATCAATCTTATTCATTATAGACGTTGCGCGATGCTGGACTTGTCGAATTACTTGCTTACAGAACAGGTGTGGGTGTTTGAGTTATGGTGATATCTGAATTATGTGTAAAATTTGGTTGGGCTAATCGTAATCAGTAATCGTAATCAAAGTAATCGATTAAAAAATTTGGAGTAATCATCTGTAATCAGTAATAATGACATTTCTTGATTACAAGTAATCGTAATCGTAATCGATTACTTTCAAATGTACCTGTAATCATGATTACATTTTTATTACATTTTGATTACTTTGACTAAAATATCCATATGGATGGATATTGGATACTCATTGTCTCATACTGTGGTTCTGAGGAGTGTGCAAAGATGCAAACAGCATATTAGAAAGTTAGTACAATTTTGTCATGTGCTATGTTGGTGGTACAGTGTGTATGTACATTCTGGCAGTGGACACAGATAACAACACACACTTGGTGAATAAAGCATGAATGTCAATACACTTGTGATACATACAATGAAATGTTCTAAGATGAATAAATAGGCTAGCCGACTTCAATTAGGATTAAATTTAATTGGGACTGTTGCAGACAATGGTTGTTCAGCCACACTGGTACAATGGGGCTGATTAACTGAACAAACCAGGCGTGATGTACATCCGTAGACCTAATTAGCTGGTTTATCATTTACTGCACTCATGGAGTTAAACCTAATTTAATCCACATCAGGATTAACAACGGATGATCATAAAATAAATCTTAGTGTTATCTTCAGTGTGTTAGGTATTGAATCTAACATAACATGCAAATCATTTATAATTGTTTCTGGTGATATTTTCACAAATATTATGCGTTAGTTTGAATGCATGTAAGAACATTTTAAATATATTATAATATGTTTACATCAATAAATACACATTGCTTGTTTCTTTCTATTGTTTCGGTCGTTTCTTGTTTCCATGTTATGCAGTGATGTCTTTATTCAATAAAATTTGAATTGTTAATTTGAATTATCTCATTATTTATTCCTATGCGATCAAAATGGTTGGAAACTAACAATTGTAATCAGATGTAATAAAAAAGTAATCGATTACATTTACTAAATTAATTGTAATCGTAATCGATTACATTGGAAAAACATGTAATCAGTAATCGTAATCATGTCAATCAAAAGTAATTGTAATCGTAATCGATCACATTGGGATGTAATCGCCCCAACCCTGGTGTAAATATATAAATTTATATATCTCTCATGGCACTTGAGTGACAGGTGATTAAAATAACTATTGGGGTAATTGATAGTTGTATGAACTGATGTCGGAAATGTGGTTGGTTCGACTTATAGATTCCGATAAATAATTAGTTGTAAGCATGGCTTCGAAAAACATAATTATATTGTAACTAGGCCTTTCACAGCTACGGCTGATCTTCAGGTTACATAATCAATGCATAATATCATAATGTATAATGAATTTACGAACGTTAACGTCACTTCCGAATTTGATATATATATATACTAGCAGGGTTATCCGGCGTTGCCCAGGTTAAAGTGATGTGAAACCCTCTGCATGCTGTGGATATTTGATTGGAATAGAGAATACTCTTGCCCAAAGTGTTACACGTATTCTCATAAAATGTATATTCACAAAACATGAATATTACACAGCCATTGAATATAAATATAGTGGCTCACTTTGTCGATTGTCATTTTGTTTATCGCGATTAATCGGTTCCATCAATAAGGAAGTATTTATTTATTTACAACTGCATATACTTCAGATGTTATAATATGATACATGAACATCATAAACACATTAGTTCGCAAAAATAAAAGACGACAATTAGGTTTTACATGTAGAGA
This sequence comes from Siphonodentalium dalli, assembly GCA_032622095.1. Taxonomy (NCBI): domain Eukaryota; kingdom Metazoa; phylum Mollusca; class Scaphopoda; order Gadilida; family Siphonodentaliidae; genus Siphonodentalium; species Siphonodentalium dalli. The sequence continues at coordinate 255,493,921 of CP136064.1, forward strand.
TGTATCAATATATCTAGCGGGTTGGACTAAGATCTTGAGGACAACTGGCTATCATATCTCCATGAAGATACAGATGTTTTAAGGAAATTGTCAGGTGCTCCTCTGTTCATGGTGCTATATATTGGCTCATCGCATATTTATATCAGTCACATGTGCCAGACACAGAGCGAAATTCTGAGTTGTATATGTCAGTCGATGAGTCTGTTCTATATATTCCGCTGTATCGGGCATATATACCCTTGTCAAATGTCAGTATTGGAGGATCCTGAAAAGTCATGTGCTACTGACTGTGTTTTTATTTATCTCAGAAGAAAATATATTTGACTGCAAACTGACCACTATTTTTAACAGGCCTTCGATACATTTCCATATCTCTTGACAAAGATGTTTTCCAACTTCTTTGTGGAAACTGTATTGAATGGAAAAGACTCAATTGTGTTATAATATATATGCAATATATGTATCTCTTAAATAGAATGATAAATATACTTTTAATGCTTCTTCTATGTATCTCTTTTTCTAGCTAATTGTGTGAATGCCCTGATTGCCATCCGAATATAAATATGACAGTTGAGAACTTGAGAAGATATAAGTGTTCCAGTGACTTAATTGGGTCACTATTTGTCGAGATTGTGAAATTTGAACGCCCAAAACTCCTTAAAATGATATGGAGATGGCCTGGGTGACTTTATATAACTTATAGGTGGATATCGGCGAATAACAATCTTATCAGTGCATATCCTCTCTCCACCCGTGACCCAAACGACACCAAATGTGATTTAATTCATCGTATCATTAGATAAGAACGTGTATGAATTTGGTGGAAATCAGTGCTAAATATATCTGTATCAGCTTTGGTGCAACTGCCATCCCCATGCATGGCTTTAACGGCGCCACTTTTGACATATCTAAACCACGTCCATTAGACTCAGGGATGCATGATATACTGGAGATGATCAGATATAGGTTTGGTGGTAATCAACAACTAAACAAATTCTAAGAATAGTTATGAACCCCCCCCCCCCCAACTCTCACGGCAGTAATTTGGCGTCTTTAAATCACACGATTATATTCCTCGTATCATAAAGAAGAATAATATATCAATTTGATCGAAATCTGCGCTAAAAATAGTTTATTAAATCAATTGTTGATGCCCCCTGCAATGCTGACTCGAATAGTGCCATATCGCGGAGGTGATTATGTATGCGTTTAGTGGAAATCGGCGACAAAACTATTTCACCATTTTTTTTTTTATTTTGGTACTAAAAATATTTTTTATCAGTTTTGGTGACCATTATTGATAAGTTTGGTGCTAATTGCCGACTAAATTTTTTTTCATCAAATTTGATGCCCACCCTCCCCTCCCCATCTCTCACCTAAGCAGCACCAATATGGCCTCTTTAAATCGCACGATTAGATTTCTCGTATCATGGATAAGAACGTGTATCAATTTGGTGGAAATTGGGGCTAAAATTAGTGTATCAACTTTGGTGCCCTCTCCCTTTCAGTGCACCCTTACTCCAATTAGTCCACATTTGACATTTGATTTAAGCCACACCATTAGAATCCTCATACCATGGGGATGACTTTGTATAAGTGTGGTGGCAATCGGCGACTAAACCCATTTTTATCAAATTTAGTGCCGACCCCCAATCTCTCATCCAAACAACAACAATTTGGCGTTGTTAAATCACAAAATTAGATACCTTGTATTATGAAGAATGAAAAAGAATATAATATATATCAATTTGGTGGAAATCGGCGCTAAAATTAATTTTATTAATTGTGTTGCCTCTCTCCCATTCCGTGCATCCCTGACTCGAATGACGCCACTTTTGACACATGTAAACCACACCATTAGATTCTTCGTATCATGGGGATGATTATATGTAAGTTTCGTGGCAATCAGCGACAATAAAACTCTGCCCCTCCCCTTTTCTGCCCCTGACAACAACGGCGTCACTTTAGAAAATTCTAACCCCCATCATTATCTTTCTCGTAAGTAGACCCATTTGGTGTCATCTAGATTTTACTTTAAACATATTTTATTTGTAATAATACAAAGTGGATTGGGGCACAAGTTACATAACTTAATGAGCCCCTCTCGAGTATACATTGTTACAAAATTACATAATTGACAAAGTGGCACAATAAGTAACTTATTTACAGCTGTGTGGAATGTGAGAGAATGGTGACTGGTGAAGGATGATCTTGCGGATCGTTAGGAAAACATCTTTAGGAAAGGATGATGTAAGGTGGTGGGGCTGCCAACGTCGATTGTGTTTATTTAAAACATTGTTATGGCCGAGCAAGTACCCGATCGAAAAAACCAATAAACAACAATAAACATATTTATGTCCTACTTATTAATTAAGTTAATATCATTTGTCAGAAACGTTTAGTTTCCGTAATAAAATGTTGTACTATTTTGAACAATTTCACATTTTGTTTTATATCTATGTTTTGGATGCCAGAAAGTAAATCATTCATATGTGTTAATTTTAGTCCTTCTCTGTGTAGCGAATGATACATTTCTATTCGTTCTGATTGGTACAGGGAACACATGAAAAGGTAATGATATGCATCTTCGCATTGGTTGTGCATGCGCAACGTGGGCTGTCAGATATGTAGTTTTGGAATTTATCAGACTTTAGATCACTGCAATAGTTCCGTAATTTTGCGTGAAGTACGTTACATTGCCTGCGTCCCGTGTAGAAATACCTCGGGGGTCTAGTGACGGGGTCAATTATTCTAAGATACGTTTTGAAATCTGAAATTGTGGGGGCATCTGTTATTACGCATGTCATTCCACGCTTTTATGGTTGAAGGGAAAAATGACTTTTTGTAATTATCAGTGTTACTGAAATATGTGTAAAAAAATTCGGGATATCTGAATTCATACTCTGATATGTCAGCTATTCTGGGTGGTAATATGTTTGTGAGATAAATAGGGGCATTCCGATTGATAATGTTGTACATAGTTTGTAATTTGTGTAATTCACGCCTCCTCCTCAGTGGGGGCCAGCCTACTTCTTTCATTGTGTTTATATCAGAGACTGATCGTGTGAGTCCACTGACTATTCTGGCTGCATCAATGTGTAACCGTTTAAGTTTATCCATTTGATATTTAGGTGCATTTGCCCATACTACATCGGCATAATCGTATAATGGTAAAATATACGTTTTATATATGTTTTCTAGGGTCTTCCTATCGAGCTGGTATTTAAATATTCTTAGTTGTGATAAAAGCGAGGCTATTCTTTTAATAGTTGCATTGATATGATTGTACCATGACATATTTGATTGGAGTTCAAGACCGAGGTGTTTATGTGTCTCAACAAAGGATATACTATCATTATTAAAGGTTAAATTAGGAGTATCGCCGGATGTACCAGTCAAAGAGTACGACATGCCCATCTTTTTTGAGGGATTAATTGTTTGACCATCTTGATATGTTTTCAAGATCCTTGTTCATGGTTTGCGCCAATTCATTTAGGTCGTGGTGCTCGTTAGTAATGCAAGTGTCGTCAGCGTACATTCTCGTAACAGAACAGATGTTGTCTGCTAAATCATTGATGTAAACCAAACATATAAAAGGGCCTAGGATATAGCCTTGTGGCACGCCCGCTGGGATGATCTCATAGCTAGAAAAGCTGTAATTAACTAATACGCGCTGCTGTCGGTTATTTAAATAGTCTCCTAGCCATTTCAAAGATTTACCACGAACTCCATAACTTGAAAGTTTATGTATTAGTCCCCTGTGCCAAACTCTCTCGAATGCCTTTGATATATCACAGAAAATAGAACATGTATACAGTCCATTGTCGAGAGATTGACACAGGTGATTGTATAGATCTATGAGTTGATGAGTAGTTCTTTGCCCTGGCATGAAACCCGATTGACGTAAGAATAGTAGTTCGTTTTTTTTAAAGAAATCCCTGATCTGTTTTAATACAACTTTCTCAAATATTTTTCCCAAGCAGGGTAGAAGGGAAATAGGACGATAGTTCTTGCTATCAGCGGGGTCGTCTTTTTTAAAGATGGGGACAACATTAGCCTTTTTCCATACAGATGGAAATGTCATGCTATCAAGAGATTTTCTGAAGATTAAAACTAATGGACGAGCAATTGATTCTGCGGTAGCTAGGAGCATTTTTTTGCACTAATTCCATCGTAGCCATGGGTTTTGTTTAATTTAAGTGATTTAATTGCCAAAATTATTTCATCTTCGGTGAACTCAAAGTCCTCCATCGTGTTGTTACAACGAGAATTGAACACAGGTAAACTGTGGTTTGATTCGTTTATTGATGAGTTAGAAATGAAGCTCTGGTTTAATATGTTAGCCTTGTCAAGATCATCAGTCGCGTACACGGTTCCATTTACGTTTATGGTATTTATATGGGCATTCGAGCAGTATAGGGGTGGAACATTCGTTGTTTTCTTTTTACATAGTAGGTAATTCATTAGTTGCCAGAATTCGCGGGGAGATGATGATTCTTTCATGCGGTCTTCCAATTTTTCATCAAATTTCGATTTCGCGAACTTTTTCATGTTATTTACTTTATTTCGACATTGCTTATATTTTTGCCATGTGTTGGGATTATTATTTTTTATGGCTTTGGTACGTAGCCTTTCACGTTTGCGAATTTCTCTTCGGATTTCTGAGTTAAACCAGATTTTATCCTTGGGCCGAACCGTAACAGTGGATTGGGGAATTGTATCGTTCATTACTGACATAAATTTATTTTGGAAAAGTATGGTAGCTGAATCGGTGTCGAGGCACTTAAGGAGATCGTCCCAGTTTGTGTTACCGAGTATTTCGTTGGCTTTTTCAACATTTGCTCTGGAGTAGTTCCATACTACTCTCTGGAACGAAATTACTTGTGAATAATCATAAGCTAGTGACACATATACACCTAAGTGGTCAGAGACTCCCGGGTTTATTACTTCAGCTTCTAGTACACGAAGGGAATTGCCGATAATAATTGGGTCTAATAATGTACTCGATGATTTTGCCACTCTTGTAGGGGAAGTTATAACGTTTTTGATGCTATATCGGTCTATTATTTACTTCAACTTCGATGAATTGTCTAGAAGGTTGGAATTGTAGTCACCCGTGATAATAATATTTTCGGTTATATCAAGTGCGTCTGATATCGATGATTCTAAGTACACCCAATAGTTTGGATCACAGAACTGGTCTGATCTATATGACATTCCCAGTAGGATATGACTTTTCTTAGAGAATATTTCAAACGATAATATTGATGAGTCAAATTCTAGTTCATATCTACGCCTATATATGATGTGTGTCGCGAACATTACACATATTCCTCCACCGCGAGAGTCGCGATCCTTTCGAACAGGATCTTGGTAACCAGGAATTTTTATTTTTTCTGAAGAGAAAGATGGGTCCAGGTGAGTTTCGCTGAAACACAGAACATCGAAATCATTGATCATATGAACAATTTTTTCTAGTTTATTTCGAATACTTCTGATATTATACTGGAAAATTGAAATTGTGTGATTGATTTGATTCATGGCAGGTCCGGGGTTAATCTAAATGTCACCTGATAGTATCAAGATGAGAAAGGTTGAAATGAATAATAATTTAAAATTTTGTGTCTGGAAACTATATTTCAGAGTTTCGCCGTTAGCCGCAAGGATCTTGGGTGTCTTCTTCTTCGAGTCAAAAAGTCCAATTGTGCTCTATACTGCTGTATCGAACAGGTCATTATATTTTAGTCGGTGATTCGAAATGAGTAATGAGCAGCACATGGGCTTCGTGACTGGAGAAGAGGAGATTGTGTTTGTCAATTTCAACGTTGGCACCTGACACTTAGACTTTGCACAGTTGTGAGACAGACAGTGTATCGGAGCTGTATGTGTGAATATGTTTTGGAACCTCTGATATGTACAAAACATGGAAACATGAAAGGTTATAACTACACATATATGTAAATGAAAATAACAAGTGTGTGGTGATAGTTATGGTGCAGGATGGTGCGATTGCGGTGAGGTTCTATCATTTTTCGACTGAAGTGTGATTTTGTTTTTGTTTGGGACGGGGATGATAGACAGGATGTACGGTCCGGACCTTAAGTTTCTGAGTGAAAATGAATTTTAATCGGATTATAATTTGTAGAATGAATGCTTTAATGAACTCAATCGTGAGTTAACACGCATTATATAGAGTTGACAAACATATTTACACTATTTACATATAATATAATACATTATCACCATCATCGTCACCATTATCATCACCATTATTATTATTATCATCATCATCATCTTCATCGTCGTCATCGCCATCACCATCAACAACAACAACAACAACAACAACACCATCATTAACAATAACAGCACTGGTCATATACATCATATTAATTATCATCATCGTTATTTCGCATCGACGACTCACTACTATTCGATCTTACTCAGTCCTATCTTAGTCACAATGCCTAAGCCTTTCTGGATTTCTGGATTGTGGGACGCTAATAGTATTAAGATATAATAAGGCTCGCTCAGATCCGGACCTAGTAAGGTTTATACCTGGGTATATGGTTGTAATGACACAATTTAGTTATGATATCGTGAAATATCGTGAGGCAAATATCAGTTTATCTTTATTGCGCATATTACATGTAGTCTTACGATTGTGCATATATGGGCGACCTTGCTTGAGATCTACGCGTACGTTCATTTGGGCCCGTAGCCAGTAGGCCTATATGGTCTAGTTATACATACATGTATTATCTTAATATAAAGAGTAATAAGGTTCATATGAGCGTAGTTGATATTTTTCCGCATTTAAATCAAATTAAGTGGACCGCGGTTCCCAAAAGATGTTCGATATATGTAATTTTTGTCTCTACGGGTTGTCATACATTTCTTCAATATTCTGTATTCATATCATTCAGGCGTGACGTAGTTTGCTTTCTCTTCGGCAACATGCTTTTTCGGATTGCTTGCAACAAAAACCTGGAAATGTGTGTAATTAGTTTGCGCTTTGCATGCATAACATATATTGACAGGTACTGGTGGTTTTATTATTTGTAACATGTGTTTGTCCTGTTTTAATTGGTCGTTTGTTTGAAATGGTACAGAATTTTTAAAAACAACCGGCAGAGTTTTCACGTGATGTTGATTTTTGAGGACAATGTAATTAGGTCATGCTAATTTACTGTTTCGCTCAATGGCTTTGCCAGACAAGTTTTGAGTGACATGTGCGCTGCAATAGTAATTAGATACAATTTCTGAAGTACACTGATAATATATTATTGCTCGTCTGTGTCATTTGTGGAGCTTTGGTTTATTGAAGCAAATATGATATTAAATTAATATAAAAGCAAAAAATCTTGGAAATTTATAAATCATGTGCTATTCCTTTGCTCAGACTCCTACTTAAACTAATTACTTATCATTTGTGGTAAAAAGTACAAACTAAAAGAAAAAGTACTAGTGTATGTTATATCATAGACTGCAGTGCATATATCTGGGACTGGGGAAGTGAAGTCGTCAACTTGCATGTTGAAGTAATTTAGTATATATAATAATACTTAGGTATTTTTGCATTGAAATTATATATCAGTAGATACATGTAGGTGAGTAGGTGGACAGGCATGTGTATACTTGGTCATCTAGATTGTCCCCTGTGAATTTCTATAGAACACAGACAGACAGACATTCGAAAATGTAGATAAAATATATAGATATATATATATGGCCTATATGAATAGTTTGTGATATTACCATATGATAAGTTAGGTGCCTTATGATTAACAATGTCACGTTTGGAATGGAATGTTGCCATGGGATTTGAGATTGACGGATGTGGGAGTTACATGTAAATATTGAGCCTATTTAGGCACAGTACATGTGGGTAAGTGGCGATATTTGTGCGTGGGCGTGTAATGCACGTTACATGTATGTAATACAGGCTTCTATTAGTCCTGAACATATGGATTTCTCCTGCATGATTTGTACATGCATAGCATTATACTTGTGGGTAAGAGGCTATATTCGTGTGTGGGTGGGTGGACGTATTGCAAGTTACATGTATGTTGTGGTGGGCTTCTATTAGTCCTAAACATGTATGTGGAATTTCTCCTGCACGATTTGTACATGCATAGCATTATACTTGTGGGTAAGCGGCGATATTCGTGGGTGGGGTGGATGTATTGCAAGTTACATGTATGTTATGGCGGGCTTCTATTAGTCCTTTACATGTATCTGGGATTTCTATGCACGATTGTGTGTAGTCGGGCGCCGTGTGCAGGTGCTGAGTACAGGAAGCGTGTCGAATAGTTATGTGAAATGCATCTATTGAGGTATATGCTTATTGGTATGCGTCATGCACATATGTTAGCAGATCGCTAAGTTGGTATTATGATATATTTTTGGTGTCGTAATCTTTTATAGTTGTTTTACTTAGATATAAATAATTTGGGAATATTTTTGCCAAATAATTTTGAATAATTTTTGTGAGGGATATTAGCGGGCGGTATGACATTCTATTCCTGTATTGGTTTGTATTCGTATTTCCTTTTATGTGTATTTATGGGTTTTTTATTTGTTGTGAGCGCAAGTTCGTATCTCACCTGTACTATACGTGTTAGTTAGATGGGAATGATTAGGTCCAGTCTTGAAAAACACCATTCTACTTTTCCCGATACGATGTTCACGTGTGTACTTGCTATCGTAGCGTATCGTTTATTTTTAAACCTAAAATAAGTAGTGATTTCGGATGGTGAATTTATGTTACACGAGTGGGGATGGGGTAATGTTATTCATATGTTTTGTGAGTTATAATTTGGGTAGACACGGGAATGTAAATGCATGTAAATATTTGTTGTTATTGTTTTGTGAGATAATAATGAGTGCTTTATGAAATTGCTAAATAACTGAGAATTAACCGAACAATGGAGTTAGATTTTAAGTTGATAAAAAGTGCTTTATGAAATTGCCAATGATAACAATCGATATATTGTTATCTTATAATGAACAATTGCTGATAAATAAGGCTAAATCTTATAGTTTGTTAGTGACAATAATCAGAAGATTGTAGTATTTTGATGAATAATTAAAGGGTTGAATTTCGTAGGTGGTCCACGCTTGGTTAATCTGTGTTAATCCATTAGAGTCAGTGTATGATGGGATTAGCAATAAAGCAATTATTTATGTAGCACTGTTTTATACACACTGATCTGTATACGTGTGTGGTTGTTTCATTGTCCATAGCTAGTGATGTAGTATTGATTTAAATAAAGAGCGTTTAAATATTGGGTAAATTTGATTGGTTTGGGATAGATGGATGGCTGTTCTGCAGGGCATATATTTCATCTGATTTTGCGAGAATCCAAACATACTTTTTCGCGAGAATCCAGGGTAATTTGCGAGAATATTTACGATAATTTAGATTTGGATTTTATTTGGAATTATTTTTATTTTAAGTTGCTTGTTATATTGTGTATTGTCCTGAACTACATATAACATGATTATGTTTCATGTGGGCTGGTTAATTTAAAGTCGATGTCTGTGGTTATATCATATATATCATATGACTGTGTTGCAGAATCATATAATCCTGTCATTCTTTCCGTTAAGGAATGATTAATTGATTTTGGTTTGCTATCGGATCTTAATTTGTTTTTTGGTTTGGGGTCAGAGGGTTTTTGTAATGTATCAGTATAATGTTTATTGATGGGTGATTTATATATATTTATTATCCGTTGTAGCATTGTACACGTCATATAATTGTGTTGCGTCATCTTATGATGTGTAATCTAAAAGCTTTGATTTCCCATTATCTTGGGTAATTATAGAGTAATGGTTATTTGTTTCTTGTGATTTGGTTGCGTTATCGCTCGCTGCATCATAGATTGGATCATATTCAGATGTGCGGGTATTTACTGTTGGTGTGACGTCACTGTTCAGCCTTTTGCTATAAGGGGTATCTAACATGTGGTCGTTTTGTGCAAATTCTGATATTTGTGTTACGTCATATTCAGTAGATGTTTTATAATCAGAGCTTGATGAATTATTTTCAGTTGGTTTATTATAGTGCTTTGATGCTATTAGTCTATTAGTTAATTCGGATTTTGGGATATGTGGTTCATTGTCCGAGCTTTGAACGGATAAGTCAGGCTTGTCTGATTGCGTCCTGTTGTGGAGCACTGTCCATTTCGTCACTCGATGATGTTAGATCTGATTTATTTGATGAGCTTGGAGGAAATGCGAATCGATTTCATGTTTTATTTTTGAGGTGTCCAGGGGTGCTATTCACCAAGCGAGACTATTTTATAAACCAGGTAGTTTATTTGGTAGCGGCTGAACGCAAAGGTATCTTTGCTTTAGCGCAAACGACACACGCTGTCGATGGTGTGATTGATCCAATCTATCAGATTTGTCACTTGTCAATTGACTAATTCATGTACACTCACCGGCCATAATCGGCATGTATAGCGGTATAATGTTTTGGTATAATTGTGTGGAGACTCATGCTGGCGTTTTTACATCTGCAGAATGAGTTTCAATGATATTAATGAGGTGTTTTAATTAGCACAGTGTGAAAATGAAGAGCCGAGAAGATAACGTATCAGAAGAATTTAGTTTGTGTTTTGGTTCTGTTTGGATATTTCCTTGCCATTTCCAAAGAACTATCTTTCCATGCATCATTTTTCCGGCGCTGGTGAATGGTGCCGGTTTCTTTATACTTTAATATTTTGATTCTTCTCTCCACAATGCCCAAAAATGTTTTACGCTCGTCGGCAGTGGGGGGGGGGGGGGGTTCTGGAAACTGCGTAAAATTAAGACTCAAGCAATAACATGCTTAATCGGTAAAGCACAGGTCCGAAAAACGAAAAATAAACTGTATTTCCAGGTGTTTCATGGTGTTTCCAGTATCTAACAACAATAATAAAGCATTGTGTAGGTACACTGTATGTCACAAATTGCACTAGACCGCATTATAGCCTTAATATATCGAGCATGTTTAGTCTGACAGAGAACACTGGCCAGTGTAAATAGTGGTAAACAGGTCAGGGGTTCTACAATTATTTGTGCATGATCAAAGAACTCTTTAGTCTTATCCACCGGGGTGGGTGGGGAGGGGAATTGTTTTGGTTAGGTATACACATAGATATATGGTTATTATACCCCCGATATTAGTCGGCGGGTATATAGTTGACGTCTCGAGCCGTCCATGCTGTATGGAATAATGTTGTAAAGTATTTAGATCCTTCATGTAATGAGAAACAATGGAGAGCCCACATCATTGATAGAATCTGGATCGATATCAAACAAAGCGATGAAAGCATCTATAAATACTTTTGAAATAAGTTTGAATTAAGCAAATCCCCCTTTGATTGATCATTTTTGGCATTTGCATAGTGTATATAGATGGAAGCAATTTTCATGGTGTGGTCGAGGAGTCATGTGATCTGAGGTCAGCAGGGTCCACAGTGAATCAAATTGGCTACGCCAGCTTTTTGTGCAACCCTGTTGGCTCTAGATCTCATGAAACTTGTCCCACTCTGTGACATGTCACACTGAATCTGCTTATACTTATCTTATTAATGATTCCATTTATACTCTACAGTCACATCTGGATTCCATTTGCAACCTCATATAACACATATACATATGTTACCTATTCTTACTCTGTTACAATGTTTCATGATTCTAGTGCCAATAAACTTATCTTATCTTATGTCCATACAAACATTTTGTGTTATAACTCAAGAGTCGGTTGTCATATTTTGATGCTCTATGACATGTGACGGACCAGAAATGGGGAACGAATATGCATAATATCACTGATTGTGAGCACCAATGCCTGCCAGAGTTATCCATGGGCCCTGTTTATGAAATTAAGTCCGTACAAAGTTTTTGCAATATAAGTTGAAGTGTCGGTTGTCGAATTTTGAAGTGGTTTGGTATGGTGATAGACCCGAATGATAGGGGAAGGATGTATGCAGATATTACTGCATATCACAGGTTTCGCCTGTCGATGCATACCAGAGCTACCAACCTGGTTCCATCCGTAAACACATTTTGAATTATTATAACTCAACCATGTGTATGTATATTTGTGCACTAGAGTCTGCAGTATAGTCTCAGTCAGATTGTATTCTTGATTTTAGTTTGAACTTTGTAGACATTGAAGAATGTCATTTCTCAAAGCATCTGAATTCATCACATTATTTCAGTTCATCTATTTGTAAGCGATAACAGTATACAAATAGTATTTTAGTTTAGTCTTGTTGAGCAGTATTTAAGCTTCAAGATGAAGTTCGTAAATTCAAGGAGAATAGCGTCGCCTTCAGTTGGGATTGTCTGAACAATAAACAGTAACGGTCATTCATCATAACCAATTCAGTTTTATTTGGATAAGTGTTGCAAATTAACATTACTTGCAATCATTAAAGATGAGAAATAACCAGAAGGAATTAATTTGATTGCATGCCAGAACAAGACAGTATTTCAGACATTAGAAATTTATGAGATACCCTTTTCAATTTCATGTTATGCAACAATCGGGTTAATGATATCTAGTCATCATTGAGTATTCACCATCTAGTATTTGTGATACAGTTTTTTTTATTTTATTACTTTTATTCGGGTAATACAACTGGGTAATATATAATTTTTTTTTAATAAATTACGGTTTTCCACTGTGAAGTGGGACGGGATCCTGTGAAATCCAGAAGGTGGCTAAATCTGAGGCGAGGCTATATAGTCACTATAGCTGTCTATATAGCCATATGCCAACAAACATGATACTAACATGCTAACAAACAACATTACATGGTCAGTACTTGTAAATTGTTTGAAAAAAAACCCATTTTGGAAAACAATTTACAAGCACGATTGTTTCGGCCTCTGGACCACCCACCCCGGCCATATATACGGAATTTGTTTTGTAGACCCCCCATGTCGTCGGTGGTATATTTTGCCCCACGTAATTGTCATCGGTTGCTCATTGTGGAAATGAACAAACGTGTACTGTTTCACGCAGCATGTTTATGTGACCGATGGTCAATCTATGATTGACGCCAATCACCTTGATTGGATAATCCTATACCGCGTGGCGATGTCTTCCCATCGACATGTCCACCGATAGCTTCGCATTGAGCGTCGCCTCGTAAAACTACATGGACTATATTATAAACCCAGCCGGTGAATAGCACCCCTGGGGTTTTAGGACGTTCCCAGTTAACGGGTGATGGCTTAATATGCTTGGCATGGGATTTGGTCAATTTCGCTGTGAGGTCATGGGGTAAAATGTATAATAAGGGTCCTGTCTTCTTGAGAATCCCCCAGAAGGGTTCATATTTGTGGTTTGGTTGATGAATTTTATAACACACTGATTGGCCGATTTGAAACTCAGGTATAGTTCCATCGCGGTTTCTTTAATGGCTCTTTGTGGCAATTTCGAGAAGATTCTTTGTTTGTATGAATATGATGTGTTGTTGCTCCAATGTTTTCATTAAGAATTGGTAGCCCACATATTTCTCTCTAGGTGTAAGAATTTGATCGATACTGATTTGGGGTTCTCGAAAGAATGTAAGGTAAAACCGACTCTGCATACTTACGGAAATGATATGAACATGATTTGAATATAAATTTTCGCTATTTGCTTGAGTAAGTTTAGACAGGCAGTGCGCAATTGACCGGTGGGATCTTTCAGCACGTCTATTTGAACTGGGACAATAATAACATGTTTTCCTATGTTGAATGTGGTAATATTTGCAAAAATCTGTAAATGTGGAACTAATGAACTCAGTTCCGTTATCACTTAGAATTGTTTGACAATAGCCGTATAAAGTGAAATATTCTGAATTTAGGCATTCCAGAATCATGTTGACCATCTTGTTTGGGATTGCATAAGCTGATACATGAAGAGAAAAATGGTCAATAACGGTTAAAATGGACCCATTTGTTGACATAAGTGGCGACAAAAAGTTGGGGACAATAGTATCTATTGCATATGGTTGTATAGACGGATTGGACTGCTCTGTGACCAATGTTGTGATATTGAAAAATTACTTCATCTGCTATTTTGTCTGTTATATATATTCTTTATTTAGGCATATCATTCTATATGGAGTTATAATGCAGAATTCCATCTTTGAGGGTGAAGGTTTTTGCAATTTTATCTGTGATTCTAGTTGAATTGAAGTTGTTTAATTATCTCGGAAATTGAGTAATCTCCATCACACCATTTCTTGTGCGTCGTTAATATTATTAATAGTAGGAGTTTGTTCAATGTCGTGTATATCTATCGTGTCCATTACGAGTTGTTTGTGTGTAGAATTTTTTTTCAAAAAATGTTTTTACTTTTGCCATTTCGAGGACATTAATTATATTTGCCGGTAATGGCGAATCGCTGTCAGTGCATGATTTGACACGTGGTGTGTATCGGGGTTGATGTGACTACAGAAGTCTGCTGTAACATTGTCAGTTCCTTTAATGTATGTAATATGTATGAGGGGTAAGTGATCTGTTTTGATTTCTACTTGTGAACTCGGTAAGTAAAATTTAAATTATCTGGCAAAGGTATATATAGCAAGGCCCTCTTTTTCTGTTACTGAATAATTCCTTTGTGACCTATTTAATTTTGTACTGCCGAAAGCAATTGATAGTTTAATTTGATTATCAGTAGGGTTTGGTTGATTTTCGTGAGGGTTTGGTGATAAAATACCGCCAATACTGTGGGCCGATGCATCTACTGTGAGAATAAATGTTTTGTCTGGATCGGGATAAGCCAATATGGGGGCGTTTGCTAAATTTTGTTAAAGTGTGTCAAATGCGTTTTGGCATTCCACATTTCATGAAAAATTTGCATATTTTGCGGTTATTTGATCAAAGCCTGGGCTGTCTCAGAAAATTTATGGTTGTATCTCCTAATAATCGTCTAACTTCTTTAACTGTTCTTGGCGGAGAGAGAGACTTGATAATTAAAACTTTATCAGGATCTGGTGCGGTACCAGTGGCTTATATGATATGGCCGAAGAATTTAACTTGTGGTTGGCAGAATTTGGATTTTGATAGCTTCAGTATGATACCATATTCCCGTAGTCTATCGAAGAGCATTTTGAGTTGGCGTACATGTAGTTTGGGTTCTGGACTATGACAAATTAAATCACCGACCAAGCATTCTACAAATGGTAGGTCTGGTGGCCCATATTCATTTGTTTCAAAAAATACCCACTTGAGGAATGGAACCCCTGAGGCATACTTTGGTATGAAAATAGGCCTTCTGAAGTATTCATGGTAATTATTGGAATATGTTCCGGTTCTACTCCGATATGCATTTGATAAATCAAATATACTGTTGGTGGTGGAACATTGCAGTTTGCTAGAGATTTCAGTAAATCTTGGCGTACTCCATTTCAAAGGAATAGAGACCTCGTTCAGTTTTCTCAGATCAATTACAAGTCGATGACTTGGAGTACCATAAGGATTAAAGGTATGCTTCTTAATCAATAATGCTGGAAAATCCATGGACTATATTCAGTGGATTTAATTATATTTGCATCTAATAATTTTTTTATCTCAGTGGCCATGATTTGGCATTTGTTAATTGGTGTAGTATATTTTTTGGTTTGAGGTCAACTTTCATTTTGATTTTAGAGCAATATCCTATCTGATGGACATCATTTGCGAAAACGTCCGGGTATTTTAATACTAATTGGAATATTTGTTTTTTCAGGGGCGACGATATCGTTAATTGAAATTGTTTGGGAATCTGCTGTAGAGGGGTTAATTTGTGGGCGATTATCGATAGTATTTATAATGTGTTTGCTGTCTTGTGGTGGTTTTGTGAGTCCCGTCTGGTGTATGGCATATTTGTTGTCGTGAGACACCATGTGCTGGGCTATTATATTTCCTTTCCGAATGGACATAAGGAATTTGAATGATTTTCAATTATAACAGTTAGATTTGAATTGGTTGTGTCTGTAAGAGTGTTTGGGATGTTGACATTGGGTTCATCTTTGAAGATGGACATTTCTCCTTTATTCATGCGCACTAATGGGATATCAAACATGGTATTAGAACCGATTAGTTTACCTGAGACGATAGCACAAGAATGTTGTGATAATGTTAGGTTTTGCTGTGATCTGATTAAAGATGATATTTGGTCATCTCTTAACATCGGAAATAGTTTATTATTGATTCTAAACTTTTCTAAGTCAAAGTAGAGTCTGACATTATATTGTTGCACGAATGATCGACCGATAATGCACGGACGTGATAAGGAGGCACATATTACGAATTTAAGTGTTAAATTTAATTTTCCAATTTTAAATGTGAGATAGGTTGTGCCTAATATTTTAATAGGTGTCCCGTTTGCAGAGGTAAGAAACAAAGGTTCTTCCATTAAGGGTGGTCTGTTATGTATTGGTTTGTAAATATCATATTTCAAACAGCTAGTTGTAGCCCTTGAATCTACAAAGTGCACGGATTCTTTGTGTATTTTAATAATTGTGGAACAGGGTATCTTGTTGAGAGCACCTTCGGTTATCACTTAGAATTGTTTGACAATAGCCGTATAAAGTGAAATATTCTGAATTTAGGCATTCCAGAATCATGTTGACCATCTTGTTTGGGATTGCATAAGCTGATACATGAAGAGAAAAATGGTCAATAACGGTTAAAATGGACCCATTTGTTGACATAAGTGGCGACAAAAAGTTGGGGACAATAGTATCTATTGCATATGGTTGTATAGACGGATTGGACTGCTCTGTGACCAATGTTGTGATATTGAAAAATTACTTCATCTGCTATTTTGTCTGTTATATATATTCTTTATTTAGGCATATCATTCTATATGGAGTTATAATGCAGAATTCCATCTTTGAGGGTGAAGGTTTTTGCAATTTTATCTGTGATTCTAGTTGAATTGAAGTTGTTTAATTATCTCGGAAATTGAGTAATCTCCATCACACCATTTCTTGTGCGTCGTTAATATTATTAATAGTAGGAGTTTGTTCAATGTCGTGTATATCTATCGTGTCCATTACGAGTTGTTTGTGTGTAGAATTTTTTTTCAAAAAATGTTTTTACTTTTGCCATTTCGAGGACATTAATTATATTTGCCGGTAATGGCGAATCGCTGTCAGTGCATGATTTGACACGTGGTGTGTATCGGGGTTGATGTGACTACAGAAGTCTGCTGTAACATTGTCAGTTCCTTTAATGTATGTAATATGTATGAGGGGTAAGTGATCTGTTTTGATTTCTACTTGTGAACTCGGTAAGTAAAATTTAAATTATCTGGCAAAGGTATATATAGCAAGGCCCTCTTTTTCTGTTACTGAATAATTCCTTTGTGACCTATTTAATTTTGTACTGCCGAAAGCAATTGATAGTTTAATTTGATTATCAGTAGGGTTTGGTTGATTTTCGTGAGGGTTTGGTGATAAAATACCGCCAATACTGTGGGCCGATGCATCTACTGTGAGAATAAATGTTTTGTCTGGATCGGGATAAGCCAATATGGGGGCGTTTGCTAAATTTTGTTAAAGTGTGTCAAATGCGTTTTGGCATTCCACATTTCATGAAAAATTTGCATATTTTGCGGTTATTTGATCAAAGCCTGGGCTGTCTCAGAAAATTTATGGTTGTATCTCCTAATAATCGTCTAACTTCTTTAACTGTTCTTGGCGGAGAGAGAGACTTGATAATTAAAACTTTATCAGGATCTGGTGCGGTACCAGTGGCTTATATGATATGGCCGAAGAATTTAACTTGTGGTTGGCAGAATTTGGATTTTGATAGCTTCAGTATGATACCATATTCCCGTAGTCTATCGAAGAGCATTTTGAGTTGGCGTACATGTAGTTTGGGTTCTGGACTATGACAAATTAAATCACCGACCAAGCATTCTACAAATGGTAGGTCTGGTGGCCCATATTCATTTGTTTCAAAAAATACCCACTTGAGGAATGGAACCCCTGAGGCATACTTTGGTATGAAAATAGGCCTTCTGAAGTATTCATGGTAATTATTGGAATATGTTCCGGTTCTACTCCGATATGCATTTGATAAATCAAATATACTGTTGGTGGTGGAACATTGCAGTTTGCTAGAGATTTCAGTAAATCTTGGCGTACTCCATTTCAAAGGAATAGAGACCTCGTTCAGTTTTCTCAGATCAATTACAAGTCGATGACTTGGAGTACCATAAGGATTAAAGGTATGCTTCTTAATCAATAATGCTGGAAAATCCATGGACTATATTCAGTGGATTTAATTATATTTGCATCTAATAATTTTTTTATCTCAGTGGCCATGATTTGGCATTTGTTAATTGGTGTAGTATATTTTTTGGTTTGAGGTCAACTTTCATTTTGATTTTAGAGCAATATCCTATCTGATGGACATCATTTGCGAAAACGTCCGGGTATTTTAATACTAATTGGAATATTTGTTTTTTCAGGGGCGACGATATCGTTAATTGAAATTGTTTGGGAATCTGCTGTAGAGGGGTTAATTTGTGGGCGATTATCGATAGTATTTATAATGTGTTTGCTGTCTTGTGGTGGTTTTGTGAGTCCCGTCTGGTGTATGGCATATTTGTTGTCGTGAGACACCATGTGCTGGGCTATTATATTTCCTTTCCGAATGGACATAAGGAATTTGAATGATTTTCAATTATAACAGTTAGATTTGAATTGGTTGTGTCTGTAAGAGTGTTTGGGATGTTGACATTGGGTTCATCTTTGAAGATGGACATTTCTCCTTTATTCATGCGCACTAATGGGATATCAAACATGGTATTAGAACCGATTAGTTTACCTGAGACGATAGCACAAGAATGTTGTGATAATGTTAGGTTTTGCTGTGATCTGATTAAAGATGATATTTGGTCATCTCTTAACATCGGAAATAGTTTATTATTGATTCTAAACTTTTCTAAGTCAAAGTAGAGTCTGACATTATATTGTTGCACGAATGATCGACCGATAATGCACGGACGTGATAAGGAGGCACATATTACGAATTTAAGTGTTAAATTTAATTTTCCAATTTTAAATGTGAGATAGGTTGTGCCTAATATTTTAATAGGTGTCCCGTTTGCAGAGGTAAGAAACAAAGGTTCTTCCATTAAGGGTGGTCTGTTATGTATTGGTTTGTAAATATCATATTTCAAACAGCTAGTTGTAGCCCTTGAATCTACAAAGTGCACGGATTCTTTGTGTATTTTAATAATTGTGGAACAGGGTATCTTGTTGAGAGCACCTTCGGTTATATCGCTGGGATATACAAGGACTGGTATAGTGTGTGTGACAGGGGTTGTAAAATTATGTTGTGAATTTTGATAATTGGACGTCGGTAATAACAGTGGTGATGTGTTAATTCTAATGGATTTCATTTTTATTGAGGGATTATTCCTATTTTGATGGTCGATTGAGGCACGGGTGTGGTTTATCGCGTTCTGTTTTGTAATAATATTGGTAATTGGCATATTGCAAGGTTAATTCGTTGATGTCCCTTTAATGGTGTTGATTTAAGTGGGAAGGAGAAAGTTGATCGCGTGAACGATTATCGCATCGGGAACATGTGTTTGCCACGTGTGGCAATAGGATGGTAATTAAAATTAGATTCTGGGTGATATTTAGATGTCAGTTGGCTTTGAAAAATCTGAAATGGCATATGCTTTTGATGGCTATGAGGATTAGCATAAAATCGGGTGCGATAATATTGGTAATGTGATTTTCTTTCGTTAATGTATCCCTGTGGTCTTTTAACATGGTGGGATTGCATGAGGTGGGGGCGATGTTTTTGTCTTGGGTGAAAGGGGTGAAATTGATTGTGCTGTGAGTAGTTAGAAAGGTGGGCATTGATTGTGTGAATTTGGACTCACCCCATTGGTTGCATAGGGGTTACTTTGAAGTGGGACGAGTCCTTATCTGTTTAAAAACTTGTTCTCTTGGGTGCAATGCCTGCATGCAGTCATTGTATGATTTTGACGTTTACAGTATGTGCAAAAGAGGGGTTGTTGTCTTTGTTGATATACTTTTTTGCTATGGCTTGTACATGGTCTTGTTTGGTGCTGTAAGTTAGGATTGTGTGAGTGGAATGGCGTGGGGGTTCCTTCTGTGCGAGTAATTATGCGCGCGATGTCTATTTCTGTATTGGTGGGGTACCTCGTGTGTGGAGAGGCGTTGCCATTGTGGAATGCATTGTTGGTTGTGGTCAATGTCCATCGGTTGGGTCCTGTTTTAGAAGTTTCAATTTAATGTTGGTGTCACGACCAATTGCATCTGAACTGATCTTGTATGAATCTCATCGGTAACTACAGGTTTGGCGAGGGTGCATATTCGTTCCGCGAACATCGGGATCTACTCGAAGTGTTTTTGTTTAATTGCATGCAGGCAGGCAAGAGCCTGTTGTGAATAGCTGACAGAGCTGAATAGTGAATGCAATTGAGATTCTAGATCGTTCCATGTGAACGTTAATTTTCCTTCAATATTATTTTCACCGATAAAACGCTGAATAAATTCGGAGACTGCCGAGCGGCTTGTTTGTGCAGCAATTTTAATAATTGTTTCATCCTGAGCTGCGATATTAAGACAATATTTTTCAAGATTATGTATCTAAACGGGAAATGCTTCAAGTTTGCCATCGAAGGGGTCAATCATAGAAGTCACGCCCAGTATAGCAGAAATAGTTGTCTGATTCTTAATGCTGTCTGTGATTGGACCGTAATGTTAAACTGGCTGATTTCATTCGTTAATTGTGATAATAATGCATCTTGGGTATCCTTACTTGTGTCATTTAAAGTAACATTGGTGTGAGATGGCATGGTTGTTGGTTTTGTTCCGTTTCGCAGTTCATTTTAATGTGGTGTCGGTAAAAGTCTGAGGGGTGGAAATAATCGCGGGCTTTCCATTGTATTATATTAATGTCGCTTATTTGGGATCGATAGTAGGGGTGAGAGATGTCCTTAATTTTTTTTCAAGACTTAATGCCGTATTGGTGAATTATGTGACAAAGGTAAGTTTAGCATGATTCGGGTGCTTTAGTTGGGTATTTAAGTGGAATCGCTGCGACCGTGGAATTGACTATAAGCTTTGGAAAGTCTCCATAATAACAAGGAAATGTATGCCACTTGTTTCAATTATGTATATTATAGCCGGAATAACATTTATTATTGAACAGCGTAAATACAGGCAGATTCAATATCTTGTAACCTCAATGCGAATGAGATTGCAATATGGTAAGCTGTGGTGATATATTCACCTGATGAGGTAACGCGTGTTTACTATAAGTTTTGAAATTGAGCACCGAATAAGATTTATCGGGTGTCAGTGGGATTGGTTGAGCAGTTGATGCCTTAATGATCGTAGGTTTTGTAGGTAATGGTGATGTTGCGGAATCACAAAGAAACATTTTCGAAATAGTAAGTTTTTTTAAGGATGTGCAAAGTGTAAATTGACAGCAATGATAAAGGAAAATGGTCTTTCACCATGCAGCATCCAAGAAAAATGATGAACACAAGTCTGGAAATGTTATTGTCAATAGTGAATATTTCGGGTGAATACAATTAGTGTTTGTAGTTGTGAATCGTGTCCAGGGAAAGTGTCGTTGAAGTAAGCTAGTTATATTAAAATTGAAACAAGTCTCAAAGTGTATCCAACTTATATCTTATACTTATTTTGCCAGCAAGGTCCTATCGGGTGAGTTTAATAAATTTACCATTGGACCCTGTAAAAGTTGTTGTAGTCTTCTTATTTCTTCCGCTGATTCCATCTTGAGTGCTTTGTTTTCCTGTGACAGAAAGACAATAGTGCGTTATGTCTGGTTGACGATAATGAGTATCATAAATGACCAACGGTGCATGCAATCAACAGTATACGTGATAGAGAATAAAATTGTTCAGATGTTTCATTTACAGTATTTTACACAATAAGTGAGTGAACTTGTTAACGTTATTGCACGGGATTGTTGTGACGAGATGGTAAAACGAGAACAGGGGGTTCGAGTTTTAACTCGCGGCATGATACACGGGTGCAATAACGTTAACATGTTCACACAACTGTGTTGTTAGAACTATGTTTATTGCACACTCTGAAGATTGGAGCGTGCGACATACTAACATTTAGTTCGATAATGTTTATTTAATTGAACAAACGCGTCACACACATTTTTATTGAACGTCTTGAAAACTTCTGTATTTTGCTGTATTTCGCACAAATAAGCTATTCAAAATACAAACAATTCAAATGTGAGTCATATCTGTTTTGAGGACGTGACCTGGCCAGAATTGATAGTCTGCTTATGACCCACGCATTAGTTGAATAAGCCATTCGGAAAATCTCATGATCAACATTTTAGTATATAAACAGCTGATCAACAGCTGATTCAACATTTAGGTACACCATCAAAATTCCCAAAAGTACTTGCCAAGCTAAACCTGGCGATATGATCGAAATAACATGTTCCCTATCGATCAATCGATATTTCAAAAGTCAAGTAATTATCCAGCAAAATTCATGTTCTAACGTCTTTTCAAGACACACACACACACATATATATATATATATATATATATATATCAAACCCTGCTCATTTCCGCTAGCTCTAAAACATTTATCAGCCCGTTCTCAAGACATTTACACGCCAAATTGGCCACCAGACTAATTCTGAATGCAAACTAGATTGATTACAACAGAAGCCCTTCTTAATTAGATAATAGTCCACACGCGCGATACTAATCACAAACTCAGAGGTTTCCCAGCGCTTATGTACTCTATCTCGAATTTTATAATTCAATACTATAGTACAGTGTGATCATAATTAACGCTCTAATAAAGTAATACTTATTAATCCTAAATCAGCCAATACATCTCAAGCCCAGTGTGCAACAATGATCCAGTACACACGGAAGGTCATATCCGATCAAGTCGAAGGTGGTGTTTACAAATTAGGGTCTGGCCAACATTTAATTGGGTAACACGAAAAGCATGAGAGAGATACGAAACTTTCGTTTCAAAACAAATAAAATAAAAATAAATTATTCATTAATAGGAAATTAGCAAATAAAACACTACATAAATAGAATATCATACATTCATTAATATCCTTCGTATGATACCCAAATGATCCATAATTATTCACCACATTATACCCAAATTAATTGTATATAGGCAACACAATAAACCAAAGCTTACGACACAACATAACATTGCCTCCAGGCCAATAGATAATATTGGCACATGCCGAATACCAATTGACATTTACATCCATATCCCCTGCACACAGTGCCCAATGGCGCACAATCATGCATGACGTTCCCGATTACACTTATCGTAAGAATGACACAAATACCTACATGCTAGGCTGAACAACGCTCATTTATTAAACATGTAATTCGGAATATCCAATCTATGCACAAAGTCCCCATAGATGTGGATAGGTCTAGCAGAAGCCCATCACTTTATTCGTGTAAGGGTCCGTTTACATTGCTGTAGATCTGTATACAGTCATGCACGCATACTAGTGTAAACGGGTTGATATAGAAATGCACACAGAAAGAAAACGGTATTCGTTCGTGTGAGCACAAATCGTGTCCGTAATAAGTCACGGTCAACACCAAGGCATTGTGACAGGCAAATCTGATCTGATTAATTGTTACTCGGGCTTGGCGAATATGCACACTTAATCTTTCTTTGTCATTTCAACCCATGTATTTCACAATGTGTAAGCGAGAACCTGTGTACTGGTAGATGAAGTAGCCCTATTTCTATTTGTGTACATGTACACTGTTGTTTATTGTGTATTCATATGCGATTTGCTCTCATGCGACTTTCATTCTTTCTTCGAACCATTATCAACTGGTGGAAGACTAAACTGCTTTGGTCTGCTGATAGTTGATTCAATTTTTGTCTGGCCCAAACTGACACGACTCATAGTGAATTGTCAATTACCAGAGTACTGATGAGCTCGCGTGCATTACCAGTAATCATGTTGTAATCACTGTAATCTGCGACACGTGACTTCACACAGATCTGTATACAGATCTACAGCAATGTAAACACACCCTAAATCATAATACCCGGTGACAACATACACACAATAATCATAGACTATATCCAGGTCTATACATTTTACACGACCTCTTACAATTTAACTAGTCATTGAATACGCGCACTGTCCACATATATGGACCGGGATAGCAGAAGACCATCAGTTTATTCATGTAATGCATAATACCCCATCATAACTTGCATACACTAATCATAGACCATATTCATGTATATAAAACTTTATACGACGTTACACAATGAAACCGGTCTTCGTTAATATAACGCATCTCACATAATGTGAATAGCCACACATTAATCTAACACAATCCGAGCCCACAATCATTTTCAACCTCTTAACATCAAACCCAAGATATCACCCCGCCCAATCGATTCCAACTCACCAATCAACCTATTCTGCCGATGACTGAATAAACATTCGAGATTATGATGCAAGTTGTTTTCAGCATTTATTCTACATCATTATGTCAGATACATATTATTGTATACCTCTAGTGGAATACAAGTCGGAACTATTCTTATTGACGTTGTCGCCAATAAAAATGACGTACATTACGTCAACGATCCGATTCGGGTGATGCTCCGATAATTACTGGTTATATATTCATCAGGTTTAAATCACAATAAAGGTATCTTTTGTATCATTGAAGGTAGCAGTCGTGGACTGAACGTATCTGACAGAGCGGTGTAGAATAAATATAGAACACAGCTTGCATCATAATCACAAATATGTATCGAACATATTGCGAACGATGCATATTTACATAGTTACAAAATCTATCCTTGCGCCATCTGCATCTCATTTGATAAGTATCTTGATTAAGATGCGCGTTTTGTTGTGTTGTGGCTATGTATCCATGGCAAAGACCTTGAGTCCCTTTAACTCGTTTTGTATTAAGTACTCATTGGCGAGTAGTTATCCCATAGGAACTGTTCAGCTAATAAGTTCAACAGTGTATACTTTCATAATTAAGTGGGAAATTCCCTGATCTATCTCTATTGATTCTGTAATTAGAAATGTAGAACCATAATTCTGTGATATTGACTTTACTGAGTTCTGTATATAGAAGTGTAAAAGCATAATGTTGTGATACTGAGTTTGTAATGTGTTCTGTATTTAGAAATATAAAATCATATTTTTTCTCTATTGAGTTTGTACGGAGTTCTGTATTTATACATGTAAAATGATAACGTTGTGATATTGAGTTTGTACTGAGTTCTGTATTTAGAGGTGTAAAATAATAATTTTGCTATATTGTGTTTGTAATGAGTTCTGTATTTAGAAATGTGCAATCATAATGTTGTGATAATGAGTTGGTGCCGAGTTCTGTATTTAGAAATGTAAAATCATAAGTTTGTGATACTAAATTCGTAGTGAGTTCTGTATTTATAAATGTAAAATAATATATTTGTGCCGGAGACCAGTCAACAGGGGTGTCTGTCACTAGGAAATATTTCTCCCATAAACTGAGACAAGAATTGTTCCTAATGTTAGAATAGGACGGTCTATTTATATAAATGTACTGTTTTCCGCTCAGCTTGTGCATTGTCTGATTTAGAAACAATGGTACTGAATGAATTTAATAAAAAATACAATAGACCACACGTCACTCGATTAAGGTGGCGTTGTTTGGTTTGTGGGTTCTTCTTTTTTTTAAACAACAGAATTAATTCTGTGAACAACCATTGCATTAACTGTGCTTCCAACTTTGCTTCCAATGTTATTAACACACGTTTGTTTCATTTGATTAGACCCCAGATTAATGAGTATTAAATTCTAAGTTATAATGATCACACTTCCGGTAAAAAAAAAAGGGCAAAACACATCCATATTCAAACTAGTGGGTACAAACATGTGAGTAATCCATATACCAAATTTTAAACAATCAGATAACAAAACAAACGTTATCATCTGAAAACCAAAATAATCAGCAAATTATAAGTCGACAAGGTTCATCACTCAGGTAAAAAAAATATTAGCATGGACGGACACTGGTAATTAGAAAGTACTCACTATCATTTGAACATTTAGATTCACAGTCTTGCCGAGTATCAAATTTGTTACCATTCCCCTCACATCCTCCGTACCAGAACCTCGAGCAGGCAGTTTTTTCGAAATCATAGTACCACATGACTTCATGTTTTACGCACTTTCTACTATCTCTCACCATTTGGCAGACATTACCTACAAAATGACGAAATAAAAATAAAGTTGATATGTCAATTTTTTGTCACATACCCCCTATGCCCATGTGCCATGAGCGACGTTGATGCACAGTCATTATGTTGCAGATGTCACCTACAAAATGACGAAAATGAACCATTAAAGGTGATGTGCAATGTGATATATATTGTCACAATCATGTCCCCGATAACCATGTACCATGATAAACAGTCTGCAGAGGATAGGCGGGGTGGGTGATCAGGTAGCGGAAATTATAATTTTCAACCATGCTGCAAATTTACCTCCATGAATTCTGTCACAGTCCCCAGTTCTCAAAATATAACAATAATCGTTACTAAATCGCCTATGTATGCATAACGGGGCTATCCTTATAGATTCTTTTTTTTTTGCCGCCATTAGTCCGTCTATAAATCACAAACTAGGTCACATACGCCCATCTAGCTGTTCAAAAATTGGGCGTAAATCGTGCCAAACAATTGGTGTTAGTCGTGCGGGGGGGGTAAAACTGATGAAAAAGGGTAATTTTTCGTTCCCAAATCGCTTGTGTGGGCATAGCAATCACAGCCTCGGGGCTATCCTTGTGGATTCGTATTGTGCCACCAATAGTCCAGTTAGAAATAACAAATTAGGTCACATGCACTTGTCCAGCTGTTCAAACGTTGGGCATATGTCGTGCGTGGGGTAAATAGGCAATGTTTCCTTACTAATTTCCCTATGTGTGCATTGACAGCAATGATAAAGGAAAATGGTCTTTCACCATGCAGCATCCAAGAAAAATGATGAACACAAGTCTGGAAATGTTATTGTCAATAGTGAATATTTCGGGTGAATACAATTAGTGTTTGTAGTTGTGAATCGTGTCCAGGGAAAGTGTCGTTGAAGTAAGCTAGTTATATTAAAATTGAAACAAGTCTCAAAGTGTATCCAACTTATTTCTTATACATATTTTGCCAGCAAGGTCCTATCGGTCGAGTTTAATAAATTTACCATTGGACCCTGTAAAAGTTGTTGTAGCTATCCTTATAGATTCTTTTTTTTTTTGCCGCCATTAGTCCGTCTATAAATCACAAACTAGGTCACATACGCCCATCTAGCTGTTCAAAACTTGGGCGTAAATCGTGCCAAAACATTGGTGTTAGTCGTGCTGGGGGGGGGGGGGTAAACTGATGAAAAAGGGTAATTTTTCGTTCCCAAATCGCTTGTGTGGGCATAGCAATCACAGCCACGGGGCTATCCTTGTGGATTCGTATTGTGCCACCAATAGTCCAGTTAGAAATAACAAATTAGGTCACATGCACTTGTCCAGCTGTTCAAACATTGGGCATATGTCGTGCGTGGGGTAAATAGGCAATTTTTCCTTACTAATTTCCCTATGTGTGCATAACCACATCAGCCACGGGGCAATCTTGGTACATTTTTCTTCTGCCGCCACTAGTCCATCTAGAAATCACAACCTGTGTCAAATAAGCCCGTCATGCTGTTCAAAACTTGGGCGTAAGTTGTGCATGGCGTAAAAATATTACATTTTTCGTTGCTACATTCCTTATGTATGCATAACCACAGCTGCCATGTGGCTATCCTTGTGAAATATTCTTGAGCCGCTACTAGTCCATCTAGAAATCACAAAGTAGGTCACATACTACTATCCAGCTGTTCACAAATTGGCCGTATGTCGTGCGTGGTGTCAAAATAATGAAAAATGCCATGTTTCGTTGCTAAATCGCCTCTATAGTCATAACCAAAGCAGCCACGAGACTATCCTTGTGGATTCGTCTTCTGCCGCCACAAGTCAATCTAGAAATCACAAACTAGGTCACATTCACCTCGCTAGTTGTTCAAAAATCGGAATATGTTGTGCGTGGGGTAAAATATGACATTTGTCGTTGATTCTTCAACCATCACTAGTCTAGTCCATCTAGAGATCACAAACTAGGTCACATACGCCTGTACTGCTGTTCAATAATTGGGCATATAAGTCGTGCGTGGATTAACACTATGTCATTTCTCGTTGCTAAATTCCTTATGTATGCATAACCACAATAACAACGGACTATCCTTATGGATTCTTTTTGTGGCGCCACTAGTCCATCTAGGAATCACACACTATGTCACATACGACCATCCAGCTG
Organism: Siphonodentalium dalli; assembly: GCA_032622095.1. NCBI lineage: Eukaryota > Metazoa > Mollusca > Scaphopoda > Gadilida > Siphonodentaliidae > Siphonodentalium > Siphonodentalium dalli. Next base: position 255,522,297 of record CP136064.1, read on the forward strand.
TCCATATATGGGGCGTAAGCCGTGCGTGGTGTCAAAATAACGAAAAAAAGGTATTGTTTCGTCCCTAAATCGCCTGTGTAGGCATAACCGTAGCAGCTACGAAACCACCATTGTGGCTTATTCTTGTGCAGTCATCATTCAATCTAAAATTCGCAAGCTATGTCACATACACCTGTCCAGCTGTTCGAAAATAGGTCGTAAGTCGTGCGTTGGTTAAACTATGGACTTTTTCGTTCTTAAATTCGCTATGTATGCATAGTCTCAGCAGCTATGGGGATATCATTGTCAATTATGTGAGGCACCATTTCTTTTTTGACAACTTATGTCCGACGTGGAGTCCTATACGCAAAAATATTTAAAGTTTGGCTCAGTAAGGTAATGAATCGTGGGGATGGCTAACCCTAACACTGTCGCCTATGGGAAATATTTAGTTGATTGTAACCTATAGGCAAAAATCGTGTTTTGTGGTATCATCGGATTGTAGGGCAACGAGGTACAGATTTTGGCCACTAATCAAATCAAATCTAAGAGTGATACAATTAGGGACCCAAAGCGTGTCGCAGTGTCCCATAATCTGACAAATTAACCCTTTGCAACAAAATTCAGATTGTATACCAAAAAATGGGTGTTTTGTTAACATGAATTATTTGGAACAGATAGTGCACCTTTAATGCCGAAAGTGGGCAAACGAATCCAGCAGCCTCTCGTCGTATTTAGTGATCCGACTATTCTCGATCTGTTATTGAGAGTGGACCGGAAAATTCTAAGGGACACAGCGAACCCCAGTTTCGAGTCCGAAAAATCGAGGAGGGGGGGGTAATTACAAGTTACAAATTTGTCATTTGCTTCCATGTAATTAAATGTGACTTTTTTGCGTCTTGAAGACTGTTATTACCGGCATCCAGTTACATTGTCAAATCGGCGTTATTATATGTCCCTGTGTGTTTCCCGCGACCAACACAAACGATTTTCGACTCGAAAATCGCGCGTTTTGGGTGTTTATGTTGTTTTCGAAAATATTTATGTCAAGTACACTTCACAGCCATACGACTTCTATTTAAAAATAGCAGGTTGTCATGTAAGACATCAAACAGGAAAAAAGTGGCTAGTGTCCCAACGGAGTGGTGTTTGCTGGGGATTAAAGTGGAACGTAGGTGCTCCGACGAAGTTTTATTTTGCGCCCAATGTCTGGAACAGTGGAGTTAAATACAACCCAATACAGGGAGAAGTGGTGTAGTTCTTGTCTGGAAAGCACGTTTTTATTAATATTATGTTTTCTGTGACAATTTGATATATGTTCAAGCAAAAATCCACACATTTTTGGTTGCGTATAGGCAAAAATCGTGTTTTGTGGTATCGGATTGTAGGGCAACGGGGTACAGATTTTGGCCACCAATCAAATCAAATCAAAGAGTGAACAAAATTAGGGACCCAAAGCGTGTCGCAGCGTCCCATAATCTGACAAATTAACCCGTTGTAACAAAATTCAGATTGTATGCCAAAAAATGGGTGTTTTGTTAAAATGAATTATTTGGAACAGATAGTGCACCTTTAATATCGAAAAGTGCAAACGAGCCCAGCAGCCTCTCGTCGTATTTAGTGATCCGACTATTCTCGATCTGTTATTGGGAGCGGACCGGAAAATTATAGGCAAACAGCGAACCCCAGTTTCGAGTTCGAAAAATCGAGGGGGGGGGGGGGGGTAATTCAAGTTACAAATTTGTCATTTCCTTCCATGTAATGAAATGCGACTTTTTTGCGTCTTGAAGACTGTTATTACCGGCATCCAGTTACATTATAAAATCGGCGTTATTATATGTCCCTGTGTGTTTCCCGCGACCAAAACAAACGATTTTCGACTCGAAAATCACGCTTTTTGGGTGTTTATGTTGTTTTTGAAAATATTTATGTCAAGCAAGTACATTTCACAGCCATACTACTTCTATTTACAAATAGCAGGTTGTCATGTAAGACATAAAACAGGAAAAAAGTGGCTAGTGTCCCAACGGAGTGGTGTCTGCTGGGGATTAAAGTGGAACATAGTTGCATGCTCCGATGAAGTTTTATTTTGCGCCAAATGTCTGGAACAGTGGGGTTAAATACAACCGAATACAGTGAGGAGTGGTGTAGTTCTTGTCTGGAAAGCACGTTTTTATTAATATTATGTTTTCTGTGACAACTTGATATATGTTCAAGCAAAAATCCACACATTTTTGGTTTCGTATATGTTATAAGCAACTAAATACTTGAAATTATACCCCTTGGCATTTGTGTAGGGAAACTCGAGTCAGCATAAAAAAAATACCGGCAGCTGAATGGTGTATAACATATTCGGTTGTTCAAAGAAATTCATAGGCTATGTTAATTCCTCGGTCATTTGTGTGGGATTGTTCGTCAAGCGGCTACAATGGTCGCCAAATTTTGTAGGGGTGGGGGTATTTTTCTATATTGACATTTTGTGCACAAAAGGGGGTAGTTGTGCAAATGTCAATTTATTTCCAGGAATAAGTATGGTGAGGCACCTTTTTTGACAACTTATGTCCGACATGGAGTTCTACACGCAAAAATATTTAAAGTTTGACTCAGTAAGGTAATGCATCGTGGGGATGGCTTAACCCTAACACTGTCGCCTATGGGAAATATTTAGTTGATTGTAACCTATATCGCACCGATAGCGTAGATGGCGCTGTATGGAGTTTGGTCTGTGATACATACGTCATACCGGAAGTAACTCTATATCGACCGCCGTACTCTCATTGGAAAACCCGCCGAATCCGATATATGAGAAGTTTCCACCATGATTCCCACAAAACAATCTATGTGTACCCTGCTATCATCGAATGTCTTTATTGTATGTTTCTTTGTTTGTCATTGCACCTTATACACTCATTTTTGTTATAATTATACTCTAAGGAACGCCTATGTTGATGAGCAACACGTGTATTTTCTGTGCTATTCTTTCAGGGCTGTCGCTGCGATAGAAACAACATGGGGTCACTTCAATGACTTTAGAACAACTCAGCCTTACCATGCATATGGAAGTACCACATAACTGGTTCACACTAAATTTGATTATCTAACAACGACTCATGGGAATTTAGACAGATCTGTGGTACTTTCTACACTTGCTTGAATCGGGGTCAAAATCTCAGACCATTTGTCATATTCATTAAAAACCAAACGATATAAATTTGAACATATCTCTTCACAACCTCGTGGTCACGATACTTCTGCTATCTATCCTTATACTTTTAGGAGGTGATATAAGTGAGAACCCTGGGCCTGATCATAGTACATCTTCTTTGAGTATATTTCATTATAATGTAAGAGGTTTACGACATACGTTAGATAAGATCATACATGCAATTGATGACATTGATATACTTTGCTTCATTGAACGCATCTTGACAGTAATTTCCCTAGCGAATGAATTATGATACCTGATTATTCAGCACCTGTTCGCAGAGACCGAGACCAATATGGCGGGGTGTCTAGTATACTTCGGCAATGGTATTTCATTTAGATATGTCCCTGATTTATGCTTTGATGACGACATTTTGTGGTTTTAAATAAGAGCACCGATAAAGTTTCTCCTTTGCGTTACGTACCGCTCGGATCGGAAATGTCATCCGAATTATTGGAATCTCATAGAGGACAAAATAATGAAGCCCTTGATATTAACACAGCTATCATTTTGACTGGCGATCTTAACTGCGACCTCAATGAAGCAACGGGCCCTCTTCAAAATATCATCAGTAGGTTTAGTCTCATTAATGTAATCAAAGAATCAACTAGAACCAGCCAGACACTACTGGACCCAATTCTAACCACTGATGTTCTGTCAACGGCGAATGCTTCAGTTTTAAGTCTCTGTGTTTCTGACCATATGGCAACATTGATAGAAATATAGACAAAAGAACAATCCAAGCCTCCCATAAAAAGACATGTATGGAATTACTCCAATGCCGAGTTTGATCAAATGAACGAGCTAATAATGAACGTTGAATGGGCAGCTGTTCTAGGTAACGGTGACATCAATGATAGAGTTGCAAATTTTACTCAAACTTTTATGGACATAGCAAAAGTGTGTATTCCTAATCATGTAGCAACGATACGAATGGACAAACCGTGGTTTGACTCGAATCTTCGCAAACAAATACGAAAACGAGATAGATTAAGGAAGTTAGCACTAAAAAACACATCGTTTTGAGTTGGAACAACTACAGTAAAGCGCGAAATAAAACTAATAATATGAAAAAGTTCACAAAAAGTGCACACATGAACAAACTTGATATCAATTTAACACAAGACACTAACCCAAAACATTTCTGGCGTGTAACAAAATAACTACTGAATAATTATTCTCCTGACGCATCAATTCCTGACCTACCGAACCACAGTAGCTCCCAAACTAGCCCTGGACTAATCACCGATGACCGACAAAAAGCCGAATGGCTAAACTCGTTATTTGTGTCAAATAGAGAACTTTCCAATGAACCGGACACCCTGCGCACATTTGAATTTCGCACAAAAAATAGTATTAATTCTATAAAAACCGACGATGCCGATGATCTATCAGTCCTAAAGAATCTTCAGACTAACAAGGCGAATGGTCATGATGGCATTAGCAACATGATGCTGAAGGAAACTCGAACTTCAGTTTGCAAGCCACTTACAATGCTATTGAATTATTCCCTAAAAATTTCAGTATTCCCTTCTGAATGGAAAAAAGCTGATGTAATTCCTATATTCAAAAATGGAGATCGCCATGATGCAAATAATTATAGACCTGTATCACTTCTATGTTGTGTATCCAAGATTCTTGAAAAAAATGTTTTTAAAAGAGTCATCTGCATACGAACAATCTCCTCTACGAACACCAGTCAGGCTTCCTTCAGGACACAGCACTGAGTATCAGTTGTTAGACATATATGATGGCTTAGTATCCGCCGCTGACAAAAAGCTCCTCCAGGGCACAGCACTGAGTATCAGTTGTTAGACATATATGATGGCTTAGTATCCGCCGCCGACAATGAGCTTTTGACATGTAGTGTGTTTTGTGCTATATCAAAAGCATTTGATAAGGTTTGGCACAGATGCTTACTTTTTAAACTGGAAGGACACGGCATAAAAGGAAAATTATTGTCATGGACGATGAGTTATCTATCGAATCGTCTACAGAGGGTCAAAGTCGGTTGTGACCAATCTGGTTATCATCTGTTCGGTTCGTGGGTTCCCCAGGGATCTCTTATAGGCCCATGATGTTTTTAGTCTACGTTAACGATATTGCCGATCGAACCTGTTCTTTAACTGGATTATTTGCCGATGATACATGCATATCGCTCTTATGTGACAACGTAGAAGATTTGCAACTAGTACTAAATCAGGACCTCAATCAATTACCAAAATGGGCACGGACTTGGCTTGTAGATTTCAGTCCAGAGAAAACTAAAGCTTTATTAATAAATAAAGTTCACACGATCAAGTTCACAACCGGAACCCGAACTTCATTTTGGTGACTCTAACTTAGAATATACCCACGCACATAAGCATCTTGGTCTCAATCTCCAAAATAATTTTTCATGGGACGAGCCTATCGCTTCCATATACAAAAAAGCGTCCTCAATATTGTCACAATTAAGAAAACTGAAATGGTTACTCAACAGAAAAACGGTAGAGATTATGTACAAATCATACATACGTCCACTATTGAAGTATGTCGGCCCGGGAAGATATAAACCTTTATGCCGCTCGTATAGCTGCCGGGTGTTCGCGATCAGTCACAAATGAATGTGTATCAACCGAGGTCGGTTGGGATACTCTGTCCAATCGCAGACTCAAAAGGAAAATGACAATTTTCCACAAAAATGTAAACGGACTCGCACCGCAATTATCTTACTGCGAAGTTACCTAAATATGTAGGTCAAATAAGCAGGTATCCTTTCAGAAATTCGTCTGACCGTGTTACAATAAAATCCAGTCCTTCTTACAAAGCAACATTTCTTCCCTCGTGTGTAAATGTCTGGAACTCGATAGACAAGGAAAAACGATACACATCATGTGAACACTTCATAAATAATAACTTCCAAGTACCCACCAATACCTACACCACCCAATTATTTTAATCACGGAACTAAAATTGTAAATTTTATTCAGTGTAGAATGCGATGAAGATGTAATGATTTAAACGACGATAAATACTTTAAGCATATTGCCCGATCGCCTATGTGTGTCTGTGGATACCCGGTCGAAATCCACAACACTTCTTTTTTTAATGTAAACTATACAGTGGTCAACGAGAAATTGTATCTTACTCTCTATCGAAATTTGGTAGCATATCAGTAATAACCATTCTCTTCGGCGACCCATCATACACCCACAAGCAAAATTCATTAATATTCCACGCAACCCAGAAATTCATCCGTGATAGCAATCGTTTCACTTGATGTATATACGTGTCACCCCTTTTGAACCAAATGAATATACTATGTTGTTTTTAAAAAAGATATATATTTATATCAAACACTATCGGAACAACAGCTCCCAATTATGACAGCTCACTAAATGTACATATTTATTTGTAGACATTTACTTTATATATTTTGTTTTTCAATGATTAATTGCCATGATTGAAAATGATATTAATGTACATACTTCAATGGTTGTGTGTTATTGTGGGATAGGAGCAATGACTAAGTGCTATCACATGTGCTCCGATCCCTTTGTGATATAATTGTTTCAATAAAATATGTTTAATCTAAACTATTTTGAGTAGAAGTATAGTATTACTATACTAATATTTGGAGTATATAAAATGTTATTAATATTGTAAAAAAAAATCAAAATACCATGGTATATATTTCTTTGCGCGTGTAGCGCGGTACTGACGTATATCGGTGAACCTTCTGAGTCAACACAAGACTTGCGTACAGTTTGCGTGTTCTTTACAGCGATGATGTTGTCAAAAAGGCATAAAGATAATTGTTCTTTTCATGTGATACAATATCTGCAACTCATTATGTTGGGATATAAGATTCTATGAAACTCGTTTGATGTTTATTCATAACTCGTCTACGACTCGTTGTGAATCAAATTTATCAAACTCGTTTCATAAAATCTTATATCCCAATCCCAACATGATTCGTTGGAGATCCTCCATTTATTACTGATGGGAGAATCCATTTAGTAACGAACGGGTTAAGTAGATAACAAACCTGTGGCAACAGTCCCCAGATAAACAAAACTTGAGTACCGTACCTCTAACAAGCAATTCAACAGTTCTGTGGACGACTCCATTGGCATTAGTGGCGGTGCACTGGTATACACCCGCATATTCTGGTTTAACTTGAGGAATGATAAGCTGGTTACCATCCACAAAGGATCCTCGTGGTAGGACACCATCTATCAAATATCAAATATAACCAGAACGAGCCTCTGGCTCTTTGTTCCGGATCAGTTAAATATCATACATCAGAAAATGAAATTAAATGTCACTGGTCTTCAAAATCATGGCTGTATTTACGGGCATAGCAAAATGAGTCTGTGCCTTTCTTGAAATCTTCCAATGACCCACTTTCGACTACGAAATCAGGTAAACTGTTCCAATGATAAATTACACGATTTGTAAAAAATATATTTCCTGATATCCTTTTTGTATTTTGTCCCTTGTAATTTGAGTTTATGTCCTCTGGTCCTTGTGTGGTCAGCGAATACACAGTAATTACATGGGTCCGTGTTATACATTTCATTCAGGTATTTATAAACCTCGATAAGATCGCCCCTAAATGGTCTATATTTCATTGACATTAAGTTGAGTTTTATGAGGCGATCTCGGTAGTTAAGGTGCTGTATTTCTGTGACCAATTTAGTCGCTCTTCGCTGAACCTTCTCAAGTGCAATACTTTGAATGTTCAAATGTGGGCTCCAAGCAGTGTTGCAGTATTCCAAAACTGGTCTCACCATTGAGGTGTATAAAGAATAAAATGCTGAAATATCCAAGCACGTGAATGTTATTTTGATTACTCCGAGCATTTGATAAGCTTTGTTGCATACTGAATTTACATGTATGTCAAACTTTAGTTTCCTGTCGATGTTCACTCCTAATTCTTTTTCGTACTCGCTCACCAAGATTTCAGGGTTCTCTGCTGTATCCGTCATATTATATATATTGCAGGGGTTATTATATCCAAAGTGAATAACATGTATTTTTGCCGAATTGAATCGTAGCTGCCATTGTAAAGACCATTTACATACGCCATCAATTCTTTCTTGTATGTTGCTTTTGCATGGATTTCCTATCAGCTTGGTGTCATCAGCAAATATTTATCATACTCCAACTGAAGTATATGGCAGATCATCTATAAACAATATAAATAAAATCGGTCCGACAACGTTACCTTGTGGGACTCCACCTGTCACCTGGCTCCATTTAGAATATGCCGAATTTACACGAACCCTTTGTACTCTCCCACTTAAAAATTCCTTAATCCAGCTAAGAACATTGTTTTCAATACCATATGCCTTTAATTTATGAAGCAGTCTTTCATGCGGAACGCTGTCAAATGCCTTTTGAAAATCCATGTAAATGGCATCTACAGGCTCCCCTTGATCTAGTTCGGCAGTGACATGAGACAGGTATTCTATTAACTGTGTTTTACATGACAGCTATTTTCTGAATCCATGTTGACAATTTGTGAACAATGAATACTGCTCCATGTATGATATTATTGACTCGTTGACAAAAGATTCTAAAACTTTGCATAGTATACATGTCAAACTCACGGGCCGATAGTTTCCAGGATCTGATTTGGCGCCTTTTTTAAATAAACTATTCTGGCCCGTGTTCCGCCGTAAGTTCCGTAAAACCAGGAACTTATTTTCGTAATGGATGTTGATTTATTTGCAGTCCAAGGAGTATGTTATCAAGTTGGTGTCAATTTTTCGCGGAACTTCTCGTTTCAAATGTATTGAATTATACACTAAAATCTTAATAAATTAAGCAATTCAGACATACATGCATTTAAACCAAATTGGAAAACAAATGTGACATGTACTAGACTTAAAATACAAAACAACGCCACGTTATTATTGAAAACTTTGCAAATAATTATTGGTGTCTCTCTGAAGAAGATGAAGCTATCTACGAAATGGATAAACAATTCAATATAAAACCAAACATTTCATGCGGCGGTTCTTATTCCAAAGGTGTAATTTTTACAGTACAATCTGAATAAGAATGGCAAACGGATTTCGTAAAATTTGGTCGAGAATCGCGAATGAATCTTTAACTGGATGACAATGTAGCTACTTTACCTGTTTCACAATGTACCCCTTGGAAGCCGACCGCACAGGCACACGTGTAGCCGCTAATGACGTCATTGCATGTGCCGCCATTTTGACAGGGAGCCGACAAACACTCATCTGTGTCTAAAAATAGAGGACGAGCATTTCACAAACTCCAGTTCATGGAATTTTACGGATGAAATCCATTCTCGACAATAGAAATTAAAATGGGATACTCTTGTTTCTTTTAAAATTTTCAATGGAACAATAATATGTGGAATATCCTTTGCAATGGATTGAACTGACAGAATGCCATTTTATATACCACCACACAGTATGCATAATGCGGGGTTTCAAAAGATCAGTGGACCTTTATGATACGGTATCAACTCTAGACCGGGAGTTCCCCTCTACCATTACAAAGCAGTGAGAATAAGTTTATATCCTGCATCTTATAGGCCCATATATGGATGTCTCATTTAAATTGCTTCTTTGTAAATAAAACATTGCATAAAGTGTATCACACAACTACTTCAATAATAGAACATTAATTATGATATTTTGTGATCTCAATATACCCCAGCACATCAAAGATATACATACAGTACAAGACAAGGTAACTATATATATCAGATGACCTAAATACGTGGTGTTGTCAAGCTGAAGCTAACTTATAGTTTTTTTATTTTATTCACAATATAAGGCGTGTTTTATTGTATCAAAAGATACCGGCATCGGAACAGTAAAATTATGGTCGGACATTTACAGGCACAGCAGACTCCTAAACATGTGAGCGCCCATGCGTCTATGTGGTTCTTGTCGGCGCCCGTACGGATATGTGGTTCTTGTCGGCGCCCGTACGCCTATGTGGTTCTTGTCGGCGCCCGTACGGCTATGTGGTTCTTTTGCCAATAGTAAGCGGAGCATTGGCTTAGGAAATTCTGAACAAGTTGTTGTCAAATCTGAGTTGATCTATAAGCGATTTTCAGAGTGTGTTAATTTAAATTGAGGATAATGTAGGTACTTTACCTGTTTCACAATGTTTCCCTTGAAAACCGGCTGCGCAGGAACACGTATATCCGTTAATAACGTCATTGCATGTACCGCCATTTTGGCAGGGAGTCGACGAACACTCGTCTGTGTCTACAAAAATAGAAGTCGTAAGTTCCATAAAACCTGGAACTTATGTTCGTAATGGATGTTGATTTACTTGCATTCCATGGATTATGTTTGCAAGTTGGTGTCATTTTGCGTGGAACTTCTTGTTTCAAAGGTTTCATATTATACACTAAACTCTTAACACGAAGAATTCTGACATGCATGCAATCCGGAATACATATATTTGGAACCAAATTGGAAGACAAATGCGACATGCGCTGTAGACTTATAAATACAAAACAACGCCACTTTGTTATTGAAAACATCACAAATAATTATCGGTGTCCCTCTGAAGAAGATGAAGCTATATATGAAATGGATAAACAATTCAATATAAAACAAAAGAGTGTCTTTCATGCGGCGTTTCTCATGCCAAATGTGTTAATTTTTACATTACATATCTAAACAGAAGACGACGGGTTTCGTGGAATTTGGTCTGGAATCGCGAATGAATCTTTAACTTGAGGCAACTCAATGTACCATACCTGTCTCACAATGTACCCCTTGAAAGCCGACTGCGCAGTCACACGTATATCCGTTAATGACGTCATTGCATGTGCCGCCATTTTGACAGGGAGCCGAAACACACTCATCTGTGTCTAACAATAGAGGACGTAAAATATCACAAGCTGAAGGTCATGGAATTATAACGGATGATACCCATTCTCGACAAAAGAATCTAAAATATGATACTCTTTTGTTTTTTGAAATATTTCCTTGGAACAATATGTCGAACAGTATGTGGAAAATCCATTATATTTATATTATATTACATGACAGCTTTTTTCTGAATCCATGTTGACAATTTGTGAACAATGAATACTGCTCCATGTATGACATTATTGACTCGTTGACAAAAGATTCTAAAACTTTGCATAGTATATATGTCAAACTCACGGGCCGATAGTTTCCAGGATCTGATTTGGCGCCTTTTTTAAATAAACTATTCTGGCCCGTGTTCCGCCGTAAGTTCCGTAAAACCGGGAACTTATTTTCGTAATGGATGTTGATTTATTTGCAGTCCAAGGAGTATGTTATCAAGTTGGTGTCAATTTTTCGCGGAACTTCTCGTTTCAAATGTATTGAATTATACACTAAAATCTTAATAAATTAAGCAATTCAGACATACATGCATTTAAACCAAATTGGAAAACAAATGTGACATGTACTAGACTTAAAATACGAAACAACGCCACGTTAATATTGAAAACTTCGCAAATAATTATTGGTGTCTCTCTGAAGAAGATGAAGCTATCTATGAAATGGATAAACAATTCAATATAAAACCAAACAGTTCATGTGACGGTTCTTATTCCAAAGGTGTAATTTTTACAGTACAATCTGAATAAGAATGGCAAACGGATTTCGTAAAATTTGGTCTAGAATCGCGAATGAATCTTTAACTTGATGACAATGTAGCTACTTTACCTGTTTCACAATGTACCCCTTGGAAGCCGACTGCACAGGCATACGTATAGCCGCTAATGACGTCATTGCATGTGCCGCCATTTTGACAGGGAGCCGACAAACACTCATCTGTTTCTAAAAATAGAGGACGAGCATTTCACAAGCTCCAGTTCATGGAATTATAACGGATGAAATCCATTCTCAACAAAACAAATTAAAATGGGATACTCTTATTTCTTTTAAAATTTTCAATGGGACAATAATATGTGGAATATCCTTTGCAATGGATTGAACTGACATGATGCCATTTTATATACCACCACACAGTATGCATAATGCAGGGTTTCAAAAGATCAGTGGACCTTTATGATACGGTATCAACTCTAGACCGGGAGTTCCCTTCTACCATTACAAAGCAGTGAAAATAAGTTTATGTCCTGCATCTTATAGGCCCATATATGGATGTCTCATTTAAAATGCTTTGTAAATAAAACATTGCATAAAGTGTATCACACAACTACTTCAAAAATAGAACATTAATTATGATCTTTTGTGATCACAATAGACCCCAGCACATCAAAGATATACATACAGTACAAGACAAGGTAACTATATATATCAGATTACCTAAATACATGGTGTTGTCAAGATGAAGCTAACTTATAGTTTTTTATTTTATTCACAATATAAGGCGTGTCTGTGTCTACAAAAATAGAAGTCGTAAGTTCCATAAAACCTGGAACTTATGTTCGTAATGGATGTTGATTTACTTGCATTCCATGGATTATGTTTGCAAGTTGGTGTCATTTTGCGTGGAACTTCTTGTTTCAAAGGTTTAATATTATACACTAAACTCTTAACACGAAGAATTCTGACATGCATGCAATCCGGAATACATATATTTGGAACCAAATTGAAATAATTATCGGTGTCCCTCTGAAGAAGATGAAGCTATATATGAAATGGATAAACAATTCAATATAAAACAAAAGAGTGTCTTTCATGCGGCGTTTCTCATGCCAAATGTGTTAGTTTTTACATTAGAATCTGAACAGAAGACGACGGGTTTCGTAGAATTTGGTCTGGAATCGCGAATGAATCTTTAACTTGAGGCAACTCAATGTACCATACCTGTCTTACAATGTACCCCTTGAAAGCCGACTGCGCAGGCACACGTATATCCGTTAATGGCGTCATTGCATGTGTCGCCATTTTGACAGGGAGCCGAAACACACTCATCTGTGTCTAACAATAGAGGACGTAAAATATCACAAGCTGAAGTTCATGGAATTATAACGGATGAAACCCATTCTCGACAAAAGAATCTAAAATATTATACTCTTGTTTTTGGAATATTTCCTTGGAACAATATGTCGAACAGTATGTGGAAAATCCATTATATTTATATTATATGTTGAAAATCCATTATATTATCGTGACAATCAACCGTGTTATATACCAACACAAAGTATTCATAATGCGTGGGGGTTCAAAAGATCAGTGCCCGTTTCTAACAGGGTATCAACTCTAGACCGGCAGAGACGAGGCGACAAGGGCGGATTTGGGGAGGGGGTTCCAACAACTGATTGAAAATATCCTTGTAGTTTGAATTTCAAACAATTTATTGGGGGGATTTATTGTTTTTGGACCACTATTTGCATATTTTCTTCTTTTGGTGAAACTTTTGGACTATGGTCGGCCTGGTGTGTCCTGGTCTCTTGTCCGTAGTCGTGTGCATTTGTCTGGAATTAGACCACTAGATGTTAGGTTTTATGGAATTTTCAGGTTCATATTTCTGATTATTATCATACCGGGTAAATAACACCATGGTTTATGAATAGGCTAATAGGCCTGAACACTGATATGCAAGGGGTGGAATTGTACAAAACCTTTGCTTGGTCTGATTCAAGTGGGTGCAAATGGCATTATGAAAATTTTGTGTTTTGGTTTGATACAAACGGGGTGCAAATGGAATTATGCATGCAATACCTTATCATTTTTGGTCTGATTCAAGGGGGGTGCAGTTGGAATTATTAAAGGTCGACACACCAACGGCGGAGACTCTCTAGCCACGTCCATGTAGACCGGGGAAGTTCCCTCAGCCCATGAAGAAGCCGGGACAATGGATTTATCTCCTGTATCTTATAGGGCCATATATGGGTGCCTAATTCAAAATGCTTATATTTAGTAGAAACATGACATAAAAGTGTGAAGTTGTGCCTCATTTAAAATGTTTATTTCTCAAAAGTAATGCACGCCATCGCACAACTACGTCATTAATACTGCCAAGACATTACTGGGTGCCTCATTTAAAATGCCTATTTAAAAAAAATGACATACATGTTATCGCACAACTACGTCACTAATATTGTCAAATGGGCGCCTCATTTAAGATGCCTATTTCTCAAACGCCATGCAAGTTATGGCACAACTACGTAATTAATTAAATAAGACACATCCCGTCCTTAAAATGACTACCGGCGGTCACGATATAAAGCGGTAGATACTAAAGAGCGTCCATGTTTTGCCCCAAAAACTGTAGATAATAAAGAGCGTCCACATTTTTGCCCCAAAGCAGTAGATAATAAAGAGCGTCCATGTTTTGCCCCTAAAGCAGTAGATAATAAACAGCGTCCATGTTTTGTCCCAAAGCAGCAGATAATAATTGGCATCCATGTTTTGCCCCCAAAGCAGTAGATATAAAGAGCGTTCATATCCCCCAAAGCAGTGAATAATAAAAAGCGTCCTTGTTTTGCCCCACCCAAAGCAATAGATAATAAAGAGCGCCCATGCCCCCCCCCCCCCCCCCCAAACAGTAGACAATAAACAGCATCCATGTTTTGACCAAAGCTGTGGATATAAAGAGCGTCCATGTCCCCCAAAGCAGTAAATAATAAAAAGCGTCCTTATTTTGCCCCACCCAAAACAATAGATAATAAAGAGCGCCCATGTCCCCCAAAAACAGTAGACAATAAATATCATCCATGTTTTGCCCACAAAGCTGTAGATATAAAGAGCGTCCATGTCCCCCCAAAACAGTAAAGAATAAAAAGCGTCCTTGTTTTGCCCCACCCAAAGCAATAGATAATAAAGAGCGTCCATGATTTTGCCCCCACCCCAAATCAGTAGATACTATAGAGCGTCCATGTTTTGCCCTCCAAAGATGTAGATAGTAAATAACGTCCATGTTTTGCCCCAAAGCAGTAGATAATAAAGAGCGTCCATGTTTTGCCCCCAAAGCAGCATATAATAAACATCCATGTTTTTGCCCCCAAAGCAATAGATAACATATATATCTTTATTTCCTCCATTTCCGAAGATATCAAAATATATAACAACAAGCAGGTTAGCCCGCCACCGGCGGCGTTCGTCAGAAACATGACATTTTTTAAATTATTAAAAACAATTTTAAATGTTTTAATGATTGATTCGTCAATTGAACTGAATGGTCAGAATACAGAACTGAAAACGCGAGGAGACACGATGAGCCCGACGTTGTCCGGGCTATTCAAAAACCAAATGTCAAGTCGATAGCTCCACCCGTTTCCGAGATCTGGTCTGCGCATGCGCGAAGCTGGCGTCGCACGGGCTCGGCGACCCGATAAAATTCGTATCCGGGGCAAGATACATTCACATACCAATTTCAAGTCGATAGCTCCACCCGTTTCCGAGATCTCGTCTGCGCATGCGCTGCACGGGCGTCGCGCGGGCTCGCCAATACGACAACGACGACCACCTGGTCAAACTACACACACGTACCAAGTTTCGTCCCGATCGGTCGAGGTGTTGGTATCTGATGCAAAAGACGAAATTGTGAGTGTTGATTTGTAACCGGGATTTCTGGGAAGTATCCACACTAACTACCCCCTAAGCCCTGACCTAAGTGTCATACATACTATAACAATGATGCTGAACACTTTGAGGCAATTATATTGCAGAAATGTTGTAAGAGTACTATGGCATCCAATAAATCTCCCCGCATAGGAAACCACTCAAAAGTATTTCCCGTATATCTCTCTGCAGATGCTAATAACGTTGAATGGTAAACAAACGCTCTTTATAGTGATTTGACTTGATTAACCACCGCGGTGCCGATTGCGGTGATTTTGATGATTGGGAAGGGAGAAACGGTGCTCTGAGCTTCTCCAAAATGCGACCACGGCGGTGTCCGTGGGATTTCACACTTATATACTAAATTTGAGCTCGATGGGTGCAGTATATACGGAAGTCTCAAAATATATAGTACTAGCCGATGAGCCCGACGTTGTCCGGGCTATTCAAAAACCAAATTTTCAAGTCGATAGCTCCACCCGTTTCCGATATCTGGTCTGGGCATGCGGGAAGCTGGCGTCGCACAGGCTCGGTGACCAGATAAAATTAGTATCCGGGGCAAGATACATTCACATAGCAAATTTCATGTCGATAGCTCCACCCGTTTCCGAGATCTCGTCTGCGCATGCGCGAAGCTGGCGTCGCACGGACTCGGCGACCTGATAAAATTCGTATTCGGGGCAAGATACATTCACATACCAAATTTCAAGTCGATAGCTCCACCCGTTTCCGAGATCTCGTCTGCGCATGCGCTGCACGGGCGTCGCACGGGCTCGCCAATACGACAACGACCACCGCCTGGTCAAACTACACACACGTACCAAGTTTCGTCCCGATCAGTCGAGAATCGTAGATTTGTATTAAGGACAGACAGACAGACAGACAGACAGACAAACAGACAAACAGACAGAGGTCTTCAAAATATATATGAGATAGATTATAGAGACTGATGTCTCAACATTTTCACACAAAACATCCAATTGTTATAATATTTTACATAATTATACAACATGACAAGCATCCATAAACATTCAGCATACAATGACTATATAGTAACATAAATATGCAAGATATCGTTAAATGCATATATAGGTAGCATTAAATTCAATTTACTTTTGCGGCTGACAAAATCCTCGATATACGATATATTCCCCTTATGTCAGCGCTGCTCATACTGTATGTGCCATGTAAATTTGCGACAGTTTTATACTGTTGATGCGTATACACTTATACTTAGACATTCTCGGCTGCTGTTCGGTCAACATATAATTTCCACAGATAAGCACATTTCCTCACAAAAAAGTCAATTAGATAAATTTCAACTTCTGCGGATTCATGTACGAGATCATTACATCTAGATAGAAATGTGCGTGTTTTAGATTTCGTATCGAATGAGTCAAATTTCAGATATACGTCCACGTGAAATTCATTTAGTAGTTCATATTCGATAAGATTCATATCACGATATAACGAGGAGCATTCCACTAATGCATAGGACACTATATCTGTGTATTTTAATCGACAGAGTGAGCAATTTGCTTCTTCGGTTGGTAATATAGACAACAGTCGCGCAACAATTAAATATGACTCCTTGTTTTTTGGGAATTTTCGACAATTTTGCCATAATTGGGACATATGACGACTGGAATGTATGTCATGGAACCGAATAAGCTTATTATCGCTTAATATGTTTTGTGTGCATTCTGCATCGTTTATTTCCGACCAATGTTGTCTGACTTTTAGCTTCCATGTTGTCGGATTTAAAAAGGATCTATGACGAATAAACGCTTCTAGTTCCCCTGTCAACTTATATTTGTCAAAGATAAAAATTATATCGGCCATGAAAATCCCTGAACATTTAATGAGACCCGTCAGATATTGGTGTAATCTCATGAAAAATAATTGTTTGCCGGTTTTGTTGAATTTTAAGTTGCACAAGGAACCAAAAAATAACATTTTAAATTTTCAATTATTGCATTTTTTGGCGACATACCAACCAAACCGCATGATATATTTGTTGATGTTCGTCTATGTAAACCCTGGTAATATTGTATGCAGAATCGATGAGTTTTATCAAGTCGATCAACACAATTTCTATTGAGATCCCATAGTAATTCAGAACCATAAAGACCTTTAGATAAGACTACTGATGAATATAACATCGTAAAGAAAGAGCGTCCATATTTTGACCCACGTCCATTTTGTTACCCCCCCCCCCCCTAAAAGCAGTAGGTAATAAATAGCGTCCATTTCCCCTCAGTATTGGATTATAAAGGGCGTCCATATGCTTGACCTCCACCCCACCCCCAGAGTCAGTGGATAAACAATTCAATATGAAGCAAAACAGTGTCTTTCATGCGGCGTTTCTGATGCCAGATGTGATAGTTTATACAGATGAATCTGAATAACAGACCCAGCTGTGTCTAAAAATAGAGAACGAAAATGACATAATCTCAAGTTCATGGAATTATAACGGATAAAATCCATTCTCAACGAAAGAAATTCAAATAGGATACTCTTGTTTTTTTGTTTTTTTTGGTCCTTGGAACAAAATGTGGAAATCATTTATAATGGACTGAACTGACATGCTACCATGTGATATGCCACCACAAAGTATGCATAATGCCGGAGTTCAAAAGATCAGACTTAGTTTCGAACACGGTATCAACTCTAGACCGGGGTAGTTTCCTCTACCATTAAAAAGTAGGGACAATGTGTTTAACTCCTGCATTTTATAGGCCCATATATGGGTGCATCATTTAAAACACTTATTTCTAAATCAAAAATGGCAACTACGTCACTAATAGTGTCAAATGGATGCCTCATTTAAAATGAGTATTTCTCAAACGTAATGCAAGTTATCGCACAACTGCGTCATTATTACTGCAAAGACAATAGTGGGTGCCTCATTTAAAATTATTGACTAAAAAAATGGCATGCGGGCTATCGCACTAATAGTGTCAAATGGGTGCTCATTTAAAATGCCTATTTTTCAAATGACAAATGAAAAGTTATCGTACAACTACGTAATTATTTCAACAGGACACATTTTACGTCATTTCATATCGGATATCTATGGTTTAATGGTTCTGCTTTTGATTTTGATATTAACGAAAATATATAAGATATGTCACAGTGGTTGTAACGCATGCCCATGGGGGTATCATTCAGGCTCACAAGTCCGATATTGGCAAAACACATACAATCTGTCATATTCCTCATCGATACCCAAAAACAGCCATCTCAATATATATATAATTGTGGCTTATTGGTCACACGCGTGTCCGGTAAGTAGTCATATGGCGAACTTGAATATTCCAGGTACGATATGTCGACTTCGCTTCGGTTGATTTGCTTTATTTTTCAGTCAGATTATTTTACATACAAAATGAATGGTTGTACATGTTGGATACAAAATATAGATAATATTCACCTAACATATATATTCAGGCATACACTCCTGCACTCGCCCACGCTTGCACTCGTACGTACATCAACGGGCATCCAGTGGCTCTAAACAGGCGATCGGGAAATTTTTTATATTGTAATTGAAATCATGATATACAACAGAGAATGATTTGAAGTTTTAATTAACGTTAAACATGTTTGTTTTTTTTTATAATTTATTCAATTTTGTATTACAATTTGTATAGTTACATATGAATTCCCTGAAATAAAAAAAGGGGATTTTAGTAAAACATATATGTTGACATTTATCTATCAATGATCTGCCCTCATGAGAAATGTGTCATATATATTGGGGGCTGAGATCTTTTTATGAGCCAGATCTCCCTTCATATAGTCCACCATCTGTTCCATGCCCCCAATGTGAATTAGTTCACATGGGGAGACTGGACAGAAGCTGGAAGAACGAATGGACATGTTATTTAATTATATTTTTTGTTCATTATACAATGAAAGCAGGTTTTGTTTATTTTGCAAGAACTTTTAGGTGAAAACTGCAGAGGTTGTATATCAAACCGATTTTTTTGGGGTTATCATTTTCATAGGGAAATTTTATGCTGATTACCGGTTTTTGGACGTCAATGTAATAATTTTTGGACACTGTCCCACTTATAATCAAAGTTATTTTTTATAGAAGAATTCCATGTGCAAGGTAATTTCTCCATTTTGTACTCTTTTTGTATAAATTGGATTTCTGCTTTTGTATTTAGTTTGCCTTTGTCACATCTGGTTATGTAAATATACCGTTTAATCAATGGTATCAAGTTATTGATAGAGAGGGTGTGGTCTGTTTTATCTGTGCCGAACATTATCTCTTCTGGCTTAGTTGGGATATTTAATTGTATTCCAGTGCTATGATGGAT
Organism: Siphonodentalium dalli; assembly: GCA_032622095.1. NCBI lineage: Eukaryota > Metazoa > Mollusca > Scaphopoda > Gadilida > Siphonodentaliidae > Siphonodentalium > Siphonodentalium dalli. Next base: position 255,542,303 of record CP136064.1, read on the forward strand.
TTCATATTTATCCATAAGTTTTCCACCAACGGACAGGTAGCTAAGAGGTGACTTGTAGTCTCACTGTCCTGTTTACAGAAGGCACAGAGCTTGGAATTTAGGATTTTACATTTTTCTAAATAGTAATTAGTAACTAGCGAATTGTGATTTATTTGATATTGAAAGGCCAGTAACTTTGGGTATTTTGTAGTTTTAAAGGGTCTCTTATAGATGTCTTGCCATTGTTGGTTTTAAAGGCTATTTTTTAGTATATTGCACCAACCTACTTGGGCACATGGTTTATTTGGAATCAGCTGTGATAGAAATTCATGATACAGGAATTTATTCAGTTCCTCTTTTTGGATTATTTGTTTCATGAGACTATTCTTTTCCATGGTTTCAATTTTGATACCTGAGGCTTTTATTTCTATTCTCCATTTGGAAGGGATTGAGCTTATAACGTTAAACATGTTATTTTCATTTTTTTTCGGTTTAGCACGACACTCAACTGAAGGGTGACTATAATTACTATAATTGAAGAGAGTAAGAGGTAGAACGAAAACATAATTCTTAAAGGAAAATGCGCGATTCTGATGAGTATATACATCAAGAAATGTATGCTTTTTTATTTATATTTATATTTCTCAAATTCTGCAATCTTCATATTATACCGAGCATTGAATTTGTCACATCGATACCTGTATTGGAGGGCTGCTATAAACGGATTGACAGATAGCATGTCTGGGTTAAATTTAGTTCGATATAGGTATTGTTTGACAAACAGCCAAAACAAATTGATGGTATAATTTCCTTCTGTGTTTTGTTTATATGTTTATTGAAGAAACAATCACAGTGAGGAATGTCAAATACAGAATAGTCAATGGCATTGATATGTGTATACAGATATGGCATTCCTCGCGTTCACACATATCTCGTTCTTATTGCACGCACTCTCTTGGCTCACAGCATTCGCTCACCAGTGGTATAAAGTTATATAATACATAAATATATGCATATGCATAGTATATATAGTAAATGTATTATAAATATGTCGGATGTTTCGGATGAACTCAACTCTCAACATAGATGGTATTGTTGAGATGGTGGTAGATCGTATTTGTTTTAACTGACTGCGTGATAATTGATAGGAGTCTCAAAAATTAAAGTAACTTTGTCGATTTTTTATTAAGTCGCCTGTTTGTTTAAAGCTTTTTCTATAAAGAACCAGTTTTTCAAGAATTCTGAAAGTTTCGATTGACATCGTGCTGTATATTTTTCGAAATCGTATCTATATGCCACCTCTTTGAGGTAAACATTAACAGACAAAGTGATTGGTTTAAATTTAGACCGATATATATATTGTTTAATTAGGAGCCAGAGAAAGTTTGTAGTATAGTTTTTACTAATGGGTGGTGTGCCAAGAATCATCGTCATATTTGTGGGATAAAGATTTATATAATTACTTTTTCCCCAATTACAGATATCTCTAATAAATGTCTGCACATGACAACAATCCCAAAAAATGAGGTTGATATCTTCCTTTTCACTTTTACACCCATCACATTTGCCATCTTTTCTTATATTGGATAAGTGTAGAAAGTTATTAGTTGATAATATTCTAGAATTTATTCGGAATTGTAGCCATTGTAGCTTGGTGTCAGCGTCGTGAGAAAGGGTAGTTTATCATATGTAAATATTATACTTCCCATATCACGAAAATGTAATTGCCATTTTGTGCGCGCTTTAGTCGTATTTGAGTATCGTTCAATGTTTTGTAAAAATCTTGTCCTCCCAGCGAATTTTTAAGCAAAGTGCTGAAGTTAGTGGGTAGAATGGGGTAAGAAACTCGAGTTATCTGTTGGCCAAGCTTTTTTGCTGTTAATTTTATCTGCTGCTGTATAGTGTTTACAGTGATGAAGTCTGTGCGTATATTAAATGTCCTATGTATGGCTTCTTGTGAAAGAAAATAACCTTTACTATCTAGCATATCATTTATATACATAATCACTTTTTCGCGCCAAGAAGTGAAGTTTATTACCTTTCCATATTGTTTTATATTTGGATTATTCCACAGCGTACATGTGGATATATTGGAATTGTTCACATTTTGTTGTAACAATTTGACAAATGATAACACAACGTCATGTCAGAACGGATTTGTTAATTTCTTTGCATGTTTCTCTAAATAGCCATGCTCATATGTAAGGATAATGGAATATATGTGAGGGGCATCCATTTGGCGCTCTTTGTTATGAGGCGTCTCACCCAAGTTATTTTCATTGACAGCATAAAATTATTGACATTAACCATTTTCAAGCCACCGTTTTTGTAATCTTGGCATACAACTTTGCATTTCAGTCGATCACGTTTTGAATTCCATAGAAAATTATAAAGCATATTGTCCAATTTTTTCATAAATGTTTTATCGGGATTTGGAAGTGACACGAAAAGGTGTGTTAATTTTGGGAGTATAAGTGATTTTATTACAGTTATTCGACCAATAGGTGTCAGTAATGGGTTTTTCCATGTCTCAATTATTCGTATCACATCAGCAAGTTTTGTATCGTAGTTGAATTTCATTTTGTCAAGATGTGTATCAAAATGAATCCCTAAAAGATATGAGCTATCAAATCTGATACCAAGATCTGAGCATATACCATCTCTACGCCCAGTATAAGAACCTATCCACGATGCCTGACACTTGCTAGGGTTAATTTTCAAACCTGAAAGATTTGCGAATAGTATTAATACATTGTATACTTCCCTTAGACTTTCTTCTCTGCCGATGAGATGAGAGTTGTGTCGTCTGCATACTGTGTGATTTTGCATTCAAAATTGCCGATGTTAATACCTTTGATGCGTTTATTAGGTTTAATCATGATAGCTAAGATTTCTGTGCATATCAGAAAAATATAAGGCGAAATTGGGTCACCCTGCCGACAGCCACGGTTTAGTTGAAAACTCTGAGATATATGTCCATTTATCAGAATAGATGAGTTGATATTTGTGTAGAAAGTATAAATCCATTTTTTTATGTCATCACCAAAGTTAAAAAGGTCAAGGCATTTATTTATAAATTTCCATGATACTGAGTCAAATGCCTTTTCAAAATCTAGCAGGAGCAGAAGACCAGGTTTATCAGCTAATTTTGTCTTATGGATAATATCATAAATTAATCTAGTGTTGTCTCCAATATACCTATTTTTTAAGAAACCAGTTTGTTCATGGCTGATTATATCGGGTAGAACATTTTTCATTCGTTCAGCTATACAAGAAGACGCTGGTTTGTATGTTTTATTTAACAGAGATATCGGACGCCAGTTCTTTAAATGATGTCTCTCTTTATCTTTTTTCGGAAGAAGAGTAATAAGTCCTTGTGTTTGGGTTATGGATAATTCACCAGTATCAAATGCTTCACGAAGGGACTCACAAAGAATTAGACCTAAGATTTGCCAAAATAATTCCAAAACTCATACGGAAATACACCCAGACCGCTGCTCTTATCATTTTGTGATCTTTTCAATACGTTTGTTAGTTCGTTTAGAGTTATTGGCCCTTCTATGCTATTTACAGTATCGTTTGTTAACACTTGATAAGTTTCTTCACTGAGGATAGTGCTAATATAAAAATCGTTTGTGTTTTTAGATGCATATAAAGTACTGTAAAATGTTCTTGCTTCGTTCATTATGTCGGACTGATTATCAATGTTTTTACCAGTGGAATCGGTGAGCATCCATAGATTTTTAGATATGCAATTGCGCTTTTCGAGATTCAAGAAATATTTTGTGGGTTTTTCTCCGTTTTCAATCCACCTGGCTCTAGATCTTATCATTGCCCCCCTCGTATCTTCTTTTCTAATTTCATAGAGCTCAGAGTCTATTTTTTGTAATTTTTCCAATAATTCATCTCTTTCCTTTAAACCTTGGTCCTTGTTATCGACCGTTGTTTCCAATTTAACTTTAGTTTTGTTTAATTCGTCCTCTTTCTTTTTGCGTTCTCTTTTTCTTTTTGCTGCGAAATTTATTGTTTCACCTCTTATATCCAATAAGAGGGTGTCTAAAAATAGGCGTTTACTAATTATACAGGTAACATGACTTGTATTTTCTTGACATATATTCAGTTTATAATCGTATCTTAATTTATTTCTTTCTATTATAGAATGCACTAATACTGCATATTCATTGTCACGAAGTAAGAAGGTGTTAAATTTCCAATAACCTCGACCTCTCACAATTGTATTTAATTTCAATGTGAGTGATATTATGGAATGATCAGAGCGGTATTCCAGTAATATATCGGTTCCTGTGCCAACTAGGCTTAGAAGTGTTCAGATATCATAAAGTAATCTAGTCTAGCCATTTTTATTTGAGATTTGTTCCTCCATGTATATCGTGTTTTGTCTTTGTTGTTAATTCTCCAAGCATCCACCAGTTCGAGTCTGTCTACAAGGTCGCCCACTGCTTCTTTAGCCCGGGGATTGTTAATATGTTTATAATTTAAAGTATCAGCGGACTGATTTTGTATCATATTCCAATCACCACATATTATTATTTGTGTGTTACCCATGTTAATATTCTTAGTTTTCAGCTGTTTGTAAAATTCAGGGTTATCTTCGTTTGGGACATATATGTTAACTAAAGTCATTCTCAATTTGTCTACGGTTACATCGATTATTATAAAGTTTCCAGATTTATCTTTGATAGAATTGTGTATTTGAAAGTCGAGATTCTGGCTAAATAGAATTGCCACACCACGCGATTGCGATGAGAAGGGTGGCAATATTGTTTTGAAACCCCATTCTGAAGAAATGTATCTTTCCATATCTTTTGTGAAATGTGTGTCTTGTAGACAGTATATTGAGGCATTTTGTGCTCGCAAATATCGGAACACGTCGCAGCCTTTCTCTGACTGATTGAGACCTCGGCAATTTGAAGACAGTATCTTTATAGACATAATCGACAACTAGCATTGCAGACTACCGAAACGTCGACATAGAAGTACATAGGAGATCATGTATGTATATTTAGAAAATACAGCACAATAGTATATTACGCCACTGGAATAAGAATCAACCATAAAGCTCATGCATACTGACATACAAAGATACTGAATATATAACAAAAACAAAACAAAATTAAGTGAAATCCGATACGAAACCCCCATGGTTGAGGTTATGAGCGACCGCCCTGGGTCCGGTTCAACATTATGTATGTGTTATTACAGTCACCTGATCCATATTGCTTTGGAGTCATGGAACTACATACGAGAAAGTCGAAGAAAGAAAAAAATTTGTTTTAAAAGAATTGGTTTGAAATGTTGAAAGTATCTTTAAATGTAATTTACTCATGTATTACTTAACTTAAGGACCACTATTATTATTCTATCTTAATTAGATAGGTAAAATTCGGATTCAGGAAAAACATGGATATTCATAAGTTAGGCTGGAGCATACGCGTATCCTATACCTCAATCTCTCTATTTTAAAGTTGTATCAGGGCTAAAATATAAAAATAGAATATCAGAAAAATCGATAATACTGCATTTCATTTGTGACCACGTGGTGCTCTAGATTTTGTTACATTTGATAGACTGAGTAAGTCCTATTGTTATTATAAGTGAGTTGGCTGCTCTCATACCAGACATCGTGCAGACAGTGAATAAGAGGTCAAATTACTGGATTGACCCATATCTTCGGTATTAGTATTTTGGCATTTTGAGTCCGCGTCGACAAGACACTGCTTGGGAAAGTTATGTATGGTGATTGAATTACAATATTTCTTGATCTTCATATTCTATTAAATGGATTTTGAATGGACTGTGTACTGAAGTTAGGTATGTACTGCGTTCTCTTTTTCTTTTTGCTGCGAAATTTATTGTTTCACCTCTTATATCCAATAAGAGGGTGTCTAAAAATAGGCGTTTACTAATTATACAGGTAACATGACTTGTATTTTCTTGACATATATTCAGTTTATAATCGTATCTTAATTTATTTCTTTCTATTATAGAATGCACTAATACTGCATATTCATTGTCACGAAGTAAGAAGGTGTTAAATTTCCAATAACCTCGACCTCTCACAATTGTATTTAATTTCAATGTGAGTGATATTATGGAATGATCAGAGCGGTATTCCAGTAATATATCGGTTCCTGTGCCAACTAGGCTTAGAAGTGTTCAGATATCATAAAGTAATCTAGTCTAGCCATTTTTATTTGAGATTTGTTCCTCCATGTATATCGTGTTTTGTCTTTGTTGTTAATTCTCCAAGCATCCACCAGTTCGAGTCTGTCTACAAGGTCGCCCACTGCTTCTTTAGCCCGGGGATTGTTAATATGTTTATAATTTAAAGTATCAGCGGACTGATTTTGTATCATATTCCAATCACCACATATTATTATTTGTGTGTTACCCATGTTAATATTCTTAGTTTTCAGCTGTTTGTAAAATTCAGGGTTATCTTCGTTTGGGACATATATGTTAACTAAAGTCATTCTCAATTTGTCTACGGTTACATCGATTATTATAAAGTTTCCAGATTTATCTTTGATAGAATTGTGTATTTGAAAGTCGAGATTCTGGCTAAATAGAATTGCCACACCACGCGATTGCGATGAGAAGGGTGGCAATATTGTTTTGAAACCCCATTCTGAAGAAATGTATCTTTCCATATCTTTTGTGAAATGTGTGTCTTGTAGACAGTATATTGAGGCATTTTGTGCTCGCAAATATCGGAACACGTCGCAGCCTTTCTCTGACTGATTGAGACCTCGGCAATTTGAAGACAGTATCTTTATAGACATAATCGACAACTAGCATTGCAGACTACCGAAACGTCGACATAGAAGTACATAGGAGATCATGTATGTATATTTAGAAAATACAGCACAATAGTATATTACGCCACTGGAATAAGAATCAACCATAAAGCTCATGCATACTGACATACAAAGATACTGAATATATAACAAAAACAAAACAAAATTAAGTGAAATCCGATACGAAACCCCCATGGTTGAGGTTATGAGCGACCGCCCTGGGTCCGGTTCAACATTATGTATGTGTTATTACAGTCACCTGATCCATATTGCTTTGGAGTCATGGAACTACATACGAGAAAGTCGAAGAAAGAAAAAAATTTGTTTTAAAAGAATTGGTTTGAAATGTTGAAAGTATCTTTAAATGTAATTTACTCATGTATTACTTAACTTAAGGACCACTATTATTATTCTATCTTAATTAGATAGGTAAAATTCGGATTCAGGAAAAACATGGATATTCATAAGTTAGGCTGGAGCATACGCGTATCCTATACCTCAATCTCTCTATTTTAAAGTTGTATCAGGGCTAAAATATAAAAATAGAATATCAGAAAAATCGATAATACTGCATTTCATTTGTGACCACGTGGTGCTCTAGATTTTGTTACATTTGATAGACTGAGTAAGTCCTATTGTTATTATAAGTGAGTTGGCTGCTCTCATACCAGACATCGTGCAGACAGTGAATAAGAGGTCAAATTACTGGATTGACCCATATCTTCGGTATTAGTATTTTGGCATTTTGAGTCCGCGTCGACAAGACACTGCTTGGGAAAGTTATGTATGGTGATTGAATTACAATATTTCTTGATCTTCATATTCTATTAAATGGATTTTGAATGGACTGTGTACTGAAGTTAGGTATGTACTGGTATTTAATTAACAAACATGCTTATACGAGTGCACATAACTTTTTGGAAAATAATTTCAATCTTGAATATACTATGTGGTATTATACTATCAGACTATAAGTGGTTAAAGTCCAGTCTTGGTCAAGTACCCCCGTGCAAATCCCAGATATAGCTTTATAATGGGTTGTTTAATTGAACCCATCCTATTGAGTGGATATACATTGTGGTCTCCGACACAGGATTTGTTCTTTCAACCATAACATGTGTTGAAATCAGGGTTTTTTACTGTTATATGGTAGAGTGGTTTAGCATATTCATGTCAGTGTTTACAACAATGATATTCAACAGTGGGGGCTGTCCAACTATATAACATTCAATACAGATTCAAAAGATATTTACAAACATATTCATTGTAGATTTTAAGGGTTTATCCCTTGATAATTTCATCAAGATCTGCATCAGTAATAAATTTTACAATTGCACCATTTGTTTTCTTGGCAAATAATTTGCCATTTGTAATCCAAGAATTGAATATTGTTTCTGCTTTGTAGGCTTTCTTGAGCAGTTCATAGTTTCATTGAGTTGCATCCTCAACAATAGTAAAGCCCGACCCTTTCAGTTGTTTCCTGCTGTCTATCACATCCAATTTGGGGCTCCTGGAAGAAAACTTCACTAGAATTGGTCGAGGACCTCGAGGCTTTTGTCCATCCTATCTATTATTCTCCACTTTCCTTCCAATCCTATGAGCTATTGAAATAACTGCTGGGTGGAAATTCAATTTTAATTTGTCGTTAAAGATACACGTGGCCTCTTTAGCACAGTCGTGTCGTGTTTCTCTTCCACTCACCTCTTTGATGCCAAATATCCTCACGCTATCTTTTCTCCCCTGTTCTAGATCATTCAGTTTATATTTATATATTTCCCGCTCTTCATCCCATTCTCTTTGTTTTACTTCACCATGTTTTGCCATTTTTACTTTTTCCTGTTCCATGTTTATGATTTTCTTCTCCATTGTTGAAATTTTCTCATTGAACATATCCATGATCTCAGTTTTGAAAGTACTCACTATTTTCCCGAATTCAACAAGTTGTGAGTTTTGTTCGGTAGAATAGTGCTCATGATTTTGTTTTGAAGAGTCAGATAGGGCATTCACTCGTTGAATAAGTTCTGTTATCTGACTTGGGATATTTCCAAGAATCGGCGATGGGGGTTCATTCTCTGGTGTGTTGTTTATTAAGTCTTCCATTGTTAATTGTTTTTTTTTGGGAAGGATTAAGACTATCATCGCTATTTAATGTTGAATTTTGTGAATCGTTTTTAGCGTTCTTCTTTCTTTTCTTTGGCTTCGGCATTTGTTATTGTTTTGATTTTTTTGTTTACGAAAATCCAATATGGCTGCCACAGGGCGGTCACTTCAGTAGATTACTTACTGACAAAAGTCATTAGATTACAGTTCAATGCCATCCGGAAATACTTCTAGCTTCATATCTATTGCACCGACGATCTTTTATCTGTCGAAGATTTCCTTTGTTTACCGCGATCTTAGTTTAATATTATCAAATTATTCATTTTCTCAGAGCAATTTTTTTGCGGCATTTTAGCTGTAACTGCGCACCGGAAGTTCTCTAATTTCCTTCTGCTGGTGGAGAGCCTAGAATAATTATTTGTTTCGAAATTTTTATATTAAAGTTATTTTTGGTTGACCAATCGTTAAGATCATCTCGGAATTGTTGTCCGCATGCGCAGTCGCTAAATATATGTGAGATGTTCTCATTATTATTTTTGCATCGATTACTCTGGTCATCATATCTTACCTTTATTATTTTAATAAATCTAATAGTTGATAATATCCGAGAAGTAATCCTAAACTGTAACCACTGAAGCTTTGTATCAGGCGTCGTGCAGAAAGGTGGGCGGCCGAAAGTTGTCCAGTCTATTTCTGGCTCCCCAATTTCAATTGTCCATTTGCTATGGGGCTTGGGAGGAAATTTCTTAGCATTAAAATTTTTATAGAAGTCTTGCCCACCCTTTGAATTTCGCAAAAGTAGAACCATATTGCTGGGTTGTACGGGATTAGTACAACGAATTAAGATTTTCGTAAATTTTGTGGCTAATAAATTAATTTGTCTGCGAATTCAGTGTGAAGCGTTCAGTGTGAAGTCAGTGTATACATTAAAAGACGCGTAAAGACTTTCATGTGTGTGGAATTTACCATTTGCATGTATCAAGTCATTGATAAAAAGTATGCCATGTCTTGTCCGTATAGCAAAGTTGATCATTTTGTCGTGCAACTTTATGTTTGGATGATTCCATAGGACCCATGTACATATATTCCCGTTTGACTTCTCGCTGAAATAGATCCATGCTGTGAGTATATCAAGCCACAATAGATTTAATATATTTTTTGGAGTAGTTTCGCAAGTACATCTGTAATTAAAAAGAAATAGTGAGTCATCGGCAATAGGGAGATCAGTTAAAGTGATCCATTTCGAGTTCATTGATACAATACTTCTAACCTAATTAATTTCATTGACATTATAAAGTTTCTTATATCTACTATTTTGAAATCGCCATGTTGATAGTCTTGACATATGAGCTTTCTTTTTATTCTGTCCCTATTCGAGTTCCAAAGCAATTTGTAAAGAAGTGATTCAAGTTGTTTAATAAATGCGTTTCCATGATCTGGTAATGCAATGAATAGGTGGGTAAGTTTAGTTAGCATAAGAGATTTGATCACTGGTATTCTTCCGATTGGTCTTAATAGTCTATGTTCCATGTTTCGATCATACGGTTTATGGCTACTAATTTTGGTATCATAGCTGTGACTCATCTTGCCTAGGTCTGTATTGAACTGTATACCCAATAAATCGAAGATAGGAGAAAAGTTTAGATTTAGATCTGGACAAATATAATCCTTCCGACATACGTATGATCCTATCCGCGACGCCTGATATTTGCTAGGGTTGATTCGCAAGCCAGATATGTTTGCAAAGAAGTTTAGTACTGTATAAGCCTCTCGTAAACTATTTTCACTACAATCTAAGATGAGTGTCGTGTCGTCTGCGTACTGTGTTATTTTGTACTCATGATTGCCGAGGGTTATTCCTGCCATATTTCCATTTTGTTTCACCAAGAGAGATAACATGTCTGCACATATAAAAAATATATACGGTGAGGCAGGGTCACCTTGTCGACAGCCTCGGGAAAGACTGAAACTCCTTGATATGTGGCCATTTATCAGAATTGAGCAATTAATATTGTTGCAAAAATCGTAATCCATCTCTTTAATGATTCACCAAAATTGAACATATCGAAACATTTCATAATGAATTTCCATGATACGGAATCAAATGCTTTTTTCAAAATCTACTAAAAGTAAGAGACCCGGTTTGTTTTGCAATTTACTTCTGAATATAATATCATAAACCAATTTAGTGTTATCGCCTATGTATCGGCCTTTGGGGAATCCGCTTTGATCTTCGCTAATTGTGTGAGGCAGAAGTCGCTCTGTTATACATGACGACGCTAGCTTGTATGAAACATTTAATAAAGTGATCGGCCTCCAGTTTTTAAGAAGGTGTCGTTCCTTGTCCTTTTTTTGGGGATAATTGTTATCAGGCCTTGTTTTTGTGTCATAGAAAGCTCACCATCCATGAGGGATTCATTTAGTGATTCACACAGGAGTTGACCCAGGTGAGACCAGAAATATTTCCAGGACTCATAAGGATAGCCATCTAAGCCGGTAGAGTGTCCGTTTTTTATATTTGTTAGTGCCATCGTTAGTTCATCTAAAGTTATCGAGCCTTCTATACTTTGTGATGACTCGGGCGATAGTCACGTCTTGAATATTCACCTTGATCCAATATTGATTTGTAATCACAGTCTATTGTTTTTTTGACGAGTACAAGGTTTGGTAGAATTTTCGTGTTTCATTTAAAATTTCTTATCGGTTTGTTAACTTTTTTCCGTTTGAATCTTCCAAGAGTGCCAGGGTTTTTTATTTGTAGTTTCGTTTTACTAAATTCAGGAAGTATTTCGTAGGTTTTTCTCCATGCTCAATCCACTTTGCTTTCGATCTCATCGTGTGCCAAGACGGGGTACATATAACGCTCAGACAATCAAAACGATTTGATTATTTAATAACAAACAAGTCAATGGTATTTCTTCGTCCGCATCTGGCTGCTCTAGTTGTGTTCGTCTTCCTGACGTCTGCTCGGGATGGGGTCTTCTCGCGTTCTCGTAAGTTGGGCGTGTATCCTCGTCGTCTGCGTGGTTGATATCCAGTTGAGTTCGTCGGCCTGTCGTCTTTTCCGCTTCTTCGTTGGTACATCGGGGTAGCGTACTAGCGTTGTTAGAAATACAAGATTGTAATGTTTACCTTGTATTCCTATCCATGTTTCCGTCCTGAGTTCCTAGCTGTCTTCTTGGCATCTCTGCGTAAGTCGTACGGGTACTAGTGTCGACGGGAGGAAGTCCCAGAGCATTATGATTTCTCTATGAAAACCCGGGAATTCAAAATTGAAAGCTATACATGGACAATAATTATTGCAATTCTGCATTCATATCAGATTCACATCAATTCATTTGACTAAGATACAGGGAGAGGGTATATTTTTTTAAGATTTGAAAGTAAGATATTATTACTGTTGAGAAATTGACTCAGTGCATTGAATTTTCAAAACTTTCCCCGGTGATACCTTTCAACCCGTCTCTAACATGGAACGAGTGATACACAATACCCACTCCCAAAACACTTCGGCATAATCAAGATTTGATTTTTAATCTCGTACCATCAAACTTGTGAATCAGCGCTGATTCTCGTAAAAATGGATTCATTTTAAGGCCTGGTTGAGGCCTGTGTGTGGGACTTAGTATAAAAAATAAAAACATTTGCCTCCCATCAATATTCAGCCCTGAAGTGAAAATTATCTATTTTTGGTTGATCAGCACTGATCTTAGATCCCATGCCTGTGAATTGCACCCACCAATGTTATTTGGTGCCAGGATTTACTTACGACACCATTCTTCGTCAGACCTATCTGGAGAGTCAGTATAACCATCGCATCGTAGAGCTTTATCGATGCACTGCCCAGATTTACATTGTAAATCACTGTCCGTGCAAAAATTTCTTGGTGATGTTGTCGAAGAATGATCACTTGTTAGAATGCTACTCGATTTGAAATCAGTAACTTTCTTCAAGCTGTGATCAATTTATGTCAATTACGCATTCAAATTGTCATTCAAATGTTCGCGAATGCCAATTTTTTTACAATTTTGATAAATATGCAAATGAATAAATATTAGGCAAATTTTTTCTTCAGAAGATGTACATTGATAGAAAGTTAATGTTGATTTAATTTTTTCCACATTTAACAGCATTTAAAATAAAAAAAAATCTGCGCCAGACCCAGAATTGAGACCTTTTTGTAACATACATAACACTGATATGACACTGATATGTTTATTTCCAATGATCATAGCTCACGTAAATATTTCTGCTTATACAAATGATCCCTATTTTAGTTTTTCATCCTCTCAATCTAACCTCATTATACAATGGTCTCAAAACTGAAATAAATTATTATTCACAAGAGACTATAAAATTCATTGAATACACAAGAGTAAATCGGATATAATGTTTATTAAATAAAAGTTATTTCTATAACTAAGATCAATTATTATGAAAAGCAAAGGAAATATCTCTCACTAGAGACAACATTCAACAGAAACGTAAATATTTATCAAATAAAAGCTCAGATATCGTCAGTGCATATATTAATGCACAACAATGTTGAGGTTGATTGATTGATTGGGGTTTATCATCACGTTAGCAAAAACGCCATATCACGACAATATTGAGGAAGTCTAACATTCACTCAATTAACTAATGAAGGACTGTAACTCTGTAAAAATACATGGACCTGGCCGGTTTTCAAACTCGATCAAGATATTGCCGAGCAAATCTCATATCACATCAACAGAATCAGTTGAATTTGTTCAAGTTATTAAACTTCATGAAAATAAACTAATTAAGGGTTGTAACTCCACTCACAATACGCAGACGGACCTCGCCGGCTTTTGGACTTGACCAAGAGTGTTTAGCAAGTTTCATATATCGAATATCAATAAAATCTGTTGATATTCTTATTGTTATCATGCTAAAGCTTAAAAATTAACGCAAATGAACTCAAAAAGCGCTGTAACTAGCCGGGTTTCAAACTCGAAGAACATATTGTTGAGCAATATGTAGATTCCCACCCCAGAATCAACTTTGCCAAACTATTTTTCATAATCCAGTAATTTAAAGGCACGTGCGACCTTAATTGTCGAAAATATTCATATTTGTTCCAAACATCGTAAACAGAAAAACAATAAAACGCATACAGTTCCGTTCATATATACCATGACCATCGCGTAAACAGCATGTTATCATAAAGACCTACTATATTTTACCCAAGCAAGAGCCTGATTGTGTTACAGAAGACAGCACAATGCTACTGGCTAATCACACACAAATGGCATAAACGCTCTTTATTAGTTCCATATCAGGTATTCACCAACAAAGAACGCTCTTTATGTTTACCATCATAATATAAACAAACACCAGAAAAGTAACTTTTTACGCTTTTGTTTACATAACAATGGTCAAACATATGACCATAACATACTGTTTATGCGATATTTCTTATTTGTATACGGACAAAGTCTATCTACATTTTGATGTAGTTTCTGTTTGTGGCGGTTTTGGACGGGTGGAGATATTTTCACAGGATACCCACCGCCAAGGCCAACCGTGTCTTTAATAATACACTATCAGAGAAGAATTAGATCGAATTCTTTTGTGTTTGCCATTTTCTAACTGGATTGATGTCATATGCTGACAAAACTTTTGGAAACTTTACTGAAATTACTAAGTGGATATCAATAAAACTCAGTAAATTTCTATAATTCGTGCTTGGAAAAGGCCACGGCAATTATCAATGCTGTGATAAATTTAATGCCATCATGTGGAATCTATAATACTACAGCATTAAATTTGCCATGGGACATTTTTCCTAATATCGAGGGCATTATAATTAGCAATCTTACATGTAAATTCCAGAATGTCATCATTATTCAACTGTAGCCTAGCAGAAATAGTATGGTAATACGACTTATCAAATAAAGCAGAGACAATATTGACAGATAGCAATAAGACACTTACGACAGTCGGCTTCATCTGATCCATCAGAACAATCGGCTACCCCATTGCATCGGAACCCCTCAATTAGACATTGGCCGTTTATACAGGTGAACTCATTCTCTGTGCAAGTTCTCACTACAAGGGAGGTAACATTAAACTATCCATCTATCTATGAAGGAAGGAATTCTACCAACAATCATCTGACATGCATAATCTCAGCGAACGACAACCAAGTCTGCAAATAGTCTCTGTCATTTGCATAATGAGGTCCCCAGAGGGTGAATTTAGTGACATATCACCAATTTCACCTTCTGGGAACCTCATTCTGCTGAGGCCTCAACTGCTATGGAAGGCCTAGGATCAGACTAAAGTTCCACAGTTGACGTTGGTGATATTCACCTCGATTATGCAATTTATCTTCTGCAACTTAGGGGATATAGAAACTTCCCAGAAAAGGAAACGTATCTAAAAACAATGTTACTTTGAGACTATAGCTACATCGCAGACGATGAGCTATAAGCAGAGTCATATCCCCAGATGGATAAATTAGTAATGCTAGCCCGATGTTCGCGATAGCAACTTTAAATTCATGCTCTCGGAACCTCATTCTGCAAATGACAGACACACTATTTGCAAGCTTAACGATAACCAATTTTAAAGCTTGATTTGACATCTCAATGTGCCATTCCATTCATAACATGGCCATTTTGATAAGATATGATAGTTTTTTCATGTACATATGGAGTAATGAACTGAGGCAATGTCTCTGCCTAATATAATATATGTATATGCCAGTAATCGAATGGATACAGCATGCATTCAGATGAAGTGCATTGTGCTGTTATAATAATGGTTGGTCCATTCTGTATTATCCAGTGAATACATGTGCAGACTGAAACTCAGCTCAACCCTTGATGAACGGGCTACCTGTTATGGATGTCCCAGCAGCCAAGGTGGTTAGGTCGTAGATAACATCATCGTTGTCTAGGCCAGATGAGGTTGGCGGGGCTTTGATCACCGACATGGTGAACTTTGGGACTGATCAACCTTCATCTGAGTTGCGGGACATCACGATGTGCCATTCCAATTGGTACAAGGACAGTTCATTAAGTAAATAACATTGAAGCAAATGAACATTCATACTGACCTAGGGCCTCCATAATCTTAGGACGGAATTATATCAACAATCAACATGCATAGTCTGAGAAAATCAACATATGGCCTTGGTCAATTAAGAGGTACTGTACACAAAATCCAGCCATTTATGGGACAATCTCCTTTTATACTCAACAGAATATATGCAACAAATGAATGAATTTGAGCCATACGCTCGTGTGCTCTATGAACACTTCAAACAACATGGTAATTATAATGAAAATGAATTTATGGCTCCAGTCATAAATTCATTTTCCTTATAATTACCATGTTGTATGCATCGTTCGTAGAGCACACGAGTGTCCATGGCTCAAACTCATTCATGCGCTGCATATATTCTGTTGAGTATAAAAGGAGACGATCCCATAAATGGCCGGATTTAAAAGTATACAGCACCCCTTTAATAACATGTATAGCGTCAACCGTCACATTTGCATTTTGGTGGGAAATAGCAATGCATTTGATTAAATATTGGCACAATGTTCAGTTTCATTGAAGTCTCCCCCGTGAAAACTCAGATAGGAATATTTACTATTATTCCTTAATAGCATGCTTCATTTGCATAAAATGAATGTCAACAAGATTAGTGGTAACATTTATGTTATTATCGTTACATTATCAATATGTATAAAAGAGTAGGACCTGTCTGTCCGGAGTTTTCTCAAAGACCCCTGGACCGATTTCAACCAAATTTGGGGTGGTGACTCAGACTACCCTAGTGGAGGTTATAACGGCATTATTTTTTTATTTTTTTTATCTAAAAACAAAATTTATTAAATAAGTTTTTTTTAAACATAACAATTTAAATCAGCTCACTAGTTTTCAGAATCCAATAAGTCAAATATGAACCTATGTGAATATTTAGGTCCAAATGTGCGCTTAGAGCACACATGGGCGCAGGCACATCTGACACTGAATAAAGGCTCCCGACGAGAACCTGTTTCAGTTAGTACTTTATGAGTAACTTCAGAACCATGTTAGAATAATTAGTAATGAATAATCACTGCATTTACATTTAATTTTCAGATTCAAGGTTGACGCTAAACAGAAATATACTTAACCATGGCCTAAAGAAATGGAATAGAAAGCATCAGCACCATTGTACTCAACACATTTCTGGATGCCTGCATAAGAACTCACATGGACAGATCTCCAAGCTTTCATCTGACCGATCGGAACAGTCAATGTATCCATCACAAATCAGTCTGTCATCAATACAGGACAGGTCCTTACACTGGAAGTCTCCATATTTGCACGGTGAAACTGAAACATTTATGAAAGGTGTCAAGCATTATTTTTGAAGAAACGTCAGAAAAACATAAAATTATATAGAGATAGAGTTCAGTTACCTGTAACCTTCAGAGTGTTAGTTGTATGGGGCCTGGTTCATTCAACTTCGTAACAGCACAATTCTGAGATGGAGACCGTAGTTTAATTATAAACCAGGGCGGAACATCGGTATAATGCGACCACCTCAGTTCAATTTCAACTGGGAATACTCTTTTGATTATATAAATTATTTCTGTTATCAAATTACGTCTTATAATGCAAATATTAGTGTAATTCACTCTCCGAAGTTTATGCCACGATCTTTACAATGCGATGGATAAACACTCTTCCGTTCAAATTGTATGGAGAATGTTTAATCCACGCTGCGAAGATTAATCAACAGTAGGAACGTTTAATCAACAGGTGTAAAATTTAAACAGATGACTTTATTTATATAGTAAGATAGGCGATCGTGGTATACATTAAAACAAACTTCTTCCATATAGTTTCAATAAAGTTAATGATGAAGATATAACCATAAAGTTAGAGGACAAAATTATAATAAATAGGAGTTAAGTATAGCGCGATTTTTATTTAATGGTTTATATATATATCTTTATTTCCTCCAGCTAGGAGAGTATGCTTTACAAAATACATGTTACAAAGAAAAGTAAATAGTAATTCCCGCCACCCTGAAACACAAGCGCTCATCAAAACAATCACACACAGGCACACAATAAATAAATACATAAATAAATAAAAACAATCACACACAGGCACACAATAAATAAATAAATACATAAATAAATAAATCGATAATAAAAAAACAAAACAAGCACACAAAAACATGACAATAAATACAGATATATGTCAACCGTAGCATAAAGCTACACGTTCACTAACAGACCCCTTCCCCACGGCGACATGGCAAAACAGAAAGCATGTTGCAGACGACTCGGGACAGTGCTTTCGTCACTTATATCGACCGAAAGTTAATTGTGGAAACAGTATATCTTTGCAAATTTTAAAGATCAACATATTTCATAATTTGTATTGGAATTAGCACATAATTTCAGGGTACGGGAGGTCCAGAGCATGAATCCTGCTTACCGCATCGCTGCGTTTTAACGATAACAGAACACTTGAATGTGCATATAACTACTGAACGTGTAATAACCGTTTAGTTGGCGCATGTTATTAGACGTTCAGTTTTTTAAAAAGAGAACATAATTGATATTGTTGTTAATTAGCGAAAATATTACTTTCAATGAACATGAGAGTTAATGTAAGTCAGACAATCTTTTGTCGGCGTTCCGGACGCTAAGCTCCATTTAAACCACATATCATGTGTTGCCTTAAGAAAAAATCTCATAAGAGAAAGCTCCTAATAATGCTCTGACAGAGATTCTACAGGGATAACAAACAGAAATAAAATAAATTGATCTTCTAATAACATAGAGTCGACGGAAATAAAGGTATTTACATGGAATTTGTCGATCAAGTCATACCAGAAACAAAGTCTATCTAAGAAGCAGAAATAAAGCCCAATGTGCGCCGTTCTGTCAGTGTAAGAGGCGCCACACACGTGACAAGAATCTTCATCAGCAAATAATTGTGAACACAAAAGTTTTGCCGCTACATAAAAGTTGCCTTTTCCCGACGGAAATTTCTTACAGGCTTTCCATATATATGAATATATGACATTTACAAGGAAGAATTGGCTGAATGGAATCTCCAAAAAGATATATCTTTCTCAGTTCTGGAAGACCAAGAAAGTTCCCAAATTAAGTCACTCTGTCTGACAAAACTTTTCCACAAACACTTGTCCGGGCATGCCCCAGAAGAGAGATGCGCATAAACGTGTTCACGAAGGCCCCACTTGTGTAGTAACCGGAACAAATCCGAGAAGAATGCGTTCCTGTTGACAACTTGAGGACATGTCACATATTAAAGTAGTGGCCAGGTCCACCCAGATAATCACTCCGTCTCTATTTTCCACTTGAACATACGAAGTATCCGAAATAAACTGTTCGATGAAATCGACGACCATGATATATTATGTTTCACCGAAACCCACATAGACGCAACATTTCCAACAACGAACATACAGCTCGAAGGGTTCTCTGATCCAGTAAGACATGACGGTTCGAGCTACGGGGGAGGTATTGCCGTTTATTTCGCAAATCACCTGATCTTCGAACGTATGCCCTCTCTCGAATTCGATGACTCAGTCCTTTGGTTCAAACTGAGGTGCAGATCTTCAAACTATCTTTTATGTGTGTCATATCGCTCTGACCAATTCTGCCACGAGCGATACTGGGAACTACTTGATCAGTCTATAGCGGATGCACTAGATCTTAATATACCCATGGTTGTAACTGGCGACTTTAATTCTAATGCCTTGGACCCATCCTCAAAAATCAATGAAATAACCTCTTACTATAGCCTTCGGGACATGATTAAAACTCCAACCAGAGTTACATCGACAACATCGACACTTCTCGACCCCATCATAGTGAACAGCACTGTCACATCATGTGAATCAGAAGTGATTGACTTCGGCAGATCTATCTCAGATCACTATGCGGTAATAGCATATTTGAAATACGAGTATAGCAGTAATGGTCCATATTCTCGATTGGTCAGAAACTACGAAAAAGGCAATTATGAACAAGCAATGGAACTCATCCGCGACCCAGAATGGTTACGCTCAATTGAAATAACTCCTGATATTGACACAGCGACTGAAATTTTTACTTCGAAATTCCTTGAAATTATGGATCAAACTGTTGCTCAATCTAAAATATTGATCAGGCCCAAAGACAAACATTGGTTCACATCAGAATTACGATCGATGATTCGAAGAAGAGTCAGGATACGTAAGATTGCGATAAAATCCAAAAAGGACATAGACTGGGCGAAATTCAAAAAAGTTCGAAACACGGTCAACAATATGAAAAAGTACGCAAGGGCCCAATACGAGGAACATCTCCAGAATACTGTCAAAGACCAACCTTCCCCAAAATATTTTTGGCATAGCATCAACGAAATTATGCAAAACAAACATAAAGACGCTATCCCCCCTCTCATCGATTATGATGGCAATCTTGAAACTGACGATCAAACCAAAGCATCGATGCTTAATAATGCCTTCATTGCTAACTCATTCCTCGACGATTCATCTTGCAATCTACCGGTGTTCACACAAAAATGTAATGATACGATAACTGAAATTGACTTCACTCTTGACGACATCACTTCGGCAATTGCGAGTATGAAACCAAACAAAGCGTCAGGCCATGACGGCATCACAGTTAGAATGCTACAGAAAACAAGCCCAGCTATTGCCATCCCTCTCAGAATTCTATTTAAGAAATCTCTTGAATCGTGCGCATTTCCTAATAAATGGAAACAAGCAAATGTCATTCCTATTTATAAGAAAAACGACAGATCCAACTGCAAAAACTATCGCCCAATATCTCTACTTCCATGCGTCAGCAAGCTCTTGGAGAAAATAGTACTGAAATATTTATCCGCTTATTTCAGTAAGAACAATATACTATTCCAATACCAATCAGGATTTGTATCAGGCCACAGCACCACTTTTCAGCTACTTGAGATATACCACACCCTGTGCCAGGCACTCGATGAGAAGTTAAATACGTCTGCAAATTTCTGCGATATTTCCAAAGCATTTGAGAGAGTCTGGCACAGGGGGTTGTTATTCAAGTTGGAGCAAAACGGAGTAACCGGGAATATACACAAATGGATACACAGTTATCTCTCTAATAGATCACAGCGCGTTCAAATAGGAATTACATTATCTGACTATCAGACGATATCGGCAGATGTTCCACAAGGATTTATCCTCGGACCCTTTCTATTTTTGACTTACATTAACGACCTCGCAACAACGATCCAATCACTCACTCGAATGTACGCGGATGATACTTGCTTCTTTGCTGCACAAACATCACCCGATGATTGTGCTCGCGAACTATATGATGACCTTGAAAGAGTGAATCGGTGGTCAAAACAATGGATGGTAACCTTTAATGCAGAAAAAACAAAGTCTATGGTATTTTCACCGACCCCCTCTGACGATTCCCTCGATTTAGATCTCGATAACGATGCGATTCAACAAGTAACTCTTCACACCCATCTTGGCGTTTCTATCCAATCAAATCTACATTGGGACACCCAAATAAATACTATTTGCAAAAGAGTTGCCAGCAGATTGTCACAACTCAGGAAAATTAAATTCCAAGTAAACCGACAGACGATCGAGATAATGTTCAAAACATATATACTCCCAATAATGGAATATGGTGACATAATTTGGGATAACGCCCCTGACTGCCTACTCCAAATGCTCGACCGTCTATATATCGACGGCGGTAGAATAATAACTGGCCTGACCCGATCTGCCTCAGAAGCGAGAGTACTGGGTGAACTTGGATGGCCTCCCCTCAACGAAAGACGTAAATTACATAAAACGCGCATGTGGCATAAACTATTGGACAATAAGGCCCCTCCCTACATAACGAAACTTTTGCCTCTTACCGTTGGGGAATCATGTAGATACCCAATTTACGGTACGTCAACTATTCCACGAACACAACTCACTTTAAATCAAGTTTCATCCCAACTATGATTGCTGAATGGAATGTATCGTGCAAAATAACAACTGATGCAAAAAAACTCACAGACCCCACATCAGAACCAACTAAGGACGAAATACTTGCTAATATGTATAAAAATTTACGCATTGAAGAGACATCAATAAGACCCCCTTCTTACTACAATGTCGGGCGGAGAACATCAAATATTTTGCAATGTAGGCTCCGAAACAACTGCAGTGATCTCAACTTCGATAAATTTAAAAATTACATATCCTCAAGCCCGTGTTGCACCTGCGGTAACCAATGTGAAGACGCAAGCCATTTTTTCTTCGAATGTCCTTTCTACACAGAAGCCAGGAACCGTATGTGGACACGACTAGATGAGCATAAAGTGGTCATCACCAGTATTATAGATATTCTCTTTGGCATACCCGAAATTAGCGACACCTGAACAGGCGATTATTCGAGACAGTACAATCATTCATCATTTCCACAGACCGATTTCAGTAATCATTATTCCATTGACTCCGCCCTCTGCCACTGCCATGGCCACAACTACAACCTACATGTTTTTGATTGGGAGCCGGTCCCCCTATGTATACATAGCCGATCACATGGGACACCGTCTCCCACACAAATAACAACAAAACTTTCATTCCTGCAAAACCATCGACTTGAACTCATCAGCAGCTGAACGCCAGGGGAGAGGAGCTTCACTAAGTTTCGTAACTTGTGATCCGATCCCCTGTGCACCCAAAATATCATCCATATATTCTGTTGTAAATTATTCCATGTATTTGTGGGTCACAATAAATATGTTCAAACATTGAAGTAGTCTGTACAGGAAGATCTCCTTCACGGACTTCCCCCGGGTAAGATGACATAATGAGCAATACAAAGAAAGCTTTCTGTATTTAATATCTCGCTCAATAGGAAAACATCCCAAAAGACCTAGAACCATATCGGTACGCTTACGCATCGGCAAGCCTTGAATGTGCTTTAACACAGACGGTGTGACTTTTCCAGACGTTCCATGTCAGTTGAAGTCAGAAAACTAATAGATGTCACGCCACCAGAATACAAGCCTGAATGTGAAAGCATAAAATATGTTGAACGTAACTTTGAACAAATATTCTCCCCAAATTTTGTTCGGAATGCATGCTTCTCAAGTGGAATCCCCAGATGCGTGACATGATCACATTCAATGATTGTCCGGCCATTAAGTTTCCAAGATATGTTTGTTGTAAGCGCAGTGTTATGGGACTCATTAAATACGCATATTACTGTTTTTGCAGGATTGTACCTATACCTCCAAAAGTTCCTTTAGTTGACACAGATATCAATCAGTGACTGCAGACCGTAAGACGTAAGTGAAAAAAGTGCCATGTCGTCAGCATTGGTGGGTGAAGAACAATTGATGTTGGATAGCTTAAAATCAACGTTCGATTTCCCTATCCTGTATAATAAATCATCTATGAAGATAGTATAACATATTGGCGATAACGTTCTTCCTTGTCGAGTTCCCTGCACCATCGGGATCCAGCGGGATGTGCAGTTGTTATATGTTAGACAACACGAGATGCCAGACAAAAGTTGATGGATTAATCTGAAAATTTTCCCTCAATGTTGTAGCTTGTATAATTACCATCTACCCAAACAGTATCGAACGCCTTCCATACGTCACGAAAACAGGCATATAGTTTGCTCTGCCTCTCCAATGTGTAGAAGATACTCTCAGATACCACGAAGGAAGTCATAAGACAACTGACACCCGACTGAAACCCGGAATGCGTCTCCAAAAGTGATGGTGCGAAATTCTCGATCCTGGATAACAAGAGCAGTTCAAAGTGTTTATATATTGATGGTAACAGAGTTATGGCCCTATAACTGTCGAAAAAATCCTATGGTTCGGGGTGACCTTTGTACAAAGAAAAAATTAAACAACGCTTTGCGAGAGTCGGGATATGCTAAAATTTAATAAAAGCATTGTATAATTTTACAAGTGAGCAAGCTAGTGTTTCGCCACCATATATGATATGTTCATAGTTTGTGATATCGAAACTGGCAGCTGTTTTGTGATTCAATTTACAATAAAGGCCTGAGGTAGAGACAGTTAAAAATTTATCAACTGGGCTAAAATCAGATTGTGATAGTAGACTACATAAGCAATGTTTCACAAATTGAAAATGCTCATCGGTGAAATTTGAATGAAAAATATTTTCGTAATAAGTAGTCCAACTGTTTACAATCGCAGGTGTTTCTCTAAGGATTTCACCATTTTAACGAAAAACATTTCTTGACAGCGTACCATGGTCCTTGCGCTTCGCGTTAAAAGGACTAAAAAGTGTGTCTTGATCGCTGTCAGCGCATTGATCAATGTCCTCGTTGAACTTGTCCATATACCGTTTCGATGCTTTGCGAAACTCGCGTTTAAATGAACATTTCGATGCTTTGTAGGCAGCATAAAAGCCAGAAGCTATCCATCGAATTCTGTGATACTATCATTATGCAAATTGTATAGCTCTTTTGTCCAATAACTGTTTTTATGGAGATGTAACCGTGAGGTAAGTGGTCATAACTTGTGTAAATGTATTTAAATCGAAAAGTGTATCGTGACAAAACCAGCCCAAAATATCCCATAGCACCCTTGGCAAAAGTTAACAGGAACAATTGAAATCCGATGATTTATTAAGTCAATCCTGCGCGAATCCAAATGCGCCCAAAACATTACGCGTTCGTCTTTCCAACCCCAAATGACGTATAGATTTTGTTATGAGCTTGCAGTTATTAGGTGTTTCGCATTCACCGAGAAATAATTGCAACTAGCCACGTGGGCGCCGACCAATCAGAATGCTGGATTTTCTGATGACAACACTTAGTATGTAAATATAACGGTTTGAATGATTTGTGTGGAACAGTTTTGTCAGCAGAAAAACGAATAGCACACACAATGTACATAGAGATGTCCAAACGGAGTAAAAGTGCTTTATGGTTTGATACATTTGACATGTCGTCGTCTGAAACTTCACATTGGAGAACTAAGTGAGTGTCCGACTCACTCACGACAAGGTGGTCGATAATGGAGCTAGCGTAATTCATTGCTAGGTTACATCACTGCCAGCTAATTTGTTGTTCGTTGAAACACTATCAATTGATTTCAAAAATCTTTTCAGGAGGGAGCCGCGGGCATGACGCCTCTGCACGCTAGCGTTAAAATCCCCCATGAAAACTATCTTACCATGAACATTATAAATATCCCATATAGATTTGAGTAATTCCATGTACTTTTCAAATTCAGCATAAGAGTGATTCATTGATGGTAGTTAAACTTGAATGACATAGACATATCTTGTGCCTGTACGAAGTTGTATGCCAATTACACGGTCATCGCCAATGTCGAGCTGCGAAACTGATTCGCTGCATTTGTCTCTCTTTCAAAACAATTTTTATTTCATGGTTTATAGCTTACTATACTTTTATAGATATAATTAATTAACTAAAATGTGTTTTCTTGTTTGAATCATATGCGGGCTACATTTGTTTTAAACGGCTATTTAAAGAAATCTCATTCAAAAACATATTTTATGATTTTATCCATGGTCAATAATCCCAGAAAAAAGACGCAATCAAATAATATTGAAACTACGGCTTCATAGAACACAATGGTTGAACTGTGCATAAATGGAAATATTAACTACCTTATAGCTCATAAACATTATGGCAAAGATGCGCCAAAACAGTCACTGCAGTTAATTTGTCTATAACAAATACGCTGTTTTCTGACTATTTGGATATCAAATTTATGAAAATAACTTATATTTTGGAACGATTATTTGTTATTCCATTTGGAACACTTCATCGGAGTGTTTCACATCACTTAACGACTGTAATCTAGCGACATGGACACCGGTGCCAGAGACAAGGGGCTGTCTGGTACTAATCAATGCACAGAATGTATACTTAGTATGGCTTCAGTGAATATTCCCACTATGGTAATCCAATATAAGGCTGCTAGACCACACATCCCCAACTAAATTAGCTTTATTCGACCAGCGCTTTTCTTTTTTTAGAAATGAATTAAGTTATCAATGGGAAACCAAGATTATCAGCAAATTCTAAGTCGACAAGGAACATGATTGGTGCACCGCACCCATATTAGAAGTTGGTCTGTATTCTCATGTAGGTAATCCACACACAAAATTTGAAAAGAATTGGATAACTATAATCTAAAGTTATCAACCGAAAACAAAAATAATTGGCAAATTTTAAGTCGACAAGAACCATAACTCTGGTAAAAATGGACGAACCTCATCCATGTTCGAACTTGACCTGTGCTTCTAACAAATAAGCTAACAAACCAAATATTATTTAATTTCATTAATTACTGCTGAACCATGATTATGAGTTGGACATGCAGCCCGAGGTTTGCGTAGCGATCCTGTCCTATTCTCACACATCGTACTTACTGCATTTCATTTCATCACTTCCATCAGGACAATCTCTTGTGCCGTCACACTTTCGTGACGAGTGGAGACAAATTATCTGTCATGTACAGTGAAACTACCCGTTCTAC
Organism: Siphonodentalium dalli; assembly: GCA_032622095.1. Lineage (NCBI taxonomy): Eukaryota > Metazoa > Mollusca > Scaphopoda > Gadilida > Siphonodentaliidae > Siphonodentalium > Siphonodentalium dalli. The sequence continues at coordinate 255,568,756 of CP136064.1, forward strand.
ACACAAATGCTATCATTAACAAGGTTAGCAAAGCAAACACACTATTAAAAAAAAATCGCAAAAAGATATTAGATGGTTTGACCTGGGAAAACTGACTGACAGCGGGTGGGTAAATACTCCTGCTTCGGGTGGACGTTGTTCGTTATCTGTTTTACGATGAGAAACAAACATATTCCAATATCATATACGTGAAAATGACTTTCCCATTCAGTCCCTTCCGGGTTGGCGATACCACGTACACGTGGGTGATTATGCTAAATATTAATTTCTGGAAAGAACCAGGCTAAGGTATTATTGTTTCATATTATTTTGATTTATTTACTAATTTTTGGCGGGCGTGTCCCAAAAAGTAGACATGAAAAAGATAAAATACCAGTACAGAGGATGGATGGGGTGGGTGATCAGGTAGCGGAAATTTAAATTTTAAACCATGCTGCAATTTTTTCCAAGACTCCCCCTACCACATACCCCCGCTAATTTTGTCATTTCGCCACAGGTAGAGTTCGTGTGAGAACAGTTCGTTACCTGTGTATCCATATATTAGTACGTCACACAAGATATAATTAAAGCCACGGATTGCCTTCGCGTGGGTAATGCTGTTAAAATAGTCGCATCCATTAACACCGCCATAAACAGAAAGAATATTAAAATCTAGATTTATGTTGAGAGTGTGGGGTACGCAAAACACTCAACACCTGGGAGAACCCACTAATTCAACTTTCGTTAGAATTGCCACCATATTGTTTACAACATACCGATATAGCCATCGAAAATCCTCGCCACTCAAGATTTCGGTGTTGAATGGTCACAGCGAATCACCCTCCTAATAAATCTCCACGGTGTTGAGTATTTTGCTTATTGCTCACTATTTCGCTGTGAATCAGTCTCCCTCCAAAAAAATCGCCTCGGTGTTGAGTGTTTTGCTTATCGACACACTTTACGTTCTGTATATAAACAAATGCTCGGCTCACACAAAGTGTATTTTGTGGTAATATCGCATTCATACTATCATTATACTTTTCTATTAGTATATGTTTGATGAAAATGAATGGGTAACTTTTAGTTGTATAATACATCATACAACCAAGGCCAATTGTGCCTTTAACGAACACACGTGTGATCATAGTACCTGTCATCTTGTCTCCAAATGAAATGCACGAAACATGAACGCATTCAGTTAGACTATTACTGTCATAAGTGCTAGTCCGGAAACAATATCAAATGGTTATTGGCAACATTGCGACGCATGAACGCTGAAATGTTGCTTCACAGACTTTTATGTTATTTCGGTATGACCCACATCGATCGCATTGATTCCCTTTGACAGTCGCCGGTTCTAATCGCACGCGGGTCCACAGATGGGAATATACCCTTCGTCGAGGCATTGTAGCAAGATCAGCTGACTATAGTCATGGTACCGGCGGGGGGGGGGGGTCATCTTACTATAGACTTTGTAGCTGCGGGGGCAGCTGACTATAGATTTTGTATCGATAGGGGTAGCTTACCGTGGGCTTGTTATCGGCCAGGGGTCAGCTGACCGTAGGCTTAGTGCCGGCGGGAGCAGCTGACTATATGTTTAGTACCTGAGGAGGGCAGCTGACTATATGACTGGTACGGGCGGGGGAGGCTGACTTTATATATATATATATATATATATATATATATATATATATATATATATATATATATATATGGGGGAGGCTGACTCTATATATATATATATATATATATATATATATATATATAATAAATATATATATATATATATATATATATATATACTAGCAGGTGGACCCGACTTCGTCCGGGCTGTTTCCCCTCTGCTTTTCGGCGAATTGTGCGATTTGGCCTTGAATTGTCCATTTTGAAAGTCAAGGTCAGGTGGGGTCACGATTTGACCCGTCCAAAACACTGCCCGGGCAAAAGTACCCGACAAAAGTACCCGTCGAAATCCATCCGGTTTTACCAGATTTGACCTTGAATTGATCATTTTGAAGGTCAAGGTCAGGTCGGGGTCACGATTTTACCCGTCCAAAACACTCAGTGGACAAAAGTAACCCTACGTATCAAATTTCATCGAAATCCCATAAAAATTCGCGATTTGACTTTGAATTGACCCGATTTCAAGGTCAAGGTCACGTCGCACGGGCAAATGAATAGGCTTACGACATTCCCCATACGAAAGTATCCATAGACACTAATTTTCATCGAAATCCGGCGATACTCGGGCGTTTGACCTTGAAATGACCCAATTTCAAGACCAAGGTCACCTCACATGGGCAAATTAATAGGCCTATGCCACTCCCCGGCCGTAAGTATCCCCACATACCAAATTTCATCAAAATCGGCTCGGCCGTTCTCGAGTCCATCGCAAACAGACAGACAAACACCCGACCCGACTTCGTCCGGGCTGTTTTCCCTCTGTTTTTCGCCGAATTGCGCGATTTGACCTTGAATTGATCATTTTGAAGGTCAAGGTCAGGTCGGTGTCACGATTTGACCCGTCCAAAACACTCCTCGGACAAAAGTACCCAACAGAAATATGTCCGCTTTTACCCGATTTGATCTTGAATTGACGACCCGACTTCGTCCGTGCTGTTTCCCCTCTGCTTTTCGGCGAATTGCGCGATTTGACCTTGAATTGTCCATTTTGAAGGTCAGGTGGGGTCACGATTTGACCCGTCCAAAACATTCTTCAGATAAAAGTAACCATAGGTATTAAATTTCGTCAAAATCCCGTAAAAATTCGCGATTTGACCTTGAATTCACAATTGTGAAGGTCAATGTCAGGTCGGGGTAACGATTTGACCCGCCCAAAAGACCCGTCCATAAGTACCTCTGCGTATCAAATTTCATCGAAATCCGTCCCGTTTTACCCGATTTGACCTTGAATTGACATTTTTGAAGGTCAAGGTCATGTCGGGGTCACGATTTGAACCGTCCAAAACACTCCCTGGAAAAAATTACCACTAACTATCAAATTTCGTCAAAATCCGTCTGGCAGTTTTCCAACACCAACACCAACACCCCAAAAATGGTGGAAATCGGCCCAGCGGATACCGGGAGATCGGCCCAGCGGATACCGAGATACCCTATGTATCAAATTTCGTCCGTAAAAATCCGCCAGTTTTACCCGATTTGATTTCCACTCAAGTAGATAAACGCGCCTCATATACACACGCTCATTAATTATCAAGCTTTAAACTAATCGAGTTAACATAGTTATACGTAGTAAATCAAAACATTGTATAAGTCACATGCGACCGTCACCATAGCAATGAAGAAACTATGTAACATAGTTAAACGTAGTGATTCAAACCTGTGTAAACTTTGTCGGATCAAACGCTCTTAATAAACGCTCTTTATTAGTTATTTAATAAATTATTTAACTCGCAGAAATGTTCCATTAATTCCGTAAGTCTCAGAGTCTTGCAGATTTTCAGTCCAAATTTCCATATTTATAGAAATCCGGGTATCAGTTTTTTTTATAAATCATATAAACAGTCATAGACAACGGTGTTGTTGTTGGCATTCAGGGAATGGGGACACAGACAATTCTCACATTGCCGTAAAGATAAATTAGCATTGTGTGTATTTAGTCAATTTTAACTAATTATAACTAATTATTTTCTCGCCGTCAAAGTTCAACAATGTCGATGTTGTTGGCTTTGACGGCACTGGAAGATTCATACATGGAAGCCATTTCAGCTAAATGGATTCTTGGATGAGATTCCAGACCATAAAGATGATGATAATTTAGCGAACTTTTAACCGCGGGGTAACTGTACACGACTTGGCACTATGCGTGGTGTGGAAAATAATAGCATATAAAAAAAATAATCTTTCGACAATAGACCTAAGAATATCAGCTGTAACAAAAGTTATATATAAGAAATTGTAAATGATATATTTTGGGATAGATACACGATTCTTAATAGCCTGCAAATTGACAATTTATATTGTAAATGTTATAATTTTGGGATACATACACGATTCGTAATTGCCTACAAATTGACAATATCTCTTACGTTCGTCGACGACGTATGAATATAGAGTTATCCTCCCTGCATCGGGTGACAATCACGCCGGATCCCGATATATGAGTTTTGAAGGTCAAGGTCACGTCGCACGGGCAAATTAATATGCCTATGCCACTCCCCGGCCGAAAGTAACCCCACATACCAAGTTTCATCGAAATCGGGTCGGCTGTTTTCGAGTTCATCGCGAACACACACACACACACACACTCACACACACAGATTTCCCAAAATATATATATACTAGAAGGTGGACCCGACTTCGTCCGGGCTGTTTCCCCTCTGCTTTTCTGCGAATTGCGCGATTTGACCTTGAATTGTCCATTTTGAAGGTCAAAGTCAGGTGGGGTCACGATTTGACCCGTCCAAAACACTGCCCGAACAAAAATACCCGACAAAATTACCGTCGAAATCCATCTGGTTTTACCCGATTTGACCTTGAATTGATGATTTTGAAGGTCAAGGTCAGGTCGCACGGGCAAATGAATAGGCTTATGAGACTCCCCATACGAAAGTATCCATAGACACTAATTTTCATCGAAATCCCGTGATATTCGGGCGTTTGACCTTGAAATGACCAGATTTCAAGGTCAATGTCACGTCGCACGGACAAATTAATATGCCTATGGCAGTCCCCGGCCGAAAATATCCCCACATACCAAGTTTCATCAAAATCGGCTCGGCCGTTTTCGAGTTCATCGCGATCACACACACATACACCCCCCCCCCCCCCCCACACACACACACAGATCTTCCAAAATATATAATAGACTAGCCGATGAGCCCGACGTTGTCCGGGCTATTCAAAAACCAAATTTCAAGTCGATAGCTCTACCCAGCCCGACGTTGTCCGGGCTATTCAAAAACCAAATTTCAAGTCGATATCTCTACCCGTTTCCGAGATCTGGTCTGCGCATGCGCGAAGCTGGCGTCGCACGGGCTCGGCGACCCGATAAAATTCGTATCCGGGGCAAGATACATTCACATACCAAATTTCAAGTCGATAGCTCCATCCGTTTCCGAGATCTGGTCTGCGCATTCGCGAAGCTGGCGTCGCACGGGCTCGGCGACCCGATGAGCCCGACGTTGTCCGGGCTATTCAAAAACCAAATTTCAAGTCGATAGCTCTACCCAACCCGACGTTGTCCGGGCTATTCAAAAACCAAATTTCAAGTCGATAGCTCTACCCGTTTCCGAAATCTGGTCTGCGCGAAGCTGGTGTCGCACGGGCTCGGCGACCCGATAAAATTCGTATCCGGGGCAAGATACATTCACATACCAAATTTCAAGTCGATAGCTCCACCCGTTTCCGAGATCTCGTCTGCGCATGCGCGAAGCTGGCGTCGCACGGGCTCGGCGACCCGATAAAATTCGTATTCGGGGCAAGATACATTCACATACCAAATTTCAAGTCGATAGCTCCACCCGTTTCCGAGATCTCGTCTGCGCATGCGCGAAGCTTGCGTCGCACGGGCTCGGCGACCCGATAAAATTCGTATCCGGGGCAAGATACATTCACGTACCAAATTTCAAGTCGATAGCTCCACCCGTTTCCGAGATCTCGTCTGCGCATGCGCGAAGCGGGCGCCGCACGGGCTCGCCAATACGACAACGACGACCGCCTGGTCAAACTACACGCACGTACCAAGTTTCGTCCCGATCGGTCGAGAAACGTAGATTTGTATTAATGACAGACAGACAAACAAACAGACAGACAGACAGAGGTCTTCAAAATATATATGAGACTATCCGATGAGCCCGACGTCGTCCGGGCTATTCAAAACCAAATTTCAAGTCCGGGCTATTCAAAAACCAAATTTCAAGTCGATAGCTCTACCCGTTACCGAGATCTGGTCTGCGCATGCGCGAAGCTGGCGTCGCACGGGCTCGGCGACCCGATAAAATTCGTATCCGGGGCAAGATACATTCACACACCAAATTTCAAGTCGATAGCTCTACCCGTTTCCGAGATCTGGTTTGCGCATGCGCGAAGCTGGCGTCGCACGGGCTCGGCGACCCGATAAAATTCGTATCCGGGGCAAGATACATTCACATACCAAATTTCAAGTCGATAGCTCCATCCGTTTCCGAGATCTGGTCTGCGCATGCGCGAAGCTGGCGTCGCACGGGCTCGGCGACCCGATGAACCCGACGTTGTCCGGGCTATTCAAAAACCAAATTTCAAGTCGATAGCTCTACCCAACCCGACGTTGTCCGGGCTATTCAAAAACCAAATTTCAAGTCGATAGCTCTACCCGTTTCCGAAATCTGGTCTGCGCGAAGCTGGTGTCGCACGGGCTCGGCGACCCGATAAAATTAGTATCCGGGGCAAGATACATTCACATACCAAATTTCAAGTCGATAGCTCCACCCGTTTCCGAGATCTCGTCTGCGCATGCGCGAAGCTTGCGTCGCACGGGCTCGGCGACCCGATAAAATTCGTATCCGGGGCAAGATACATTCACGTACCAAATTTCAAGTCGATAGCTCCACCCGTTTCCGAGATCTCATCTGCGCATGCGCTGCACGGGCGCCGCACGGGCTTGCCAATACGACAACGACGACCGCCTGGTCAAACTACACGCACGTACCAAGTTTCGTCCCGATCGGTCGAGAATCGTAGATTTGTATTAATCACAGACAGACAAACAAACAGACAGACAGACAGAGGTCTTCAAAATATATATGAGACTATCCGATGAGCCCGACGTCGTCCGGGCTATTCAAAAACCAAATTTCACGTCCGGGCTATTCAAAAACAAAATTTCAAGTCGATAGCTCTACCCGTTACCGAGATCTGGTCTGCGCATGCGCGAAGCTGGCGTCGCACGGGCTCGGCGACCCGATAAAATTCGTATCCGGGGCAAGATACATTCACACACCAAATTTCAAGTCGATAGCTCCACCCGTTTCCGAGATCTCGTCTGCGCATGCGCGAAGCTGGCGTCGCATGGGCTCGGCGACCCGATAAAATTCGTATCCGGGGCAAGATACATTCACACACCAAATTTCAAGTCGATAGCTCCACCCGTTTCCGAGATCTCGTCTGCGCATGCGCTGCACGGGCGTCGCACGGGCTCGCCAATACGACAACGACCACCGCCTGGTCAAACTACACACACGTACCAAGTTTCGTCCCGATCGGTCGAGAATCGTAGATTTGTATTAATGACAGACAAACAAACAGACAGACAGACAGAGGTCTTCAAAATATATATGAGACTAGCCGATGAGCCCGACGTTGTCCGGGCTATTCATCCGGGCTATTCAAAAACCAAATTTCGATCGCTCTACCCGTTTCCGAGATCTGGTCTGCGCATGCGCGAAGCTGGCGTCGCACGGGCTCGGCGACCCGATAAAATTCTTATCCGGGGCAAGATACATTCACATACCAAATTTCAAGTCGATAGCTCCACCCGTTTCCGAGATCTCGTCTGCGCATGCGCGAAGCTGACGTCGCACGGGCTCGGTGACCCGATAAAATTCGTATCCGGGGCAAGATACATTCACATACCAAATATCAAGTCGATAGCTCCACCCGTTTCCGAGATCTCGTCTGCGCATGCGCGAAGCGGGCGCCGCACGGGCTCGCCAATACGACAACGTTCACCGCCTGGTCAAACTACACTCACGTACCAAGTTTCGTCCCGATCGGTCGAGAATCGTAGATTTGTATTAATGACAGACAGACAGACAGACAGACAGACAGACAGACAGACAGACAAACAAACAAACAAACAGAGGTCTTCAAAATATATATGAGATATATATATATATATATATATATATATATATATATATATATATATATATAGCGGCTAGGAGTTAATTGACTGTCGGCTTGGTACCGGCGCGGCTTGGCAGCTGAATATAGGTTTGGTACCGGCGGGGGGGGGGGGGGGCAGCCGACTATAGGCTTAGTATCGGCGGGGTGTAAGAAAAGTTAGTTACCTGTAGATGCATATATCCACACTCCGCACAAGATCGTATTAACAAACACCATAGCCCCTGCCATCTTATCTTCTAATTATGCAGTTGCAATAAAGCACGCGGGCGTGTTCGGTAAAACTATTAGAGTTACAAGTGCTATCCGGAAACTGGCATCAAGTGATATTATCCAATGGTATTGAAGGATCGACTTTGATGTCAGATGGCTAGACCAGGAAGAAGTAAGCAGAACACTACACGGAATTTGGAGTTTACTTGCATTTATACGTCAAGTAGTTTCCATTACATGTCCAGATTTACGGCATATACGGATCACGTCATTCCATAAATTTGAAATTTTCGTGGGATTTATGTGGGATTTACGAAAAAGTATTCTTCCACATTTAGTCATTTCGACATGTTTAATCTACGTTTCAACACTCAACTTCATAAGTTCATCATCTCTTTAAAGAGTAAACATTTTGAAGCCGAGATTCTAATTTCATGGAACACCGTAAACAATCGAGACATATGAAAATCCCATAAGCTAAAACAAATTGTGTAGAGATACTTATGTGTGATTTGATTGACTGATTAGTTGATTAACGTCGTTTCAGCCACCGGGCCATCTCCCGATTAAGAACATAATCAGTAGTCAAAAACTAAAGCCAAAGCCAAGCAACTGTTCGTGTGAAAAGCAGGCAGTGTAGCATACTAAAACTATGTCGTGGACATAAAAAAAAAAACACACAGGAGAAAATGTTTCCTCTTGGAATATAAATTCAAGAATTAACTAATGTGCAAACAGTATATGACGCATACAATTAGTACAAGAATACGCATCAAACTTTTAATTAAATTATGTTAAAAGTATAGTAGTTTCTAACGTCGGATTTGGCATTACAAGATATTTGATGAATCTGGCGTGACCCTTTATCAATGCGTCAAAGTTGACCGTCGGTTGGTGACACTGAGGGGGATCCTTCAACAAACTTCAACCCACATAATTACTGTCTGTCATGTTAATCGTTTCTCTTGAACCTTTGCAAGCTCAAATATCAGACCTCTGTTTTGATTGTCAAAACCTTTCGTATGTGGTAGCAACTGTCTGAACTTGAGTAGATTGTTTTGGGGCAACTATCGCGATGTCGGTATATGTATCCATAGCCTATGATTCAGGTTCAGACACAGAAGCGACATCGGTCTCGTTAACTTGAGTTGCTATGGTGAGAAACTGATGACGTATGTTTGAATATGTTTGTATGCTGGCATCAAGACACATTTTTTTTTTGAAATGGTATCTGAGTATGTGACCAGTAGAATTAATTGTCGAACACCAACTTAACACCAACTTAACATCTATATATAATAAATGTATCTCAGCCTTACATCTTTGAATAATGAATCCATAGTCCAATATGGGGCATGAACGATCCATTGCACCATGTGAACATTAACGACCCATTGCACCATGTGTACATTAACGGTTTTTTCATACAATCCTTATGATCAGAAATCGAACAGCATGAACGCTTTTCTTTTACAATTTACCTGACCATAAACATGCACATGGCAATTAAAACATCGCAATGGATTTGGAACACATTATTGAGCATGTTATTGAACAATAATTAGTTATTTTGTTTACCCTGTGCCAATGCATTCTCTTATATATGCGAGTCGACCATATAGGTCGCCTCGCATATATAAGAGAATGCATTGGCTTAACAATGTTTTTTAAATAAATATTTCTTACAATTTTTAGGACATAAAATCAAAAAAACACCTATTACCCCGCAGGGAGCCCCACACATATATAGAAGCACATAGAAGAGTGTCGTCTGCTCATGTTTGTCTGGGGCTCTGTATGGGTGAAATTATAAAATTGTGCTTAAATATATCTTTATATAATCGACCGTCAATGTAGTCGATGTTCGCATCGATTGAATGTCAAAAGATAACTGTTCAAATAAATGTCCATAAACTGTCTTTGGAAATCTGCGTACTTCTGCAACTCCCTGTGAAGCCAACTCAGCCAATATATTGAAAAGAAACAGCTATATCGCGGGTTCCTAACACAGCTCTGCTACTATTCAGTGTACTGTGAGAGTCCGATTGAACTTTCTTTGAACATTCAATCAGGCGATAGCCACTTATTGGCCCAGTTCTGATTGGTTTGAAATAGTTCAAATGTCGAGCAATGCTTTGTAGCGTTTTACCAAAGAATAAATACAGAAGGTCTCTTGACATTTGGATCAAAGCCAAGTACTGAGGATATACCGCACCCATTGGAACTTTGTGAGTCATCACTCCGACGACCAATACATTGTTGTTTTGTCTTGAGTTTCAACTGAAAAGCAAATAATCGACAACTATCCCAGCAGCCGTCTCGGATAATCCTTCGAATTATGGTCCGGCCAAAGACTGGCAGAAGCAGTGACCCGTTTAGCCACTGAATATTGCAGCATCCCGGTACCTCATGCAGTGCGACAGGCATGAGAAATACTACAGTGAAACTTTAACAATCATCAAGACGAAATTCAAAGAGACATGACACGACCAAAACAACAGACATGAAAAACAGAATACATGACTGCATAGATCATGCAAAACAATACAACAGATAACAGAAATGTAATTTGAAACACTGTAGAGAGGCGTGACTTTCCGATTGATTGAGCCGGATCAACTTAACTACCCGTCTTGAGATATAGGACCATATATGATCATGAGCTGAGTCGTATCCGCAAGTCGATGCCTCACGTTATTCCTGCGACTGCCCTAGTGCCATTAAGATTCATACACTCATTCATACATTCTACAACCGGGCCCATGCTTTGAATGATTGGAGGACCACTTGAAAGAAGACTACTTCAAGGTAAGATACTACATGATGATATAGCAATTAATGAATGGGTAATTGTATTAGACCTGATCATGGCGTTCTGAGTTTCCTTGATAACAGACCGAGGCATATAGATGTATATATTGTAGCAGTCATATTCCCAGCGGTCAAGTGTTTTATTCGGTGAGCCTCTAGCTGTGCATGCTGTCTGAACGCAGGGAATGGTAAAATACATGTGAGCCGGTATTCCACAAAGCGAAAGAAGTTTGAGTTTTGAAATGAAGAACTGCATATTTCTACGCTGACACCAATCGACTACTATGTCAATTGTAGAATAAGGTTCAACGAAATCGTCAACAAGTAAAATTAATGCTCAGTCGAATTAGCTCCCGATTTGACGCGAAACTTCAGGTAACGTGCCAACAGTCGAACTGTGCATCGGTGCACAAACGTATTAGACATATGCAGCACACGGTGCGCTATTTCTGACGGCGGCCATCTTTGACGACATTTTTAGAAAGAAATAAATGCATCACAAGTGATGGATTTCCGAACGATCCATAGAGGGCGGCAATGAAGAAAAGCCCAAAAAATACCCTTGAACTGCCTGACTTTGCAGTGCAAAATGTGACGGTGGGTTGAAAATTGACATTGAAATTAATGACATTTGTTGATCAACGTATTCCGCCGACGTTTACGTTGAACCTTATTTTACATTCCGAACGACTCGGCTATTTCCGCTTCGCTGAAGAAATAACCTTTTCCATAAATATATGCCGGTCTATTTCAATCACGTGGTTGACCACCTGCATACTTCTGGAAAATACCTCTGTTGGTTGGGAAACTCGTCTGTTCTATAAATCTTAGAAGATTAACTTCTGTGGGGAAATTCCTAATAGACTTGGCTGGTTGACAGCAGCTGAATTATATGGTGAAGGAATAATAGGCTGGTTATGAATTAGACTGGTCGGGTGGTGGGATATTCCTATGGTAGCCAGAAGCTAAATTATAGACTCTTCGTATGGTGGGGACTTGGCTATATACTCAATGACAAGGGATGAAACTCTTCTGATCTAGGAAGATATGAGTATGCTATATATTTGTTTTCGCGAGACACACATAATTGGACGAGGAGGGGTGAAAGCAATTCCTCGCTGGTGGGGGATGCCGCCCTATCTACCCCACTCCCGCCCAGTCTACTCTGCTTCCCTCCCTGCCACTCCTCCCGACCTCCCACGCATCCACATATATAGTTATGCCACATCCCCTTGTAGGGTGTTATATATTTTTCTCCAATGGGTTCGTTGTTGTCTCATATGGACTTCGCGTGTCGCGGCCGGGAGGGGATGCAACTCTTTTGATCTAGGAAAATATGAGTATGTATGTATTTTCTTTTCGCGAGACACACACCCTTGGACGAGGAGGGGTGAAAGCAACTCATCTACTCCTCTTACCTCCCAGTCCACTCTGCTTCCCTCCCTGTCCACTCCTCCCGACCTCCCCCCAACCCCCGTCCGCATCCACGTCTATAGTTATCCCACATCCCCTTGTACGGTGTTATTTTGTTTCCACTGGGTTCGCGTGTCGCGGCCGGGACCTGAGGTCTCACATTCACACATCCCTCCTTCCCCTCCTTTAGCGTATAGAACATTCCTGAATCGTGGATCAGTTATATATAGTGAAATGGGGAGGAGTAAATTAGGAGGGACGTGTATATAATTGAGGGGGTATTCGGACGAGTACTCAGTTATAGTCGGTGATTCAACAGCAAACACAGTCGAGTTGAATGCTTAATTCTTGACAGTGAACTATCCTGCGTTGATACAGGAAAGTCGATATTCGGTGTACGTATAAAGAACCCGTGGATTTAGTGAACAGTTATTGGCGGTGACTCAATACACTTGCTATTGGCAATACACAACACAGTCGCACTGCACATATTATATTCACTTAGTATTTAAATACCTATAGAAAGATAGTGTTGTCGCCCTTGAAACGAAACCCGTTCAATTGAAGTATAGTGACCGAAAGTGGGCCTACATGTATAGTATACCCTGTGAAATCCAGATCGTTTTGGTGCTTGCACTGAAAGTCTATACGAAATGACACAAGCACAAATAGATGCGGCCCGTGCGGTATATAACATATTTGATGTTTCCGAAGTTGCTGGAAATGGAGTAAATGTATCTATTGGACCCGAGCTATCTATCGCTATTGGTCGCGTTAAGGAGTATATTTTTTCTAAAACAAGAACGTAGAGCATTCGAATACATATAGATACTTATATTTGTGTGATATGGAAATGACTATAATTTATCTTCAAAATTATCTAAATGGATTACAATGACTATATTATGTACCTTTCAAGCATATATCTGGATAGTTCCTCCTTCACAATCGAATCGACAGATATGGGTATATTTATTAACTAACTAAACGGAATATTGTCTCTCTCTATTTTGGGATATAATCGAATATACTGTCTGACTATTCTCATACACAGGTATATAGTGACCCATATACGATTATAAAGTATGGATAACAGAAAACTGTATGTTACTGATACTCAGAAATGGGTGAAGTTTTACCAGCAGTATACCAGAGGTCCTCGTGAGCCGGTGGTACAGATTAGCGACAGATGGCCAGGAGGTGTTTTCGGGGAAAGCTCTTCTGAAGTAAAACCAATAGAGAGTATTCCCACACCTGACAATAAATCAAAGGACAAATTAAACATTAGATTGCATGGTATCGCAGAGCGAACAAGCTGTGGTACTGAAACGAATGGGCATTCTGAAAAAATATATAATTCAGCTGCTGTCGACCAGCCAAGTCTATTAGGGATTTCCCACAGAAGTAAATATTCTAGGGTTTATAGAATGTTTTAAATCTTCATAAGTCGAGTACGTAGGGGGAAACAATACCCAATAGAAATACCGGTCAATAGAGCGACGAACATAACAACAATAGCGACGCATTGCACAACGTAGCAACTTCACTTAGCCGATCACCCGACCAGGTCCCATGTCAGGCGACCAGCCGACCAAGTCTTTAGTCTAATGAGGAAGCTGGAATGCGTAACATACTACTTTGGGGTTCAGTATATGACGATAACTGGTAATTTACAACGCGCATTTGAGCGAATTATATAAGCTTTTCGGTGAGCCATCTAATTACTGGGCGTTACTTGAATGGGCACTTCAACCATTAGCATTTGGGGGAATGGACGGCCTGAATGTTCCATCTTTTGAGGTCGATTTTGCACGCGATCTGCCTGGTCTGGAGATTTTCAAGAAGTCGTCTACATTATTAAATTTTCGATGCTGATAATACTCGACACCGTCAACGCAGTTCAAATCGGCGTATTTGATACTATATGGCTCGGGTTGTATAGGTGATGGTTTGCATTTAGGCCTATGGGAATATTACACAAATGTATCCGTCTTCTACGAACGACCCATCGAGCTCCGGATGTGAGCATGTGTTATGCATATACTGTAATTATCAGGTCATACGTTGAAATAAAATATTCATGCATCTATATGCAATGCAGCGCCGTTTGGTATACACGGAATGGCATGTGTTCTGACAAGGATATATCCACTCAATGTCACACTTCAAATACGTATTGAGACTGCATGATAACCGTAAGATTAATTGCTAGCTTTCCATAATGTAGGTCAATAAATTTATATCAGAGTTATGTAGGCACGGACTCGGTATGAGTGTTCATTGCTTCAACTGTGCTTCGGGGTTCATGCAGTTTGCTGATTTTTTCTCGCGGTCAAAATCCCATGACCACATTGAAACCGCCGTTTATTATTTATATTTATATACTTAAATTCATTATGAACTAGGATTGTCTGTCTTTCCCACTATTTATTCATCTATTTAAATGAACGCATGGAGTTCAGTTCAGAAAGTGCGAATCCTCGTTTTTTGGAAAACCAAACATTTTGAGAATCCGTTCTTGAAGAACGGAAAAAAACGCAATTTCACAGTTTAGTATACACATATGACAAACTGTCTTGTTTAGCTAGTAACTAATGTAGACGTGTTGATTTCAAGAATGATAACTGAGACTAACAATTAAGTTTCGGCTGTGGATAAGAAATCGACAACACGCCGTTCTATACATAATGATATATTTGTGAGGTTCGGGGGAATATTTGTAGAGGCAAGGAAAATGATAAAACGCTATTGAGTAGCGGGATTTTTGAACATCAACGTTCAGTAACACCGGGCAACAACACTGATTATAGACCAAAATAAATTTCTTGACAAATCCGGACGTACTATATGGATACTCAAGCAGTCGGCAATGTCCGACAATCCCCGGTCATTTCCGGGACCAATGTGTTCATAAACCTATGAACGACATTGGAAGTGACGTCACGTTGCGTTCATAGGGGCGTGTCTACCGTAACGCTATGGGGAAATCGGAGGAGATATTAGGTGTATGTAAATATACTTCAGTGTGCGAGAACAATTCACTTATAACAACTAATCTCTTACCCGTTCATGGCAACTGAGCTTACGCCGAAACACTACTGCATACAGAAGACAAGAACACCATAGTCAGAAACGGTAACGCCCTCAAGATCATATTAGGCATATATATAATACAAGAAAACCATAATCAGAAATGGTAACGCCCTCAAGATATATTATTAGCCATAAAATCATAAATATAAATTATAATATGAAATATATTATTACATGAATGCACCGCCTCAGAATTCCGTTAAAACAACTAATCCTTCAAATTATTACAAAAAGCTACGGCTTATTACTGCAGGTTTCTCATTCACCACACCCGAAAGCTTCTAAATGCGGATAAAATACCTGAACATCGAAAGCAATTAACGAGGTCATAATAGTTACTGCAACTATAAGACATCCAGTGAATACACACCCCACGAAAAGCCTTGTGTTGGGGAAATACAAAGAAAAGCAACGAAACTAGTTCGTCAAATCAAAACTCTATGCTACCGAGACCGAATGATAAGACTCAATCTGATGTCTTTAAAATATCGAATATTTAAAGGAGATCTAATCGAGGTATATAAACGGTTGAATGGTCATTACAATATCAATGCCTGTGACCTATTAGAAAGACATTCATCAGGAAGAACAAGAGGACATAATAAAAAGCTACAGATGCCCATTGCTAACAAGGCCATAGGAAAATATTTCTTCACGCAGAGGGTGGTAAATAGCTGGAACTCTCTGCCAGACTTCGCTGTTGAGGCTCCAACACTCGATCAATTCAAAATATACATAGACTCATTCTTCTATTATATAAAATACGAGTTCGACGACAAGTAATATGTTGAAGTGACTCACAAGTAAATATCGAATGACGATACATATATTTGTAGACAAGAATTGCAAATAATGTTATTGGGACGAAAAATCGCAAGACTTGTTCCGTATGATGATGATGGTGATGATGATGATGATGATGATGATGATGATATGATTGATAGAACAAACCATTATTATGATGATCGTGTCGTTATTTGTTTAAAATACGTATCAATTGACATGTACGCACCCGTTCCCTCATTAAAATCAACATATTTCGACCATTTTAGGAGAACTCCGCGAATTCGGAGACATCCGCAAATAGACTTCCGCAAATAGGGACCTACTGCGAATTGTCACAACCGGAAAAACCCATTATCTATAAATAAACCGCCCAGCTAACCACAGCTCTCTAGAATCTCTAGGACAGTATACATCCGAGGGCGTTAATAATTTATAATGGGTTCACGAATGCACCTCAGAATTCGGTTAAAACAACTAATCCTTCAAATTATTACAACTATAAGGCTTATCACTGAAGGTTTCTCATTTACCACATCAGAAAAGCCCTAAATGCGGACCAAAAATATATTAATCGGATTAAATACACCCCCGATACTTCGCAATATGAACTTTAGTCTACATTCCAACTGATACATACTTCATCAGCAATGTTAACTGTTATATTATGCATTGTGTTCCCGCAATAAAATATTCAAGAGTGGTCCAGCCATGTTTCACACCTAAATATCGTAGGCAATTAACGCTTTAATTAACGTCATAAAAGGTACATACTGCAACAATGAGATATCCGCGAAGATTCATCAGCGAATACATATATATACCTATATATACAAATATATAAAGTTGGTACGATAGAATTATAAACAATGTCCAAAAATATCCCGGTGACAACGCTGCAAAGTGGTTATTCCCTAGAAAATATACATTTTACGCATAAGTATTTATACATGTGTTCACCATCGCTTCAAATTAACTATTGGCTACATGTATAGTGCGTTCGTGCCTCGTTATGGTGGGCTCTAAATTGTGTGTGAATGGAATCCTATATACAAATTACATAAAAGTCTACGTTCCTAGAAGTATATGTCTCACACGGCTCTGTGTGGTGTCTTTGTTGCTCTTATATCCGATACTGACCGCTCTCCGAATATGTGTGGCGCCTTTCATTGTACATTGAAGTCGATTCTGCATACAAGAGTGCATGATGGTGAATCAGCGGGAAGCTTAGGCCTTTTCAATTACACTGAACGCCGCCGATAGTTACGAGACACGAGTTATATAACACGCGCTGTGGTCAGTTATAGCGGCGAACATGCTGTCAGTTATATTACAAATTGCCTCCTGGGATGTCATTATCTCGATATCTACGTGCACATACACGGGGTCAAGCTCCAAGTTTAAAGATCCGTATTTGAATAAGGCGTCGTAAATGTCACGTATATTCGATACATGGAAAATACGTGAATCTCCATATCTGTAAACCTCACATTTCGTCCAGTGACATTTATTATGATTAAACGGGTATTTTTCATGGCAAGAAATATGACATGCGCGTGTTTTTAGAATGAGTGGAGTAACAAAAACCATGTTTGACGCCATCTTGGATAATGAACTTTTCCCCAAACCGGATGTTGTATATATTATACTCTTGATAATCCTAGGTCCACACTCACTTCATTACCGGTTTCTTCTGGGATGATTCATCGTTTACTTCACTACTAGCCAGGGTTCACGCTGTCGGTGGCCAAATTGGTCGATGGCCAATATATTTTTTTTGTTCGGAAATGGCCAAAGAACATTTTAATTGGATAAACTTTTTTTATTCAAAAAGTTTAAAGGCTAGAATCAGCAATCATCTCTCAATTTATCACAAATCTCCACGAAACCATCTTTCGTTAACAGTTAGTTATTGTTGCTGTGCCGTGTACTGCGTGTATATATGGCTAACAATTTACAAAATAAAAAGTCACACGTGCTTACTTATCAAAACAATGAGGATTATCTGCTAAAACGGTGTACTTTTACCCTGTGCCAATGCATTCTCTTATATATGCGAGTCGACCATAGGTCGCCTCGCATATATAAGAGAATGCATTGGCCTAACAATTTTTTTATCATTTTTTTTAAATAAATGTTTCTTACAATTTTTAGGACATAAAATAAAAAACATCCATTACCCTGCAGGGAGCCCCACACATATATAGAAGCATATAGAAGAGTGTCGTCTGCTCGTGTTTGTCTGGGGGGGCTGTGTGGGTGAAATCATGCTCAAGTGACAATACGTTACTGATTTGTGGTTTCAAAATAAGACAATCTAATTTAATCCGTTATTTTTTGCGTGTTTATTTATATTTTTGTTTTAGCTTCGGTTTTCTCGATTCCATATGTTGGTTCTTCAAATTGGCCAAAGTTTCTGGAAAACGTCCAAAAACATTCAGAAATGGTCAAACAAACAACTGGCCAAAAGAATTTTCCGGCCACCGCGCGTGAACCCTGTCGTGCCACACTACTGCACAGAAATTAGACATATCTACCGGGGGGTCAGGAAAAACATCACGGATACAAGTTGGAAATTTTGTGTTTTTCAGTTTTGGGGACCCACCACTCCGGGAGCGTAAGTTTTTTCCACCCAGGTCTGGGACACCCACCCCCAAAATTGATGTAAATCTTGTAAATAATGTGTTGTTGGCAGGGTAAGAGTCTCTCATTGTCTCTGCACCGGAACTGAGAGAACGCTGATCAAGTACACCCACAAAAAATAAACAAACAAAGCACATGCCAACAAAACCAGTGACAATACCTTTAAAAACCCAAATATTTATGGTTATAAAGGTAAAATACCCACTTTAACGGGATAGTTGTGTCCCTTATTAGCAATAGGTTAAAATATGTGCATGTGTAAAGTAAAAACACCATCAATTTGATTAAATAACCACAGTTCCAGTCCTCTCCATGTGGGAAATCATTGGTGAGCAATGAGGAGCTCCCCTTAAAATCATTCTAGGCGAGTGGTGAGTAGCTCTCCTACAAAATGTCGAAGCGAGTAGTATCCCAGCAGGAGATGCCGAAGGCATCTCCCGAAGGCCTGAGGGGGGGTACGAGAGGGGGTCAGGGGGCCTCCCCCGGAAATTGTTTTAAATTAGATGCTCTGAGATTGAATCTGGAGCCTTTTAATGCTCCAATCAGTGAACAACACGTTATTATGTGACTTAAGTCGCTGTAGTCATGTATCGATATCGACCATGTATACTTCGACCACGTGGTCACTGTATTTATCGTTTATTCAATATCTTGACTGATATCATTGATATAAACAAATGAGGCCAACGGTTTTTCGGCTTTTTGACAGCAAATCAATCTAATGGGTCATACATTACCGGTATTTATTTAAAAGTACTAGGGTTTCCAGTGGGATTTCAAGGAATGAGGGAATCAAGAACTTTTAAAGCAATATGAATTTCTATGTTAGTTCCTATTTATGTATTTTGTTGTATTTATGTTACATTATTTATGTTGTATGCAGTTGGATACAGTTTTATGTGAATCGGAAGCAGTTCGATTTTGAATTAATTCCTCGATTTATTTTAGTAAATAGCGCATATAATAAAAAGAAAACCTTCGTGTTTTGGGTGAATACCGGAATTACCTCATTCGTGGTCACTGTGAGATACTGGAATCATCACTCGTGGCATAAAGTCCACTCGTGATGATTCCAGTATCTCACTGTGACCACTCATGAGATACTTCCGGTATTCACTCAAAACACGCAGGTATCCTCTATGTATAATAAGTTTTAAAAAAACATGAAAACTATGAGAAAAGATGAGAATGGATTTTTTTTTTCATTGCAATTTTTTTCCTCGACCAAAACCGGACCCACCCCATGGTTTCAACTGTTAAAGAGAGAAATTGTGGACAAAAATTAAAATATAGAGCCCCCCCCCCCCCTCACCTGTATAAGGCTATAGCATGCACTACTATATGAATCTGATTGTTTCAATCCATTTTGAAGCTGTAATTTGTCTTAGAAATGATTTTGGAGATAAAAATTGCATGACATCAGAAAAAATCTGCATTCCGGGCTCGGAGACACCCACCCACCCGGTCCTTGTATCCTGTAATTTTTTCCGACCCCCCCCCCCCCCCCCCCACCCCCTGTATCTACAGACAAAGAGCGATACATTAATCTGATGTCATTCACATTCGGTTGATTAACTTATTGTCTAATAACAATAAACGTTTTCCATGGTACTAGTAAATGAACTGCGAGTGAGGAGGAACTGAAGATTATCTAGTAACTAGGCCGTGCGTAATAATGTTTGCAACACCAACGTAATACTATGTCAGATAGTCAATGGGTGCATATTTAGCGAGAATATTCTACCCCGTTACACTCTGCTACAGAAAACTTCTTGAATATACCTGGCTTTGGGGCACTAATGGCATAAGGCGTTCTCTAGTAGATTAACTGTATTTTACCCGCACGGTAAAATTCCATAATTTTGAGGAAAAGTTGACACGAAGCGGGTGGTGGGCGTTAAAGAATCGGTGCTTCCGGTTAAGTCGCCGATCAGGTGATCATGTGAGGACCGCGTGTTAATAATAGTAATAACATGATTTTGACCAGCGCCATGGTTTATTAACGGCCATCCAGGAATAAACAGCCCTCGGACATATTAGCGGCCATTTCTGCATCTCGGGTCTCTAATTTTGTCCCTCGGGCTGTTAATAATTCATGTCGGGCTGTTAATAAACGCCCTCCGAAATCGTGTTATTAGTTTATTATTCTCAGTAGTAGAATGCGAACGGTGTCAAATATCCACGATGTCACTAATACTTGTAGTGCAATTTGATTTGAGAACGGCTGGTAAATTATAAGGACATCTCCATTGAGTCTTTTGATATTAAAGGTACTCAAGCATACGCTCCTAAATTACTATGCCTTTGGCTTCGGGGGTACAACAATATTTTATTCGAGTCGAGGAACCCACCCATCAAAGCTCAGAGTGATCAGATATCGATTTTTGAAGTTTGTTATTTCTCGAGATGTGTAATAATGTGTGACCCATGCAGAGACACGTGGTCAAACGGAGGGTCTCGGACAAAATTGCGGATGAAAGATAGATAGATTTATTTGTACAATAAACATAGCATCATACAGTTAAACTAAAGGTACAAAATTAATTATATTGTACAGGGACTGCATTGCCAATACTGACCGTCTTCCTGCAGTCCCTTAAATAAATAACAAATTATCCACTACCTGGTGGTAATTATCAAATAATAAGTATATATATATAATATAATATAATATAATATAATATCCGCAGACCAGATTCAATTGTACATGTAGGCATCGAATGTCAACTATAGAGATTGTATGTAAATAAGGACAGAAAGACAGTGAATGTTAATACTAGTCATACTAGACATGGGCTATGTCCAATGGGTGTCATTATAGTAGCTGGTCACATCGAGTTCATTACGATATATTTAATTGATACGTGTGCAAATTAATTGAACTCGTGACCAGACGGGTGAAATATCCAGAAAGAATGACATCAATATCAATAAGTAGAATTAAAATATTTAGTTATAATATTTAGTTATAATATTTAGTTATAATATTTAGTTCCCGGGGTTCTTTTGTAATGAGCAATTGTAACAGTTTTTATTTTTGCAATCGACAATGTATTTGGATATGATTTGATGTGATAGAGCTTTCTTGAACCTAGCTCTAAATTTACATCATCTTGAATTCCAAACGTCTGGGAAAGAGTGTTTTGGGAGAGATGCTGAAAATGATGATTTCTGTCGTATATTATTCACATTTCTCGTATTTTTCGCGAGAGAATAAGAGGAGCACGTTTGAAATGATTTCGTTAAGTTATTTCTAGTCCAGTCATATATAAAGCAAGCTGCATTAACTCTAAATATGTCATTGGGGTTCAAGATTACTTCTTGTTTGAACAGATGTTCGGTATGAGCTCTATAACGTATTGCCATTTTCTGCTGTTTTAACATTGAATCGAAGGATGCGTGCCCCCAAATATGTATGCGGTATGTTAAGCGACTATGTACTAGGCATAGTAAAGAGTTTTTTGTGCATTTTTCGGAAGAATTCGTTTAACTTTGTTCGGGAGGTAGAGCGCGTGACATTATAGAGTTATCGCCCGCGATTGAGTGAGACACGGGGGTTTGTCGCCCGCTCGAGACCTGGAATGTGACCCTCGGTCCGCCAGGCCCGAGGGCGACATTACAGGTCGAGAGCGGCGACAAATCCCCGTGTCTCACGAAAACAAGGGTGATACCTGTTTTGTTATCTGACAAAGGAGTACACACGAACCTCCTTAATAGCAGGCATAAATGCGCGAATATATTCTTTAATCCAGTTCGAAAAGTTAATTTTATGTTGGAATCATCGCTATATAGAAAATAAAACATTCATAATCTGGATCAATTAACAGACCCGTCATTTGCGCAGCTATTCTCCGGTCAGTTTTCTGGTTGCATGGTGGAAATCGGTTCACGGAAAGAGGAGTAAACGTACGGATATTCTCTGAAGTCTGAGGAATGTATTGAAGAAAAGAAATAGTCAATTGATAAACAGCAAAGAGTGGCTATTTGATCTAGCACATAAACGTAGTTGTAACGTATGTACATCGTATGTGCAATTGTATGCAGCAAATACCAACTGCATAATAATGTTTATCTATTTGTCCCACGGTCTTTATTATTGATATAAAAAGGTCCAATAGGAATATTACACCTTATAACAGATATGTGTCTGTGATAACACCATTTATACATAGCGTGCTTTAATTGCAAATAAAAAAACACACAATTATGCAAATTAGCAAACACTACAGTTCGCGGTTGCTATGAAACAGTGGGGTTTATAAAAACAGTGTTTTTCAAAATTATCAGAGAGCTGTCAGAGAATCTCTGCGCGGTGAGTTCTTCGTAGTTCTATGTTTACTGGTAACAGCTGAGCGGTGAATAACTGAGACAATGTTACCCTCGAGGGTAATATGATGATTTACGGCCCGCCATGTGACGCACTCTCAGCCAATCAGAAGAGAGGAAAATGGGATGAAATGGCATGAAGGATAACAAAGTTTCCTGCATATTATTTCCAACTCGAGTTAGTGCTTTCCCATTTAGCATAACTTTGAAGTTTCTCCACTTTGATTCATTGTTTTTATGATGAATCAATATAAATTTACTGTTTGATACAATTATTGCAAGTATGTTGCAACAGCACCATATAAACACATTTTTTAGTTCTTCGTTGACTTTTTTTAAGGCGGTCGTATTTATGGTTTGATGTATATATAGTGGTATCATCGGCGAATGAAAGTAATTTTAATGATGTACTGCGGGGCATATCGTTAACGTACAAGAGGAAAATTATCGGTGTGAGGATGGACCCCTGGGGCACTCCACGGGTGATGGGGTTAAAGTGCGATTTTGAACCAAGAAATTCAACATGTTGTCGTCTGTCCCTGAGATAGCTTGAAAACCATTCGTTCGCTATCCCACGAATTCCATAGTGATTGAGTTTGGCTAAAAGTATTTAATGACTTATTGTGTCAAAGGCTTCAGACAGATCGATAAATAGTCTCATAGTTGAATATCTAGTTTGCTGATCATTTTTCTCTACCACGTAATGTAAAAATTGCATTAGTGGGTGAATGGTAGAGTGTTTTTTTCGAAAACCAAACTGGTTATTATGTAGAATGTTATATTTGGACAAGAAAGAAAATAATCTATTCTGCATAAATTTCTCGATTCATTTTGAGAAGACTGGTAATATGCTAATAGGTCTATAATTTGCAATATTATCTTTACTGTCGCCTTTATGAATAGGAACAATTTTTGAGGTTTTAATTTTTTCGGGGAATGTGCCGTCTTTAAATGAAAGATTTAATATATGTGTAAGGACTGCTGCTGTTTCGTGAATAGTATTTTTCATTAATTTTGTTGAGAGATCATCGATGTCGGTGCTTCCTTTGCGGGCTATGCTTTCGCTTATTTTTATAATTTATTAAAGATCGGCTGGGAATATGAACAGATTGTTAGGGTTTTCTTTGCATAGGTATGACGAAAACGTTTTCCATTACCGATTGGAACACTATCACTCGTTTTTTGGCCAATATTGGCAAAATAGTCATTTAACTCTTTCGCGATTGACTCTGGTGTTGTGAATTCTTTGTTGTTATGCATAAGTTGTTTCTGTGGAATCTGTAAAAAGATAGTTGATAGATTTTTTCAAAATAACCCAAGTTCGCTTCATGAAGATGGATAACTCTAAACTCAAGTGGTAATACGGTCAAATTACGCTTTAGTTGTCAGAATCGATTTATTGCAACAAAACAATGCTAACCACTGTCAACTATGTTATCAAATTTCCCAAACTTGTTATTTATCAACAATTGTTTAACAAAATATGGCCGTATTATCACTTAAAGGGGTACTGTACACAGAGATAGGCAATTTTTTATTTACTCCAATTGACATAACTTTCAAGTTAGATTGTGTTCGTGCTATATGAGTTTCGTTTTAACCTAATTTAGCGACGAAAATATTGATCTTGGAAATAAAAATATTACGATTTCAAACGACGCGCCATGTTTTTGACCTTCATCGGAGAAGACGCAGGTTGCAGGATGAACCGGAAGTTCAATTGATGCCTGCAATCTCTTCCATTGAACAATCTCACCCCTATAAAAATACTTGACGCTTTATGAATCTTGTTTCTTCTCTTTTTTTCCAAATTGGTTATAGCGGGACTTCCTTTTGCATGTAACATGTTTTGTTCGCAACGCAATAATGTTCGTCGTAAACGGCCGTCGATAAAAAACACCCAACATGTGAGATTTCAAGAACGTTAACTCGTAATGGCATAATTCATTTATATTAAATAATTCAATTTGACTTTTATGATAGCCTGTTAAACCGGAACGTTTTCAGTAGACATCGTCGACTCAAATACGTTATTTTAAAATATAATATTGATATTAGATCGCAATTGTTACCGGGAATTTATTGAAATTGGCGTACAGTACCCCTTTAAGCATCACGAAATTTCGCCGTATTGCCACTTGATTTTAGAGTTTTCTATCTTCATCCGCAATTTTGTCCGAGACCGTCCGTTTTGACCACGTGTTTCTGGGTCACATATAATAGCACATCTCGAGAAATAACAAACTTTAAAAATCGATATATAATCACTCTGAGCTTTGATGGGTGGGCTCCTCGACTCGAATCAAATATTTGTTTTACCCCGAAGCCAAAGAGATAGTAATTTAGGAGCGTTAATTCGGATAATGCATCTTTAATGCATGTTCCTTCATATTATAGTTCATTTGGGGAGGTGAATGTTTAAAGGACTTTACATATCAGTTAGCTTGATTTGTTGAGATTAGTTCATGGAATGTTTGTTTTCTAATTTGTACCCAATGTACCCTTCTACACTTGGATTTCTCAGAAAAAAAAACATTAAAGTAACCGATGTAACATTAAGTGATAGGTAAAGTAACCAGAAAAAATAACGTGTACCAATGGGCTGCAAATTAGTTAAGGGAAGGTTTTCTAATTTGTACCCAAATGTAACCTTGTATCCTGGGACTTCTAAGTGAAATGTAACCAATGTAACATTAACTGATATATCGGTACAAAAAAAACAGATTAATCCGTCATTAAACATCACACCATCGTCTCAGTTAAATATGTGTCCACATCTTGGTTAACAGCAAACATGGTAGCCCGATTCTCAGCCAGATTTATATCGATATCTGGGTTAACAGTACCTTGGGAATTGCCTTTCTCGACCAGACCCATATCTACATCTGTGGTAGCCGCAGTCGGATTATCTTGAAATGCAACCAGATGCATTCTATCCTCTGCGTTAGCAGGCCGGTCATTGTGTTTCTCAGCCAAATCAACGTTCACCTCTGATGTAACCGTAGTCGTGTTATCTTGTTTCTCAGCCACATGGATATAAACATCTGCTATAGCTATAGCCCGGGCTTCTTGTTGTTCGACATAACGCATATCTACATTGGGGTTTTCGACAACCTTATTTATCTCTGTGGCGCACTGAAAAAAAAAACTTAGTCATAGCCTTAGTCAACCCGTAACTTAGTTATTTTTGACTAACTTAGCCAAAAGTAACTAAGTTTTACCTTAGTCACATCTTACTAATTCTTAGTTACTAAGGTTGATATTTTCGTGATTCAGTCATGCCGGCAAAACTCAATAGTATACTTATCGGCGACATATTATACACGGCAATGACTCCATACAGTATAACTGAATCTTAATCTGCTCCATACAGTATAACTGCTTTTTTCAATGTTTGGCACAAGTGAACGCAAACCGCCAATTGGCTTTAACCAAGAGTGATAATGAAAAATTGTTTCGATGGATAGGATATGTTTGACTAACTTAGCCAAACGTAACTAAGTTTGACCTTAGTCACATCTTACTAATTCTTAGTTACTTAGGTTAATATTTTCGTCAAAACAAAAACTTAGTCATAGCCTTAGTCAACCCGTAACTAAGTTATTTTTGACTAACTTAGCCAAAAGTAACATAATGACTAAGGCTGTGACTAAGTTTTTTTTCAGTGTACATTTTATATGCATGTACAACTACAAGAGAGGATATACGTGTACTAGTACTGCACTGTGCGCACCAGTGTAACTCACACGCTTCAATGTCAACAAATAGACAACAAACAATGTATATTATATATATAATATCGCATTCATTCTGTGTTAATCGGGTCGGTACGTATATGGCGAGTACGTAATTTTAACTCAAATTATTGTTTCTCCATTTTGTGGCCGACATTTTAATCACTAAAATCAGAGTGATTTAGACGTGATATTGGCGTCGAACGAACTAAAAGAGACGACATATTACATAAATAACAACCATGGCGTATTTAGAGAGCGGATAAAATCAGGATAAAAGAGAAGTTATGAAAATAATCTGCGAAACCGTTCATCGTGTATTGTTGAACCACAGTCCTAGGAATCACTGTCCATGTAATATTAAATTTGATTAAAATATAACAAATAGATCTAGATATATTACCTCTACTATATAGATATAAGCTACAGTTAGGCAACTTCAGATTTTGTTATTATGTAAATCATCACCTCATTGGCTGCAGACCACCCCCTGTGCTCTATCACTAAAACGAACAATTCGATTTTTCGTTCGAAAAAAATGCATTTATCTCCCCACATTTGACATGTGACAATTAAGTTAATTGTTCTTAATGTGCTCGTCGGGTCATATCAACTGTACCTTGTCTGATTTGAACATAAATCGTAATTTTCCATCCAATATTCACATTGAATAACTGTCGGCTAAATTATCAAGTGACGTAATTCTGCAAAATTGTTTAAAACGGGAAGTTATCAATCCAGTTCCCTATTACACATTACTTTTGCAGCCAAACCCAGCACGAGTTATCTCCCATTGCCATTCTTGAGATGCGGAGTTAACTGGGAGCTTGGAATATAAAATTTGCTTTCACATCTCAAGATATCAACCACCCCCAGGGCCCTACTTGAAAATATACAGATATATTAGTTTGAGATGGTCATTTCTACATTTCTCTAGTAATGAGAATGAGTTAAAATGTGTACTTAGTAGTGTACAACAGAGCCAGTTTTAACACACCCGACGTCTGTTTACTCACATCCGTAATCCCTTTTATTCGGATTATCACCGGTTGGCTATACGCGAACGAACTATTTACAGATTGGGTGGTTTTCTCAGAAATGATTAGGAATCCCCGAGAGTTGGACTTGAATGAATATTCGAGGAACTAACAGACATTTTTCTGGTAAGTGGGTAAAGATAGAAACAATCTGAATACACTAGCGTTTCAAGAAAAAAATACGGAATATGATGATATAAACTCAGAAAGCGAGAATGTTTGTGTGGCATAAAAATTTGTACTCTTGTAATTTCGTTCAAATCATCTACCAATGAAAATGCAGAACACAAAATTTTTACTTGCCAAACTGGTATATATATTAATATAATAACTAACTATAATATATTGATTTAATATTATTAAATAATATTTTATTCAACTAACAGTGATTCCTAGGGACTGTGGTTGAACTAATTATTCAGACTCAGTCAGAGCTCTGTTTTCATTCAACAAGTGGACAATTTGTCAATAATGGTTTGAATCTTTATTCTACATGTGAAAGAACGGCGCCTGAAATATTTGCTGCCAAAATTAGATGTGTGACTGATGACTCCTTCAAGGTTACATGTACACAGTACATACGGTGTGGTGAACGTTTTTTGCAGTGGCATTCAGTGTGGACGAGCGCCCTGACTTGAACTTGATGTTCATTCCGGCTTGGTGATCGAGGCTGTTACCTGTTCGATTGCGGACAGTTGTTAAAGACGGTCTGATTTCGGTTCCTTTGATAACGGGACAAGTTTAAATTCTGCGAAAAAAAGGCTTATTAATCATTGAGAATTTCCACTAAATTCATCGAGAGCAGAGATGCATGCCAATTAATCGATGAATCATGATATGATCCATTCAATCGAATCAATGGTCTGACTTCATTCAGATGAACACAAGTTTCGATGTCAAGCAATAGTGACAATAATAACAACGACTCAACGAGCAGCTATTAATATTATAATGTTGAAAATGCAGTTCATGACAGTACTTGTTCAGAATCTAATTCTTTCAGAGCACATCAATATGATCGACATGCATGTACAACTACAAGAGAGGACATACGTGTACTAGTACTGTAGTGTGCGCACCAGTGTAACTCACACGAGCTTCAATGTCAACAAATAGACAAACAACAATGAAACCGATGCTGTGTCGTGGTGGATGATCACATATCTACAATTCCAACTTTACAATGACCCCGACCAATTCATCCTGTGTTCATCATTGTTCATTGAAACGTGTGGATATGAGACATTGTCATTGTTCGCCATGTTATCGTCAAGTTACCGGTATCACGACAATTTACCAGGAGTACACTATTATTGGTTGGATGTTCTTATCAAACTACCTTCGGCTGATTCACTGATATTTCATGGAAAATGTGCGACTACATGAGAACATTGTCGCCAAGTCATTGCGCACAGTTACACGTTTAAATATTGGATCTGCTGTTGTCTTGAAGGGACCAATCCCAAATAGTTGTTGTTGGTGTATACAGTAGTACAGTACCAGTCAAAAGAAGTGGTATATTAAGCATGCTATTTTCGCAAGTGGAAACGCTTATAAGCATGTCGCTTGTGATATTATTGCAATATTTTACGCCTTAATATGGTGACACTTTGCACTCAAAATTGTGACATTTAAATCAACTATTGCGAGGTTTGTTTTCGCGATTCACTCAAAATGTGACCGCAACAAAGCGTTCATAATTGCATGCATTTCTGAAAACAAACATTCATAGAGGTCATGCTATGCGTGTATGGATATGCACGCTTGTATCAAGCTAAGGCGGTATTCCTGAAATTATTGTGACGAGCCTGAAGGCAAGTCACGATGTGTGTCGGAAACTCCACCGTGGCTTGATACAAGCGCTCAGTTCCACACATAGCGGTGAAGATATTTATCATATAATTTTTCTTCTAACAAAAAAACTCTTCATTTCCTCCGATTTAATCTTCTATGTTGGTCATTTTAATGTAAGCATAAATTTTTGTTTCAATTTGAAACAATTATCGACTGGTCAGATATTGAATGTATATTCAATGCATACTGGTATTTTGTGATGAATAATTTTCTTTCAAGATAAAACATTGTTTTAATAGTTAATAAAATTTATTTTGATACCTGTAAGTCATTATTTTCAGTTATTTTAATCTGCAGTTGCGATGTTCAGCTGAGGTTGCAGGGCTATGATACCCCCAATAATTAGGTCCAATTAAATGTACTAATGTATACTGTGATGACATAGTCAAGCTGTAGTTATTTCTGACTAAGGCCTTAGTTATTTCTGACTAAGGCCTTAGTTATTTCTGACTAAGGCCTTAGCCATTTCTGACTAAGGCCTTATATTATATGTTATATCTACACTGAAAAAAAAACTTAGTCAAAAGTAACTAAGTTACCTTAGTCAGAACCCCCGTCTCAAAACTAACTAGCTTAGCTTAGTCAGAAATGACTAAGGTTGCCCTTAGTCATTTCTGACTAAGGTCTAAGGCCTTAGTCAGAAATGACTAAGGGCAACCTTAGTCATTTCTGACTAAGCTAAGCTAGTTAGTTTTGAGACGGGGGTTCTGACTAAGGTAACTTAGTTACTTTTAACTAAGTTTTTTTTTTCAGTGCGTCATCAACCGGGATACCCGGTTCCTCAACCAAATTAATGTCAATATCTGCAGCAGCTGCTGGGGTGTCCATTGACTCATCATTAGCGAGCCCCTCGTCTGCAATCAAACACCGTAATTCTTTACGTTTGTTCAGCACATCGGCTATACCAACTAAAAGACTGTGCCAGAACAGGTCCTCCGCGCCATCTTCTGTTGGGTACAACAGTCTCACTTTAGTATCGTAGTAGTATCTCAAAACGCGCGTCAGATCGCGTCGCTTCATCTTATGCACGAACACGGGTATTAGAGGTTTCTTCTCGGCCCACGTTAGAGACGTTTCTAATTTAACCCACGTACTGTTTGCGAAATGTTCACTGATAATGGCCAATGTACAGCGGCAAGAACGGACAGCTTTTACTATTTCGTCATCGATGACGCCTCCAAGCTCGAAATGTTTGTCGTTGATATAGAGAACGTCGTTTTGAGTTCCCATTAACTTTTGCAGTATAGGGTTAATCTTATTGAACAGATTCAGCGCGAAGATCTTATCTTTAGCACAGTATGCAACAAAGACGCGTTCTTCGGTGTCAAACCTTTTCTCTCTGTGGCGCCAAAAACGGAAATGAATATATATCTTAAGGAAAAATAATCTATTTCTGTAACCAATGGCAACACACGTGAGACACAAAATCACAAATCCGAAGCACGGTATGCCTATTTTCAACAATAAAATATAGCACATCAAATCGAGATGATTTTCTTCAACGCTGACCAAAAATTCCTTTTTTGAATCAGAAATTATACACTGGTAAGTTTCGAATGCCATAAGAGCATCTCTGATGTCACGTAACTGTTTGACGAAAGCCACGTGATCACATGAGCAGACGATATAATTTTCGCTCAGATCAACAAATTCTTGTTTTCCAAAACTAAGAATATTATTAACTTGTTGAAACGTGTGGTGCTCAATCAACCTTATTTTGTTTCCAGTCAAGTCTAAGGTTCGGAGCTTTACCAAGTGTTTTATATCGAGTCTTAGAAGAACCAAGCCGTTGTAAGAGAGATTTATAAGACGGATCTCATGATTATTCACAAACATGTTGACAGGCAAATCCGTTAACTGGTTATACGAGAGGTCCACAATTTCTAGACTCCCTGAAAATGAGAATATCTCTCCGAGAGGAAAGTCTGAGTTTGATCCAATTATATTGTTTCCTAATTTGACGATTTTCAAGCCGAGCAAACCCTTAAAAAGAGTAGGTATGGCGTAGTTAATGTTGTTACCTGTGGCGTCAATCACACGCAAATTTAAACATAATTGAGCCAGTTCCAAGTGAATAGTCTTTATGTGTATTCTTTGTACGGAGAGGGTGGCTAGTGAGTTATTAGGATTAATCCTGGGACATCCGTATTTTGTGTAGCAACGCCCTATAACGTTTGAATCCTCGAACCTAACCTCAGTGAGGTTCGGAGGAAATAGGATATCGTGTTCGTTGCACAACGGTTCGGTTTCACCACAATTGTCGAATCGGTCGTCTATATAATAGTCCGGCACATTGGTTCCGCTAATGATAACCTTCCGCGCTGAAGCTAACATAAACGAAAGCAGATTCATATTTTGCCCATAGGACCTAACATGTTTCCCATAATGTGAAACTGTAACTCCTTCCGCATAAATCTCCTTTAACATCTGCGGTCTCAAACCCTCTTCGTAATATTTGAACATGTCATCTTTACTGTATATGAGTGTCCCTGTATAGGATATGTCTATCACTTCTATTTTCGTTTTCATGAACGTGCGTACGAGTAAATCACTGATGGGTTGTTGTGTGCCTACGTTTAACCATTGGTTGGTTCTGCTTAAATTTAGATGTTTCAGAGGAGTATGCATAGTACTATTTATAATAACCGCTACATCGTCAAACATCAAGTCAAAACTGTCACTGAGGTTGAGCGATTCCAACTTGTTTGCATGTTGAAAACATTCTAGATCCCATTTGACAGGCTGGATTCCGGATACCGTTATGTGTGTAACGTTAATTAAGTTTCGAAACGTCTCCAACGTTGGATTGATATCGCTGTGAAATAATCCAAAAGATTTCACGAAATTCCAGGAATGGTCACTGAACAAGTGGTCAATATTTCGCATGATGATTTTTTCAGTGAAATACATTTCAACGGCTTCTACGCCTTCCGGAATCACGATGGCGTCTGTTTGCCACGGGTCGCGGCATGTGATGGTTAAATTTGCAGAACTGCGAATGCAGTTGCACTCCTTTGGACAAAACAATACTCCGCTCACCACATAGAGTCCCGTCGGCAGAACACAAAAGAACAAAACGATGACGCAGAACATTGGTGTTAAACCACTATGTTTGATTTCCATCCTGATTCCCGCTATATATAGATATAGATATATAACAGAGCTTCACCGAAGGGCGCCTCTTTTGATGTGAGTCTCAGATAGGCGAATTCTAAGATGCGAATTCTAAGATAGGCGAAATGTGATATACACAATCTGGTCAAATGCTGAATGAAACTAAGCAACGTGGCAAGAAAACGTCGCCGCAAAACTTTGCGGATAATCCTTTATGTACTAAATACTCATTGACGAGTAGTTCCCCTAAGACATGTTCGTCTAATAAGTTCAACAAACGGCTAACACTTCCCACCAATTAATATTAATCCTTTTGCAAGTGTATTATCTACGGTCTTCTTATATCTTATGAATATGCCATGTTAACGTTATAGGATATAGTCCATGTTGTGAAGAAATTGTTAATTTAAATCGTACTGACTCCCGCTATATAGTTACACTGAAGTGCTCCCTTGGCGTGAGTCTATGATAGGCGAAATGTGATGCACACTAACTGGTCAAATGTTGAATAAAACTAAGCAGTACAACGTGGAACGAAAACATCACTGCAAAACATTGCGATTAATCCTTTCTTAACTAAAATATATCTGTATTAATGAGTAGTTCCCATAGGAAATGTTCAATTAATAAGTTCAACGAACGGCTAACGTTTCCCTCCAATGAATAGTAAATTCTTCTGTATATGTATTATCTGTCGTCTGCTTATATTTCCTGGACATCCCGATCCACAGTAGACCAATCCGAATCCAATATATACACATATAACTACATGGGATAATCCATTTAGTAAAGAAATAGTTAAATCGTACAGTTTGAACTTGAATGGTCCGATCTCGATATGGTCCTCTATTTCTGAAACCACGCTCGAAATGTTCTTCAATACATTGTCACATAAATCAGTCTCGCAGAAGTCCCGATGTCAGAGAAACCCTTGATTTTCACTTGCTTTTCTCTTCCATTGCATGTGAATAATGGCGCAAATATGCGATTAGTTAACGAGCCTATGTAGACTTCAAATACTTTGTGGTTGTAATCCAGGAAGTTATAGTCACACGAAAGCCTTTCCACACAAACGACACGACTCGGTTCATTTAACAAACACACAAACACACACACGACTCATATATCTTTATTCAATTCTTCGATCACAACTTAATGTATGTGCTGGAGATATCTCAATAATTGAATAAGAAATTTAAAACTGATTGATATATAGCGCAGCCACCCCTTTTCCAATTGAAGTGGAACTATGTGTGCTGTATATATGGAAATAATCTAAAGCTTAAAACAGAAATGGGCTATGGCATACGACCGTAGATCTACTATATCTTTTGGGACTTTGTCTGTTTGTTTGTTAGCATTGGCCGGGGAAACTGCCGGACGGATTTCGACGAAATTTGATACTTTTGTCAGGGTCAAATCGTGACCCCGACCTGACCTTGACCTTCAAATTGGTCAATTCAAGGTCAAATCGCGCCTTTCGACGAAATTTTATACCTAGGGGTGATTTTGTCCGGGGAGTGTTTTGGGCGGGTCAAATCGTGACCCCTACCTGATCTTGATCTTCAAAATGGTCAATTCAAGGTCACATCGCGCCTTTCGACGGATTTCGACGAAATTTGATACCTAGGGATACTTTTGTCCGGGGAGTGTTTTGGACGGGTCAAATCGTGACCCCGACCTGACCTTGACCTTCCAAATGGTCAATTCAAGGTCAAATCGCGCCTTTCGACGGATGAAAGTAGAGGGGAAACAGCCCGGACGAAGTCGGGTCAACCTGCAAGTCACCGTTCAATTGTCGTAAATGTGAAAATTTGCTCTCAACTTTAAACACTTCACCAGATATCGTTACTCCTTGTGGGAAAACATTGGCAACTTGGGGAAGTTTATAGACTTGTGGCCATCATGTTCTTAAAATACCCCAAAATATGTTCGACATTTAACTCTACCCTTCAATAAATCCCGAAAGTTGCCAATTTTGGGTATGTACCCGAAAAAATACGCAATTGCGGAAAGTTGCATACATATCTCATAGCGAACTTTTTATATTTTCATTGCAGTTGTACAGTGCTTCGAAAAAAGTTAACACCAATTGTGTACACATTTTGTCTAGGTCAAACCTTAGTTTGAATATCGGGTATGAAAATATTGAACAAAGTATGGGGGTATGACGCAACAATATTCCACTGCCACGTCCCTGTAAGTTGACGAGTGGATGAAATGTCCGATTAAGAGAACAGATTAGCTTCGGATATAGCCCGGTATGTTCGTGGATATATAGAGGACGCAAAATTATCTATCTTATGTTGTGAACTTTT
Source organism: Siphonodentalium dalli (assembly GCA_032622095.1). Lineage (NCBI taxonomy): Eukaryota > Metazoa > Mollusca > Scaphopoda > Gadilida > Siphonodentaliidae > Siphonodentalium > Siphonodentalium dalli. Next base: position 255,603,916 of record CP136064.1, read on the forward strand.
GTATAGAGTTATCATTGCATTTGTTCACTTGATTGATCTAACACCCTAGTTGCTAAATTGGTCTCCATGTTGAACGGTTTGACCGAGGTTTGGCGAGACACTCCCCCCCCCCCCCGAAAAAACCCTGCCTCTGATGACAAATATATAAATATATGTAAGATGAAATGGCTTCGTTTTATGTGGGCAGGATAACCTCCTTAATAGATATGGTATTGACAGCCGACTGTATGACCTTGTTATATACTCATCATCGTATCTTATCGTTTCGCAATGTCTGAATACAAACCGGATTCGGATACGGCTAAACGCGTCTCCGGAACCACAGCATGCAATGTCTGAATACAAACCAAATTATGATACGGCTAAACGGATCTCCGGAACCACAGCATGCAATGTCTGAATACAAACCAAATTCGGATACGGATAAACGGGTCTCCGGAACCAAATTGCAGCATGCATGTTCGGATACGGATAAACGGATCTCCGGAACCACAGCATGCGTGTTCGTCTGATCATATACGTCATATTGCATTAGCCTATATTTGAATGCGCGCATTTGACTGCTGAGACCGATGTTCAATTAATTTAATCAATCTATGTGTATACGTGACTCGAAAATGTTCTAGATTCATGTATCAGATGAGATACGAAGGCCAACTGACGGATATTTTTGTGCATTGAAGGTCCCGTCTTAGTGACATCTTGATCCGGGACTTTGATACCTCGACCGATAGTGGTCCCACCATATTGTGCGCATATTGAGAATGACACGGGTTTTTTTTTAACTGTTCAATCCTATGCTTCATTGAAATATTCAGCTACATACCGGCCAATTGTCGGCAGTGTGGAAGGTCAGGGGTTATACTATAGCGAGTAGATCTTCGCGACAATTTGCGACAGCGAAATCAAAAACACCATTGAAATAATTCGCTAAAAACTGGTAAATGGTTAGATCTGTGATAACCGACTGACATCGGTTGGGTAAATATTCCTGCTTCGTATGGATGCACACATATTTTGTCCGTTGTCTGTTTTACGATGAGAAACACACATTTTCGCATATTCTAGAGTTTCCACGTATAGTATGATCCCTCTCAGTTCCGTCTCAAAGTTCTTCCCATTTCCTTTTTAAAACAATGCCAGAATACCAAAAGAAGTTTTCGGAAATATTCCATACTGTATTCTTTCAAATGAATTTGTCGTGCCTCATAAGGTACTGGGACAACTAGAATATAACATTTAGTTGTCAGTTGTTTAAGTAACATGTTTAATAACCAAATGAGTCACAATTTGCTATCTTTTGGGAACAGCAGAGGATAATGTTCGGCATATATTTGAAAACTCAACTTTTTACCATTTTTTTGTTGTTGCCATTTTGAAAGCTACCTTGAGTAATTTTGTCCAAAACACCTCAGTGTGACACAATTAAGACAAGTCAAAAACAATAAACACCTTTGATGCCCAAGATAGTTCCATTTTACATCGAAAAAAATGGTCCAAACCTGAAAAGTTAATTTTGGTTGATTTCGATGTCAAGTTTGTGAGAGAAAACTCCAATATTTCTGGCAATGTTAAATTAGTGGTTACAATAGTAATACTTAGTCAAGTTTCACCGGCAATGTTAGTATTCAATGTATAGAATGCATGTTAGTAGATTTTATTCATCAACCACAACTTGTAAGCGATTTCAGTGCAATTTACCATTTTCCATAATTTGGCCGCCATATTGGCGGTCATTTTGAGTCAAGGTGACAATTTTGGTTCCATTGAGTTTAAATATTCACAAGTAAAGGCATGCGTCACTTACATTACACAGTTCTGCTCAGTTCTGGTTGAAATATGGCTAGAATCCTAATGGTGATCTTTGGTGTAAATTTATACCACGTTCTGTAAAATAAAAAATTTTAGGGATCGGGAGGGGTTAGGACCCACATAATGGCATATTTCATTGTTCTAATGATCAGTTGACATGGAAATTACAAAATAATGTCGCAAGTCTCAACCAGTTCCAAGCAACAAAAACTCTCGAAGATATTAGTGGAAAATATGACATCATATTTTCCACATCCGGTGGCCATTTTTGGTGGCCATCGTGGTTGGAGAGTTCCAATTGTGCTATCAAAAAGGTAGCATTATTTGTTAGCTTCACAATAATATATATATATTTCTATACATTTGGCAAGCGTTTCTCTCTATAATTTGCATCAAACTGATTTATAGTGCCTTGTCTTAAAAACGGCGGCCATTTGAACGCCATCTTGTCTCGTATCTACTCGGCCACATTTTTCTCTTCGTGTTAACATTGCTTCAAAGTTGAGGGACATAATAGGGAAGAAAATGAGTGGGTGAAGTTACGTCCTGTGGTGGGGGTGCATGGTTACCACATCAGCTCCAAGACTATTATATTTGCGTTTTCATTGCCGTTGCGTGACCTTTTGACCTCTGGTGACGTCATCAATAAAACGTCATATTTGCTTTGACACAAATGGATAGAGTAATCAAATAACTACAAAATGACATATCATCTGTTAAAACCAGATCACAATTACATCACTTGTATAGGATACCGTTTCCCCCTCCCCATTATACTCGAAAAAAAATGGCAACTGAGTACGGCTAAACTTTGACCCACTAGGTACACAAGGACCCAAAATATTTGCTGTTAACATCATTTTTCCTGAACAATACACATTAGGATTAAAAATTCGGAAGAAGTTAAGTAGCGGGCGCACGAAGGGTCCTTCCAGGCTAGTTCCAGCATATGGAATATTATTTGCAGTACTTTAGTGTATATAGACTTTATTCCATGTGTTTTCCGATAGAATAGTTTCTAGTCTTTCCTCCAATTTCTTTCGCACATTTATCAGGATAGAAATGTACTTGATGAGAAAGAGTGGATACAAAGCTGTTCATGACGTTGCTGATATCTTTAGATATTTAGATATTCCCATTAGTCTCATAAGCGAGTATTTTATTCATGTCCACGCATGTTCTCCGTGCCCCTGGTATTTCATTCAGTAGTCCTTGATATGTTGTGAAATGAACTTTTATGGTGTATTTACAACAAAACTCCTCGCAAAATGTTACCTCTGTTATACCCCGTTGGTGCCATCAAGATGACCCCCCCCCCCCCCCTCTTCCGTGAATGTATAGAACAAACATTCGCAAATGTATAGGCACCACACATGGCGGGTTTAACCCACACTAGTTGATTCACCGTATCAGTGGGGAAGAACTTGTGTGAACTTGGTGGTAATTGCCACTAAACATATTTGTATCAGTTTCTGGTACCCCCCACCCCATTCCTGACTCCTGCGGTGCCACTTTTGAGATCTTTAAGCCGCATAATTAAACTCATTAAATGACTAAATAGGTTTCGTGGAAATCGGCGAGTAAGCAAATTCAAATCAAATTGGGTGCCCCCGTCTATCACCCAAATAGCACCAATTGGCATATTTAAACCACACGATTAGATTCCTTGTATCACGGAGAAGAATATGTATAAATTTGGTGGAAATCGGCGCTAAAACACTGATCAATTTTGGTGCCCCTCTTCTCTTATGTGCACCGCTGACTCGAACGGCGCCACTTTTAACATTTTAAACAAAACAATAGACTCCTCACATCATGGAGATGATTATGTATGTTTGGTGGCAATTCGCGACTAAACAAATGTTATCAATCTTGCCCCTCCCCTCCCTCATCCAAACGGCATCAATTTTGCGTCTTCAAATCACACTTCAAATTAGATTCCTCGTATCATGGAGACGAATGTGTATTAATTTGGTGGAACTCGGCGCTAAAAATATGTTTTATCAATTTTGGTGCCCCATCTACCCTTTAGTGCACCCCTGACTCGAATGGCGCCACTTTTGAAACATTTAAGATGCCACACCACTAGTGATGCGGTCCGGTCCGCATCACTACACACCACTATAGACTCCCGATATCATGAATAGTATTATGTGTACGTTTGGTGGTAATCAGTGACTAAACAAATTATTATTAAATTTAGTGCCCAATCCCTCACCAAAATGGCACCGATTTGGCGTCATTAAATCACATGATTAGTTTATTCGTATCTATTCGTATCATGTAGAAGAATTTGTATCGATTTACAATATTTTCCATCAAATTGTATACCCCTTTCCCCTTCCGTGCATGCACTCCTGATTCGAACGGCGCCATTTTTAAATATTTATACCACACCAATAGAGTCCTCATATCAGGCAGATGATTATGTATGTTTGGTGGAAATCGGCAAAAAAATATTTAGCTGCCCCTCCTCATATTTTGCCTCTAACAACAACAGCGTCACTTTAGAAAATTCTAACCCGCATCACTATCTTCCTCGTAAAAAGTCACCCATGTTAGACACTTTGGAGCCATCTAGATGATCCCCCATTAATTTATATAGAACACAGACAGACTTCGAAATTCGTATAGAATAATTATAGATTAGAGAACCCATCCACAAACTGAGATTTTTGCTCGCCAAGGGGAAAAGTTGAAAAAAATCGTCCGATTTCTGCCTGAAAATTTATATTTTACCCTCTAATGGTAAAAGTGTACATGTGAGAGCTAGATTAAATTATTGTTTGACCAAAAATTGGTTATAGCGAGACCATCGATCTATATTTAATACTAGCAGGGTTACCCGGCGTTGCCCATGTTAAAGTGATGTGAAGTGATGTGAAACCCTCTGCATACTGTGGATATTTGGTGGGAATAGAGAATACATGTATTCTCATAAATCGTATATCCAAAATGGCACCACAAAACATGATTCTTACACATGACATATCAGTAGTGGCTCACCTTGTCGGATCGGAGCAATTGTAATTTTGTTTATCGCGTTTAATTCGTCCCACCAATAAATAAGTATATATATATTTATTTACAACTGTGTATACTTCAGACGTTATAGCTTGAAATATGAACATCATAAACACATTAGTTCCCAAAAATAAAAGACGACAATTGTGTTTTACATAGAGATGTGTAAATCAATCTAGTGGGTTAGACAAAGATTTGAGGACATCTGGTTATCATATCTTCATGAAGATACAGATGTTTTAAAGAAATGTCCAGGTGCACCTCTGTTCTGGTGCTATATACTGACTAATCATTGATATTATGCATGTATAGCAGCTACATGTGCCCGACACAGCGAAATTTTTAGTTGTTTATGTTTGGCGATGAGTCTGTTAAACAAAATGAAAGAAATCCTCGCTGGCAGAATACCTTGTCAGATGTCAGTATTCGAGGATCCTGAAAAGTCATGTGCTACTGACTGCGTTTTATTTTATCTCAGAAGTAACTATATTTGACTGCACACTGTGATCACTATTTTTAACAGGCCTGCTGTACATTTCCATATCTCTTGACAATTGTAACTTTTTTTGTGGAAACTATATTGAACGGGATAGACTCAATTATGTTATAATATATGAGCCATTCTAATATGCAATCCTCTGACGATTCAAGGTTCCTCAGTTTGCAAGAATATATGTATCTCTTAAATGGAATTATAAATACTTTTAATGCTTTCTTCTACATGTATGTATCTGTTTTGCTAGATCATTATAGGAATGCCCTGATTTCCATCCCCATATAAATATGACAGTTGAGAAGATATAATTGTTCAAGTAACTTAATTCAGCCACCATGCATTTGTCGAGATTGTGAAATTTGAACGGCAAAAACTCCTTACAACGATATGGAGATGGCCTGGGAGATGACTATATATATAATTTTGGTGGATATCGGCGAATTGAACAATCTTATCAATGCTAGTGAATCTCCTCTCGCCGCCCGTGACCCAAACGACACCAAATGTGATTTAATTCATCGTATCATTATATAAGAACGTGCATGGATTTGGTGAAATTTTAGTGCTAAATATAATTGTATCAGCTTTGGTGCAACTCATGCATGACTTGAACCGTGCCACTTTTGTCATATTTAAACCATGTCTACTAGACTCATGCATGCATGATATAATTGAGATGATTATATATAAGTTTGGTGGTAATCGGCAACTAAATCAATTCTTATCATAGTTATTTCCCCCACCTCTCACCAAAACGGCACCAATTTGGCGTCTTTAAATCACACGATTAGATTCCTCGTATCACGGAGAAAAATATGTACCAATCAGGTGGAAATCGGCGCTAAACATATTGTTTATCAATTGTTGTGTCTCTCTCAGTCTCTAGGCACCCCTGACTCGAATGCCCCCACTTTTGACATCTTTAAACCACACAATTAGACTCCTGATATCATGGAGATGATTATTATAAGTTTGGTGATAATCCGCGACTAAACAAATTTTTATCAAATTTAGTGCCCACCCCCATCTCTCACCAAAACAGCACTAATATGATGTCTTTAAAATCACACGATTAGATTCCTCATATCATGGATAAGAATGTTTATAAATTTGGTGGAAATTGGCGCTAAAAATATTGTGTATAAATTTTGGTGCCCCTCTCCCATTCAGTGCACCCCTGACTCGAATGACGCCACTTTTGACAACTTTAAGCAACACCATTAGACACCTCATACCATGGGGGTGAATTTGTATAAGTTTGGTGACAATCGGCGACTAAACCAATTCTTATCACATTTAGTGCCCCACTGAGGATGATTATATATGTCTGGTGGCAATCGGCGACAAATTGTGTTCTGCCCTGCCCCTTTTCTGCCCCTGATAACAACGGCGTCACTTTCTAACCCACACCATTATCTTTCTCGTAAAAAGTTACCCCTGCTAGACCCCTTTTGTACCATCTAGGTGATCCCCTGTGAATTGCTATAGAACATAGACATACAGACAGGCAGACAGTTATTCGCAAATATAGATATAGACGTCGATGGCGAGACATTAAAACTCCCCTGTCGATTCCCGTTCTGTACTATTTTTCTGGTTATAATAAAATGAAACAAATACAAATTAGTAGAGTTATTTCCCCTGGGACCCATGTGATCAGCATAAAAACAATCCTGGCAGCTGAATGGTCAATGATACATGGATGAAAAGTGCACGAAAAAATGCACAAAAGTGTTTCCCGACGAAAAACATCAAATATAGCCACATGGTGAACGGTTATGCCTGTGCAAATGGCGAATAATTTATGGGAGGTGTTTGTGTTTTTTTCGATGTCATTTTTTTCTCAATTTTAAGGGTAGTGTGACGTTTGTCAAGCTGCAGTGTAACCCAGTACGTTGACAAGTACTTTTGGGCACATTTTCGTGTGTCTAAAAGGACGTTCTTTAATTTGTAATACTCGTGCAGAGTCAACCCTTTCCTGCGAATACAGGCCAGCGGGATTTGTTAACACTGAGGCCTATGCAAATCATTTGGTGTATTGTAACCTTCTGCTACTTTTTAACTGCACTCCACCAATATTGAGCCGGTGTAGCAGTCGATACAAACGAACACACAATGGTGCCGTATCTGTGCCGGTATCTGGAGAAGTCGGCCCAAAACAAAGTCGGCCCCAGAGAATTCGGCCCAAGAGAAGTCGGCCCGGGTAAATTAAAGATTGCTCAAGAGAAGTCGGCCCCATTATTATTTTGTTTACTGCTTTTTAAATGCATGGGACAAACAGATGTTTATATAGTTTATGGTCACGCTGTTTACATTACGCAAATGTGACCAACATTTCGCCACATGGTGTCAAAAGGGATTATATCACCTCGTTGCATTCCATTCTATGTGACCATGTTTTCGCCACATGGTGTCAAAGGGGATTACATCACATCGTAGCATTCCATTTGCTTATCGCACACTGTCATGGCTTTTCGCAAATATGTCGACGTCGATAGGGTTCGTTAAAGGGGAATTTAAGACGCAGGAAATATAGTGTTGCATCGGTGTTAGAAAAATAAACTTATTTGAAAACTCCCATCACCATTTACCCGGGCTTTGGACCGGCTCATCAATAATTTGATGAAGCTGGTTTAGAGTTTTGTTTGCTTTGTTGTGGCGATGTCGCCGAACGGGTCGGGGTCGATTCGGTCCAGGGCTGTTTCGGCCGGGCTTGTTCGGCCGGGCTTGTTCGGCCCATGGTTTGGGCCGAACAGTCTCACCTAAAAATGTTTTTATCAGTAGGATATTTGGATGTTTATATATGTTTTTCTTTTGTATGTTATTTTATTATTATAATAAAGCGTTTAATATTTTGATTAAAGTGTATAAAAGGGTAGCTTGCTCTAATTTATATTATATATATTGATCTTATGATTTGATTTAATATTCTTACCTGTGATTTGTCTGTGAGAAAGATGATAATAAAGTTGTAGATATATGTTACTACATAGATTGGTACATGTATCTACCTTTTTACACTCAGAACGGCTTCTGGCATGTTTGTTTGGACAAGATAAAACGTGATTATTAATAAATAATGTATTTCCATGTTTTGTAAACTGTATATATTTACTGTTTTAACTTGTTTTTAATCAATAAATGTTCATATCTTTCATCATATATTCACGTTATTGTTCGAATTTGTTGCAGTGTTAATTACTATGTGTGTATACCCATTACTATTGTTGCGAATAAAACGTTAATTACAAACATAAATCTCCATTGTCATCAAAAGACCGGTCCCAAATCAAAGGCAATTAACATGACGTCCAATTAACACCCACACTACCTAATTACCCGAATTGAATAGGGGCCGAACAAGCCCGGCCGAACGAGCCCGGCCGAAAGAGCCCTGGACCGAAAAGTCGAAGACCGAAAGAGCCCTGGACCGAATCGACCCGCTCCCCGCCGAACTCGGTCGTAATCGGATGGTGTATACACCTGACGTTGTCAACGAACACGCTTAGCAGGCAAATCAGGAGGTTGCTGAATGTTGTCCATTGCCAGCCTGGTGGATTCCATAATCAAAAGCTCAGTTGTAACATTGCAATCAAAATTGCATTGATTATTCACTTGCGAACACACATAACAGGGCTGTGTGACAGGCATATTTGAAATTGAAATACAAATATGTACCGGAAAAAATAGCCATATATACGACACAAGGTATTAGACCAGATACGAACCCTCACACTGAGGTAGCCAATTAATCTATATAGGCATAAACAATGTCTCGTCATTATTATAATGGCGTCGCGCCAGAGGGATTCCCACACAGAAGCAGTCAGCGATACAGATAAACATAAAGTCATATAGAGTTTAAACGAGGTTTCCGTGACACCTGATTATATGTTACTCAATTAAGTAAAGATGCCACTATCTGGTGCTGACACCTAATTATAGTATATTATATAGAAACTCGTACAACGATTATAAGATTTCATAATTGGTGACAACTTCATATTAACATTAACGACGAGACAATTGATGAATATTCATAGATATACTGCTAAATGTTAATAGCTGGGCCGACTTCGTATGGGGCCGACTTCTCCGGGGCCGACTTTGTTTTGGGCCGACTTCGTAACGGGGCCGACTTCGTTTTGGGCCGACTTCTCCTGTATTCTCTGTGCCGCATGTTACAGCCTAACGGTCCTGACTCCAACTATACAAGGACTTGTTACAGCCGAGAATGTTTAACAAGTGTAGCCCAGAGTCGTTATTTCGTGGGAGAATCCAGATTCAGAATCCGAACTGATTGCAGGGCGGGGCTAAATTGAGATTACACGGATTATAGGTCGCCGATAGTAGGTTTAGTGTTCTCCCAACGTCAAACAGCGCACGTGTATTTGGCACAAGTGTTCATTTGTATCTTATGTTTATGATGTTCATATTTGTTGTGAAAGTCGTTAGGTGTGTCGATGTTTGGTTGGTTCACGGTTGGAAATTTGAAGGTGACCACTTTTTGGCCAAACTGTGCATTAGTTGGAAAAGCTTTGAGGTACTGATAGCTAATGTTGTGATTGCATGTGAGCTACATCTCCCAATCGCATAAACATAAATGTAAAAGTTTATTCTAGAATCGCAGGACTATTATATAGTCGAAATGTCAGTCAATTTATTTGATTAAATACCCACACGTAAAAGTTCTAGGGACGTGGCTGGAGGGTTCTCATTCTGTACCTTACAGAGAATATTGTGCGAAATGGTTGAATTTAAATGAAACAAAACATTTTAAATACGGAATTGTTATATATAAGTCTAGATAGTGCATACGTGTAGCTGATAATCCATAGCTATCACAAAATCCTACTATTTCTTGAATAAGAACTTTAGAAGGAACATATAAAACAGAAAACACGTGAATTCTGTCAATTTTGACGTTATCCGCCGAATTTGAAATTGACATGCGTTGGGGCGGTATTTTATGGCTGGAATTTTGAAATGAACATGATATATTTGACATTGAAATCGACAACCTTCAAGTTCGACATCAACCGAAGTGCTACTTATACCGAAGTGCGTTATACTGTCAATAATAGTATATAAGAAAATGCATTGGCCTAACAATTTATATATTATTTTTTGTAAGAAAAAACTATAAAAAAATGTTAGGTCGATGCATTCTCTTATAAATGATAAAAATTTAAGAATGTAAGAAATAATGATAACAAATGATATAAATTGTTTTGTAATACGACCCTGCCTAACTATGCTTAAAAGCCATGTCCTGATTGGCCAGTGGCCCGAGTTACCATGGCTATCTCGTTCCAGTTTTGTGGTACAATTCTACTTTTTCCAATTGTACCACGAAAAAAATCGGTTTATTCAGATCGCCGCACGCGACTTTTCCCGTCTTTTCTAACTCCGCGCAAACGGGGCATCAACGGAGTACACCCGCAACCCTTTGAATTTTTCTACATCTTGACAATCTTGCGAATTTTCTAGCGATTTGTCGCTTGAAACCAGTTTGGTTGCCAATGAATATGGTCCAAATGATGTTATGGTATATTGATATATGTTACGACGAAAGAAAGTTACTTAAGAAGTATATTAAATGACAAAATAAATCCATGGGGCCGGGCTGTGCATTCGTCGATTCGAATCTCGATCATATTCGATATTTCGGAATCAAGTTGAAAATGAAAGCGTTTGTTCACCAGTATACAGAAGGGGAATAAGATTAGTTTAGTAAACTAGATCATTTAGATCGCTTTGTGTAAGGAAAATGGTCCATAGTCGATGATCATATTCATGTTGCCCCAACAACGTTCAAAACAGAAATGACCGAAATCGTATTTCCTGTACAATTTAAATGAAACGCACGGGCGCCGCTGAAAACACATCGTTTTTTAGCCAATCACAACGATTATTTCTAGAAGAGGTGCCTCGAAAAGTCAACGGGGGAATTTCATAACAAGACAAGACATTACCAGAGTACTCCATGCACAGAAATCGAGTACGCCCAATACGAATTACACCACGAAATGTTTTCTCACCTGAGACCGAAAAAGCGCAGTATTTCGTTGACTATTCAGTCGAATTGTGACCATAAACTTTCAGTCGTATTACAAAAGAAATAAATACACGGTGTATCGGTGTGTATGGTCAAGTTGTACCACAAAAAACTGATTGTAGGACTCCGCTACGCGTCGTCCTACAATCAGTTTTTTTGTGGTACAACTTGACCATACACACCTCTACACCGTGTATTTATTTCTTAAATAGAATGTAAGAAAAATTATATAAAAAATATTAATATTTTATAGAATTTAAGAAAAAATAATAAAAAATAATAATATTGTTAAAGAATATACGAAAAATTTTGTAAAATGTTTTATAGGATGTTAGAATTTTTTTTGAGCCGAGGTTTACCGAGGCTCAAATAGAATTTAGAGGACGAGGTTGATAAATTACGTATAAAATAGCACGAGTGTGAGATACCTTTTATCACATGATCAAATAAACCCGAAGCAACGCGAAATATTCATCGAAAACAACAATCATAAACTACAGCGATAGCAAGTGATTTGAAGAACGCCGTGACGTCATCGCACGCGCTGATATTAAACGTGTCTATTACCGATAATTATGAAACTGCTTTTATGGCCAAATTATGTGAAAAATATATATATATCTCATATATATTTTGAAGACCTCTGTCTGTCTGTCTGTCTGTTTGTTTGTCTGTCTGTCTGTCTGTCATTAATACAAATCTACGATTCTATACCGATCGGGACGAAACTTGGTACGTGTGTGTAGTTTGACCAGGCGGTCGTCGTTGTCGTATTGGCGAGCCCGTGCGACGCCCGTGCAGCGCATGCGCAAACGAGATCTCGGAAACGGGTGGAGCTATCGACTTGAAATTTGCTATGTGAATGTATCTTGCCCCGGATACGAATTTTATCGGGTCGCCGAGCCCGCGCGACGCCAGCTTCGCGCATGCGCAGACGAGATCTCGGAAACGGGTGGAGCTATCGACTTGAAATTTGGTATGTGAATGTATCTTGCCCCGGATACGAATTTTATCGGATCGCCGAGTCCGTTCGACACCAGCTTCGCTCGCGCATGCGCAGACCAGATCTCGGAAACGGGTGGAGCTATCGACTTGAAATTTGGTATGTGAATGTATCTTGACCCGGATACGAATTTTATCGGGTCGCTGAGCCCGTGCGACGCCAGCTTCGCGCATGCGCATACGAGATCTCGGAAACGGGTGGAGCTATCGACTTGAAATTTGGTATGTGAATGTATCTTGCCCCGGATACGAATTTTATCGGGTTGCCGAGCCCGTGCGACGCCAGCTTCGCTCGCGCATGCGCAAACTAGATCTCGAAACGGGTGGAGCTATCGACTTGAAATTTGGTATGTGAATTTATCTTGCCCCGGATACGAATTTTATCGGGTCGCCGAGCCCGTGCGACGCCAGCTTCGCGCATGCGCAGACCAGATCTCGGAAACGGGTGGAGCTATCGACTTGAAATTTGGTTTTTGAATAGCCCGGACAACGTCGGGCTGGGTAGAGCTATCGACTTGAAATTTGGTTTTTGAATAGCCCGGACAACGTCGGGCTCATCGGCTAGTCTATTATATATTTTTGGAAGATCTGTTTGTGTGTGTCTGTGTGTTTGTGTGTTCGCGATGAACTCGAAAACGGCCGAGCCGATTTCGATAAAACTTGGTATGTGTGGGGTATTTTCGGCCGGGGGTGGCATGGGCCTATTAATTTGTCCGTGCGACGTGACCTTGATCTTGAAATCGGGTCATTTCAAGGTCAAACGCCCGAATATCACGGGATTTCGATGAAACTTGGTATGTGGGGGTACTTTCATATGGGGAGTTTCATAAGCATATGCATTTGCCCGTGCGACGTGACCTTGACCTTGCAATCGGGTCAATTCAAGGTCAAATCGCCAATTTTGATCGGATTTCGACGAAATTTTATACATAGGGTTACTTTTGTCCACTGAGTGTTTTGGACGAGTCGAATCGTGACCACGATCTGACCTTGACCTTCAAAATGATCAATTCGAGGTCAAATCGGGTAAAACCGGATGGATTTCGACGGGAACGTTTGTCGGGTACTTTTGTCCGGGCAATGTTTTGAACTTGTCAAATCGTGACCCAACTTGACCTTCAAAATGGACAATTCAAGGTCAAAGCCCGGACGAAGTCGGGTCACCTTCTAGTAGGCTATATATTGTGAGACTTTATCCTTTATAGACTCGAAAACGGCTCCACCGATTGAGCCCAAACTTCCTATCTAAGGGTAAAAAGCCGCGGGAAGTGTCATCGCACCATTCGCGAGCCCGTGCGACCACTCCTTCACCTTTCAACTACCACCGCAATGGGGATTGATGGGTTAATCGCGTGATAATTAATGAGCGTTTGTATATGAGGCATCGCTATTAAAGAGCGTTTATCTACTTGAGTGAAAATACGGCATTTGACCGTCTCGGAAACTGGGGATATCGAGACGAAAAACTGGGGATATCGAGACGGAATTTCGTACTTAGGGGTTCCAAGGGACGGGAGAGATTTTCGTCGGGTCAGTTTGTCCACCTGATGTGACCTTGAGACGGGCACCCACAAATGACCTTGGGCGATATCTCGGTCGTCAGTTGTGACATCGACGTGAAATTTGTTATGTATGGTCAACTCGGGATGGCGAATATTTTGTCGGGTTATTTTATCCACACAACTTGACCTTGACCTTGAAACGGGTTCCAGCAAATGACCTTGGACGATATTTCGGGCATCAGCGGTGGCAGCGACATGAAATTTGGTATGTATGTCAACTCGGGACGGTGAATATTTTCGTCAGGTCAGTTTGTCCACCCTTAATAGAAAAACTTTAAAAAAAAAAAAAAAATGGATCGACCAAAGCCATGGGACCAATCCCGCCAGTGACGGGCTAATCTGCTAGTCTTATATATATGCGAGGCGACCTCGTCAACTCGCATATATTTAAGAGAATGCATTGGCACGGGAACTTTAATGCTGCACCAGCGCAGCTCCAGTCGTGAAAGGGTTAAAGGTAGTGGAAATGAATCAGTCGACACTCATATTTTGCGACATAATTATACCAAATTCTAATTTAATATTAGTTCTTCTATTATTTTATATGGTTCCAGTTGAAGCCGAAATCCACAAAAAAAACATGCTTAAATTCTTCGGCAAAATAGCAAGAAGTCATAATACAACTTATATGGAAGAATCGAGAATCAAACAGCTGGTTTTCAAAGGAAAAAAAGCGGAAACTTATCCAATTTCATCGCATAAAACAAACAAAAGCACCGCAATACTCAGGGGGGGGGGGGGGGGGTCGGAAAAAAAATTCAGGCACGTATGGAATTTTTTCCCTTTCGATAATTTTTTGTACCCACCCACCCCCACCGCCAATTTTTTTTTCCGTTTTCGGCAGTTTTTTCCGACCATTTTTTGACACCCACCCCCCCTTTTAACACTAAAACAGAGATTTGCGGGGGGATTCACTGTAAACAGCTGTATATGAATTTCTGTGCATACTATTTATCATGGATGTTAACATGGACATGTAAATAGGAATGAGTCATTTTGAGGTCATTCGGCCAAAAAAACATGGCTGCCAGTGGCCATCTTGGATTTCAAAATTTGCAACAAAATACAACACGATAACTGCCTGCAGTCAGTTTACCAGTTAGAATTACATTATTTCTCTCATTCAAAGTGGTTTTGAAGCCCAACTTATTGCCAAAACACTAAAAAACAAGCAGGATTTTTTTTTTAGATGCGGAAAAAATTGCTTGTTGGTGGCTTTGACCACCCCCGTGTCGGAATTTTTTATTTTCACCCCCCCCCCCCCCCCTGCAGTACTTGGGCCTATCTTTCAATCTTATAGTCCCACCACCAAAAATAATCTGCTTCAAGGTACGATATGAGATATGTGTAGCTAGGTCTACAATTCCAACCTTCGATTCCGAAGCTCACACGTCCTTTATTCCTCGAGATATCCGCCGTCCCACGAAATTTAAAATTCTGTTCCGCTGATTGTCATTCTGTTCCGCATTCCATCCCGCAGTTTGTCATGTCCCTTTGGTGTGTGTTCAGTTCGGGTTCAGTTCCGTGTCCAGTTTTGTGGTAGTCAAGACTATCGCGTCTAGGAGCCTTTTGTTTTGCACGAATACGCCCAGATTAAAATCCCATGACTTGCGGAAGTGTAAATAAACTTTTGTTGTGTGTTTTACCAAAAATATGTTTCATTTTATGTCATGGTGAATACTAGAGATGTCAAAACTGGCCGACCGAATGAGACTGAAAGATAAAATCATTTCAAATGTGGCGAAGGCCATAAAATCAGTAAGAAACTTCAAAGTCTTTTCAGTTTTCAGGTTTTCACAGTTTTCAACTGTTTTGATCAGCTGTTGATTAAATTTGAAATTGAAATTTTCAATTCTGTAAAACTTAGTGAACGTTCAGACGACGATTCAATCGTAAGTGGAGGAATCGGGGGCAATATCATACGACTTCCCCGTCGAGATAATTTCTCGCCCAATGTTTTGAGTTTTGCAAAGAAATGTAACTCTAACATACCCGTTATTTCGTAAAAAATCACCTTTACGAAATAACGGGCATACCAAAAGAATGACACCACAAAGAGACACGTTTCAAAAACACTATAGGAAAAATCACTTGTAGGGTGGGTGGGCTTGGGGGAGGTGGACGGCACTATCTAACAAACTTCAGCCCAAAATGTTCTTGACGGGGAAGTCGTGTGAGATTGCCGAATCGGGCCCGATGAGATCGTGGATAGTTTGTTCACACGATTGCGATGTCGTCGTACATGATGATATCGTACATACTACATAGTACATGATGATATTGTAGGTTGTTCCTATAAAAGCATGTGATTGACTACCTATCATGGCCTATGGTCATTTCCAGTTACGATTTTTACGTACACACGACTGCAATTACGTCGCAAGTGGAGGTAACCAAGGATACACCACGATTTCGCAATTAAAATCAAACAGTGCTTGATATTATTTTTTGACGTGAGCATGCACAGTCCAACTGCCGGTTACTTCCTACAACGGAAATCTTTCCACTTACGATTGTATCGTGGTCGTCTGAACGTTCACTTATTCTTCTCTTTTTTCTGTTCTATTCAATTTCACACTACTAATCACTAGGCCTAATTTCACACAGCATTTATTGATATGATTTATCCAAGCTTCAAATTTTCCGTGGAAGTGCCTAACTTTAATAAATAAGTTAACTAAACTAAACACAGTCGGCCCACATAACAACGGCCCCAGAGAAGTTATTTAGAAGAGTTTAAATAATTTGATTGAGATAGTGTTTACATTTGCTAATTGTGAAGTCTGCAACTTAATTCGATCTATCTACATCTACATAAGTCATAATATTTTAATGAACTGAGGATTATTAGGGGGCGCATGAATAAAACATTACATGGGTAAAATAATTTTGTGTTTATTATTAAAATAAGAGCATTAAAAATTTTGTACACTATTTTTTACAGGCCTCGGGTAACATCGTAAGAATAAACAATCACAGGTGGCTGACCTAGTTACGAACCTAAACTTAGTCATTGATCAGCATGGACCTGCATGGTTCATTAATTTGATTATTTCTGATATGGTCACTACTATCGTTTTAATTATTGGACGGACACAAATTTTGTTTCAAAGGATGAAATTGTCAATCTGAATGACTGAATTTGATTATAATTAAACGGTAGTACGGTACTAATAATAAAATACGTGATTTGGAGATAAACTGGAGAGACTGACTAATAAACCACGCCCATTGATGGTGCATTAATTTCACTCGCTATGGTTATTAGACAGTCATATTATCTGGTTATCCAATTATACACGAGCATCGTTCCCTCATCATTGGAGTCACTGTTAGGCACACACAATATTATATATATCCCCGCGAAATTTTCCAACTTTATTGAGGAACTGGTCCGTTACTCAGTCTTTGGCAGTCCATGTAGCGCATAGGCGCGGGTAGACACTGACAATGCATGCAAGCTAGTGCGAGACTTCAGACTGTAGATAAGTGATTGTCACTCTTCGGATTGTCATCTACTTGATCCATGGACAGGTGTTAAATTAAATTTGTTTTTCACTAAGACACCATTCATTATATAAAGACAGGACCTTTAGCTTTATATCTTCGATGTAGTATTTGTTTTTTTGTGATTTTGTTTTCCAAATATCGCAGTTTTTATTTTTGTTTTATCGTCCAGCCCTAAATGTTATGACATTGTGAACCAGATAGGACCCGGTGTGAAATATACAAATGATGTAAAAGATAATTTTGAGAGGTTTTAAGAAAATAGCTGTTTTTATCAAATGTTGCAAAAATAGCTGTTTTTATCAAATGTGGCAAAATGAGACATAAAAACTAGATAAACACTATATTTTTTGTGCTAACATTTTGCAATCTGCATACTCTAGATATTTAATATGATAGTGTCACGATCTCAGTGATAGATAGCAAAATTTCCAAAGATTTTTTTGTAAAAATAGACAAAAGAGTGCAATTTTTCATTTTTTTTAAGTCTCTCATAATGGGTGATAAATCAATATTGTTTTGACCTGGGATCCCATGTATAGTCTTGAAAACTGCGGAGATACATACCGCATATGATAATATGCTTAATATGTCACTCTCTGGAGCCCTCATAATAAGCTACAGCAATCAGCAATGCCGAAGCAATTTACTGAAGCAAACTGGGCCACGGCAAAGGGTTGCAAACTTGCCATAGCACCGCAGCCAAACAATCTGAATTAAGAGGGCTGCTCTCTGTGTGCCAATACGTGGTACATATAATGCTTGGACAATCAAAAACGATTTGATTATTTAATTACAACAAAGTCAATGGCAATCAATCGTCGGCATCTGGTTTCTCCTAGTGTTCGTCTTCCTGTTGTCTGCTCGGGTTGGAGTCTTCTCGCGTACTCATAAGTTGGGCGTGTCCGCTCATCATCTGCGTGGTTGATATCCGGTTGAGTTCGTCGGCCTGTCGTCTGCTTCGCTTCTTCGCTGGTCCATCGGATTAGCGTTGTTAGAAATACAAGATTGTAATGTTTACCTTGTATTCCTATCCATGTTTCCGGCTGGAGATCCTAGCTGTCTTCTGGTAGCTTGCTGGGAACTGGGTATCGAATGTCAATTTGCCTGTTACTATATACACAGAGGGGATTAGGTTAGCCCCGGGCGTATTTCACGGCACATCAATCTGGGCGTACCTAGGGTGATCAGGCGAGCGGCCTTCTTCAGTGTCTTCCCTATGTTTTTCTTGTCGCATAGCGTGCTGCATTAGACTCCAATGGTCATCTTCTCGGTGATAGCTACTCGCGCTTATCCGTAAATTGTGCTGTGTACCTCTAAATCTTCATGCTGCGTTAGCTTTCTACTTCGGGTGGTCTAAGCTGATGTTTGTGTGTCGTACATCGTATCTCGATACAGTTAACAGGGGTGCCGATATGTATGGTGAATCGTGCAACCCCTACGAACTGAAGATTGTCTGCTTTCCTGGGTTAAAGGTTTTGCCCTGGGTATATCTTTGTACATCTGTAATAAGTGATTTGTTATGTTAGATTATTTCACCCCTCATCCCAAAATTCAGCAAAAAGTCACTGTTTTCGGGAAATTCAAGAGGACAAAATAAAAAAATCACTTGAACTCTGGATAATTTTGCGCTAGGATATAGCAGTCTACATACTTATAGATAACAAGTATGGTAACGCCATGAGTTCGTTTATAGATGACAATAACTCTTTGTGCTATGATACAGCAGTCTATATACTTTGAGATATACAGCACCGGTACGATAACACCATGATATCGTTGACAGATGGCAAGATTTCTGAAATTTCTGGTGAAAGTAGTCCAAAAAATCATATATTTTATTTTTAAACTGTTTCCCCCCCCCCCCTATATATGGGTGATAATTTAATTATATTTCTGAACAAGGATCAAGGGATAGCTCTCAAGAGTTGTTGAGACATATACAGGTAGTGTTTATGACTGTTGATGAGTTTTATCACCCCCCTGAAACGATGAACAGTTACTTGAGTTTAAGAAAATAGATCATTGTACATACATGTATATGTTTGCTTCGTATAATAGTTTCACAATTGTATAGGATTACATGTATACAAATGTATGTATTGGGAGGTTTAGTGATTGTTATATATATAGCCAGGTTCAGCCACACTTATTTCTAACTTGTAATGTGTGTTTCCATTGCTAACGAAATCAATGACTCACGTGACCATTCCTCCTACACGTACACGGTCAACTGGACTCAACCCATTTAGAAGTTTTGTATTAAACTTATAACATTGCGAAACAGGGCTTATATTTCGGCGAGAATCCAAATCTAGATTCTCGTAAATATTCTCCCAAATTACCCTGGATTCTCATGAAAAAGTATGTATGGATTCTCGCAAAATCAGATGAATTATGTGCCCTGCGAAACATGTAGCAGAGAGGAGTATTCTAATCGGCGAACCTGTGCTTTCTGAACTCTTGTTAAATTCTTCAGCCGCAGTGACTCAGTCATTACTTTTTCCAAAAGTGTTGTTGGTAAGTCATCATTGTCTGATGTCACATTCAGTCCGATTCCAGACAACAACCTGTGCACACAATATGAACATTGATTAACATGCGCTCGCATAATTACAACAACAAAATTATCCACAGGGCATCGTTCATTTGAGGGCGGGTTTATCTGAACAAATCAAACCATAGCTGGTTATGGCCTTGTTAGTCAACTATCGGTTTATCAAATTCAGTTAAGTTTTAAAGACATATTATGGACTTGTTCGGGTGCGCAAAACTGATCGGTTAGTATTCAGATGCTATGCCAACTGGAGGAATGTAGCATTCTACTAACATCGTTAAAAATTTGAAGCAAACCGACCGTACCACTCCATAGAAAACATCGTCCGAACTACGCTCAATTGTAAATATTTACTTCTTGATTCGGGACGCAACCATTGGTGATAAACTAACGAAACCGATTTCGCCATCAAAAGTCACTGCATTTGATTAATATATAAGCAATACGGTGTGTGTTATCAATTTGGATACAATATTTGTAAAAATAATTAAGTTTGAGCAAGATATTCTCCTTGCTATTTGATCACCCTACTGGAGTGTTTCACATCACTTTAAGGTTTAAATTCAGAGAATAACCCAATCAATGCCCAGTAAGCCTATAGGGGTTAATGCCCAGTAAACCTATAGGGGTTAATGCCCAGTAAGCCTATAGGGGTTAATGCCCAGTAATCCTGTAGGGGTTAATGCCAGTAAGCCTATAGATGTTAATGCCCAGTAAGCCTATAAGGGTTAACGCCAGTAAGCCTATAAGGGTTAACGCCCAGTAAGCCTATAGGGGTTAACGCCCAGTAAGCCTATAGGGGTTAACGTCCAGTATGCATATAGGGGTTAACACCCAGTAAGCCTATAGGGGTTAACGCCCAGTAAGCCTATATGGGTTGGGGATCTGTAACTTAGGGCAAAGTTTCTAATCGGTCTAGCGATGCTTACACTATGTACAATGTAGGTTAATACCAAATGCATAAACTGCTCTAATTCATAATTATAGACACACAGAAAACAGTGTATGAACTTATTCAAGATTGTGTAACATCATCAATATGATCAAATAACATTGAATTAACCTAAATGACCTCATGGGATATATTTAACACTCACAGATTGAAGTATACCTACTGGTATGATACATGTACCTGTATACTGTGTACTTTTATGCATTTTTTCTTTTCATTTGTAGATACAGGAGTACCAATACTACAGCCAGGAGGAAACGGTTTGCTTGACTAATCTTGACTGGCAGTGTCATAAATTGTGTGAATGTCTTGATCATGCACTCCTACATGGGTGAGCAAACCTTTGTCTACCCGTATAGCAGATCATGCCATGAATCTCTACTTAGGCTACGCCCATAGAAACTTTTTCCACCCATTCAAATCCTGGCATTTTTTGAAATTCTGACAGGGACTTTATAACCTTGAAAAACATAACACAGACAGCCTGGATTTAATGTGTCTGACATTTGCAGAATGAGGTTCCCATAGGGTGAATTTAGTGACGCTATCCCAGACTGGGCTATCGTCACCAAATCCACCCTCTGGGGACCTTATTCTGCTTAGGCCTCATCTTCTGAGAAGTGTCTATAGTCTCAAATTAACATTGTTTTAGTTACTTTTTCCCTTCTGTTGGGTTTTTATATCCCCTAATTTGCAGACGATAAAATGCATAATTGAGATGATAATGGGTGAATATCACCAACTTAAACTAGGCAACTTCAATCTGATCATCTCCAATAGCAGTATGCTGAGCCCTAAGCAGAATGAGGGCCCCAGAGGGTGAAGTTGGTGATGCTAGCCTGCTATGCGGGATAGCATCACTAAATTCACTCTCTGGGGACCTCATTCTGCAAATGGCAGACACTAAATTCAGACTTGAACACAGACAATATATTTCTTAGTTAAAGTCATTGTAGGCCTTCACGATGGTATTGTTGTTAAAATAGTCACATCCATTAAAACCGCCATCCAGTCACGAGAATAACGTTGGAAATGGGCACCTAATGCTCTTCTAATCTGCCAGTTGACTCGGTTGACTGTAAAGTGTAAATATAAGTAATGGATGTTGATTTTGTTTTATTCCATAGAGTATGGATTCAAGTTGGTCTGACATTTTTATGTTGGAACAAAATGTCAGACCAACTTGCATCCATGCTCTATGGAACGCAAGCAAGTCAACATCCATTACTTAAATGGATTATCCCATTCAGTTATAAAATTATACATTGGAATGGTCAATTATTCATTTGGAGGGATGTTCAGGTAATAAAGCAGACAACAGACAGATGAAAAGATAATATAAGTGCAGAAGGATTTCTATTAATTGGTGGGAAATTTTTCTTGTAAATGAGTATTTAGCAGAGAAACTGTTAACATGAAATGTTCTTATTTGTAGCTTATATTTCCTGGTTTTATGTGTACCCATACCATAGTATGGTACACATAGTGTCGACGTCCGGATTGACCACTCGTCGTTTGTCCGTCCGTCCGTCTGTCCGTCCGTAGACACTTTACGCATAATGCGATAACTCAAACATTTTCTATTTTGTATATGGGGATTCAGGCCAAAATACAGATTTATTTCAAATATGGGTTTCATCCGAGTTTTTTTGCAGAGTTATGGCCCTTTTTCGACTTAGAATTCATACATGCTGATTTAACTGAAACAATTTTTATCTGATTGGAACCAAATTTGGTATGTGAGTCAATTTGCTTTTGTATTTTTTTATGTAATCATTCTCCTACTATATCTCCAGGTTTCTCCTCCTACACTTGTAGGGATTTTTGTAGTTAAAAATGAACCCTTCTCAACATTCCTGATATTTTAACAGAAATACTTTTCATCTGATATATCTCATTTTATTGAGATGTATGTAAATTTGGTATGTGAGTTTCTCAGCCCAAAATACAGATAGAATTGGAATTTGGTTTTGATCTGTTTTTTTTAACGGAGTTATGGCTTATGGATTTTAGCATCCAAGCTGAAAATAGCTGATCACTATCGCCAAGGTATGGGTTAAACATCTGTCGATCGTGATCGGCCTCTCGTTTATTTAGTTTGGGACATATCACTGATTTGTAGCTTATATTTCTTGTGATTTTGTATAGTTTGAGACATATCACCGATTCCTGTGATTTTATATAGTTTGAGACATATCACCGATTCCTGTGATTTTATATTTTGAGACATATCACCGTTTCCTGTGATTTTATATAGTTTGAGACATATCACCGATTCCTGTGATTTTATATTTTGAGACATATCACCGTTTCCTGTGATTTTATATACATTGTAGTTTGAGACATATCACGGATTCATGTGATTTTATAAGTTTGAGACATGAAATGTTCTGATTTGTAGCTTACATGTGTATTTTTCTTGTGATTTTATTTAGTTTGAGACATATCACAGATGGATATTGGAAGGTTGTCGTGGAATTCACCAGCAAGGATACTCTCAAGGACATCAAAAGGCTGCAAAACGTCACAACAAACTTAGGAAAAGGTATGTATCTTACTTTATTAATATGACGGTCATTATATTTTCACTAATTACCACTATTTGGTGATGGTTTTCCCATAAAACGGATCGTGATAGTATGATTGTTTCATGATTCGATTCTATATCAATATCATGTGTGTCTGAATCAGAACAAGGCTCTGGAACTACATTGTACTTTCAATCGATATATTTCTTCTGGAAATTGTTGAAGTAGATTGTTACGATTCGTTAATTAAACTTGAATTCAACTGATCACCTTTTTAACTTGGTGAATTCCTTCCGCACTAGGCACATTCAGAAATCATTCCACACGAGGGAATTCCCTCACAAACATGTTGATAAAATATAGTTCCCAGTTTCGTTAATCGTAAATAATTGCAGATTTCTCAATACATTCCAGAGGTTGGTTGTCATAATTAAGTTCTATTGGCCATATAATAAACATATTATCAATACAGCGCTGTGACTTAACCCTTTGGAGAGTATCTGTAACGTCATATACATAATGTCATGAGTAAATTTAACTTCAACGTCATAGCAATGTTAACAAGTTCGGGTCAAATGAGTCAATAATTCGTTTTAATTTATGTGCATTTTTTGTTAACGTGTGTGTGTGTTATCATAATCGATTGCACTTATACATTTAGGACATTTTATTAATCAAAATAACTCCTATACAAATAATTTATAAATCAGAAGATTTATTGAAGTTATGTCTACGTAAAATAACACTTCCTGAAACGACATATATGTCGTGCTACTCCTCAACCGATAGACGACATACATGTATGTGACCCGCCATATCAAATCCAGTCATAAGTCGGGATTTTTTTACCCTGTGCCAATGCATTCTCTTATATATGCGAGTCGACCTCGCATATATAAGAGAATGCATTGGCCTAACAATTTTTTACAATTTTAATAATTTTTTCTTGTATTCTTTAACAATTTTATAATTTCACCCATACAGAGCCCCAGACAAACATAAGCAGACGACACTCTTCTATATGCTTCTATATATGTGTGGGGCTCCCTGCAGGGTAATGGATGTTTTTAGCTCACCTGAGACGAAGTCTCCGGTGGAGCTATAGTCATCACTCCTCGTCCGTCGTCCGTCCGTCTGTCCGTCCGTCCGTCAACTTTTTTTTTAAACATCTTCTCCTCTGAAACCATCATACCGAATTGGTTCATATTTGGTGTGGATGTTCCCTAGGTGACTCTCATTCAGATTTGTTCAAATGACGTCACTGGGTCAAATAGTTGTGAAACCAGGGTCATAACTCTATTCCTCCATAGTAATTCTTACAACAACTTCTTGTTCATAACCATTGTGCCGATTTAGCTAATATTTGGTATGGAGGGTCCTTGGGTGACTGGTGTTCAGATTTGTTCAAATGAGGTCACCCGGTCAATTAGTTGAGAAACCAGGGCCATAACTCATAGTAATTCTTACAATGACTTCTTCTAAAAAAATATTTGGCCTATTCAGCTTATATTTGGTACTGAGGGACCTTGGGTGACTGGGAATCAGATTTGTTCAAATTGGGTCACTGGGTCAAATAGGGGCAGAGCCAGGGACATTTCTAAAAACAAAAAATTAAATTTTTGCATTTTGACCTTTAATTTTTGTTTAGGACCCATCACAGTCTCATATTTCTTACCTACATTTTTCTTAGCATGTTCTTCATCTGTATGGATTTTGGTATTGTTTATTTAACCCCTTCCACTCTTGTTTTGATATAGAATTCATCCAAGACAGGATTACTCAAACATTTTTCATCTGATCAACACCAAATTTGGTATATGAATTTTTGACACTTATATACAGATCAAGTTAAAATATGGATTTGATCCGATATATTTTAACAGAGTTATGGCCATAATTCCCCAAAAATAATAAAATATTCAGGAACTCCTTGATCAATTTATGTAGGCAGAGTCCCCAGGGAGTGTATTCATGTCATTCATAATTTAAATGAGATTAATGGTGTTATCAATGAAGCACCCTTGTTGTTTACATTATCACTCAGTGGTCATTAAAATCAGATTAATTTCATTTTCTCCAAGTGTCTGGCATTGGAGGTATGAGGTTCCCAGAGGGTGAATTCATGTTGTTCCACACAGCAGGCTAGCATAACCCAATACACCCTCTGAGAACATTATTCTGCTTAGGCCTCATCTTCTGGGAAGTATCTAGAGTCTCAAGATCTCATTCTGCTTAGGCCTCATCTTCTGGGAAGTATCTATAGTATCAAATTTACATTGTTGTTAGTTAAATTTCCCTTCTAGGAAGTTTCTGTATCCCTTAATTTGCAGAAGATAAAATTCATGATTGAGGTGCCCAATGGGTGAACATCACCAATTTCAACTGGGGAACTTCAATCTTATTCTAGGTCTTCCATAGCAGTTGAGGGCCTTATCAGAATGAGGTCCCCAGAGAGTGAATTTAGTGATACTAGCCCGCTGTGCAGGAAAGCGTCACTAAATTCACCCTCTGGGGACCTCATTCTGCAAATAACAGACAGACTATCTCAAGGCTTGATTGTATAATACAGTGTGTTGCTTGAGGCCAGACATGCACAATGTAGGAACAGACATGCTTGTAGTGATGCTATCCCACATAGCGGGCTAGCATCACCAAATTCACCATTTGGAGACCTCATTCTGCTTAGGCCTCATCTTCTGGGAAGTATCTATAGTATCAAATTTACATTGTTGTTAGTTAAATTTCCCTTCTAGGAAGTTTCTATATCCCCTAATTTGCAGAAGATAAAATTCATAATTGAGGGGCCCAATGGGTGAACATCACCAACTTCAACTGGGGAAATTCAATTTTATTCTAGGTCTTCCATATCAGTTGAGGGCCTTATCAGAATGAGGTCCCCAGAGGGTGAATTTAGAGTCACTAAATTCACCCTCTGGGGACCTCATTCTGCAAATGACAGACACACTATCACACTATTTCAAGGCTTGTTGTATAATACATTGTGTTGCTTGAGGCCAGGCATGCACAATGTAGGAACAGACACGCTTTTTGTGATGCTATTCCGCACAGCAGGCTAGCATCACCAAATTCACCCTCTGGCGACCTCATTCTGCTTAGGCCTCATCTTCTGGGAAGTATCTATAGTATCAAATTTACATTGTTGTTAGTTAAATTTCCCTTCTAGGAAGTTTCTATATCCCCTAATTTGCAGAAGATAAAATTCATAAATGAGGTGCCCAATGGGTGAATATCACCAACTTCAACTGGGGAACTTAATTTTTATCCTTATCAGATTTGTGAAAATGGGATCACAAAGTCAAATAAGGGCAGAGCAAGAGACTTAACTATTTCACTACATAGTAATTCTTAAAATATGTTTGCAAGAACTAGTTGGCTTATATAGAATGGAATGTTCTTCCTTGACTGCAATTCAGATTTTTTTAATGGGGTCACCTGGTCAAATAGGGGCCAAGCGAAGGACAGTTTCCCTCTTAATATGCTTCCTTCACAAGGACCATCAGGTCTATTTGACTGATATTTATGATATGTATGAAGGGTTCTTTGGTGTCTGGGATTCAAATTTATTCAGATGGAGTCACCAGGTTAAATAGGGTGGGACCAGGGACATAACTATATGTCTCTATAGTAATTCTTAAAATGTCTTCTCAAGAGAGTTTGGACTATTTAGCTTACATATAGTATGGAGGAATCAGGAGGATCCTTTAGTGACTGAGATTCAGATTTGTTAAAATGAGGTCAACCTGTCAAGAAATGGCAGGCTATGGGGAGTCTAATAAAATCATCGAAATACCAAATTCATTAAAACATCTACCTTGGAACCAATTGACTGATTGGTCGGACATACATGTATTGTGTTTTTGGGTCCATGGATAATTGGGCTTCAAACATGTTTAAATGGTTTTAGAAAAAGGCGCTTGTGAGATTGGAAATTTCCAACAATTGAGAAAGTTTGAGGTGTCGGTTGTGAAATTCCAACCTAAGACTTGGGAGTCTGGATCCCGGTCGGGAGGGGACTTGTTGAGCTGGAGGAGGGGGGTGATCAGTAGTGTACAGTTGGCAATTTCAAGGTGGATTTTTACCAAGCTACATACTTGAAGTCTCTCTAGCCACATATCCTGTATAAATCTACTTCTTTTAAAGTGATTATGAAAAGTGCTGACTGTTTTGGTCTCCAGAGTCCCAGTCTTATCAGTCTTTGCAGTCTGGTGAGCGACCCCACAGTCATTGACTGTCTTGTTTATTTTATGTCCTAAAAATTGTAAGAAACATTTATTTTAAAAAAATTGTTAGGCCAATGCATTCTCTTATATATGCGAGGCGACCTATGGTCGACTCGCATATATAAGAGAATGCATTGGCACAGGGTAAAAAAATCCCGAAATACGACTGGATTTGATATGGCGGGTCACATATGTAAACTCAGATGTTAATCTCCATTTATTACATGATTTCACCCCGGCATGAGCCGTGTGATATGTAAACTCAGATCACTACTCTTTAGTGTTAATCTCCATTTATTACATGATTTCACCCCGGCATGAGTCGTGTGATATGTAGACTCACATCACTACGCCATAGTGATAAATCTCCATTTATTACACACCCATTGTATTCTCACTAAAAGCAATGGCTTTCAACTGTGGTAAGTTTCGACAGACACCCCTAGAGCGAACCTGACGTTTTTTATGTGGCAAGCTACGTCATGACATTGCTACAGGCAACGTAATGATAATTTCTTATTTTTGTGATGCCAAAATTGTTGCAAAACAATAATTTCTTGAAAAAACTTCTTATAATTAACAATTTTATTTGTCTTTGGTGTATGTAATAAATATAGAGCGGCAAAGTTTTGGGATGGGTAAGTGATTAATGCACTCAAACGTTTCGCAGAAGCATACCCTGGGAGTCTTCGGGGTATCCTTCCGCAAAATGCTCTCTTGCAATAATCACTTCCCCGTTCCAAAATTGTGTGGCTCTATCTATTTATCAGACTTAGGACATGGGCTAAATATGGGCCTCATGCAGGAAATAATCCCGGAGGTTATCTCCATATAATTTGTGACGACATATTATATCTGAATGGACAATTGATCATGCAACTAAAGGCCATATTGCAGCTGTTGATTTATGATTTACACAGTATATTGCTGAATTAGGAAACATATTGCTTTAAAAAAATGGAAAAGTCTGATTGACTAAATAATGTCCACTTGGAAATTAGGCTGGGCAGTGCCCTTTGGGCACCCAAACCTGTAACAGGTATCAAAACAGCTGTAGCCAATTATGAGAACTGGAGTTGACTACCCTGATAACATGTCCTGGTCATAACCGGTGCTGACATAATAACGAAAACACTGTCTCCAGTAGCCTGCAGTAGGGCAACTTCCACCCAAGTGTTACAATGTAATCATGTAGCAAACATATACATCAGTTTACATGTAAAGAAGCCATTTTGATTCTTAAACCTTTTCCTTTTCACCATTGCAAAATTCTCTATTCAACTGATGCAGGGTGATACAGACAGCCAATCCTGCCTTTTATCCTGGATATGTCACTCTCTCACAATAATTATCACCTACCTCTAAATTATTTTGTGCGATATATTGTGTCAATATTTCTTGTGGAAACAAGACATTATAAATTTTTGCATCTCACAGATAGAGTTACGGCTACGTTTAGCTATTCGTGGTCATAAAATTCATGTATGGCCAAAAAATTTGTTTCGAAATAATAACGATGACATTTTAATAGGATTACTGAATATGGCAATGCATGGATCAATGTGTGCAATGAATACGGCAATGCATGGATAATCATGCTCAGTGAATATGGCAATGCATGGATAATCGTGCACAGTGAATATGGCAATGCATGGATAATCGTGCACAGTGAATATGGCAATGCATGGATAATCGTGCACAGTGAATATGGCAATGCATGGATAATTATGCACAGTGAATTGAATAATAATTTAATAATCTTCTGTTCCACCGGCCAATTGGTTAGATAGTGCGTATATTCGATGACATATTACCATAAACATTGTAACCATATCTGTGAACATTGCGAAAGTCCCTATTGACATCTAAAATCACTGGTGGGACAAATGCTTCTTGTACAGGTCGGGCTGGTTTATACTGTTGAATGAATGCATGCTGGAGAGCTACCGGTATCTAAGGTGCTTCATTTTTTGCATGTCGGGACTGGTTATTTACATGTATAGCATTCAATGAATGCTTGCTGGAGACTTATATAGGGTGATTCATCTTTTACAGGTCGGGCCTGGTTGTTTATAGCATTGAGTGAATGCATTCTGGAGAGCTTTATACATGTAAGGTGCTTCATATTTTACAGGTCGGGCCTGGTTGTTTATAGCATTGAATGAGTGCTTGCTCGAGAGCTATATAAGGTGCTTCACAGATAACCATGGCCTAGTCTCAAAGCACTACATACGGGAGGCATTGGTGCTCGATTCCCAGGTAACTTTTGAGATAGCCTACAGGAGACTGAGAGGGTCGTCTTTAAATGATATCAAGGCATTCGTGGTGGGTACTGCTGAAAAATCTTTACCAAGTTTGTTAACCATTTCATGACTTGAGCTTCCTATAGGGAGCCCCATACAGGTTGCAGCTTGTATTGCTGAGTGTCGCCTGCTCACGTCTGTGAGGGGCTCCATAAGGGTAGTTTAACCATTTCATGACTTGAGCTTCCTGAAATTTTACAAAAACCCTGTGCCAATGCATTCTCTTATAAATGCGAGTCTCCCATAGGAAGCCTCGCATATACAAGATAATACATTGGCGTAACAATATTTACCTTGACCTTGTAAGTCAGCACATGCTATTATATATGTAAGGTTCCCTATGGGAGACTCACATATATAAGAGAATGCACTGGCACAGGATCTATAATGCTGCACCAGCGCACGCTTGCTTGAGTTGCTTCTTATTTAAAGTGATATATACTATATAGAGGATCTAAAATGAGTTCTCAGTTTATGGCACAGTAAATTAGGTCTGGAAACCTCGATAAAACATACTTAATCAACAAATGGGACGTGAAACTAACATTGGCTTTTATAAGGCATGCGATGACGTTTCACATAACTATGCATTGCTTTCTGGCATAAAAAAAATAGTTCAAGATAAATACTCTTTGATGTAATATATAATCGGGTATATTTGAAGAAATAACTTTTCAAACTTGTCCTTCATTAGAGTTTGTTGGGGAAAAAATTGGAAGCTATAGTATTTTGAGACGTAGCATACGAAATGTAAACAGATGTCCAACCGAAAGTCAAAGGTCACCTGGCACTATTTCCTGTTATTAAACGAATGTTTCATATCACAATTTATAGAAAGGGTTTATTTAATGTAATAAGGGTAGGATCATGTACTAAATAGTATTATAGACAATGATAAGTCCTAAATAAGAATATTTTAAATATAGTGCATGGCCCATTTGGGCTAAAGAATAATGCAAGGGAGAGAACTCTATCATATAATGGTGGGCAATGAGTTGATACCTCTGTGTTGTAGACATTAATCTGTGGATTTGGTATACTATGTACGTGTGTCGGGAGAGGAAATGAGGGTTGGGGGTAAGGGACCATAAAAGGGACCCACTTTTCCTCTAGAACAAACCCTGCTGCACAGGCTGAGAGGTTTAACCCTGTGAATAGATTTGATTCCACAGACCTGGGAATTAAGGAAAATATGCCTGGGCAATATTTTTGCCAAGGTCAAAGAAATCAGCCGAGGAAAAACCAGATTTTAACTAGGCAATTGTGCAACAATATTGCTACAGTGATGCCCTAAATAATCGACTCCTTAATCACAGCAGAATTATGGGTAATTTTTCAGGATTTAGTCGGAAATATGGGATGTTGCCATTCATGAATGGCAACAAGCCATATTTCCGACTAAATCCTGAAAAATTACCCATAATTCTGCTGTGGTTAAGGAGTCGATTATTTAGGGCATTACTGTATTGCCATGTCAAAATCAATAATAACCATACAACCCAGCTACATGTATGCGATTTGATTTTGATTAATAGTCATCAAAGAAATTATAGATAATAATGTATGCTTTATAAATCTAATTCACACAAATTATTGCCATCTATAAATCTTTGTTATTTTAGGGAACATAGTTTCCAGGCTTCTACTCAACATATATGTACAATTCCCCAAACTATCTCCATAACAAGGGTCCTTATAGTTAATACCCCAGTGCCATGGATATTATTGTAGGACAATAAATGATAAGAGTGAAAGGAAGTCATTTTGGCAAAGAGGTTCTATTTCTTATAGACATTATGAACTTATTTTACCTGGGCAATATCAATGATCCGGAATATTTCATCTGATTTGATTTTATTCAAAATTGGCTGTCATGATTGCAATTTCATCATATCTGTACCATCAGGTATATTCCAGTGGTTTCTACAGACACCAATGTTTTTGAGTAGAGGTACTTCACCCTAACAAATGATATCATAAAGATAACGCTGTGTCGCGAATGATCTATAAATAGATTGCCCTACCTCTGTAAGAATGACGTAAGCCTAAGGAAACTGGGACTGTGGAGTTCCAGGAATGTGACATGGGAATTACTTAAAAAAAATCATTTATTCTTCATTCTGTATAAGTACTACCAAATGTCAAGGAGTTCAGAATGACACAATTTGGCAGATTTCAGTGTACTCTAGTTCTATGGAGACTGACGAAGTGAAAGTTCAAAGCAAGTTTTTTTCTGGAGTTACATCCATCCATCACCCTTCGCATCAAAATATGGCCAGGACATTAGGTCCCAGAAGGACAATTTATTATGCTACCACGCACAGCAGACTTACATCACTAAATTCACCTTCTAGGGACCTCATTCTGCTTTGACCTCATCTTCTCTGGAAAGTATCCTTATTATCAAATTAACAAGTTTTTTAGTTTCTTTAGAAACTTCTTTAATTTATTTTCTCTATATCCCCAAATGGCAGACGACACAATGCATAATCGAGGTGCCCTGTGGGTGCACTCAACCTTCTTCACCATCTTGGAACTTAAATCTGCGATGTTGTTGTTTTAATTTTGATTCATGATTTCCCCCTTATCTCTTTACAGAGAATGAATGTTGTTGTTTTAATTTTGATTCATGATTTCCCCCTTATCTCTTTACAGAGAATGAATGTTGTTGTTTTAATTTTGATTCATGATTTCCCTCTTATCTCTTTACAGAGAATGAATGTTCTTTTAACGTTGACTTCTGGGCTGGTCCCTGTGTTCTTGTTTTAATTTTGATTCATGATTTCCCCCTTATCTCTTTACAGAGAATGAATGTTCTTGTTTTAATTTTGATTCATGATTTCCCCCTTATCTCTTTACAGAGAATGAATGTTGTTGTTTTAATTTTGATTCATGATTTCCCTCTTATCTCTTTACAGAGAATGAATGTTCTTTTAACGTTGACTTCTGGGCTGGTCCCTGTGTTCTTGTTTTAATTTTGATTCATGATTTCCCCCTTATCTCTTTACAGAGAATGAATGTTGTTGTTGTAATTTTGATTCATGATTTCCCCCTTATCTCTTTACAGAGAATGAATGTTGTTGTTTTAATTTTGATTCATGATTTCCCTCTTATCTCTTTACAGAGAATGAATGTTCTTTTAACGTTGACTTCTGGGCTGGTCCCTGTGTTCTTGTTTTAATTTTGATTCATGATTTCCCCCTTATCTCTTTACAGAGAATGAATGTTGTTGTTTTAATTTTGATTCATGATTTCCCCCTTATCTCTTTACAGAGAATGAATGTTGTTGTTTTAATTTTGATTCATGATTTCCCCCTTATCTCTTTACAGAGAATGAATGTTGTTGTTTTAATTTTGATTCATGATTTCCCCCTTATCTCTTTACAGAGAATGAATGTTGTTGTTGTAATTTTGATTCATGATTTCCCCCTTATCTCTTTACAGAGAATGAATGTTGTTGTTGTAATTTTGATTCATGATTTCCCCCTTATCTCTTTACAGAGAATGAATGTTGTTGTTGTAATTTTGATTCATGATTTCCCCCTTATCTCTTTACAGAGAATGAATGTTGTTGTTGTAATTTTGATTCATGATTTCCCCCTTATCTCTTTACAGAGAATGAATGTTGTTGTTGTAATTTTGATTCATGATTTCCCCCTTATCTCTTTACAGAGAATGAATGTTGTTGTTGTAATTTTGATTCATGATTTGCCCCTTATCTCTTACAGAGAATGAATGTTGTTGTTGTAATTTTGATTCATGATTTCCCCCTTATCTCTTTACAGAGAATGAATGTTGTTGTTGTAATTTTGATTCATGATTTCCCCCTTATCTCTTTACAGAGAATGAATGTTCTTTTAACGTTGACTTCTGGGCTGGACTTTGTGTCATTCCAAATGGAAGTGGTAAGTATTTTGTAATGTTCATATAATATTTATATTTTTTTAAATATGGTAAGAGTTGGCAGTGAGTATTGCTGTTAACCCTTTACCCAACAAACCGGCCAAAACCGGCCAAATAAAGCTTCAACAGCCTAAAATATCTTCGGTCTGTCTCAATAGAACCATACACATATGGATATCATTGGAACCGGCTCATTGACCACATTGTGATGGTATAGTTATGCCCTGTGCCAATGCATTCTCTTATATATGCGAGTCGACCATAGGTCGCCTCGCATATATAAGAGAATGCATTGGCCTAAAAAAAATCTTTTTTTAACACTTTTTACCATTTTTTTTACATTCTTTAACAATTTTATAATTTTTAATCTGTTAAGCCAATGCATTCTCTTATATATGCGAGGCGACCTATGGTCGACTCGCATATATAAGAGAATGCATTGGCACAGGGCCCTTCTGTTGGGTAAAGGGTTAAATGGACATGGCAAGCTTCCAAATTTTGTCTACGTAATTTGGAAGGAGGTATAAGGTACGTTGATAAATACACAAAATATTTATATACCGGTTTCAATAGCTCTGAATAATACTTCCCATGGTCACAGTCATTTTCCAGTTGTTTTTTTCACACAGAAGTTAAACAGACGCTCTTTATTTCTACCATATAATGAATAGACTAACACGGAACATTCTTTTCTAACAAACATTATGTTAAAAGAGTATGCGATAAGCAAAACACTCAACAATGGGGAGATCTAACTGAGTGAACTCTAGTTAGAAATGCCACCAAGTTGTGTACCACTTACTGGTATAGCGCTTACTAATACTCGCCTCTCAAGAATGTTAAATGGGTCACAGTGAAAACAAATTGCCATGTCCAATCACCACCCCTAATATGACATATTTGAATTTTGTTGTAGGATATGACATATTTTATTTTTGTTATAGGATATGACGTATTTTAATTTTGTTGTAGGATATTACGTATTTTAATTTTGTTGTAGGATACAACGTATTTTAATTTTGTTTTAGGATGTGACGTATTTTAATTTTGTTGTAGGATATGACGTATTTGGACTTCAGCACTTACCCTCCAAAGGCCCGACGTTCATCTGAGGTGGATGCAGATAGTGATAGGGTATCACTGTGCAGTATGGACAGTCTGGCATCAAGGAACAGTAGAGCTGATGTAAGTGATACCAACCCTTTTTTTGCTGAATATTTTCATCATTAAAATGGATTTGTTTATTTTATGGTTTAACCCTTCCATGACTCGAGTTTCCCGAAAATTTGCGAAAACACTGTGTCGATGCATTCTCTTATATATGCGAGTCTGCCTTAGGGAGACTTGTATATATAAGAGAATATATTGGCCGAACAATATTTACTTTGACCTTGTAAGCCAATTACAGACTCTCATATATAAGAGAATGCACTGGCACAGGATCTTTAATTTTTTAATAGGGAGTCTCGCGTATATAAGAGAATGCACTGGCTTACAAGGTCAAGGAAAATATTGTAAGGTTAGGCCAATGTATTCTCATATATATATGCAAGGCTCCCCATGGGAGACTCGCATATATAAGAGAATGCATTGGCACAGGGTTATCGCAAAATTTCAGGAATCTCCAGTCATGGAAGGGTGTATGATTAAATACGAAAGTGATTTAATGACTTTTAAACAATAGTTGGTGATGGACAAATAAAATACCCATATAGTTTAACCCTTAACCAACAAAACGGCCAAAATCACCCAAATAAAGCTTCAACAGCCTAAAATATCTTCGGTCTGTCTCAATAACACCATACAAATATGGATATCATTGGAACCGGTTCATTGACCACATTGTGATGGTTACAGTTATGCCCTGTGCCAATGCATTCTCTTATATATGCGATAGGGTCCTGCGAATTGGAGATTTTGATCGAATCGAATATCGAATCGAGTCTACGTAATCGAATCGAATATCGAATCGAATATCGAATCGAATCGTACCTGTGTGTTGCATTCTCAATTAGGCTTTTAATGTCAATGATTAGACTATTTGAGAAACGTTCTATGAAATTCCATCATAACTTGTGTGGCGATCAACCGTCGTTCCCGATACTATTAACTTCAATTGAGAATTGTTGAGAGAAA
Organism: Siphonodentalium dalli; assembly: GCA_032622095.1. NCBI lineage: Eukaryota > Metazoa > Mollusca > Scaphopoda > Gadilida > Siphonodentaliidae > Siphonodentalium > Siphonodentalium dalli. The sequence goes on from CP136064.1 coordinate 255,639,997, forward strand.
AAAAAACAGATTAAAACGTCCATGCGGTCGTATCGACGATTAGATATATAACCACTAAACGGATTATCGGAATTAAAATCACGCGCAATTTGTAGAGTTTGCATGTACATGCACAATTGCAAATCGGCACTCGGAAACACCCGTTTTTATAAACTTGAAGATGCAACAACAGTCGCAGGGTAGCCTCTTTATGTAGTGTTGGATGATTAGATGTCTTGTTGTCCCATACGCTTGCGATTTATACACCATTCATCACACGTGTAAGTTTCTGCACTACATGTAGCTTTTATCATGTTTAAAATAAACATGAATAACGGACGACAAATTGTCAAGTTTCAAGGAACGCTCCGAAACTGAAAGTCAACTTCAAAAGAAAACACCGCCACACGCATTCCTCGACGCGGGAGCACGTGTTGTTTACATTCTCGGCGATATTACAGAACGAATGTCGACCACGACGAATGCGGAGGACGGGAAAGTTACATTTATTTGATTGCTAAATACACTTATTAAGTAACTTCATTTTGTCGTAACATATATCAACATACCATGCATAAAATAATCTGGCCAATATCCATTTGCATTCATACTTTGTTCGAAAGACGAATCACTAGAAAAGGGGTTAGCGGTGTACTCCATTGGTACCTCGTGTGCACGGTTTTAGACAAAACGGGAAAAGTCGCGTGCGGCGATCTGAATAAACTGTTTTTGTTGTACAATTTGAAAAAGTAGAATTACACCACAAAACTGGATCGAGATATCCATGGTAACTCGAGTAATGACTAATCTGGACAATGCTTTTAAGCATCTCATCGCTATTATAATTTACGCATGTCGTCGGTCCATCGGCGATCTCTGAGCTTTTGGCTACCATGTGCAATGCTAGAATTCAGATGTATATAGTCGTCCTATAGTGGCTAATTACTGGCTATACTTATATTTAATAGCATGCGAACATTCGCGATGTACAATAAGAATTATAAGTTGCATATATTCATAATTTTCGGGAATTATATGGCACAGAAACAGCTAAGATCGACGTGTGAACTTGTCCGTAAACAGCTTACTTTTTTGTCAGTGTATATTCGAAATTTCGAGTTGGAAATTTCGAATTGAATTTGACTTTCGAATCGAATCGAATATCGAATATTCGCAGGACCCTAATATGCGAGTCGACCATAGGTCGCCTCGCATATATAAGAGAATGCATTGGCCTAAAAAACTTTTATCATTTTTAATATGTGTTAAGCCAATGCATTCTCTTATATATGTGAGGCGACCTATGGTCGACTCGCATATATAAGAGAATGCATTGGCACAGGGCCGTTCTGTTGGGTAAAGGGTTAACCAGACACAAGGCTTATTTTCACTGGTATGAATCAGCAAATGGGGCACCTGGCTAAAGCTTAGTACCCCATTTTCTAAATCATACACTCGAAAATAAACCATGTATTTCGTCAAACTATGAATATTCTATATGAAAGTACATTCCTATGTTTTAGACATTTACTTCTTCCACACCCGATTCCCAAAGAGGACTCGATGATTTTGCCAGTGACACCGGGAGCTTTTTTACGCCGGACTCGGTGCTACAGCAGAGTCATTCATTCATGTCAGTTGACTCCGGATATCCAGCTGATGCTGACACAACACCCCGAAGTCAGCACGCATCTCCTGCATTCCCTATGGCGTCGACGTCTAAAGATTCTGATCAGAGATACAGCCGCCTCGATAGCATCGTGACTTCGGTTGATGAGATCGACACGGGATTGGAGATCATACGGGTAAAATCAAAGTCACATAAAAAACGAAAATCCAAACAAGACGAGAAATCACAAAAAGACAACGGTGAATCGTCTCTCATTAAATCCGAAAGTGAAACGTCTATTTCTTCAGAAGGCAACAGGGTTGGGGATGATCAAAACGATGATGGAAGCAGACGACTGACTTCAAACAAGCAGCATGATTTTAAAGAAGCTGATTCTTCTAGTTTATGTGATGATGTGAGTGATAATTTACAGTGCAATAGAACAGATGTGATCCATAATAGTGGCCCCACTAGTAAGACAGAGTCTGTTTCTGGTGGAGTTATTGATAGAAAATCAGCTGTGATAGATCGAAAAAGGATTGAGAGTCTGGAAGAAAATGTTGTTGCTGATTTTAATGATTTTATTTATTCGAGTCAGACGCCACAGAAAGGTGTCAGTGAAATTATTTCATCGATGTGTTCAACATCGTCACAAAAAAGTTCAAAAACACAAAACCAAGGGGAGATGAATCCGGACAATATGCGTGATAAAAACAGTGAAGTCAAGGTCAAGGGCATTGCTAATGAGGTGTCTCAGCTTGTTAATTCTGGAGAGTCAAATTCCTGTGATAAAACTGATGGCTGTGAGATGACATCACGTGATGACGATCGTGTTGTGCAGGATTCTACACTTGTTTATAATACTCAGATGTCTGACGAGGCAATAGATATTTATAACGGTGGCCTGACTGGAAACTCCATGAAACAAAACAATGCGGTTGCGGGAAATAAACAATCTGACAATAATACAACTATGGGTGATAACTCTAAAATTGATGGTGCTGGAAATCTCAAGGAAAACGACTTGTGCAATAATGGAGGCGTTCAGAATGTTCCAGTGTGCTGGGAGGTCAGGTGAGTTAGCCATAAAAATACAAATTGTCTCCATCTATAGCACTATAATTATAGCCACAGTGTAATGTCATCATTCTTAAAACACATCGTTATAATTACATTGAAGTAAAAGCTTCTTGCATCACACTGTTAGACCAAGTCTTCTTGTTCCACAACAGCTTGGGATATCGGTTGGGTTTATGCTGTTTTGGAACGAGTCCTGTAGAGTTACACAGGCTTTCATTTAAAAGGCGTACTACATTTACATTTACAGCCCTTGCGTTCATGTGAACCCTTGAATCTGGTTAATGATCTCACATGTCTGTGATTAATCTATCTTCATAATGATATATTTACATACTAAGTGTGATTATCACTAAATCCAGCATTCTGATTGGTCGGCGCCCACGTGGCTAGTTGCAGTTATTTCTCGGTGAACGCGCATCAGCTCCTAACACCAGGCTCATAATTACATCGACGCGTCATAGGTTTGGGAAAGACGAACGCATAATGTTTTGGGCGCATTTGGACTCACGCAGGATTGACTTAATAAATCATCGGGTTTCAATATAAAGAGAAATTGTTCCTGTTAACTTTTGCCAAGGGTGCTCTGGTATATTTTGAGCTGGTTTTGTCACGATACACTTTTCGATTTAAATACATTTACAAAAGTGGCTTTTTCGCTAAATGTATATAAATATAAGGATTAACTGTCATGTGGACTGTTTTTATGGAGATGTAACCGTGAGGTAAGTGGTCATAACTTGTATGTAAACCCTTTGGGTTTTACACAAGTTATGACCACTTACCTCACGGTTACATCTCCATAAAAACAGTCCACATGACAGTTACCTGTAATCCTTATATATCATTTAACGTGATAGAAAAATGTAAAGTGATGATACGATCATTTATTATATTGTTTGCATACATTTTCTGATAGTGCGACAAATCAAAATTCTCTAGAAAACAAGAGTTTGTTTCCTTATAAATCTTGTTGCTTTGACATTCAACAAACCTATGATATATGTATGTTTGATTTCACCATGCTTTGGAATGGCTGCCCTCTATGTTCATATTCACAAAGCATCCATTCAAGTCTGAATTTAAAGTGTCTGACATTTGCAGAATGAGGTCCCCGAAAGGTGAATTTAATGATGCTATGTCGCAAGGCAGGCTAGCATCACTGAATTCATCCTCTGGGGACCGCATTCTGATTAGGCCTCAACTACCATGGGAAACCTAGGAACAGATTGAAATTCTCCAGTTGAAGTTGGTGAGTACCTCGATTATGCATTTAATCTTCCAAATTAGGGTATATAGAAACTGAACAGAAGGGAAAAAGTAACTAAAATGTCTATTTGATACTTAGATAATTCCCAGAAGATGAGGCCTAAGCAGAATGAGGTCCCTGGGGGTGTATTTGGTGATGCTAGCCTGCTGTACATCACTAAATTCACCCTCTGGGGACCTCATTCTGCAAATGTCAGACACACTAAATTCAGACTTGCATCCATTTGACCAAACTTGAAGACATACACATGTACCGGTACAAGCTCAAATTCTGGGTGCAAAGCCTGTTATAGAAGAGTAATGGGATGGGATCAAAAACAGTATCAACCCAACTGATATCCTAAGCTGTAGTGTGTAGTGAACTGAGAAGACTTGATCTACACACTGTGAGAAGTTTTCACACTGTTCACGCATATGGTCTTGTATGGTGGATGATTGACAGAATTAACTCTTTTCTGCGTAAATATGCAGTACACAGAAGATATTAGTCATTTCGATACTTTATGGATTCTCTCGCTCAATTATACAAGTATACATTGGAATGGTCTACTATACATTTTGGAGGGATGTTCAGGTAATAAAAGCTGACTTAACAATAATAAAAGTGCAGAATGGTCTATTATTGATTTGGAGGTATGTTAAGGTGATAAAAGATGACGACAGATATAAAAGTACATAGGATTTTAATTAATTGAGGGAAATGTTTAGATAATAAGTTCAACAAACGACTTATTATCTGAGCATTTCTTATGGGATAACTACTCATCAATGATGCCTTATTATAGAAAGGGTTAAACTTATTATCTGAACATGTCCTATGGGATAACTACTCATCAATGATGCTTTAGTATAGAGAGGGTTAAACTTATTATCTGAACATTTCCTATATGATAACTACTCATCAATGATGCTTTAGTATAGAAATGGTTAAACTTATTATCTGAACATTTCCTATATGATAACTACTCATCAATGATGCTTTAGTATAGAAATGGTTAAACTTATTATCTGAACATTTCCTATATGATAACTACTCATCAATGATGCTTTAGTATAGAAATGGTTAAACTTATTATCTGAACATTTCCTATATGATAACTACTCATTAATGATGCATTAGTATAGAAATGGTTAAACTTATTATCTGAGCATTTCTTATGGGATAACTATTCATCAATGATGCTTTAGTATAGAAATGGTTAAACTTATTATCTGAACATTTCCTATATAATAACTACTCATTAATGATGCTTTAGTATAGAAATGGTTAAACTTATTATCTGAGCATTTCTTATGGGATAACTATTCATCAATGATGCTTTAGTATAGAAAGGGTTAAACTTATTATCTGAGCATTTCTTATGGGATAACTACTCGTCAATGATGCTTTAGTATAGAAAGGGTTAAACTTATTATCTGAGCATTTCTTATGGGATAACTACTCGTCAATGATGCTTTAGTATAGAAAGGGTTAAACTTATTATCTGAGCATTTCTTATGGGATAACTACTCGTCAATGATGCTTTAGTATAGAAAGGGTTAAACTTATTATCTGAACATTTCCTATATGATAACTACTCATCAATGATGCTTTAGTATAGAAATGGTTAAACTTATTATCTGAACATTTCCTATATGATAACTACTCATCAATGATGCTTTAGTATAGAAATGGTTAAACTTATTATCTGAACATTTCCTATATGATAACTACTCATCAATGATGCTTTAGTATAGAAATGGTTAAACTTATTATCTGAACATTTCCTATATGATAACTACTCATTAATGATGCTTTAGTATAGAAATGGTTAAACTTATTATCTGAGCATTTCTTATGGGATAACTATTCATCAATGATGCTTTAGTATAGAAATGGTTAAACTTATTATCTGAGCATTTCTTATGGGATAACTACTCGTCAATGATGCTTTAGTATAGAAAGGGTTAAACTTATTATCTGAGCATTTCTTATGGGATAACTACTCGTCAATGATGCTTTAGTATAGAAAGGGTTAAACTTATTATCTGAACAATTCCTATGTGATAACTACTCGTCAATGATGCTTTAGTATAGAAAGGGTTAAACTTATTATCTGAACATTTCCTGAGGGATAACTACTCGTCAATGATGCTTTAGTAAAGAAAGGGTTAAACTTATTATCTGAACATTTCCTGAGGGATAACTACTCATCAATGATGCTTTAGTATAGAAATGGTTAAACTTATTATCTGAACATTTCTTATGGGATAACTACTCATCAATGATGCTTTAGTATAGAAATGGTTAAACTTATTATCTGAACATTTCCTATATGATAACTACTCATCAATGATGCTTTAGTATAGAAAGGGTTAAACTTATTATCTGAACATTTCCTATATGATAACTACTCATCAATGATGCTTTAGTATAGAAAGGTTTAAACTTATTATCTGAACATTTCTTATGGGATAACTACTCGTCAATGATGCTTTAGTATAGAAAGGGTTAAACTTATTATCTGAACATTTCCTGAGGGATAACTACTCATCAATGATGCTTTAGTATAGAAATGGTTAAACTTATTATCTGAACATTTCCTATATGATAACTACTCATCAATGATGCTTTAGTATAGAAAGGGTTAAACTTATTATCTGAACATTTCCTGAGGGATAACTACTCATCAATGATGCTTTAGTATAGAAATGGTTAAACTTATTATCTGAACATTTCCTATATGATAACTACTCATCAATGATGCTTTAGTATAGAAATGGTTAAACTTATTATCTGAACATTTCCTATGTGATAACTACTCATCAATGATGCTTTAGTATAGAAAGGGTTAAACTTATTATCTGGGATAACTACTCATCAATGATGCTTTAGTATAGAAAGGGTTAAACTTATTATCTGAACATTTCCTATGTGATAACTACTCATCAATGATGCTTTAGTATAGAAAGGGTTAAACTTATTATCTGAACATTTCCTATGTGATAACTACTCATCAATGATGCTTTAGTATAGAAAGGGTTAAACTTATTATCTGAACATTTCCTATGTGATAACTACTCATCAATGATGCTTTAGTATAGAAAGGGTTAAACTTATTATCTGAGCATTTCTCATGGGATAACTACTCATCAATGATGCTTTAGTATAGAAAATGGTTAAACTTATTATCTGAACATTTCCTATATGATAACTACTCATCAATGATGCTTTAGTATAGAAATGGTTAAACTTATTATCTGAACATTTCCTATATGATAACTACTCATCAATGATGCTTTAGTATAGAAATGGTTAAACTTATTATCTGAACATTTCCTATATGATAACTACTCATCAATGATGCTTTAGTATAGAAAGGGTTAAACTTATTATCTGAACATTTCCTGAGGGATAACTACTCATCAATGATGCTTTAGTATAGAAATGGTTAAACTTATTATCTGAACACATTTCCTATATGATAACTACTCACCAATGATGCCTTATTATAGAAAGGGTTAAACTTATTATCTGAACATTTCCTATATGATAACTACTCATCAGTGATGCATTAGTATAGAAAGGTTTAAACTTATTATCTGAACATTTCCTATGTGATAACTACTCATCAATGATGCTTTAGTATAGAAATGGCTAAACTTATTATCTGAACTTTTCCTATATAACTACTCATCAATGATGCTTTGGTATAGAAATGGTTAAACCTATTATCTGAACTTTTCCTATGGGATGACTACTCATTAATGGTGCTTTAGTATATAAATGGTTAAACTTATTTTATTTTTTTCAGCTTTGACAACAACACTCTTCTCCACTTGATGATTGATATTTTCACAGATGAAAATGAACAGTTCGTGCAAGTGAGTCTGAGTCTGTTGCTCTGTTATTGATTAACCATTCCATGACTGGAGCTTCCTGAAATTTTGCGAAAACCCTGTGCCACTGCATTCTCTTATATGAGAGCCTCACATATATAAGAGAATACATTTGCCTAACAATATTTATCTTGACCTTGTAAGCCAGTGCATTCTCTTATATATGTGAGGCTCCCTATGGGAGACTCACATATATAAGAGAATGGACTGGTACAGGACCTTTAATGTTGCACCAGCACAGCTCCCGTTATGAAAGGGTTAAATTTAGTTTCCAACAGACTTTTCCTGGCAAGAGATTTCAGTTGCAATTACGTTATGCTGTCAGTGGCAGCATGGATGGCATCTTGTGCTCACATTTTAGGGTATGTCTTCAAAATTGTCTTGTTTACTTTTATTAAAGCTGGCCATTCCACAGTAATTTGTTCTCAGGGGTCTGATGAATAGGGCCCTGCGAATTAATTCAATTCGATGCGATTTGGAATATTTCGTCTGATTCGATTAGATTCAAAATCAGCTGTCCAGATTCGAATTGTATCGAATCACTAGCACCAGTTGTATTCTCATCAAGGCAATGGACAATATTGCTTTTTCGCGAAGATAGCTTATGATACCATTGAAAGACCACACATTACAAATGCTGGTGTAGACTGAGCTATATTATATAGACCACTGAAGCATTGCACAACTAATGAAACTGATCAAGCAAAATTTAATATATATGTTGAACTTCAGCTACGTGAATGCTTACTGACTTTATTATTGCTTATGATAACATTTCGATATTATATAGCAGAGATAGCCACAAAGTATGCTCACCTAATTGGTTAAATGCGAATTTGATCCATTTATGGATAATATTTACAACATATACGTACGATCACATAACGATCTTCAGTATTGATACGACTGAATCAATGATTCGATTCGAAATGAAAATGCCCGATTCACAGGGCCCTATCGGATGAATAAGAAGGATAATTACATTTATTACACATCCATTGTATTCTCACTAAGAGCAATGGCTTTCAACTGTGTGGTCATTTTTCACAGAAAGCCCCTAGAGCAATCCTGATGTTTTTTTTTTTTGGAGGCAAGCTAAAAGTAATGCCCTAAATAATCGACTCCTTAATCACAGCAGAATTATGTGTAATTTTTCAGGATTTAGTCGGAAATATGGCTTGTTGCAACAAGCCATATTTCTGACTAAATCCTGAAAATTACCCATAATTCTGCTGTGGTTAAGGAGTCGATTATTTAGGGCATTACTGTACATCATGAAGTAACGAGAATTTGATACTACATGTACATATAGCACCGCATGGATTTATATTTCACTTGGGAATCAGATTGTGAATTTATTATTCAGAGTTTGAATGTAGTGTCTGTTTGGCATTCATGTGGATTTAAAATTTTCTGCCTTGCCTGTATGTTTCCATTGAACAAAATACAAATGATTGAAAATATACCGGTAGGTACCGGTGGGTAGGTACCGGTGGGTAGATAGCAGATGGTAGGTACTGGTCGGTAGGTACTGGTGGGTAGGTAGTACCTGTAGGTAGGTACCGGTGGATGGGTACTTGTGGGTAGGTACCGGTGGGTAGATAGCAGATGGTAGGTACTGGTGGGTAGGTACTGGTGGGTAGGTGGTACCTGTAGGTAGGTACCGGTGGGTGGGTACCGGTGGGTAGGTAACGGTAAGCATTTCAGTTATTCTTAATAGCTCTTGAATATTGTGAATGTTATTGTTAGTTTATCCAATTATGAATGCTGGGAACAGCATAGACTTGGTCAGATGAGAGATTTTTTCATGGTCACTTCTGCATCATCAAGTGCTGGTGTATTTTGAAATATTCTATTTATGCATGCAAGGATTATGACCTCATCCATTTTAATTCAGAATGCTTGACTTCGGCAATCTGGTACGGCAACCCTTTGCCATGGCCCAGTTTGCTTCAGCAAATGGCTTCTGCTCTGCATTGCTGATTGCCATAGCCAGTTATGAGAGCTGTGACCTAGAACTTCAGGTGACTGCAATCGCAAACAAACTTTGAAAAATTTACCAGTTAATGTAAGGTGTTATTAACGGTACTCAATCCGATTCGACGGTCCCCATATCATCAGATTCCAACAACAACAATATTTTTTTAAATGCTGCTTCAGTTATCAGAATCGATTAATTGTCCAAAAATAATGCTAACCGCAGTCAACTAAAAAGTATAAAATTGCTCAAAACCTGTTATTTATCAACGTTTTGTTCAACGAAATTTAGCCGCTGGATTTTAGAGTTATCGATCTTCATCCGCTATCTGGTCAAATAAGTTCTTCTCGTCAACAGTTTACTGGGCCACTTAATATTAAAATAATAGATTTCAAACATCGATATCTGATGACTCCTAGCTTTGATGGGTGGGTTCCTCGACTCGAATCAAATATTTTGTACCCCCGAAGCCAAGGAAATAGTAATCTGCAAGGGTTAATTTCGGATTGAGTACCTTTAAGTACTAACTAAAAACACCTGGAATTATGAAATACCTGAGGCCCAATAAATGATGCAAGTCATATGTTAAATTACTTTATTACATGATCCTACCCTTATTCCATTCAATAAACCCATTCTATAAATTGTGATACTAAACGTTCGTTTAATAACAGGAAATAGTGCCAGGTGACCTTTGACTTCCGGTTTGTCATCTGTTTACATTCCAGAAGCTACATCTCAAAATACTACGGCTTCCAATATTTTTCCAACAAACTATAATGAATGAAGAGTTTGAAAAGTTACGTCATTAAATATTTGTCATTAAATATATGTCATTAAATATGCCAAAGTGTCTTTATTTATCTGGGACTATTTCTTTACACGGGCAAACAACACATAGATACGTGAAACGACATTGCATGCCTTATAGAAGAATGTTAGTTTCGCGTCCCATTTGTTTATTTAAGTTTGTTTTGTTGAGGTTTTGGATCCTGTAATAAATAGAATTTACAACTCGTCCCCAATTTATAGCGAAATTTACAAAAATTGTCCAGTAAATTAGGTCTGGACGAGCCTTTTTTTGTAATTCCGCTATAAACTGGGGACTCGTAGATTCTCTATATATTAACCCTTCCATGACTGGAGCTTCCTGAAATTTTGCGAAAACCCTGTGCCAATGCATTCTCTTATATATGCAAGTCTTCCTTAGGGAGCCACTCATATATAAGAGAATACATTGGCATAACAATATTTACCTTGACCTTGTAAGCCAGTGCATTCTATTATATATGTGAGGATCCCTATGGGAGACTCACATAATAAGAGAATGCACTGACACAGGATCTTTAATGCTGCACCAGCGCAGCTCCCGTCATGAAAGGGTTATCTACATGTACTAGCTAGTAACACCTGGAATTATGAAATATGTGAGGCCCAATAAATGGTGCAAGTCATATGTTAAATTAATATATTAAATGAACATTTTCTATTTGTTCTGCACAGATGTTTCCATGTAGGACGGGCCACACGGAAGGGGAGACTACTCTCATTTACATATTAGTCACTGATAGGTGTCTCTACCTACTAAAGAAACCTGAGCAGCACGCCAAGTTTATAAAAGAAGCTGTGATCAAGCTAACAGAACTTGATTATGTTTCAGTAAGTAACAGTCCGAAACGTAATGTGACATGTGCTTATAGACCAAGTCTTCTCGGTCCACAACAGCTTGAGATATCGGTTGGGCTGATGCTGTTTTTTGGCCGAGTCCTGCCCCGTTGCTGTTCTATAATGGAAATTCATTCATTCATTCATTAACCCTTTGAGTGCCAGGGGCCGATATTATCGGCCCTAAACCTACACAATAAGTCTGTTAAAGAATATAATAAAATATATTAAAATTGTAAAAAATATTTAAAAATATTAAAAAAAAAAAAAAAATTGTTAAGCCAATGCATTCTCTTATATATGCGAGGCGACCTATGGTCGACTCACATATATAAGAGAATGCATTGGCACAGGGTATATGGGTTGATACAAAAATCGGACCTGGCACTCAAAGGGTTAAAAAGACGTATTACATGTACATATGTAACTTGGGCATTCATGTAAACTGCATGTGATTAATCCGTCTTCAACATGATATATCATTTATCGTGATAGAAAAATGTCTAGTGATGATACAATCGTTTAATGTATTGTTTACATGCATTTTCTGATAGCGCAACAAATTGAAATTCTCTGAAAAACAAGGCTTTGGTTTCTTATATGTGACCCGCCATATCAAATCCAGTTGTAAGTCGGGATTTTTTTACCCTGTGCCAATGCATTCTCTTATATATGCGAGTCGACCATAGGTCGCCTCGCATATATAAGAGAATGCATTGGCCTAACAATTTTTTACAATTTTAATAATTTTGTCTTGTATTCTTTAACAATTTTATAATTTCACCCATACAGAGCCCCAGACAAACATGAGCAGACAACACTCTTCTATATGCTTCTATATATGTGTGGGGCTCCCTGCAGGGTAATGGATGTTTTTTATTTTATGTCCTAAAAATATTAAGAAACATTTATAAAAAAAAAATATAAGAGAATGCATTGGCACAGGGTAAAAAAAATCCCGACTTACGACTGGATTTGATATGGCGGGTCACATAAATCTTATTGCGCGATGACTGATCAAGGATAACAGTATCGGCAGCCGCACTTTGTATCCTTTGATGTTCTTTCAATTTGTGTCGCATCATGTCAGTTTAATTGAATACAATAATTATATCAAATATGTTGATTGCGTATTCTCTGTCACCATCTGTGTAATTAATTCAGTTTGAATATGGACTAATGTGTCCGGATATGGTATGAAGAATGTGTCATAATACAATGCTAAACGAGAAACCTATACGCAATGAAATCCAAGCCAACTTAGCTGAGACACCCGGTATTAATTAGCTGGAGGGATACAAATTTAGTAGCATCAGCCACCAGTTTGAAGCTCTGGTTACCGTCTTCCTAACGTAATACCCGCGAAAAACGGGAACAGCAGTTATTTCGCAGTTATTTTATAGTACTCAATAGCCACATTGTAAATTGGAAGTTTTCCATGGGAATGAGGGGTTGTCGATTAGTCCACTTCGACTAAATTTTTGACTGTTGAATTAGTCGACTATGAAAAACCCTAGTTGTTTCAACACTAGTTTCAAGCCATTATGTACTTTCACCAAACCTAAGCTGACAAACGGAAACATTCGAGCCATCAGCCATATATAAGAGAATACATTGGCCTAACAATATGTACCTTGACCTTGTAAGCCAGTGCATTCTCTTATATATGCGAGGCTCCCTATGGTACTCACACTGGCACAGGATATTTAATGTCATGAAAGGGTTAATAAATTGATCACTACAATATCCTCCTTCAGCCATTTAGAAATAGCTTTCATGGTGCCGTTCTTCTATATTTCCATACATCCATAGTAATAGCTTTCATGGTGCCGTTCTTCTTTATTTCCATACATCCATAGTAATAGCTTTCATGGTGCCGTTCTTCTTTATTTCCATACATCCATAGTAATAGCTTTCATGGTGCCGTTCTTTATTTCCATACATCCATAGTAATAGCTTTCATGTGCCGTTCTTCTTTATATTTCCATACATCCATAGTAAGGCCAAAAAAAAAAAAATGTTTTGGTTCTCAGGCCCCGCCGCATTGAATAAAAAGGGCCGCATTAGGCCTTGTTAATAGTCCAGGAGATCAACCCCAAGAAATAACAAATGTTGCTCATTTTGACGGACAAGTGCTATCCGGTCTAATTTTGTAGTAAAATATATGTAGATTACGAAAATCCATGATAGCAGTGGTGAATTTGTAGCTTAATTGGCGAAAAACGTGTTTTTATTGACCTACCCGACGACCGAAAATGAAAGAATTTTCCGGCGACGTCATAGTACTACTAGTAGTCCGGGAGCTAATATGGTTACCCTTGCACCCCCTGGGACTTAACTTCTCCCAACTCATTTTGTTCCTTATTATGTCCTTCATCTTTTAAGCAATGTTAACAAGAAAAAAAAGTGGCCGTATAGACTCCAGAAAAAATGGCGTCCATCATGGCCGCCGTTTTTCAGACCAGTCCCTAAGTCAGTTTTATGCAAATTATAGCGCTGAAATTCTTGTAAAATGTATACAAATGTATATATTTTCGTGAAGCTAAGACATAATGTCACTTTTTTGGGGCAAAATTGAAACTCACCATCCAAGATGGCCACCAAAATGGCTGCCGGAAGTTGAAAATATGACTCTTTTTTTTACAAATATCTTCTAGGTCGATTCATGCTGTTTGGAACTGGTTGAGTAATGCGACTTTATTTTGTATTTTGTGTAACTGATCATTGGGGCAATTAAATATGCACTTTTTTGGTTCTTAGCCGTTTCCGTTCCCTCAAAATTTCGAATTTACAGAACGCAGTATAAAATTTCACCAAAAAATCACAATTGGGATTATAGTCATATTTTAACAAGAAATGAACAGAACTTTGTAATGTAAGTGATGCATATGATTATACCTATGAATATTCCAACTCACTGGAACCAAAATCTTACTTTGGCTCAAAATGGCTGCCAAAATGGCTGCCAAAATATGGAAAATAATAAATATTGCCCCAGCGTGTCCTGCAATCGATTACAAGTTGTGGATGATGTACAAAATTGGCTATTCTGCCTTCTATACATTGAATACTAACATGTCTGATGTGCCATGGTTAATTATTACTATTGTCACCACTGACATCACCAAAAATATTGGACTTTTCTCTCATAAAGTTGACTTAAATATCGGCAAAAATTTACTTTTCATGTTTGGACCATTTTTGCAATTAAAATGTAACTATATTTGAGTTGAAAGGTGTTTATTGTTTTGGTCTATATTAAATGTGTTGGGAAACATTTTTTCCCAAGTAAAGCATTGAAAACATTGTACTATGCACTGATTCAAAGTCACTTAGTTTATGGTATCCAAATATGGGGTCATGTTCCGGAAGTCAAGAGAATATTCCTATTACACAAACGAGCATTGCGTATAATATGCAATAAGAAGTACAGGAGTCACACAGATCCACTCTTTAAAAAAGAGAATATCTTGAAAATACATGACTTACACACTCTAAATTCCTCAATTTTCATGCATGACTGGTGTTATAACCGCCTGCCCGCGTTTTTTGGAACCATGTACAACAAACGAGCAAAATCAACCCCAAGACACCCGAATCCCGTACTGTTAGAACTCCCTAGAACCAAGTGGTCAGGAAAACTACCCCACCACGCCTTCCCCACAACATGGAACAATATGGAAAAAGACCATACTGCTTGCCAAAGCATGCACACATTGAAGAAGCGCTTACAGATAGCCATAGTGAAAAATTACTCCGAAAATGTACGCTGTAAAAACAAAGGATGTCCCGATTGTGCTCAATAAACAACACGGATAATCATAGTCATACTCGTTGTTGTTGTATAATCATAATACTATTCAAATAAGTTTCTTCTCAGCTGCATGTGGACACACGTCGCATTCTCGTTCCTAACATGCCCATATATACTGCCACACATCATAAATGTTACCGTACATTATCATGATTTATCTAACGGGACTATTACCATACACCACCAGATATACATAAACAGATATATATATGTAATATTGATAATTTGAATTATCCCAAAACCTCACTCAACAAAGAGACTTTCCGACGATCCATATAGATTCTCATTCTGTTTACCTATATAAAGATGGCGGTATCTCTCGCCTGAAACCATTGTAGCAACAGAAAACAAGATATTTTGTTCCTAATATATACCCATGGAACTGGAACTGGAACTGAAACTGTTAATATGTTTTAGATAATTTGAACAGTTCAAAAAATTCCTATGGAAAGATAGTACATCTTCGATCTGATAAATCGTCTGGATTGGCTCACAACCACGACAATACTCATATGTGATATGCCCTAAGTACTAGATTCTAAACAGTTTTATATATGACTATAGTCTGTACAAGTGCGTGGATCTGAAATACAAGCATCTATGCTATTACGTATAGTTATACTTGTTTTATGGGGTAGCAGGAAGACAGCCCGATAGGGCTAAGCTACGCCCGACAATACACTGTTATAATTTATTATGTATTACTGCCACTGTATCATTCGTGTGTAATGTAAATAAACTATCCTATCCTATCCTATCCTATGTGTCACACTACGGGATTTATAGACCAAATTGTTCGCCCGATTTTTGTATACTCTCATTAAGTAGACATGGATAAACTTTTTATATGCAGCCTGTGTCAGGGAGGACGCAGTTATATAGGGGTGGTGTAATATAGTGTGTCATTTTGACATATTTCTCGATGGGTTAATATATAATGCTATGTTATTATGGTCTGAAATGACTAATATCGAGATTTCTGGTGACCATTCAACGTTTGATACCATTTGATGTCCCGATGGGGTATATTTTAGAAATTCTGACACGTCACCAAGCTTCGGTACATGTCACGAAGCTTCGGTACATAGGATGAAAAACCGCCACAGATTTGGGGTTAATGATGCAAGGTCACATTTTTTGCCAGATTTCGACAGAACTATATGCTCTCATTAAGTAGACAATTATAAACTTCTTGTATGTAGCACTGTGTCAGGGAGGGAGCAGTTATATAGTAGGTGTAATATAGTGTGTCATTTTGACATAATTACACCATGGGTTAATATATAATTCCATGATAATTACGATCTGAAATGACTGATATCAAAGTTTATGGTGACCATTCAACGTTTGATGCCATTTGACGGTACGTGTCACGAAGCTTCGGTAAATTGAATGAAAAATCGCCACAGATTGTGGTTAACGATGCGAGGTCACATTTTCGCCAGATTTTGACGGAACTGTATACTCTCATTAAGTAGACATCGATAAACTTCTTATATGTAGCCCTGTGTCAGGGAGGGAGCAGTTATATAGTAGGTGTAATATAGTGTGTCATGACATATTACTCGATGGGTTAATATATAAAGCGATGTTAATTGTGATCTGAAATTATTAATATCCGGGTTTCTGGTGACCATTCAATGTTTGTTACCGGTACCATATGATGTCATATGGTGGTATATTCCTGGAGTTCTGACACGTCACGAAGCTTCGGTACATGGCACGAAGCTTCGGTGCATTGGATGAAAAACCGCCACAGGTTTGGGTTTAAGAATGCATTGTCAATTTTTGTTTTGCCACAGCACTGGGAGATAAATACCCAGAGTCACATGTTTCTTCTGATTTTGATAGTACTGTATACTGTTATTAATAAAGATACACCTTGATTAACTTCATGTTGAATGAACCAGTCACAGTATAATTTTCAATTATTGAACATTTAACTTGAATGTCACGAATAATCGGTACATTCATGTTTTTGTTTCGACGTCGACTGTATGCATAAATCTGATTTAAATATAGTAATATATAAATAATAATTAATGTACCGAAGCTTCGTATCTATAGGTTACAAACACCTAATTATTTTCCATAGGCGACAGTGTTAACTAAAAGTCCCGCCGGCTATGGGTTAAGCCTATTTGAACTTCAAGTGGTCAATTTTCCCTTAGCACGTCATCCGCTGCACCAGTATGTGACAACAAACGCGCCATTTTCGGTATTTTTTTCAAACGATAATCTTGCATTTCCACAACTACCCCATTTACTGCACAAAAGTCAGCAGCATAAACATATCCAGACCCCTTGCGTAACTTCTGGATACCACCAGACTCTTCCTGGACATCTAAACATACACAATCGCTATATTTATGTAGGCTATGATTTTCTGTTCCCGATTAGGGATATTTCCCTCAATGATAATCAACCAATCAGCAGCCAGATTGTTTAGTTATGCTGACTCGAGTTTCAAGAATCATAACTCTATATAATTAGTTGCTTGTAACATATAATTGTAAAGAAAATCGAACTTTGATCGTGTAAACTGCGCCAAATTTACAAAAAAAGCTTTACTGTGATACGATAGAAATATAGAAGTCATTGGACATCCTATTATCTCCCAGTGGTCCTTTGACCCACATACCCCGTTTTAAAATTGACCATTTTTTGGGGGGTAAGAAATAACACCGATACTCGATTCCTGATAACTCTGGAAGCACAGTTTAGTAGAAAGATACTAATGTCTCATGTCATGCTTGTTATATACATATATACTGCACAGTGTCGCATGCCCCATGTCCATCCACTCTCTAATCGGAATATTATGACCACAAATGTGACCACACCCAAAATTCAGGGTTTTTCATCATAATTTAATTTGTAAAATCCGACTCGCGTGCATAACGCACAGGGTAGAAAGGCATATGTATACGTTTTGGAAACTAGTTACGTATATCTACCATACGCCTTAAGGAATTTATCTAATTTTGAACAGTACAATGTTTAATTAGATTTGAATTAGACCCCCCCCCCTCAACTTAGAAAACAAGTAGAAACCTTCTTAAATCCATTTAAAAACATTGTAGAAGCCAAGTTGTAAATTATTTAACAATATTAAAATAATTATGGTGAATTTTAACCTTAAAATCATACTAAGATGAAATGGTTGCAATTTGGACGATTTTGCGTAAAAAAGTAGAAAAAAATGGTAAAATATTGAAAAAAAAACATTTAAATTCTTCAATTTTTTCAGCACAATTAGTTATTTAACATTATTAACACAATTACTATTCAACTTAATCACCAAAATCATGCTAAAATGAAATCTTTACACATTGAAAAAAAAATGAAAATTTTGGGCTTAAAATGTCGAAAAATGCCCGAAAAATCGAAAAAAAAAACAAAGAAGGCTACAAATTTGTTCTTGCTATCATGATTTTTCTTCATTACCATACCTAAAACATTAAAAATAACATGGTCGCAGCTTGTCCGTCAATATGAGCAACACTACCTCCCGATCTCCTGGACTATAATGCAATGACTGATGTTATGACAAAAAAAACTTCCACAAAAAAAAAATTTGAAAAAATGATTAGCTGATCCTCATGCTCTTCTTACAATTAATCATTGTGATCTAACTTACAGTAATTGTAACTCCATACAATTGAAAGGCACAGGATTAAATACAGGTTCACATATAGAGGATCTCACATGAGTTTCTATTTTATACGGAATTTATCAACCGAGTTCACTAAATTCGATTTGAGCCGAGGTTTACCGAGGCTCAAATAGAATTTAGTGGACGAGGTTGATAAATTACGTATAAAATAGGACGAGTGTGAGATACTTTTTATCACATGATCAAATAAACGCGAAGCAATGCGAAAGATCCATCGAAAACAACGATAAAAACCGCAGCGATCGCAAGTCATTTGAAGAACGATGTGACGTCATCGCACGCGCTGTTATTAAACGTGTCTCTTATCGATAATTATGAAACTGCTTTTATGGGCAAATTATGTGATAAATTAGAATGGGGAGGTATCAGTTTTTAGAAAACAATAACAATAGTGAATGTCAGGGGCATTGTATAATGTTAGGTAATCCCAGTCATAGAATGGTAGTACAATGTCATTTTTATGTAAGATTAAATGAGTTTATATGCATAGCAGTCCCCTCTACATTTCTGGTTATTACTAGACAGAGGAAGGTATCTTTGTCCATGCTTACTATGTGCAGAAAAAAATAAAAAATAAAAATAAAACCCTCCCTCCCTCATTGATTTGACAAAAAAATTGCCCGAGAACCAAAACTCTTTTTTTTTGTCCTAATAGCGTTCATGGTGCTGTTCTTCTATATTTCCATACATCCATAGTAATAGCTTTCATGGTGCCGTTCTTTATTTCCATACATCCATAGTAATAGCTTTCATGATGCTGTTCTTCTATATTTCCATACATCCATAGTAATAGCTTTCATGGTGCCGTTCTTCTTTATTTCCAGGGTTCTCTGAAATATAAATACTAAAATAAAAATTAACTTCAGTGTATTTTGCCTTCCCAAATGCTTGTTAGATTGGAAAAGTTGAAACATTGTTTGATAAATATCATATGAAATGAACACTCATTTCATGTCCCCGATATAATGAGGAATTTCATGAAGTGAAACATTGTTTTTCTTTTCAGATTGGGTTAAATAGTCAGATAATCCAGATTGTTTGCACAAATCGGAGGAAGCAGTTCTGGCTGACGACGGGAGAAGCGCAGCTTACTAGGTCAGTTCTATATTCAGTTAAAAACATGTATCGTCTGAAAAACATGTCTGATTTTTTAGCCCTCCATTTAGTAAAGAAAGGGTTAATTTATTATCGTTCAAATCCAAATGAATGAATAGAATTCCATAGGTTTCTCTTCCTGCCATTCTGATATGTTGCTTCTAGAGACTGTACGGAGTGTTGCGTTTCTATTCTTGGTAACTGTTTACTACGTAGATATTTATGTGTATCATGTGAATGGGGCTAGACATCATTGATATAACAATAACATGATTTTTAGGGCGATATGATTTATTAACGGCTCGACAGGAATGATCGAACAGCCCGAGCGCATATAAGTAGGCCGAGAGAGTCATTGACTTGGTCACATGGCAGGCCCGACAGTCTCATTATCAGCCCGGTATTGAATGACTTTACACTATTTGGAACGCCCTGAAAAACATTTTAATGGACTAGAGGACACCCCATAAAGTGATACTAATGTTACATGTAACACATTAGAAAGACGAAATGCAAGTTTCAATAAAACAGAGATATCTTGCGTAGAGGATACCCATTTGTAGCTCATGTTCAAATTTCAGCCTCACTCACCCTTTCTTACCAGAGTTGTTTCCCTTTGAAAAAAGAATGCAGTTATTGATTTGCAACTGATAACATGTGTTCGAACCCAGATATATATCCTTCCAGAATTGATATATAGGTCGCTCCTATGAGAATACTGTTCAAGTTAAAAATTTAAAGATGTACTCCACACCTTCAGTTACAATAACAACAAAAATTGTACAATTTTACTGTTTTCTGCTTTATTCTGTTAAAAATATTTAAAAAACAAACAAATATGACATGTAAACTGGGCCTATAAATACCAAAGCATATCATATTCTAGTTGAAAAATTAACAAATTAATTTTTGGTGTCCCTCTAAAACATCAAACGGATATGAAATAATATTATAAAAAGTTTGATATCTAACAAAATAGTGTCTTTCTCTTCTCATTCGAGACATTTTGTTTTATATCCATGAATCTAAATAAAAAGTTAAATAGTTTAGAAAAAAAAATAGCTTCGAACTCTGCTGGAAATAGTGTGTCTGACATTTACAGAGCAGGATAGCATCACCAATTCACCCTCTGGGGACATTATCCCACGTGGGCCTCATCTTCTGGGAAGTATCTATAGTCTCAAATTAACATCGTTTTTAGTTATTTTTATATGCCCGTTTGAAAAAACGGTTGTATTAATATGCAATCAATTTGCCCTTCTGTCGGCTCTTTTTCGACTTAGAATTTGACCGATTTGTCCATCCTTTAACATTTTTGGTTTCCGACCAATAACTCCAGTTTGGATCATTTGATCTAAACCACAGTTTGTCATATTTATTTCCCAGCTAAAAATACAGGGTTCCATCCAATTATTTTTACAGGAGTTACAGCCCTTTTTCAACTTAGAATTTGACTGATTTCATAATATTGGTTTCCGACCGATAACTCCTGTTTGGATTATTTTATCTGAAACAAAGCTGGTATGTGTGTTTTCCAGCTAAAAATACAGGCCAAGTTCGAATATTGTTTCTGTTCAATAATTTTCACATGAGTTACAGCCAATATTCGACTTAGAATTTGATATTCTTTGTAAGCTCAAATTGTTAATGTAATTTGAAATGGCTAACAATGGTATTTTATCATGCCCTAGCAATGCTCTTGATCCCTTAGTTCATTTTCTATATCCCCTAATTTGTAGAAGATAAAATGCATAATCAATGTGACATGGGAACTTCAATCTGATCCTAGGTCTTCCATAGCAGTTGAGGCCAAAGCAGAATGAGGTTCCCAGAAGCTGAATTTGGTGATGCTAGCCCACTGTGCAGGATAGCATCACTATATTCACCCTCTGGGAACCTCATTCTGCAAATGTCAGATACACTATTTCAAGTCTTGGTAGGACATGTACAGACTAAAGATGTTTAGTGTACCTTTCTGTCATTGACGAGTAGTAGCTTGCTTAACCCTTTGAGTGCCAGGGGCCAATCTCATCGGCCCTAAACCTACAAAATAAGTATGTTAAAGAATATAAGAATAAATTAGTAAAATTGTAAAACATTGTAAAAAACAAAACAAAACAAAAAATAATATTGTTAGGCCAATGCATTCTCTTATATATGCGAGGCGACCTATGGTCGACTCGCATATATAAGAGAATGCATTGGCACATGGTATATGGGTTGATACAAAAATCGACCTGGCACTCTTAAAGGGTTAAACCCTGAATACATCTTTAATTGTTTTTTTATGTTGCTTAATTTCAGTGATATAATGACAGTCTTGAATGACACGCTGTCCAAGAATGAAAACATGTCCCGTCTGACGGTGTGCACTGACGCCACTACACAGAAAATCACCATCCAAAAGTACCTCGCTCAAGAATGTAGATGTCAGGTAAATAACATATTGAAAAATCATCGTCCAAAACTACCTATCTCATGTATACAGATAACAGGTAAATATATCATCTAAACATAACTGTCCAAAAGTACCTATCTCAAGTATACAGATAACAGGTAAATATATCATCTAAACATAACTGTCCAAAAGTACCTATCTCAAGAAGGCAAATATATCATCTAAAATTCACCGTCAAAAAGTACCTATCTCAAGAATGTAAATATATCATCTAAACATATCCGTCCAAAAGTACCTATCTCAAGAATGTAAATATATCATCTAAAATTTACCATCCAAAAATAGGCAAATTCATTGAGATACCATATTGTCTAAAATCATCATCTAAGGCTAAAAACATTAATGTTTGTTTCAAGTCTGCGGGCGGTATGATTTATTTTTTTTATTTCCTGATAGCATACTATCTAATGCCTACATTGCGGTTTTTTGTCAACATTGCTTTATCAGTAAACATTTTATTTTTTACTTTACAAGTACCTTGGGAATTTGGTTCATGCATTTTGATCTATACACTGTTGAAATCTTCTGGTAGTCTGGCACTTGTTCACTTAAAAATAGGTTCTTATTTAGGATTCCAACTATTTAACTTTACCAACCGCTTGACAGACCGAGCTAAATAACTTGAAATGAATTCATTTTCGGCAGTCAATAAAACCGAATTTATGGTTTAACCTTGACTAAAATGCTGTTGCACCAAATGAGCAAACATAGATGGAAGCTCCATCTCCAGGTTTAAAAACAAATTTATAATGAAGAAAATAATGAAAATTGAACAGCTGTAAATGTTTTTGTTTTGCTTTATTTTCAGTCACATGACCTGAATATGTACAGATACTCATTAGTCCACTGGGATGTTCCTAGTTCAACCGAGAATTTCTCGGAATCATCCAAGAAAGAAGGGCATTTAATGTTGAAGCTTCCAGATACGATATTGTTCAGAAGTCCATGGAGACCTGTATATGCTTCCCTTAGGTATTTATTTAACTTTCCTATATTATCGTTTATCCACTGCTCTCGACTGCCATTGCAATATATTTACTGCTACCAAACCTGGATATAATGTGTCTGAATTTGCAGAATGAGGTCCCCAGATGGTGAATTTAGTGATGCTACCCTGCAATATGGGCTAGCATCACCAAATTCACCATCTGGTGACCTCATTCTGCTTAGGCCTCATCTTTTGCGAAGTATCTACAGTCTCAAATTAACATTGTTTTTAGTTACTTTTTCACTTCTGTTCAGTTTCTGTATCCCCTAATTTTCAGAAGATAAATTGCATAATTTCCTTGGTACAGTTCCTTATTTTCGTGTTACGCAGTTTACAATTACGGTGAAATCCAAATAGTAATAAAATGGTCCAACGTGGGCCTATTTTTCGATGCAGCCATGCCTGCAAAACAAAAACCTTTTTTCTTTGGCCTAATGGAATAATGTTTCTTTATAGATATGGTGTTTTATGTATTTATAACAATGAGAGTGACAGTAAACCAGAGATGTCCATCCGGATAACTAACGAGGATGAATGTCAAGGATGTCGACGTCAGACGTCGGCCGATAGAAGCCACTGCTTCGAAATTGTCCAGTCCAACAATACGGCAATACAGTTCTCAGCCTCGTCGTTCGATGAATTAAATGCGTGGCTGCAGTCTCTCTGTATTACTGTCGCCGAGGGAGCTCAGGTATGGACCCTTTCTTAACTACATTGATTCTCCCATCCATATGCACAAGGGTGCAAACCTTAAAACACTGACTTCCGGTGTAAATAATGCAGATCGATGACTGATCATCACAGGTTAACTATGATCGGAGATCTATAACCAGATTATTTTCTTTTCCGTTTTTGCACTTATTAATTTTTCTTTTACAGGATCGATTTTACTAGTAGGGGTGGAGGTCTGTACTAGCAGCGGGCCAGTTACCAGAAACATCACTATTTTATTTTTAGGCCATAGCTGGCAAATAATAATAAATATGTTTCTATATATAGCACCCAGTTGGCTTAAGGATCTTTATATATATATATATCTAAGTAAAATGCACATATAGAAGTTCATTATAATGGTGTTAGTGGATAATGTTGGATAATTCATAAGGTTCGAAAACACTGCTTGTTGTAAATAATATAAAAAGTTTTGCTCTGGTGACTAAGCTTGAGTTTAGTGTGCCTGTCATTTGCATATGGCGGGCTAGCATCACCAAATTCACCCACTCGGGACCTCATTCTGCTTAGGCCTCATCTCTGGAAAGTTTCTTTATTATCAAATTTCTATAGAAACTTCTTCACATAGATTCTATTTCTTTTTAGTTTAGTTTCGCTATATCCCCAAATTGGCAGACAACACATTGCATAATCGAGGTTCCCAATGGGTGTACATCACAATATTCACCATTTGGGAACTTCAATCTGAGTCTATGTCTCCCATAGCAGATGAGGCCACTAGGGGGTGAATTTAGTGATGCCAGCCCGCTAAGCAGGTTAGCGTCACTAAGTTCACCCTCTGGAGACCTCATTCTGTTATATGTGATCCATTGGTCAGGCGATTTGTTTTGTTCTTTGATCAGATTTGTTATATCTCTATTAGAGCTCAACCAAGTCAGTTTGTCTTTCTTGCCATTTGATCTTTCGGATTTTTTATTTTTATTTAGAGCTCCACGAAGTCAGTTTGTCTCCCGTGCTGTGCTGTGATAACGAACCACAGATTGCTTCTGTGTCATGAAGATGTTCAGACAAGTTTCTTCCGGACCCTGGCTAGCGTGAACATCGTCGACATAACTACATGCCTGCTCGATCCAGATGATTCACTCTATTTCATATTGGTATGTAATTATGGTTAGCCCATTGGGCCTTAAAATTATTCATTGCTCATTGGGGAGGGGAGGGGGGTCACCCATTCTTGACGAGGTAACACTGGCAAAAATGAAGTTCTGTTCAGATATAAAGATACTAAAACACAACCTGAGGGTTTAAATATAAACGTTTAAAAAGATCAATTAGGCCATATAAACTTAATAGTTTGTTTCTCAGGGATTTTTTTTTTCAAAGTGATGAGGGAGGCAGTTATTTCTATTTATTAATTTTTTTTCAAATTAATTTTGTGGTGAGGCAGGTATTTATTTATAAAGTATTTACTGGAATCCCATATTAAGCAGTAATACTGAATATGGGCAATATACCGAAGCAGGGAAGCTGACCATCATAATTATATCCCCTTAATAATCTAGATTTGTAATAAAGTTGTATAGAGGAATCAGTTTGAGTTATTCACTCATGGCAGAAGATGTGGAAACTACATCGGTGAAATTTGATGTAACTCAGGGTGACCACCAGCCAGATCAAGCTTTATTGGAAGGAGTTTCACTGGACTACACATGAATTGTTAATATTAAATCACAACAATAATTTATGAAATAAAAGGTTTATTTTCTAATTAATCATGGACTCATAAAAATCTTGAAGTTTGGAATAGTGCTGATCCACAAACCAGAGTGCATTACATACAATAGCCACACACTACCGACCCACACTGTCAACGCTATCCTTTCGAAAGCCACTTTGTTTTCACCTAACCAGTCAATGATTGAATGAATGAATTGCACAATTCGCCATGTGCATTTGTTTTTCACATTTGTCTTACTGGGCAACACCACCTCCTTGCAACATGTCATCAGCACTGAGAATACATCAACTACTTCTTCCGATTTCTTCTCTGGTGCATCTTCTTTGGTCACTCGAATTTGAAAATATCGTCCGAAAAATTGCGTGACTTCAGAAAACATGATCATCATGATGTCTCCTGCAACTGTGTCAAAGTCCACTGTCTTCGTTTTTGAAACAACCAGGTCAAGATATCGTCAATGTCTTTCTTGGACATGAAATCATCAGCCATTTGACGAACAGTTTTTGATCTGTTGACTGATATAATTGTCTATTTGCCTTCCGACGCATTCTGCACGATACAAATGTTCATCAAAGTCGCCATTTTGTTATATTTTAAACAGGAAGTTCATCAAATTATCCGCCCTTGTTTGTGAATGTAAAGTCCGGATAGATTTGCAGTCCGGATAGATGTGCAGTTTGTGTAAAGTAGTGTTGAAACGATTAGTGAATTTCAGAGTCGACTAGTCGAGACCCAAAAGTCGCGTTGCGTTGACTAGTTGGTACCCGATATCAAAACTTTCAAACGTAACATGGTACGGAAAATTCATCGTACATGGCGTACACTGATGACTGATGCAATGACGGTCTATTGCATAGCACATTTCCCTGCATAGACACCAATTTATTTGGGAAATAATACTGTAAACATCTTGATATTTATCCAACACACTGAATTTAATTATATAATTAGACATGTGGTGGATAATGATTAGAAACTCAACCATTTATACAGGTTTTAAATTTAATATCTGCGTTCGAGATTTCGTTTAGTCACGTGATCACAATAAACCAGTGCCGAGCGGTGTCACTATAAAATGTTAATGTTCCGACTAAATACGCCCTATAGAATAGGCTATGTTGTAGAATACGATAGCCAGTTCTTAATGTCATTATCATTTATATACGGTAGCAACAATGACGTCACCTTAAGCGACCTTCAATTGATCAATTGAAATATACACAGTGTCTAGATCAAAGCGGTCTCCGACAAACGATAAAGCCGCGTCAATCATTGCCATCATGTCGCAGTGATGTCTTTGACCTCAAACGACGAGTGAGACATTGTATTGTCAATTTCATTCTTTCAATTAATAGTCGGGTCACCGTGTGTGTCTATACTAATAACACTGTCAATTCCGGGTGCCACCAACGTTATACTTACCGTAACTTACGCGCAGTTAACACCGTTTATGTCTGAATCGATCTTGAAAACGTTATACATGGAACTAATACACTATGTTCCGACTAGTCAACGGCAAAATTCAGAGTCGACGTTCTGACATTTCAGCGTCGTCTACGACTAGTCGATTAATCGTTTCAACCCTAGTGTAAAGTTTCAAGACGAAGTTATCGGTCTGGGGCGGTTTGGGATATGCGGTATTTATATATTTATTATTTACAGCCGCCAATAAATAAGGGGTAGCGCAGGGTTTTTTCGGGAGGCGGCGATCCCTGTTTTATTTTTGAAGCATTCATTTTATATCCTATTTATATGATTGAATTTTCCATCAATGTTCCCACAACAAGAACACATAGATATGCTGATTTTCTCATTCCTCAGGCATGTGACTGTCCAGATGGCAGTATCAAGAAATGGGTGCTGTATTTTAATTCCGAGTCAGAAAGGAACAAGTTCATTGAAGCTCTGTCTGGGAGTTGGCATGAGCAGTTTCAGGTTTGTATACAATATTTATCACGATCAGTGAACGATTTAAATAATAAATGCTCATTGATGATCATCCTTAGCAATTGTTCAGATATTAAGTGATCTTATAATCTGAACATTTCCCACCATTTAGTAAAATCCTTCATCACTTGTATTATCTGTTGTCTGCTTAGTCTTCTTGATCACCCTCCAGATGAATAATAGACCATTCCAATGTATCCTTTTATAACTGATGGAAGAGTCCATTTAGTATAGAAAGGCTTAAGGATCTAATTGGGTTGATATTACTTCAATGTTCATTGGAATTTAACAAAGAAGCAAATAGCGATATCTAATCGGAGACCTCATGTTTTTATATCCAAACAAAATACACAGGCCAGTTTGTTAGACAATGGTATGAAAATGCTGATCCAGATGTGAAAATGCACCTTGTTCAGTCACTTTCGGACTCAAAATAGCATTCAGTGTTCGGAATGGAGATGTTTCGGATCACAAGTAATCCTTAGTGAGAATACACTTGGGTAAATTTGATATGAAGTGTTCACCATCATGACTGCTTTCAAAAGATAAGAAGGGCAAGTGACATTGTTCATGTTTTCCATTTTAGAGTTATCCTCCTTTGTTTATCAGAAAAACGTGTCTTTTTGTCTGATCATGCAGATATCTCAGCCATATGTTATTGGATCTGATTGAAATTTATTATGAAGGTTTGCCATCACGAATGCTTTCAAAAGAGTGCCCAATGATGTTTGCATTTCCACTTTGTCTGAATTATCGACCTTTGTCAATTTTTACGCAATTTTGCTCTGTCCTGCTTGATAACTCAATCAAATATAAACCGATTTAATCAATTTTGATTTTCGTGCATGCATGTTTTATTAAGGCATCACAGGCCAGATTAAGACATCGTCCAATTAAGCCACATCAGAAAATTAATAACCCTCAGTGGAAAGCCACCTTGGCATGGGGATACTCTGGGTGGTGCAATCGTTTAGTTTAGAAAGTTTCTTTTTCAGTTTCGTTTCTCTTCATTTTATTAACAAATTGGCAGATGACACAATGCATAATCGAGGTGCCCAATGGGTGCACATCACCATCTTCACTATCTGGAAACTTAAATCTGAATTCAGGACTCCCATTGCAGATGAAGCCATACAGAATTATGTCCCCAGACGATGAATTTGGTGACATTAGCCCGCTGTATTGAGTAGCGTCACTAAATTCACCCGCTGGGGACCTCACTCTGCAAATGTCCAGCACTATATTTTGAGGCCTGATGTTTGTATCATTTCAGGTTGATATTCCTTCAATGTTCATTGACGACGACGCTGTGACCAAGACGTGTCAGGATGGTGCATCTAAACTCGCGTTATCGACCAAACTGAAGCTGTAACGGATAAAGGTGTTAAAGGTTGTTACAAAATTATTTGAATGCAAAGTCAATTTTCCGTTTTTCAGCCCGCGCGTCTACGTTTTTCAGCCCGCGTCCAACCTTTTTATTCGCGTTTTATTTGTCGGAAGAACAAATAATAATATGTACGAAATAATTTTGGTACATTTCTATAAACTTGCTCCGAACTGAGATCCCCATTTCTGGATTCAAATTTCTGATTCATGACTGAAAAGTTAATTAAAGGTACTCAATCCGATTAGAGGGTCCCCATATCATCAAGATGCAACAACAACAACAACATTTCTTCAAAATACGCTTTAGTTTTCAGAATTGATTAATTGAAACAAAATAATGCTAACCACTGTCAACTATAGTATCAAATTTCCCTAAAAGTTTTATTTATCAACATTTTGTTCAACAAAATATGGCCGTATTATCACTTGAGTATTCATGAAATTTGGCCGTATTACCACTTGTTTTTAGAGTTATCCATTTTCATCCGCAATTTTGACCGAGACCATCCATTTGACGGCGTGTTTCTGAGTCACAAACAATTGAAATAACAAACTTCAAAAATTGATATCTGATCACTCTGAGCTTTGACAGGTAGGTTCCTCGACTCGAATGAAATATTTTTTACCCCCGAAGCCAAAGAAATAGTAATTTAGGGGTGTTTAATCAGATTGAGTACCTTTAAAAACCAAGTGCTTTTCAAAATGTTTTCGCCTGAGAAACATAAAATTTACTTTGCATGACCTGATGCATGTGTGAGATAGTAAGACTTGAATGACTGACTGTATAGTATCAAGCCTGGATTAATTTGTCTGACATTTGCAGATTGAGGTCCAAAGAGGGTGAATTTAATGATGCTACCCTGCACAACAGGCTAGCATAACCAAATGCACCCTCTGGGTACCTCATTCTTCTTAGGACTCATCATCTGGGACGTATCTGTAGTCTTAAATTAACATTGTTTTCAGTTACTTTTTCCCTTCTGGGAAGTTTCTATATCCCCTAATTTGCAGTCTGAGAAAGATCCAGACTCCATCTCATTACTTTCAACTACGTTTGACGACACCGGGATTCTAACTGATTTCAGAGATGAAGGGGGAATTCCCATTAATCAAAACTCGTTAAAATTCATCAATCCTAATAAGGAAATGTTTATAATTGCGATACGCACATAGATCTACACACGCGCGCCTGAGGTCATGTAAACATGAAAGAGTAGTCACTCTTCCTCTTACCAATTTTCAAGCAAAAAAATGCGCATTTTCAGAAGTGTGGCTTTATGAATGAGTGAATATTAATTGAATTTGCAGCAAGCTATTTATTGGTCAAACAACACATCTTTCACTGTTCATTGGTTCGATTTCTCCCGTTTGTAATAATTTTAACCATGGGACTTTTTTTACCCTGTGCCAATGCATTCTCTTATATATGCGAGTCGACCATAGGTCGCCTCGCATATATAAGAGAATGCATTGGCCTAACAATTTTTTATCATTTTTTTAAAATAAATGTTTCTTACAATTTTTAGCACATAAAATAAAAAACATCCATTACCCTGCAGGGAGCCCCACACATATATAGAAGCATATAGAAGAGTGTCGTCTGCTCGTTGTTTGTCTGGGGCTCTGTATGGGTGAAATTATAAAATTGTTAAAGAATACAAGAACAAATTATTAAAATTGTAAAAAATTGTTAGGCCAATGCATTCTCTTATATATGCGAGGCGACCTATGGTCGACTCGCATATATAAGAGAATGCATTGGCACAGGGTAAAAATAATCCCGACTTACGACTGTAAGTTGATCGAAATGAAACACGGTCTAAATTTATTTAAACTGCCTAATTTGCAGATCATAAAATGCTTTAAACCTTTGAGTGCCAGGGGCCGATCTTATCGGCGCTAATTTATGGTCTGTAGTGTTCTTTTAATTTTTTTTTTTGGGTTAGGCCAATGCATTCTCTTATATATGCGAGGCAACCTATGGTCGACTCGCATATATAAGAGAATGCATTGGCACAGGGTATATGGGTCGATACAAAAATCGGACCTGGCACTCAAAAGGGTTAACGGGGTGACTAATGGGTGAACATCACCAACTTCAACTGGGGAATTTCAATCTGATCCTTGGTCTCCCATAACAATTAAGTCCTAAGCAGAATGAGGTTCCCAGAGGATGAATTTCGATGCTAGATCACTAAATTTACCTTCTGGGGACCTCATTCTGCAAATGACAGACATACTATTTCCAGGCAGTCTTGAACATTTGAAATAAAAACATCTCCAGGCTTGGAAAAGTCTTTGAAAATGGCATCTTTTTGCATCACTATGGAAAAGTGTTTGAAAATCATGCTTCTTTACTAATAGTCTGGAAAAGTCATGAAATCATATGAATTATTCATGAATGATCGGAAGTTGAAGTGCGTGGGTAAAATGTATATGTTGATTTGGTCACACAAAGTCAATGGTTCTGTTCTCACCCCAGGTGCCCTAACAATTCATTCTGCGAATGATGACTTTTACAAATAGCTTTTCCTGGAGATGGTTTTTAAATTTCTAACACTGTTGTTAACCCTCCCAACTGGAAGCCGGAAGCAGGGGGCACTGGAGGAGAGGAAGCAACTCCACTAAAGGGGGGCACAAAGTGCCCTGTTATTCTTTATAGATGAGCAAATAATACCTCATTTATCAGCCAAAGTAGCAATGCTATATTGTCCTATGAGAAAAATATATCCATTCCAGCTTACAAATGTAGTATAAGCTAATGGTCAAGGAAACTGCTTTAAAATTATGTGTGATTACCAAATTTATGCGAAAGCCCTGTGCCAATGCATTCTCTTTTATATGGGAGTCTCCCATAGGCAGTCTCACATATATAAGATATTGCACTGGGTTACAAGGTCAATGTACATTTTGTTAGGCCGATGTATTCTCTTATATATGAGAGGCTCCCTATGGGAGACTCTCATATAAAAGAGAAGGCATTGGGATAGGTTTTTCACAAAATTGTGGTAATCACACAGAATTTTAAAGCAAAAACATTTACAGCTGTTCAATTTTCAATATTTCTTTATTATAATTTTTTTTTTTTTTAACCTGGAGCTGGAGCTTCTTGAAATTTTGTGAAAACCCTGTGCCAATGCATTCTTTTATATATGCGAGTCTCCCATAGGGAGCCTAACAATATTGACATTGAGCCTAGTAAGCCAGTGCAATATCTTATATATGTGAGGCTCCGTATAGGAGACCTGCATATATAAGAGAATGTACTGACACAGTATCTTTAATGCTGCACCAGCGCAGCTCCTGTCATAAAAGGGTTAAA
The DNA here is from genome assembly GCA_032622095.1 of Siphonodentalium dalli. Lineage (NCBI taxonomy): Eukaryota > Metazoa > Mollusca > Scaphopoda > Gadilida > Siphonodentaliidae > Siphonodentalium > Siphonodentalium dalli. The sequence goes on from CP136064.1 coordinate 255,672,549, forward strand.
ATTTTGCCATTTCAGCATTTATGTCAATATCTATGACTGAAAAAGTGCTCTTTTTGTCTCCTGAAAAAACATTTTTTTACCACCGGTATGAGTCTTGTTGGCTTAGAACTTCACAATTATTCGGGTTTCTGGATGATAACTTCATAGACTTAGAATATATTGACTGATTATGCTGGTGTATAATAAAATAAAACTAGTGTTAAAATCATAGACAGTTGGAAGCAAAGTTATATTTGATGATTGTACTCAGAATCCAATTTTCCATTTCTATAAAAGCCACAGGTCACATAAAGCCACCTTATTTGGGGGACATGTGACCTAGTGGCCTTTTATTTTGGAAGGTGTGCCCCCCTTGCCCTTGGCTCCTTCTGGCAGCCCTGGGAATGTTTTCTTGATCATCTTGATGTAACCACATTCTATCACATTTCATAAAATATGTTTTACTGCCTTCAATGACTTCATCTCATTCAGTAGACACTTATGCTGCTTTATGTATCGTCATAAATTGTACACAAATATATATTCTCACAGGCTTAATCATCAATGGAAAACATAGCACTGTCCATTTGCAAGAACCATGTGCCAATACATTCTCTTATATATAAGAGAATACATTGGCCTAACAATATTAACTTTGACCTTGTAAGCCAGTGCATTCTCTTATATATGGGAGGCTCCCTATGGGAGAATCTCATATATAAGAGAATGCACTGGCACAGGATCTTTAATGCTGCACTAGTGCAGCTCCAGTCATGAAAGGGCTAACTTTCTCATCCATTTCTATACTACAGTAATGCCCTAAATAATCGACTCCTTAACCACAGCAGAACTGTGGGTAATTTTTCAGGATTTAGTCGGAAATATGGCTTGTTACCATTCATCGGAAAGCTCTCAGTGAGATGCATTGGCACAGGGTTTACATTCCTTAGCAATTTGGTTGTGGCCATTAGGAATAAATTTTTAAAACGATTCTTGATTTTTTTTGTATATAATGTTTATTACAAATACAAATATGTACAGTACTGGGTATATCAACATGTGAACATATATGGAACCAGAACTAAAAAAAAAAACAACATTAAAAGACGTGATCATATATGTCAAATCAAAATAATTTAATAAAAATAATAATAATGTGCTGTTTGGCACAGTGTATTCATTAAATTGTGGTTGTGATGTATTATTAAAGAGGACAAGACATGGTGGAGTGCAAGTCTGAGTTAGGTGTGCCTGTAATTTGCATAATGAGGTCCCCAGAATTGAATTCAGTCACACTATCCCGCATAGTGGGCTAGCATCACCAAATTCACTCTCTGGGGACCTCATTCTGCTTAGGCCTCATTTTCTCGGGGAAAGTTTCTTTATTATCAAATTTCTAATAGAAATTTCTTCACAGATTTTTTTAACTTTTTTAGTTTAGTTTCTCTATATTCCCAAAATGCCAGACGACACATTACATAATCAAGTTTCCCAATTGGTGTATATCACAATATTTACCATTTGTGAAGTAGATAAGGCCATGCAAAATGAGGTCCCCAGAGGGTGAATTTGGTGATGCATGCCTGCTTTGTGGGATAGCGTCACTAAATTCACCTTCTGGGGACCTCATTCTGCAAAAGACAGGCACACTATAATCAGGCTTGGAGTGGAGTGATTGGAATGGGACCACCCAACCAAAATAAAGAATCCACCCGATCCAAGTGGTGTAACTCTAAATTTTTCGTAGTACACCGTGCTATTATTACAGGTAAATTATCGCTTTTATGACCCTTAGAAAGCATGCTATATCTCAGGCCTTTTTTCACCGATCGGTCTGAAATATTGCGTGTCGTATTCGAAGACTTGCACATGTACATGGTCAAAATTAGGGCGCAATCGGATATTTGGGTCATATATTTTCAAACATGCCAAAATCCTGACCAGAGTTACATACACACACACATAATAATTTGGCTTTTATATAGATAGATTGTGACTTAACCCTTTACTCAACAAACCGGCCAAAACCGGCCAAATAAAGCTTCAACAGCCTAAAATATCTTCGGTCTGTCTCAATAGAACCATACAAATATGGATATCATTGGAACCGGCTCATTGACCACATTGTGATAGTTACAGTTATGCCCTGTGCCAATGCATTCTCTTATATATGCGAGTCGACCATAGGTCGCCTCGCATATATAAGAGAATGCATTGGCCTAAAAAAAACACTTTTAACACTTTTTACCATTTTTTCTTACATTCTTTAACAATTTTATAATTGTTAATGTGTTAAGCCAATGCATTCTCTTATATATGCGAGGCGACCTATGGTCGACTCGCATATATAAGAGAATGCATTGGCACAGGGCCCTTCTGTTGGGTAAAGGGTTAAGAGATATTTATTTAACTGCTGCACTGCAATTAATTTGTATATATCCTTTGGGCTTTCATTATGTTATGTTGTCCATGTTTCCATATACAGGGCCAATAACCTTCGTCACTAAATGCAATATCTAAACCGTCGCTTTGGACGTTCAGGAACCTACATCACTAAATGTAATCTCTAAATCGTCGCTGCATATTTTCAGATAGCTGATATCTCGGTCAGAGAACCTGTCACTAAATGTAATATCTAAACCGTCGGTTTGGACGTTCAGGAACCTACGTCACTAAATGTAATCTCTAAATCGTCGCTGCAGATTTTCAGATAGCTGATATCTCAGCCAGAGAACCTGTCACTAAATGTAATATCTAAACTGTCACTTCACATTTTCAGATAGCTAGACACTAAATGTAATATCTAAACTGTCGCTTTGGACATTCATATAGCTGCTATCCGGAACTCATGCAGTGAATGCACTTGAGGGATTATGTACATTTTACAAACATCTATTATATGGTTGAGGTGCGTATGATGTTCAAAATCAGGGCAAAATTGATACCTATTTTTCTTGTAAATTTCAGTTATAAATATGAGTTTTTAATGATTACTGATTTTTAAATGTGCATCGTGAATTTCCTTAGCTCATGTACTACTTTATCCCATCTGACAAAAGTTTATATATGTTTTAAACAAATTTAAAATCAAAACCACCTTGGGTTAGAGACTTGATTGGTGACGTAGGTTCTGCTTTGGGTTAGAGACTTGATTGGTGACGTATGTTCTGGTTTGGGTTAGAGACTTGATTGGTGACGTATGTTCTGGTTTGGGTTAGAGACTTAATTGGTGATGTAGGTTCTGCTTTGGGTTAGAGACTTGATTGGTGATGTAGGTTCTGCTTTGGGTTAGAGACTTAATTGGTGACGTATGTTCTGGTTTGGGTTAGAGACTTGATTGGTGACGTATGTTCTGGTTTGGGTTAGAGACTTAATTGGTGATGTAGGTTCTGGTTTGGGTTAGAGACTTGATTGGTGATGTAGGTTCTGCTTTGGGTTAGAGACTTAATTGGTGACGTATGTTCTGGTTTGGGTTAGAGACTTGATTGGTGACGTATGTTCTGGTTTGGGTTAGAGACTTGATTGGTGATGTAGGTTCTGCTTTGGGTTAGAGACTTGATTGGTGACATAGATTCTGTTTGGTTAGAGACTTGATTGGTGACGTATGTTCTGCTTTGGGTTAGAGACTTGATTGGTGACGTATGTTCTGCTTTGGGTTAGAGACTTGATTGGTGACGTAGGGTCTGGTTTGGGTTAGAGACTTGATTGGTGACGTAGGTTCTGCTTTGGGTTAGAGACTTGATTGGTGATGTAGGTTCTGCTTTGGGTTAGAGACTTGATTGGCGACGTAAGTTCTGCTTTTGGTTAGAGACTTGATTGGCGACGTAAGTTCTGCTTTTGGTTAGAGACTTGATTGGTGACATAGATTCTGCTTTGGGTTAGAGACTTGATTGGTGACGTAGGTTCTGCTTTGGGTTAGAGACTTGATTGGTGACGTATGTTCTGGTTTTGGTTAGAGACTTGATTGGTGACATAGATTCTGCTTTTGGTTAGAGACTTGATTGGCGACGTAAGTTCTGCTTTTGGTTAGAGACTTGATTGGTGATGTAGGTTCTGGTTTGGGTTAGAGACTTGATTGGTGACGTAGGTTCTGGTTTGGGTTAGAGACTTGATTGGTGACGTATGTTCTGGTTTTGGTTAGAGACTTGATTGGTGACATAGATTCTGCTTTTGGTTAGAGACTTGATTGGCGACGTAAGTTCTGCTTTGGGTTAGAGACTTGATTGGTGATGTAGGTTCTGGTTTGGGTTAGAGACTTGATTGGTGACGTAGGTTCTGCTTTGGGTTAGAGACTTGATTGGTGACGTAGGTTCTGCTTTGGGTTAGAGACTTGATTGGTGACGTAGGTTCTGGTTTGGGTTAGAGACTTGATTGGTGATGTAGGTTCTGCTTTGGGTTAGAGACTTGATTGGTGACGTATGTTCTGCTTTGGGTTAGAGACTTGATTGGTGACGTAGGTTCTGGTTTGGGTTAGAGACTTGATTGGTGACGTATGTTCTGGTTTGGGTTAGAGACTTGATTGGGGACTTAGGTTCTGCTTTGGGTTAGAGACTTGATTGGTGATGTAGGTTCTGGTTTGGGTTAGAGACTTGATTGGTGATACATAAGTTCTTGGGTTAGAGACTTGATTGGTGACGTATGTTCTGCTTTGGGTTAGAGACTTGATTGGTGACGTATGTTCTGCTTTGGGTTAGAGACTTGATTGGTGACGTATGTTCTGGTTTGGGTTAGAGACTTGATTGGTGACGTATGTTCTGGTTTGGGTTAGAGACTTGATTGGGGACTTAGGTTCTGCTTTGGGTTAGAGACTTGATTGGTGATGTAGGTTCTGCTTTGGGTTAGAGACTTGATTGGTGATGTAGGTTCTGCTTTGGGTTAGAGACTTGATTGGTGACGTATGTTCTGCTTTGGGTTAGAGACTTGATTGGTGACGTAGGTTCTGGTTTGGGTTAGAGACTTGATTGGTGACGTATGTTCTGGTTTGGGTTAGAGACTTGATTGGGGACTTAGGTTCTGCTTTGGGTTAGAGACTTGATTGGTGATGTAGGTTCTGCTTTGGGTTAGAGACTTGATTGGTGATGTAGGTTCTGCTTTGGGTTAGAGACTTGATTGGTGATGTATGTTCTGCTTTGGGTTAGAGACTTGATTGGTGACGTATGTTCTGCTTTGGGTTAGAGACTTGATTGGGGACTTAGGTTCTGCTTTGGGTTAGAGACTTGATTGGTGACGTAGGTTCTGCTTTGGGTTAGAGACTTGATTGGTGACGTATGTTCTGGTTTGGGTTAGAGACTTGATTGGTGACGTAGGTTCTGCTTTGGGTTAGAGACTTGATTGGGGACTTAGGTTCTGCTTTGGGTTAGAGACTTGATTGGTGACGTATGTTCTGGTTTGGGTTAGAGACTTGATTGGTGACGTAGGTTCTGCTTTGGGTTAGAGACTTGATTGGGGACTTAGGTTCTGCTTTGGGTTAGAGACTTGATTGGTGATGTAGGTTCTGGTTTGGGTTAGAGACTTGATTGGTGACGTATGTTCTGGTTTGGGTTAGAGACTTGATTGGGGACTTAGGTTCTGCTTTGGGTTAGAGACTTGATTGGTGACGTATGTTCTGGTTTGGGTTAGAGACTTGATTGGTGACGTATGTTCTGGTTTGGGTTAGAGATTTGATTGGTGACGTAGGTTCTGCTTTGGGTTAGAGACTTGATTGGTGACGTGGGTTCTGCTTTGGGTTAGAGACTTGATTGGTGACATAGGTTAATTCTGCTTTGGGTTAGAGACTTGATTGGTGATGTAGGTTCCGCTTTGGGTTAGAGACTTGATTGGTGACGTGGGTTCTGCTTTGGGTTAGAGACTTGATTGGTGACGTATGTTCTGGTTTGGGTTAGAGACTTGATTTGTGACATAGATTCTGTTTGGTTAGAGACTTGATTGGTGACGTATGTTCTGGTTTGGGTTAGAGATTTGATTGGTGACGTATGTTCTGGTTTGGGTTAGAGACTTGATTGGTGACATAGATTCTGTTTTGGTTAGAGACTTGATTGGTGACGTAGGTTCTGCTTTGGGTTAGAGACTTGATTGGTGACGTGGGTTCTGCTTTGGGTTAGAGACTTGATTGGTGACATAGGTTAATTCTGCTTTGGGTTAGAGACTTGATTGGTGACATAGATTCTGTTTGGGTTAGAGACTTGATTGGTGACGTAGGTTCTGCTTTGGGTTAGAGACTTGATTGGTGACGTAGGTTCTGCTTTGGGTTAGAGACTTGATTGGTGACGTAGATTCTGCTTTGGGTTAGAGACTTGATTGGTGACGTAGGTTCTGCTTTGGGTTAGAGACTTAATTGGTGATGTAGGTTCCGCTTTGGGTTAGAGACTTGATTGGTGATGTAGGTTCTGCTTTGGGTTAGAGACTTGATTGGTGACGTATGTTCTGGTTTGGGTTAGAGACTTGATTGGTGACGTAGGTTCTGGTTTGGGTTAGAGACTTGATTGGTGACGTAGGTTCTGGTTTGGGTTAGAGACTTGATTGGTGACGTATGTTCTGGTTTGGGTTAGAGACTTGATTGGTGGCGTAGGTTCTGGTTTGGGTTAGAGACTTGATTGGTGATGTAGGTTCTGCTTTGGTTAGAGACTTGATTGGTGACGTATGTTCTGGTTTGGGTTAGAGACTTGATTGGTGACGTATGTTCTGCTTTGGGTTAGAGACTTGATTGGTGACGTATGTTCTGGTTTGGGTTAGAGACTTGATTGGTGGCGTAGGTTCTGGTTTGGGTTAGAGACTTGATTGGTGATGTAGGTTCTGGTTTGGGTTAGAGACTTGATTGGTGATGTAGGTTCTGCTTTGGTTAGAGACTTGATTGGTGACGTATGTTCTGGTTTGGGTTAGAGACTTGATTGGTGACGTATGTTCTGCTTTGGGTTAGAGACTTGATTGGTGACGTATGTTCTGGTTTGGGTTAGAGACTTGATTGGTGGCGTAGGTTCTGGTTTGGGTTAGAGACTTGATTGGTGATGTAGGTTCTGGTTTGGGTTAGAGACTTGATTGGTGATGTAGGTTCTGCTTTGGTTAGAGACTTGATTGGTGACGTATGTTCTGGTTTGGGTTAGAGACTTGATTGGTGACGTATGTTCTGCTTTGGGTTAGAGACTTGATTGGTGACGTATGTTCTGGTTTGGGTTAGAGACTTGATTGGTGACGTAGGTTCTGGTTTGGGTTAGAGACTTGATTGGTGACGTAGGTTCTGTTGGGTTAGAGACTTGATTGGTGACGTGGGTTCTGCTTTGGGTTAGAGACTTGATTGGTGACGTGGGTTCTGGTTTGGGTTAGAGACTTGATTGGTGACGTATGTTCTGGTTTGGGTTAGAGACTTGATTGGTGACGTAGGTTCTGGTTTGGGTTAGAGACTTGATTGGTGACGTATGTTCTGCTTTGGGTTAGAGACTTGATTGGGGACTTAGGTTCTGCTTTGGGTTAGAGACTTGATTGGTGACATAGATTCTGTTTGGTTAGAGACTTGATTGGTGACATAGATTCTGCTTTGGGTTAGAGACTTGATTGGTGATGTAAGTTCTGCTTTGGGTTAGAGACCTGATTGGTGATGTAAGTTCTGCTTTGGATTAGAGACTTGATTGGTGATGTAAGTTCTGCTTTAGATTAGAGACTTGATTGGTGACGTAGGTTCTGCTTTGGGTTAGAGACTTGATTGGTGATGTATGTTCTGCTTTGGGTTAGAGACTTGATTGGTGACGTATGTTCTGCTTTGGGTTAGAGACTTGATTGGGGACTTAGGTTCTGCTTTGGGTTAGAGACTTGATTGGTGACATAGATTCTGTTTGGTTAGAGACTTGATTGGTGACGTATGTTCTGGTTTGGGTTAGAGACTTAATTGGTGACGTATGTTCTGCTTTGGGTTAGAGACTTGATTGGTGACGTAGGTTCTGGTTTGGGTTAGAGACTTGATTGGTGACGTAGGTTCTGGTTTGGGTTAGAGACTTGATTGGTGATGTAGGTTCTGCTTTGGGTTAGAGACTTGATTGGTGGCGTATGTTCTGGTTTGGGTTAGAGACTTAATTGGTGATGTAGGTTCCGCTTTGGGTTAGAGACTTGATTGGTGACGTATGTTCTGGTTTGGGTTAGAGACTTAATTGGTGATGTAGGTTCTGCTTTGGGTTAGAGACTTGATTGGTGATGTAGGTTCCGCTTTGGGTTAGAGACTTGATTGGTGACGTATGTTCTGGTTTGGGTTAGAGACTTGATTGGTGACGTAGGTTCTGGTTTGGGTTAGAGACTTGATTGGTGACGTAGGTTCTGCTTTGGGTTAGAGACTTGATTGGTGACGTAGGTTCTGCTTTGGGTTAGAGACTTGATTGGTGACGTATGTTCTGGTTTGGGTTAGAGACTTGATTGGTGACGTAGGTTCTGGTTTGGGTTAGAGACTTGATTGGTGACGTATGTTCTGGTTTGGGTTAGAGACTTGATTGGGGACTTAGGTTCTGCTTTGGGTTAGAGACTTGATTGGTGACATAGATTCTGTTTGGTTAGAGACTTGATTGGTGACGTAGGTTCTGGTTTGGGTTAGAGACTTGATTGGTGACGTAGGTTCTGGTTTGGGTTAGAGACTTGATTGGTGACGTGGGTTCTGGTTTGGGTTAGAGACTTGATCGGTGACGTAGGTTCTGGTTTGGGTTAGAGACTTGATTGGTGACATAGGTTCTGGTTTGGGTTAGAGACTTGATTGGGGACTTAGGTTCTGCTTTGGGTTAGAGACTTGATTGGTGACGTAGATTCTGCTTTGGGTTAGAGACTTGACAGATGGTGTGGGTTCTGCTTTGGGTTAGAGACTTTATTGGTGACGTAGGTTCTGCTTTGGGTTAGAGACTTGATTGGTGACGTATGTTCTGCTTTGGGTTAGAGACTTGATTGGTGACGTAGGTTCTGGTTTGGGTTAGAGACTTGATTGGTGACGTAGGTTCTGGTTTGGGTTAGAGACTTGATTGGTGACGTATGTTCTGGTTTGGGTTAGAGACTTGATTGGTGACGTGGGTTCTGCTTTGGGTTAGAGACTTGATTGGTGATGTAGGTTCTGGTTTGGGTTAGAGACTTGATTGGTGACGTAGGTTCTGGTTTGGGTTAGAGACTTGATTGGTGACGTGGGTTCTGGTTTGGGTTAGAGACTTGATTGGTGACGTAGATTCTGCTTTAGGTTAGAGACTTGATTGGTGACGTGGGTTCTGGTTTGGGTTAGAGACTTGATTGGTGACATAGATTCTGTTTGGTTAGAGACTTGATTGGCGACGTAAGTTCCTGGTCCTGATATGGTATTTAAATGAATTTAGATGAATATAGATGAAATTGTGAATTAATTTCCCATAGAAGCAGTCTAGGTGAATATTATTTTAAAAACCTCAGATCATATTTACAAGAAGCCCAGAAACCCTCATTTATGCATGTGAATTTTTAGTTCAATTTTACATGTAATTTATAGACAAATTTCTTATGTGACATGGAATCCCTTTGTGAGAATATATATCAACTTCGTCCAGGCTATTTAGGGATTTCTTTGTGATCGCCTCCGTCTGGGCAAAATATACAGCATCTGGACAAACTGTTGTTCTATTGGTCCAGAAACATGCCTATATGAGTGTATATGAGCGAGGTCAAGGACACGGTTGCACGTGAAATTGGACCCATCCATATTGTTCCCGGGATCAAAGTAGGCCTACATACCAAATTTTAGTCAGATCGGTCGAGGTCCAGAAACATGCCTATATTAGCGTATATGAGTGAGGTCAAGGTCAAGGACACGGTCGCACATGAAATTGGACCTGCCCATATTGTTCCCGGGATCAAAGTAGGCCTACATACCAAATTTGAGTGGGATCGGTCTAGCAGTTTTCAAGTCAATAACACACATACATACATACACACATACAGACAGACGTTCCAAAATATATAATAGATGAGAATTTGTTCAAACTCACTGAAGCAAGCACATTGGAAGCATTGAGCACTCATATTGAGTCCGTGCCTCCATAAATCTGATATATATACCAATAGTCTGAAAACATGGACAACATATAAAAATATATTTAATTCTCAAACTGCTAATTGTTGATTTATTTTTGTATTGTTCGCCTTTCATTGATTTTATCAAATTTTACATGACATTTAATTTCAAGTCTATCCTTTAAAGTGGATCTAACTTCAATGCTCAGTGATGTATTATATTTATTACACAGAGCACACCCTATATCAGGGACATCCGAATTGTATCTTGTTATGCTAGGTAAGCAGAATTATTGCCTAGATAAATTGTAATTTATAGTGGACAGTGATTTTTGTCCGTGGGGATTCATGTGGTTTCGAGGTTGGTGAGTACCATTCATTACTAATGTTCGAAGCGAGTGCAAATGCACACAAAAAAAAGTTGCCAGTGAAAGGTTCATGGAAACCACCAGTCCATACATGGAGATCTAGGAGAGTCCTCCGACTGGCAACTTTGGTCAGAATATTAGAGCAAACAACTGTGTATACAAATGAGGTACATGTATCAGCTTGTTTGCAAAATAGTATAGCATATGCTCGTACATGACAAAATACTAAATAATATACAAGCCTTGAAATAGTGTCTGTCAGTTGCAGAATGAGGTCCCGAGAGGGTGAATTTAGTGATGCTACCCCGCATAGCGGGCTAGCGTCACCAAATTCACCCTCTGGGAACCTCATTCTGCTGAGTTGTAAGCAGAATGAGGTCCCCAGAGGGTGAATTTGGTGATGCTAGCCCGCTATGCTGGGTAGCATCACTAAATTCACCCTCTGGGGACCTCATTCTGCAAATGACAGGCACACTATTTCAAGGCTTGATAATATATCATTATCCTACTAGTAGTTTATTACCTTATTCCTCGTTTCTGGTCGTATTTGCGATTGGCTCGACCATTTTGAATACATGATACTCATCACCTCAACACAACGTGATTCCCCACCATGCATATAACAGGCCAGCCACATCCGGAGTTAAACTATTATTGAATTTGCCAGTGCCAAATCACTATTTCCATGTTTGTGTGGAAACTTTGGGATCGCGCATTCCTAACAATATTGAAGCAAATGAACAGTCTCCAGATAGAATTTGTTTTGCGTCTGCTTATTTTATTTAAATAATGGCACAAGTATTCCAATTGCTCCTTCATAACAATATTTAAACCTTTGAATATTAATTTACTTCCTTTATAACGTGCCATTTATATGATTAATTTTGTCGTAAAAACAAACATGGGACCGAATTAGTGCAACTTAAGATTTTGATTTATTTTTGAGAAATATAATTTTTGATTTTTCGATTTGACAAACGACAATATTCATATTCAACTATTGTAGTTAAATATAACTATAATATTTTAATTCAGGATGTGACTAACCAAGTATAATGTCCAACCGAAATGAAATGGTTGAAGCCTTATATGCAAACTTGGATATACACGTAGTGTGTCTGACATTTGCAGAATGAGGTCTGCAAAGGGTGAATTTAGTGATGCTACCCGACACAGTGGGCTAGCATCACCAAATTCATCATCTGGGGACCTTATTCTGCTTAGGACTCATCTTCTGGGAAGTATTTAGTCTCAAATTAACATTGTTGGCAAGTTACTTTTTCCCTTCTGTTCAGTTTCCATATATCCCCTAATTTGAGGAGATAAAATGCATAATCGACGTGAATAATGGGTGAACATCACCAACTTCAACTGGGGAACTTCCCAGAGGGTGAATTTGGTGACACTAGACCACCGTACTTGGTAGCATCACTAAATTCACCCTTTGGGGACCTCATTCTGCAAATGTCAGATACACTATATCCTGGCTAGCTAATGTGCATGTGAAGGTTATCAATGAATGTTTCCTGCCACTCAGATAGCAGATTTATTATGTTCTCATTAACCCTATGCAGCATTAAAGATCCTGTGCCAGTGCATTCTCTTATATATGCTAGTCACCATAGGGAGCATTGCATATATAAGAGAATGCACTGGCTTAGAAGGTCAAGGTAAATATTATTAGGCCAATGTATTCTCTCCCATATGGGAGCCTTGCATATATAAGAGAATGTATAATGTATTTTAATGCTCTTTACCTGATGAACTCATGACCAGAAATAAATGTGTGTATCCACAAAAAGTTTGTCGATGATGTTAGCGTAAATATTTTAATATCATAAGATTCTTCATTCAGAAGCAGAATGTGTATGCCAAACCGTTGATAAATAAAGGCCTATTCAGACGTGAAGCGAGCGATGATAAATAAAGGCCTATTCAGACGTGATGCGAGCGATGATAAATAAAGGCCTATTCAGACGTGATGCGAGCGATGATAAATAAAGGCCTATTCAGACGTGATGCGAGCGATGATAAATAAAGGCCTATTCAGACGTGATGCGAGCGATGATAAATAAAGGCCTATTCAGACGTGATGCGAGCGATGATAAATAAAGGCCTATTCAGACGTGGTGACGCGAGCGATGCAAATTCTGCATCAACACTCAATTAGGACAAACATAACATCACTGAGGTATTCATATGTCAATCGCAAGTATAGGATTTGTTCTAATTCAGTGATATGATTTGAGTGTTTACTTGAGTGTTTTTGGCTTTTTCAACAATGGAGATAGACTTCAAACCCAATATCTATAGCAGAAATTAATAAAGTCTATATAACAGGACTCTGCATCATACGAACCACACAAAAAGAACGTATGGAATATGGATGGACATTCCTCCCTTCTGCAAGTGAATGGTATAATTAAATAGCAATTTTATTTTTTAATAGCAGGCATTAAAAAGACTATTTCACTGTTTTTGACTCGTTTTTTGGACCATTGGGGAAAACTGCCACATGTGTACCATATGTGATGACTTGCTGCCAAGTTACCATTTGAAAACAACGTAGGATGACGGATTTCCATGAGAATAATTTGACACAGTAATCGTGACTCGTGTCTCTTGCATGGCTCGCGTCGCTGTCTGTAGTGCCATACTAAGCAAGGAGTTTTGGATAGTTATGCAATATTGCTTTCAGAATGGAATACAAAGAATCATGCCAAAAATTTATTTTTTACAATAAAATTGATATCAAAATAAGCAGAAAACAGCATCATTGTTATAAACGAACTACATGCAGCGACTATTGTTGACTGAATCAATGCCATAATGTTTATGCCCAATAATTCGTCTCCCAATAAAGCAGTAAATATTTATATTTGGCAAAGTCAATTTGGTTGGAATTTTCGATAATTCTTAGTTGATTGCTACATTGTTCCAGTTTGGTTACTTTACTGATTGATTTTCTTTCTCAGAAATAAGACCATATTAAATATGTCTTTAATTTATTTATCGTGATCAAAAATCTAAATCTAGAATATACCCATGACTTGAATGATTTGTTGTGATTTTAATGTGTTTTATGCTCTAATTTATGTTTGCTCGTATATTATCCTCAATGTGTGTTTGCTCATTTATTATCCTCCTTTTCTTCATTCCATTTTAATGGGAGGAGCCATTAAATTGTTGAAGCTTGTTTGAATCATGACTAAATTAAAGATATCACACTGTTTATATTGTTTTGAGAGTTTAATTGGTACAAACACCACCATGTTTCCATTCATTTTATAGGGGCACTGGACACTAAATCCAGCCGTTTATAGGACCATCTCATTTTATACTCAACAGAATATATGTAACATGATTGAATTTGAACCATGGATGAGAGCAAAACCCACTCATGTGCTCATGAATGATGCAAACATGGTAATTAAAAGGAAAATTAATTTATGAATCCTGGTTAAGTGGTCCTGCTAATTTGCTATGATGTTGGTGGGTTCTGCTCAATTGCTGTGATGCTGATCTGAACGAATCACGAATTTATAACAAATTTGGGATTAATTGGAGCACCTATCGCAGAAATTCAACATTTTCTGACAACAAACATTATGGACGCCATCTTGGATCCTGAATTTTCCCCAAGAGCAGATTTTTGCAGATTTTGTATGTGTTGTTCCTTGTGTTTATTCCCCATCGAATGACACCAAAATCAGCTTGTATCCAATTTCTTCCGGGTTCAACTCTACCACGACCACACTATAGCAGCCATCTAGGATTTCACATATGAATCCATATGCACACCCTGCAACCCTCATTTATTGGAGAAATGGTTACTTCTAGATGGGAGCTATCGCATCTAAATGATTTTCAATCAAAAACATGGCTGCCGCAAGCCATATTGGATTTTACTCATTGTATTACTAAATATTTTGGCATGCCATACAGCCAACAATTTTCATCCAATTGATCCCAAACTTCATATGGCTCTTCGGGTTGACCTCTGGTATTACTTAAAATTTTAAATCTTCACATTCCTTATCACTCCATTGACTGTAATGTATGACAATATTCCCTCTCCATATTTAGCTACTATGTCAGACATTATTATTTCAATAAAATGTTATTGTTAATATACCCCCGTAACGACGTTGTGGGGAGGTATACTGGAATCAGCTTGTCCGTCCGTCCGTCTATCGTCCATGGGAGACAAATTTGTCCGAAGTTTTTCTAAGTCATTTTTTTATCATTTCCGTGAAACTTAGCACAGACATCGGCCACCATGGGAACCTGTGCACCTGCGATTATGACGTCTGTCGGACTTTTTTTGGTGGAGTTATCCCCCTTTTTTGCAACATGTATAATTTTGTCCGAGCTTTTATTCCTACATTTTTAGGTAAATGTTTTTGAAACTTGGCACAGATATTTAGTACCATGGGAACCTGTGCACGTCCGATTATGACATCTGTCTGCCTATTTTGTGGAGTTATTCCCCTTTTTCGACATTTTCACAACATGCATAATTTTGTCTGAGCTTTTATTCCTACATTTTTCAGTCAAAAGGATTAGGATTAGGCTTAGGGTTGTGCACCTGCAATGGGAATCTGTTATTTTATTATTTTAACAAAATGTTTACTGACATGTGAAACATCTTGGTGTTTAAAAACATAGGGGGTATCCTTGGTCCCATTGGGACAGTTACACCTCTAGTTAGGGATCTTTGTCTAATCCAAACAATTGAAAGAGGTTAAGCAATGTCGAGCTCGGTTAGTCCTTGGATGGGTGACCGGCTTGGGATTCTGGATGCTGCCAACTTTAAGTGCGACTCCCGCACTCCTCTCTCTCGTTCTGTCAGACAAACTAGATCCATATCAATTATGAAATAAAACAGTGTTTTTGCCACATAGTCGGACGAGAGCATACCATGAGGCGAATGAGCCAGTCAGAGAGGCACAAGTTCGAACAGTAAGTTTGTCTCAGGGAGATTCATGCAACAGCTTAAGAAACAACTTTAATTGCACTGTATATATCATAACAATACAAACAACAAATTCATTTTTTAAATATACCAACAATCATTAACAATTTCATGATGGGAGACAATTAACATTTTCATGATTTGAGCTGCGCTGGTGCAGCACAAATGATTCTGTGCCAGTGCATTCTCTTATATAAGTAGGCCTCCCATAGGGAGCCTCGCAAATATCAGAGAATACACTGGCTTACAAGGTCAATGTAATTAATGTTAGACCACTGTATTCTCTTCAAAATGCAAGGCTCCCTATGGAGACCTGTATTTATAAGAGAATGCACTGTTGTGAATAGTATTGGTGTGCCCTGGTTAGGCCGACCTCAGCTCAGTGTCAGTTAGAACAGTTCAGTCTACATAAAGCACACGTTTGTTCAATTATATAAAACAACTAGCAGTTGGAAATTTCATACCTGACACAACATTAGTTGGAAATTTCGCACCAACAATAGGTTGAAAATGTTCTTGTAGTTTGATTTTCAAACAATTTAGTGGGGGGAATTTATTGTTTTTGCATATTTTCCTTCTTTTGGTAAAACATTTGGACTGAAATGGCCATCAGTTAGAAATTTTCCAACCTTAGGGGGTGTCAGGTCAGTGGTCAGGTTGGAAATTTCCAACACTTGGAAGCTTGTGTCCTGGTCCCTCCCCCGTGGCCAGTCAAAAACTTCTAGTTAATTTAAAAAAAACAATATTGTCCTACATTTGGTCAAAATTGTCACTGGAATTGTCATCAGTTGGAAATTTTCCAACCTAAGTCTGAGTGTCAGGTTTGAAATTTCCAACTCTATGAATGCTTGAGGCTAGTCTAGATGCTAGGATTTTGCGATTTTCTTGTTCAGATTTCGACCATGGTTCGGCCCGGTGTGTCCTTGTCCCTCCCTGTGGCCAATAAAAAAATGCTAATGAAAACAATATTTACTACATTTGGTTAAAATTGTTGACTCAAACGGTCATCAGTTGGAAAATTTCCAAACTAAGGGAAAATTTTCTCACACAGGGCCGAACAACCATGGTCAGCCCGGTGTGTCCTGGTCTATTGCCTATGGTCGTGTCCATTTGTCTGGAGTTAGACCACTAGATGTTAGGATTTGGGGGGGTGGGGTTGCAGTTGGAATTATCAAGGTGGACACCCCTCCAACGGAGACCCTCTAGCCATATCCCTGCCCAGGTGTTACCTTTTTTAAGTTCTGTGAAACCCTCTGCATGCTGTGGATATTTGTTGGGAATAGAGAATACTCTTGCTCAAAGTGTTACACGTATTCTCATAAATTGTATATTCAAATAGCATCACAAGACATGATTCTTACAGTCATGGAATATAAGTATAGTGGCTCACCTTGTCGATTGTCATTTTGTTTATCGCGATTAATCCGTTCCACCAATAATGAAGTATTTATTTACAACTGCGTATACTTCAGACGTTATATTATTATACATGAATATCATAAACACATAAGTTTGCAAAAAATAAAAGACGACAATTGGGTTTTACATATAGCGATGTATCAATCAATCTAGTGGGTTGTACTAAGATCTTGAGGACACCTGGTTATCATATCTCCATGAAGATACAGATGTTTTAAAGAAATTTCCAGGTGCTCCTCTGTTCATGGTGCTATATATTGGCTAAATATTCTCAGTTTGAAAGAAATGTTGCTGCGCATGTATATCAGCTACATGTGCCAGACACAGAGCGAGATTTTGAGTTGTTTATGTCAAGTCGATGAGTCTGTTCTAAATATTCTGCTTTCTCGGGCAGATATACCCTTGTCAGTATTGGAGGATCCTGAAAAGTCATCTGCTACTGACTGCGTTTTCTTTTATATCAGAAGAAAATATATTTGACTGCACACTGTAACCACTATTTTTGAACAGGTCTTCGATACATTTCCATATCTCTTGACAAATTGTAACTGTATTGAATGGAACAGACTCAATTTTGTTATAATATATATGCAATCCTCTGACGGTTCGAGGTCTCTCAGTTTGCAAGAATATATGTATCTCTTAAATAGAATGATAAATATACTTTTAATGCTTCTACTATGCGTCTGTTTTGCTTGCTCATTATGTGCCCTGATTGCCATCCCCATATAAATATGACAGTTGAGAAGATATAATTGTTCAAGTGACTTAATTGGTTCACCATTTGTCGAGATTGTGAATTTGAACGCCCAAAACTCCTTAAAATGATATGGAGATGGCCTGGATGACTATATATAACTTATAGGTTGATATCGGCGAATAGCAATCTTATCAATGATAATGCATATCCTCTCTACATCCATGACTCAAGTGACACCAAATGTGATTTAATTCATCGTATCATTAGAGAAGAACGTGTATGAATTTATTGGAAATTAGTGCTAAATATATTTGTATCAGATTTGGTGCAACTGCCATCCTCATGCATGACTTTAACGGCTCAACTTTTGACATATTTAAACCACGTCCATTAGACTCATGGATGCATGATATACTGGAGATGATTATATATAGGTTTGGTGGTAATCAGCAACTAAACAAATTCGTAGAATAGTTATGACCCCCCCCCCCATCTCTCACCCAAACGGCAGCAATTTGGCGTCTTTAAATCACACGATTATATTCCTCGTATCATAGAGAAGAATAATATATCAATTTGGTGGAAATCTGCACTAAAAATAGTTTAGTAAATCAATTGTTGATGCTCCCCTGCAACGCTGACTCGAACAGCGCCATATCGCAGAGGTGATTGTGTATGCGTTTGGTGGAAATCGGCGACAGAACTATTTCACCTTATTTTTTTAATTTTGCCGACCTCCCCCTTTTCTTCCCCTGATACAAACAGCGTCACTTTAGAAAATTTTAACCCGTGCCATTATCTTCCTCATAAAAAGTTACCCCTCTTAGAATGCCTTGGTGTCATCTCGATTGTACCCCGTGAAGTTATATATAGAACGCATACAGAGACAAAGACAGACAGCACGATGTAACTAAACCACACGATAAGATTCCTCGTATCACGGTGAAGAATATGTATCAATCTGGTGGAAATCGGTACCTCTCACCTCTGTTCATCACTGACTCGAATGGCTCCTTATGTGACATCCTTAAACCACACAATTACACTCCTGATATCATGGGGATGATTATATATAAGTTTGGTGCTAATCGGCGACTAAACAAATTTTTTATCAAATTTGGTGAAAAACCCTTCCCCTCCACATCTCTCACCCAAATAGCACCAATATGGCGTCTTTAAATCACACGATTAGATTCCTCATGGATAAAGAACGTGTATCAATTTGGTGGAAATTGGCGCTAAAAATATTGTGTATAAATTTGGTGCCCCTCTCCCTTTCAGTGCACACCTGACTCGAATGAGGCCACATTTGACAGAATTAAGCCACACCATTAGACTCCTCATACCATGGGGATGATTTTGTATAAGTGTGGTGGCAATCGGCGACTAAACCCATTCTTATAAAATTTAGTGCCCACCCCCCAATCTGTCATCCAAACAACAATAATTTGGCATTGATAAATCGCACAATTAGATTCCTTGTATCATGAAGAAGAATATATATCAATTTGGTGGAAATCGGTGCTAAAATTAGTTTTATCAATTTTGGTGCCCCTCTCCCCTTCCGTGCATCCCTGACTCGAACTTTTGACATATTTAAACCACACCATTGGATTTTTCATATCATGGGGATGATTATATGTAAGTTTCGTGGCAATCGGCGACAAAACAAAATTATGCCCCTCCCCATTTTCTGCCCCTGACAACAACGGCATCACTTTAGAAAATTCTACCCCCCCCCCACCATTATCTTTCTCGTAAAAAGTTACCCCAAGTAGACCCCTTTGGTATCATCTAGATGGTCCCCTGTGAATTTCTATAGAACATAGACAGACAGACATTCGCAAATATAGATATAGATATCGACCTCAATTTCAGTATTTTACAAGCTGCAATATTGAGAGTGTGAAATAAACATAGATCAACACAGTTGTTTGAATATGATAACATTATTGCACACGTTTGAAGTGTCGCGAGGTAAAACCACAAACTCATGCAGTAACGATAAAGGCCCTTCCACATGCCATGCTTTTTTCTGCGGCAACTTGCGTATACTGCAGTGACGATGTTTTATGGGGTTACTCGTATGTTTCCGCTGGTATTATTGTTTCATTGTTATTCGCGTATGTTTGTTTAAAATGACTGCAAGGTGAAGCGATCACAATCACAGTCCAAAATTGACTTCGACTCAAAACTGCTGTTTCCAGGTGTCTTCATTCTATACCATCACTGCAAACGGCGGACTTTACCAAACAACCGCAGACAACAATGCACGATACACCCATTGCATACAGTGTTCTAAGTCGGTGTATCACGCGTTATGCGTGGCATGCCGCTCTGCAAATGTTGTGTGTTAGGGGTCTTTACAAGTTCACACACTTGTGTTGTTCAATCTATGCCCCTGATCAGGGTCCGCTCTTTAACTTTTTACCCTTTCAACACTGTTCACCCCCATTCTAATATCCTATTACCCTAAGCTCCCAAGCTAAAGTTGCATGTTTTATCATTTTAGTTCCATATTAAGAGTTTAATAATGGCCCAATAAAAAGAGGAATCATTGAAATATTGATCATTCCTGTGGAATGTTTCTTTGATACATCAAGGCAAGTTAGTTGGTTACCATACCAACATCATCAGTATGGCCAAATGTCCAGTTGGAAAGTGATATTACTAGTACATAGAGAGTAATCACTTGATTGAACTGGTGACGTGAAATAATTCATGAGAGGAAGGGACGTTATACAAACATGAGGGCACATAAGGCTCAGGTGTTTTACAAAATAGTCCCTGCCTTGAATGAACTAGAGATGGGACTACGGATACCCCCCTGTTTTTAAAATACTAAGATGTTTCACATGTCAGTAAACATTTAGTTAAAATAATAAAATAACAGTTCCCATTGCAGGTGCACAACACTAACCCTAATCTTAAAGCTATTGACCAAAAAATGTAGGAATAAAAGCTTGGACAAAATTATGTATGTTGCGAAAAAAATTCTAAGTCGAAAAAGGGGAATAACTCCACATAAAAAATGTCGGACAGACGTCATAATCGCAGGTGCACAGGTTCCCATGGTACTAAATATCAGTGCCAAGATTAAAAAACATTGACCGAAAAATGTAGGATTAAAAGCTCGGACGAAATCATGCATGTTGCAAAAAAAGTTTCTAAGTCAAAAAAGGGGGATAATTCCACCAAAAAATGTCGGACAGACGTCATAATCGCACAAGTTCCCATGGTACTAAATATATGTGCCACGTTTTAAAAAAATTGACCGAAAAATGTAGGAATAAAAGCTCGGACAAAAGTATACATGTTGTGAAAAATTTCTAAGTCGAAAAAGGGGGTATAACTCCACCAAAAAAAGTCTGAGAGACGTCATAATCGCATGGTGGTTGATGTCTGTGCCAAGTTTCACGGAAATTGATCAAAAAACAACTGAGAAAAACTCCGGACAAATTTGTGTCCACGGACGGACGGACGGACGACGGACGGACAAGCTGACTCCAGTATACCCCCCCTAACTTCGTTGCGGGGGGGGGGGGGGGGGGGTATAATTATTTCTTATCACCAGTGCAATCAAGTGATTATTTGGTTTATTATACTCTGCTATAAACATCTGATTTCCGGATATATTCTTCTGAAGAGACAGTTCAGACCATTTTCATTCCAGATAATTAGTATAGCTGTCACAGGCTAATCTAAGGAAGTCCCTATAACACAATGAAATAATATTCAGCTGACAGGGCCAGTGGCCATGTGTGTGCTTTTTAAATGCTAATAATATATGGCATATTAATAAATTGACGATATCAATATGACTTGAGCTTCCTGAAATTTTGCTAAAACCCTGATCCAATGCATTCTCTTATATATGTGAGTCTCCCATAGGGAGCCTTGCATATATAAGAGAATGCATTGGCCTAACAATATTTATCTTGACCTTGTAAGCCAGTGCATTCTCTTATATATTTGAGGCTCTCTATGGGAGACTCGCATATATAAGGGAATGCACTGGCACAGGATATTTAATGCTGCACCAGCATAGCTCCCATCATGAAAGGGTTAATGAATATTTCAGAAGAGTGTTGTGTTTTGCCTCTATCTATATTTGGGAACCCAAACAATGAACGGGTTTCTTCTGATCTATTTGTCTGCTTTGCTATACGCTGATTTTCACGTTCTCTATCGATGAACAAGGCCTGAGAAGCTACTTCTCCTGGCTCGCAGACGCTAGCTTTTCCTTGGAAGGAGTTTTCTTTTTATAGCACCAGAGGGTGCTGCTGTCACGTTTTGTCTCCAGTTGTTTCTTCCCCGGAGTCGTTCATGAATTCTCTATCAAAATCCTTCTTTGACACCTACAAATAAAAGATATAGATGAATCGATGATCATAAGGCATACATGAATTGACAACCTACTACAAACATAGGTATACATGAATCCAACATCTGCAAACATAAGGTATATATATATATATACCTTTATTTCCTCCGTAATACAGAGAGCTTACATATAATGAACAGGAACACAATACAATGATAATTAGTATTTACAGACATTTAACACGAAGAAAATCAAACGTATATACATGTACACCACGCATAAATAACACACATGCACACACCCTCACACACCACAACCGCTCTCAAATACTCACATACACGCACCTTTGTAAGGTATACATGAATCCATGATTTACAAATATAATGTATGCATAAATCTTCTGTATTGGGAAAGCGTTTGCTTATCTTTGAAGTGAGCCAGGTTATTGTCAGGGTATGCACTGGCCAAAAAATTAATTTGTCCAATTTTGTTGCCATTTCAGAATTTAATTGACCATTTTTCATAAACTTTGGTCAAATTGAAAAACAAAAATTTAGGATCATTGAGAAAACCGAAATTAAAAAATACAAAAAAAAATTTAAATAAAAAAGAACAAAAAGCAAGCACTCACATAAACAAAATAACAGATCATTTCTAAATAAATAATTGCATGATATTGCAAACACTGAAAAATATTTCTAGCCAGTATGGTATGACAAAACAAATGTGTACTGAATTGCTTATTGTTTGTTATGGCATTATATTGAAAACATAATACATAAAAGTATTGTCAATCGACATCGTAATAGCAGCTAATCATCACTGAAAACCCTGTGTTGAAGTGAAGCTATTTATATCCAAGAAAACAGCTGCTCACCTTCCCTTTCTTGAATTTTTTCATCAGACGAAAATCTTTGTCTAAATCATCCACATCCTCCTCCGTAATCTCTTCTGCTTTACGTTTCGTCCCAATTTCTTTCTTCAGTTTCTTTTCCTTACGCTTTTTTCTTTTCTCTTTAATATCTTTTTGCTTTGACCAAGGAACTGTCTGAAAATAATTGATAATTTTTTTTAATGAAACTTTAAGTTTTTGTGGTTATAATAATTTTAACTTCCTTCAGTTTGATATTGAAGGCCCACATGGCATTCACTAGGCAATTGTTAACCCTTTACCCAACAGAACGGCCCTGTGCCAATGCATTCTCTTATATATGCGAGTCAACCATAGGTCACCTCGCATATATAAGAGAATGCATTGGCTTAACACATTAAAAATTATAAAAATAAAAATAAAAATTATAAAAATGGTAAAAAGTGTTAAAAAAAGATTTTTTTTTAGGCCAATGCATTCTCTCCTATGGTCGACTCGCACATATAAGAGAATGCATTGGCACAGGGCATAACTGTAACCATCACAATGTGGTCAATGAGCCGGTTCCAATGATATCCATATTTGTATGGTTTTATTGAGACAGACCCAAGATAATTTAGGCTGTTGCAGCTTTATTTGGCCGTTTTTGGCCGGTTTGTTGGGTAAAGGGTTAATGAAATTCCACTAATAAAATAAAAGGCTGCTTGGCCACACATTTCTGGAAAAAGGTGGCTTTGTCTGACCAGTGGCTTTTTTAGAAATGACACATTTGATTTTGGGAACAATCATTGAAACAAACAGGGCCATAATTCTGGTGAAAATTGGCTGGTGTAACCCAAATTCGAACTTGACCTGTATTTTGGGATATTAAACTCACATACCAAATTTCATTCCATTCAGTTCAGACTTACTAATATTATCATCTGGAAATGAAAATTTAGAGCAATTCCAACACAAAGGGCCATAACTCTTGTGAAAATTAGCACACGGAACCCAAAGTCGAACTTGACCATTATTTTGGGCTAGTAAACTCAGATACACAATTTCATTCCATTCAGTTCAGACTCACTACAGTTATCATCCGGAAACAAAAACAGACAGACCAATAACATAATACGTCCCTTTTTTTTAAAACAGGCAAATAAAAAGCTTGGATGGATCTCATAATTCCAGGTGCACAGGTTTTGATGATAAAATAAATGATCCATGCTTTAATTAACCCTTTCAGTGCCAGGGGCCGATCTCATCGGCCCTAAAATCGGCCCTAAAATTTTTTTTTTTTAAATTTAAAAAAAAAATATTTTTTGGGTTGAATTGTTTTTTAGTATGCTTAAAGGGGTACTGTACGCCAAATGTTGTTGTTGGTTTCTATGGTCTCCGAGTCGGAGAATAAGGTAACAATTTTTCCATTATTTGAAAGTCTGTTGAGTACGAAGTCATGTTACGGATGACAAATTTACCGGAATGCAAAAATACAAATTGTCGTTGTCGAGTAATTTTTGTAAAGTTTTCAACCAAATGAATCAAATAAAAGTTATATTATATGCATACTAGTCCCATATAATCATTTAAGTTATTGTATCGTCGCTAGTCAGTGAGTGGCTTGAGTGTTCTCCCCGTATCATCATAATATTTTAAGCGATCGTGTGTGCGACCGGTTTAACAATCCAGTATCCCTCAATTACTGTTTTTGATTACGGTAATTCGTAATTTAATTGACGCCATTTTATGGCTCCAGTCATAAATTCAATTTATATCAAATTATTAACTTTTAAATTATTAAATTTTAAGATAGCCTATTAACCTGAGCGTTTACAGAATACATCTTCGACTCAAATTACTTATGTTTCTATATATTATCGATATTAGATCGTTGTTGTCACCGGAAATTTAATGAAAATGGCGTACAGTACCCCTTTAAGCATGCTATAGCGAATTTAAAAACAAACTGGATAAAACCTTAGGGGCATTTTATAACTCAATACTATCACCAAGTATTCATAGTAATGATTTTGATGCCCATGAAAAATGTAATATTCCCTGGCACTAAACCTACAAAATACTGAAAAATGATGAAAAATTGTTAGGCCAATGCATTCTCTTATATATGTGAGGCGACCTATGGTCGACTCGCATATATAAGAGAATGCATTGGCACAGGGTATATGGGTTGATACAAAAATCGGACTTGGCACTGAAAGGGTTAAAAACAATGACCAATACATACAGTAATTATAAGCTCAGACAAAGTTGTGCACAGGTTTCCATGGTACTAAATATCTGTGCCAAGTTTTTTTTAAATTGACTGATAAAAGAAGGAATACAAATGCAGGCAAAGTTAGACAGACTGACAACCTGATTCCAGTTTCCCCCCATAACTTTGTTACAGGGATATAAATATATACCCATTACATAGCGTGTGTTCTCACACCATTAAAACTTTTCTTCATAATGATTTTATTTGTCTTTTAAAAAATCAACAATGTTACCAGTAATTTTCTGTATAAATAGGATCTCACATGAGTTTCTATTTTATACGGAATTTATCAACCGAGTTCACTAAATTCGATTTTAGTGGACGAGGTTGATAAATTACGTATAAAATAGGATGAGTGTGAGATACTTTTTATCACATGATCAAATAAACGCGAAGCAATGCGAAATATCCATCGAAAACAACGATAAAAACCGCAGCGATCGCAAGTCATTTGAAGAACGATGTGACGTCATCGCACGCGCTGATATTAAACGTGTCTCTTATCGATAATTATGAAACTGCTTTTATGGGCAAATTATGTGATAAATAGAGGATCTCACATGAGTTTCTATTTTATACGGAATTTATCAACCAAGTTCACTAAATTCGATTTGAGCCGAGGTTTACCGAGGCTCAAATAGAATTTAGTGGACGAGGTTGATAAATTACGTATAAAATAGAACGAGTTTGAGATACCTTTTATCACATGATCAAATAAACCCGAAGCAACACGCAATATTCATCGAAAACAACAATCATAAACTACAGCGATCGCAAGTTATTTGAAGAACGCCGTGACGTCATCGCACGCGCTGATATTAAACGTGTCTATTACCGATAATTATGAAACTGCTTTTATGGCCAAATTATGTGATAAAAATATATAACAAATTGTTAGAATATGTTTCTGACAACACCATGTTTTACTGATATTGCCAAGTGAACTTATTGTATCAACAAGAAGTTGTATCAGAGCGTTGCACCTCGGGTGCTGGCCAAGTTCAAATTAAAGAAGGATAACTCTAGAACAGAAATGCGAACATTCAATGTCTTTGGGCAATCTTTTGAAGCAGTTGTGATGGAAAACCTCAACACCAAATTTCATTCAGATCAGATGGCCCATGGATAAGATATATGCCCAGACAGACGACAGACACATGGACAGACAGACTTAAGGAAAAAGTCAATCGAGTTTATCTTCCATTTTTCTTCGGTATAATTAACAAACCTTCTCATGTCGTCGCATTCTTTTCATGGCAACTTTTTTTTCATTCTTCAACTTAATCTTTCTTTGTTTTTCCCTCCCTTTATCTCTGAAATAATAGACGAGCAAACTTATAAATAGTGTGTCTGATATTTGCAGAATAACTTGCCCATAGAGAGAATTTAGTAATGCTATCCCGTATGACCGAAACTGCTATGTGAGACCTTGGATCAGATTGAAGTTCCCCAGTTGAAGTTGGTGATGTTCACCCACAGGGTCCGCGCTGGACCAAAATTTACTTTTGCCAAATAATTTGCCAAATGAAAATACATTTTGCCAAATTCTTTTAGAATTTGCCAAATGCTGTCCCTGATAGTATAATTTTCTGCAACATCGAGTCTTATTTTGTGGTTTATAACACAACAATAAACCTATCACCGAACAACAAAATTGTAGAAGGGTTGCTTCATCAGAGGATTAGCTATGTAAACACCATCACCTCAATAAATACGGGTAATCCATTCACCCATCGTTACTAATAGCTGTCAGATTAACTGCATCTTAATAAAGGTGTTAACTTTTCCTACACCTTATAAAACACCACTAATATGATTGTGAGAGTTTCCTGAAATTAATGGTATTGATTGACCAATATTTGTTCAACTTTCTTGAGGAATTAAAAAGTGACTTGCCAAAACTTTTGCCAAATGAAAATATTTTTTGCCAAACGTGAATTATTTTTGCCATTGGCAAATTTGGCAAGTGGCAGCACGAACCCTGTTCACCCATTAGTAACCTTGATTTAATTTTATCTTCTGCAAATCAGGGGATATCATCTGAACAGAAGGGAAAAAGTAACTAAAAACAATGTTAATTTGAGACTATAGATACTTCCCAGAAGATGAGGCTGAAGCAGAATGAGGTCCCCAGAGCGTGAATTTGGTGATGCTAGCACAACATGTGAGCTAGCATCACTAAATTCACCCTCTGGGGGCCTCATTCTGCAAATGACAGATGCACTATTTTTAGTATGAAAATATTGATACTAACTTGTATGGAATACTATTGAGATCCACATCCAGTGGAGTGAAGCTCTTGATCTGTTTGCCTTTAAGCTCTGGCATTTTAGGGAGAGTGAGCAACCCATAACCTGTAGCCAGTATCCCGAGATCAAGTTCTGTGAATTAAAATTAACAAAAAAACATAAATAAAGGTAAGTTCTTCTTATTGATACAATTTGTAAAGAACATCTTAGTTGCTACCAGCTATTTTAATGTGTAACAAGAGCATCGCTAGGGTGTGGCGAAATACTTCCGTGGTAATTCCAATAAATGGCCACAATTCTGGTGAAAATTGGCGGGCGGAACCAAAATTCCAAATTTACCTGTATTTTGGGCTAGTAAACTGACATACCAAATTTCATTCCATTCAATTCAGACTAGGGCCCGGCGAAGGTTCGAGATTCCATTCGATATACTCCCGATGATTCGATTCGATATCATTCGTCCGATTCGTCTCAAAACGAATCTTAACAACATCAAATATAACGCGCAAAGATCGTGCCATTTTTATCGCAGTCATCGGAAAAAATAGCAGCACTACCTCTACTTAAGCCAATGGCAGAGGAAACGTCCTTTTTTAGCGCGGATCGTTTGATAACGGTATCAATGGTGGTCCCATATATCCAGAATCTGACTAAGCATTTGCGACTCAATGACGCCAAAGGCGTGAAAAAGTTCAGAGAATAACTTCATGCACAACTTCGATCCAGATTTGATCTCACCAAACCCCAACCTGCTCGCAGGTTCATACATGAATCCGCGATTTAAAAGTAATACAGAAATATTTAGAACAGGGCTTGACCCACTATGGACTCCATGAAACAGAGCAGTCTACTAGTACGGGCAATGCAGTTAATAAACCGGTAACTCCACCTACCCATAGTTTAGTTGACGCTATGTTTGATGACGTTGAAGCTGCCCACGAGAGGGACAATGTACTGGACCCTGGTGACAATTCATTATATATGTATGGCTAATCAAGGAAATGGGGGCATACTCGCATGTTGGGTTATATTAACGAGAGGCCGATCACGATCGGCAGATGTTAACCCATCCCTTGGCGATAAAAATTTAATATGATCGGATAAATGAGAGTTTTGGTGTTGAATTATAGAGTATACTGTTATGTACTATTATAGACAAATGTACATAACACAAATTATTGGAATTTATGGGTCACTGGCATTTATATAAGAGAATGCACTGGTACAGGATCTGTAATGCTAAACCGCCACAGCCAGCAAGTCCGTGGGTTAAATGTGTAGGTGTGCCCTGGACATGGAATACTTGGGTTAAGAGAGTCCAATTTAAGTTTACAATAATAATGTGTCCTAGTATACAGATAAGCAACCTCACCACTGAACCATTAATATCAATTATATAGCACAGCTGTCAAAAAATCACAGGAATTGTTTATGTTGAACACTGACCTCTATTAAACCAATAACAATTATAATGATATCAGACCATCTGAAGATATAACTCTGCAGCACAGATGTCCAAGTCTACTGTTAATATCATGTGATGTTTATTGTTGAATCTTTATTTTAAATTAGATACCACAGGCTTCTTTATCAGATTATTTGCACATTGGCATAAGAGACATCAGAAAATAATATAGCTTCATCAATAGCTAAGTAGTCCAAATGCAATTGGTGAATTGGATTTAATGTTGCTCCAAACAGATTTACCAGTACATAACACAAGATTTTGGACCGATTTAATCAAATTTGGTGTGGTGATTCGGGGTACCCTTGGCAGAGTTATAATGGTTATAATTGTTTTTAATTATTTTAAAAAATTAAAGGGACACATTGGAAATCTTTTTATCAACTTGTATCATAATCATCAATATCTAAATGAAAACAAATGACAATGTCAATGACATTTTTTTTATTATTATTATAAAAGTTAAAAATATTTTTTTTTTTAAATCAATTTTTTTTTCAAATTTTTTTCTCGAAAAAGGGTCATATAACTCCTTTAAAATAAATCTGTATTTTGGGCTGTGAAACTCACATACCAAATTCGGTTCCAATCAGATAAAAAATGTTTGAGTTATGGCAGAATGTGTGAATTCTAAGTAGAAAAAGGGCCATAACTCTGTAACAAAAACTCGGATCAAACCCAAATTCGAACTCGATCTGTATTTTGGGCTGATATACCCATATACAAAATTTGCTTCTGATTGGATAGAAAATGTTTGAGTTATCGCATTACACGTGAAGTGTCTACGGACAGACAGACGGACGGATGGACGGACGAACGACGAGTGGTCAATCCGGACAACGACACTATGTTTACCATACATGGTATGGGTAAACATAAAAAGGGATGACTCGCCACTGGAGTTTTGGAAATCGAACCAGTCGTCATTGCCTTTACTCGCTACAACTGCGAAGGATATACTCGGTATTCAAGCGACGAATTGTTCCAGTGAGATAGTAACAGACCAAAGGCACAGTCTCTCCAACTATAACGCGGAAACATTAATCTGGGCCCGCAACAACTCGAACTTACTATTTCCGTCACTGGTACAAACTGCAAAAGCCAATGAAATTAGGAGTGAATAGTTTGGTCGCTTAAATACCAAGTATATACACGATTACATGTGCTAACTGCTAATTTCGCAGCTTTTGCGAGTAAATGCAGAGATGACTTGTTGAGTCTCGTACGCTTTCCAAAACCCCAGCGAATATTTTTTCCAGGGAGATAATCGCACATGGTGAAAACAAATCAACTAGTTAACGAATATTTTGTAACTTTTATTCATAAAATCGATGTTTATTCACTACCAATTTGTCCCAGTAATTGAAGTCAGGTTTTCTATGATTCGATTCGAAGATTCGATTCGATATCATTCGGCCGATTTGATTCGAGATTCGATTCGAACCAAAAAGTCTGATTCGCCGGGCCCTAATTCAGACTTACTCAAGTTATCATCCGGAAAAGAAAATTGAGTGCAAATTCCACCAAAAAAGGCCAGTGGACGAACCCGAATTCAAACTTGACCTGTATTTTGCGCTAGTGCACCCACATACCAAATTTCAATCCATTCAGTTGAGAATATCTAAAGTTATCATTCAGAAACCAATAGTGAACAGACGGACGGACAGATGGCCAGATCTATAACATCGTACATCCCAATTTTTTAAGCAGGCATATAAAAAGTTGAAATTTGGGATTCAGACAGCCTGATACCTCACAAATATTTTGAATTTGCTGCCATATAATATAAGAGATAACAATAAGGGGTGCACATTAGAGGCGCTGTGGTCGAGTTGTATATTAAGGGTTAGGTACAGACCTGTTTACTTTCAAAATTGGAAATAGGGAGATTTGTCCTCGGAAATAGGGAGATTTAGTGAAAAATAGGGAGATTTTATTCAATGGAAAAAACTTCATATAGACTGTTTGTTGCATTTGGCTGTAAGTTGTTTGACAGAATTGTTTGAGGTCCACTCGATTCGCATTCTGTTATTGCGTATACAAAACAAGGAATACCACAAAGACGGAAACGGAACTTTCACCGATACAAAAACAAACAGAAATTTTAAATCAGCAATGTAATAATTTGAGTCGGCGGTTTTAAAGCAGTCAGTCGGGATGAGCAGAAACCAACACTTTATTAAGTGTGGCCAAAAAGGAAGGTTTATTGTTTGATATATTATAATCCTTGTCTGGACATTGAAGACCACATTTACTTACTCAACGCTGTTAAACAAAAGAGAGTCAACATTGTGTCAACATTTTGTCACTGTTTGGCTCGCAGGCGATATATTCCTAATTGATTTGTAACACTATAGCATGTATGGCTTATCGCTTGCTACAGCCGTCGGCTAATTTTTGGTTTAATCTTTTGATTCGGGAGATTTCATTTCCCGATCGGGAGCACAGGAGAAATGACACAAAATCGGGAGACTCCCGCCGAAATCGGGAAAGTAAACAGGTCTGGTTAGGTATATAAAGAATTTATAGAGTGGCTGTATATGTACATATGGTTAGAAATAGTAGGCCCATGCAAATACCGGGTTTTCACAAGCATTCATGTTCAGTAATTTAGAAAATAGTAAATTATCTGAAACAAGAAAGCTGAAATAGTCTTACAACAACGTACCTTTTATTCTGAAAATCATACTACATTCATGCTTGGAGTAAGATTGCACATAGGAGACATAGGCTCTGATACCCTTCTCATAGATAGCTCTGGAAAAAAAATAGATACCATTAGGCTATGCTAAGTCAATATCCCGTTCCTCAGGCCAAAACAATTATTTTTTATTTCTGGTTTATTCATAAAATCTTAACTTGATAAATCAAATTTTTAAATTTTATTTCATAAATTAACCTACCTCACATCGCTCAGAAATTCAGAATATTTCCTGATTCCAGAGCTCTGTCATGCTGTGGTATGATGAGGTTTTCCAATCTGGTGCTTATCCTCTGGAGTTGAGTTCATATGTATATATATTATACAACCCATAGTTATATACCGTATATAATTATGTACACAGCATCATTCACTCACATTTGTTAGAATGCCACAAAACTGTTTGAAACCTGTTCAATACATGATGCCTCTAACTGCAGAAAAAATGGAATCCATCCATAATGCGAACTCGCAAGGTTGATAAAGATCTACACAATCATAATGTCTACAACACTTCAGTTGTAGAAGGTTCAACCTCAAGTAATTATAATTTTTTGAATGTGTTAACGAAACACCACAAAAAGGGCTCAAGAAAGAATAAACATTCTTAATCAGTTACAATCCAGCTTGAAATTGTCTGTCTAGTTCTGTGAGGTTCAGGTATTTGTCAGAAATATATTATTATTCTCATGATGAACATTACAGATTTTCTGTAAATAAATGACAAAAGATCTGTACAATGTTCAAGTAGTTGATCATCTAAACTATCTAATAAATATAGTATACATGTATATATTTGGCTCAGTTATAGCTGGGATTACATGAGACAATATTTCCTGTCTTTGACAAGCCATGTCTGATATGCCTTATACCACTTTGTATTTTAGCCAAGATACATGAACCTGATCTATTTTGTTGAAGGTTGTAAGTCTTCACATCAACGCAAAAATGAGAAAGCTGTCAGAAGGAATTGTTTTTCATGTGACATGTTTCATATGGGTGTTGTTCTAACAATCTCAATAATGTTGGCAAATTCCATGATGGAATAAGCTTTAATTGAATACACCTTTAATCATTTTGAGTATGAATGGCTGTTGCCATACAGGTTTGTCCACTACTGATGGCAGAGTAGAGGTATATATATATATATGTATATGTAGCCTGCTATGGTGCAATACTGCATATTTTAATGGTATAAATAAGAGAGAGAACATGAGTGCTGTCTTGAGGGGGTAAATGTTATGCCACTACATTGAGAAGACTTATGTGCATACCATAGTCATGTTGTGTACTAGTACCATGTCAGACGCTGTCAATAATATTCTAAATTTATTTGGTACGCTTCTTTCTTGCCAATTTCAGCCTGAGTCGAGAGAAGCCATGTAATCGGAAAGTATGTCTATATGTTACCACATATTTATTTTACATATACATGTGTTTGTATATACTGGTACATATCTATTTTCTTGTCAATATCCGGTAAATGTATTTCATATGAGAAATAAAACATATTCAAGAGTTCCAGATTCGGCCAAAAAATCTTGGCTATTCGGATAAGTTGACATTGAATTACATTTTGCATTTGTGTCAGAACTTGTAATGCTATGGGAGGAAATGCATAAATATGCAAACATGTTCTCCCAGACCAAGGTCAGAGCCTCTGGGGATCCCAACTGGAGTTTTCATGTGAAGTGTCATGTTGATATACTGGACCACTGTAGACCGCATTAATATCTGGTGACCCATTAGTACTGCCACTACTGGGCCAATACATGTATGTATTTGTTTATGTTTTTGTTTTCTTATTTCCACATTGTTTACATGCATTTTGCTTTCCTCCATGATCCATAGAGAATGTAGATTGTTGAAATGTGCACCATAATCTGACTGGCTTGCATATCAATAACAGTTTGATTATCATCTTAGGGATCAGAGGACAATATATGCGACATTTCACGGTTTTGTCTAGCTGTATGAAGACACCATTCTTTTATAGTTTGTCTTAATTGTGCAATGTATGGACAATTGAGACTCATTATTGGCCACCATTGTTCTAGTAAATGGGAAAGTAATCAATAGCCTTTATTGAGAATTGTTTCCGGGTAAGACGCCATACTGTCTATTGTTTGAAGATACTGCAATGCTGTACTATGCTAGATTTCTGTTTCACCACTGATGTAATCAAAAAAGGCATTCCATTAATGGAACTACTATGCATGCCTATTTCGGGTCGAAATTGGATTATCAATATAAGCTATTGTTCGAGTCAGGGAGATTTAAAATTTAAAATTATTATTCGCAAAACGAAACCGATAATAGCTGTTTTCGTTTTTCCCAAAATTGGAATGGGAGACGAAAAGAAAGTTTCATTCCCGTCGGGGGAACGTCTATTGTTGTACCGCAATAGGCCTATCGATGATTGGCTGTACAGTCTACATATAGCTCATTAGATGAAAGACTCTCATATTTCATATTTGCTTTTGAAAATATGTGTTAAAAAGTTGAAATGGGAGACGAAGCGGCAGCGATATGTTTCGTTCTACGTGCCTGTTCTTGGATGCGATTTTGAGTCGGTCATTGACCCTGTCCGCACATTTATATTGCACATTGTAAACAGTTACTGGCATTGTGTCTTGTAACTACACAAGTTCTGATAACGTTGTACCGGTATCAATATATTTCATTGTACTTGAGGCTGAAGGAAAACACTACTGAGAAGGCTGCTGTTCCCGGGACTGGTCAAAATTGACAAATTGGATGATGCCCGGTCTTGATAATGATATCCCGATTGTTTTTGTACTAACGAGAATCTGAATTACCGGCACTTGCCGAAGTTTTTGTTCAACGCATCTCAGGTCCGATAAGACAGTCACCGAGGATTGGTTACGGCTAATGGTAACATTGATATTCGCATAATGCAGACATGCAAGTGTCTGTTAAGGTCAATAATTACTGTCATCTCACTAAATATATGGCAAAATGCAGCCAGAGGCACTAGCAATGTGGACTGTCCCTTTTCTCTGTTAAGAGTTTTCAAGGGAATGATTCTGCTGAGCTGTCAGCCCGAGAAAGAGTCCGTGTCTAGTTTATACCGTTCTGGCACTAGCACTGATGACTTTCTGTTCCTTTATCTTGATCTTCTGAGGTGCTTGAGCCAATGTAGGCTATACTGCACCGCGAATTTGCCGCCAAAGACAAAAATCTCTTGTAAAATGAGGCCATATTCTGGCCAAAATACGAGGCATACAAATACTGTATAATCCTCATATAAAGTGTCGTTCACCAAGCCAGAGGCTTATAATGTGAACAGAGTCTGTCGTAATATAGACAAACGATTAGAAACGATGTTGCTCCGAGGACGCAAAATTGATAAACTGATTTAGGCAGGGGTACTCCGGTGTGACGTCACATCAGTAGGTGATTAAAAAAAAACACACCAGAAACGGAATGATGCGAGTTGAGGCGAAGCGTTAAAGGGATATATTCTGAATTTCTGAGCGATATGAGGTAGGTTAATTTATGAAATAAAATATATCAACATAAATTATTTACCTGTCTTTTAAAGCTAATTTCTGTATTTTTGGTATGAAATTTGTTACACCAGGCAGTTTGTCCCGAGGGTTTAATGACACCTGAAAGACAATGAACACATATAATATCAACAGGGGGACATACTTGCAAAGTAAATTAAAAGATAAAATTAGAGAGAGATAGGTGGTTATATCAGGTCCAGTCGTTCAATTTTGAAAAATGCTGGTACACCGATGCATGTGCATGTAAACATGTATATAATAGTTTAATACACTCAAATGACATTGCTTTGTGCTATTTTAATAAAATAAATCTTCAAACAAAATGTTCAGTGTTGGTTTACTTCAACAAAAAGTTCCTTCCTGTAATCGTTTTGTACACTACTGACTCAAGGGATATATTCCCTGGCCAAAGGCGAATTGGTAATCCATAACTCTTTCCTGTTTCATAAGGAGTAGGATGGGTGTCTGTCCAATTGTAACTCGGAACTATTACCACATGCTGACCAGTATTGGGCGATGACACAATATATTTTGATTCTATAGATGATCACTTTGATTGTCTGCGACACACACGCATTGAACAGTACGCAGACCATTACGGGTTTAAAAACACTACAGTGTATAACCTTTGATGCTATGACTTCTACGATGATCGTTGTTATCCCAACCATTACTGTTTTGCATTTTATTAAATAATTGAGTTAACTTAACCAAGAACATGGGGTGTGCAACTTTTTGCGCGATACTTTCAATTCCAGGTGTTCTATGGCATGCAAGAGCAATTGTGCGCATCAAAATCGAAGGACTGCAGGTCTGGGAAGTCACATTTATAGCTATTCTAGTTAAATATATTACACGTAAATATTTCATACCCTGGAAACTACTTGAATTGTATTTAGGAAGAGATAACACATCTTTCCTTGAAATTAATGTTGCACCCGCTTGTAGAATATCCGCGAAGACTACAGAAGCAAACTCGTCTGCTATAGGAATATGTTCTGATATACAGTAATGCCCTAATTAATCGACTCCTTTAACCACAGCAGAATTATGGGTAACTTTTCCGAGAGCTTTCCGATGAATGGCAACAAGCCATATTTCCGACTAAATCCTGAAAAGTTAACCATAATTCTGCTGTGGTTAAAGGAGTCGATTAATTAGGGCATTACTGTATGATATTAACCCTTTCATGACTTGAGCTTCCTGAAATTTTGCAAAAAACCCTGTGCCAATGTATTGTATTATATATGTAAATCTCCCATAGGGAGGAGCCTCACATATATATAAGAGAATACATTGGCATAACTATATTTACCTTGACCTTGTATAAAGTCAGTGCATTCTCTTATATATGCAAGGCTCACTATGGAAGACACGCATATATAAGAGAATGCACTGACACAGGATCTTTAATGCTGTACCAGCGCAGCTCCTGTCACGAAAGGGTTCAACTCTGATGCATACATATGTGATCATTTCTTCAAGTTAGGTACAATTGTCAGGAAAAAAGCTGGACAGTTTTGTTAATTTTGTATGAAAAGAGCAAACTGCACTCACTTAATAAGAGTAAACAACTCAGGCTTTCACACTTTTAAAATAACTAGTTTATGAATTGGGTTATCTCTTGAGCCAGATTCATCCATTACCAATACTGCAATATCTAAATATAACTATTATAGCTACATAAAACTATTACAGCTAAATAGAACTAGTATAGCTAAATATAAACATAGCTGAATACAATTATTATTGCTAAATATAATTATTATAGCTAAACATAACTATTATAGCTAAATATAACTAATATAGCTAAATATAATTAGTATAGTTAAATATAACTATTATAGATAAATATAACTAGTATAGCTAAATATAATTAGTATAGCTAAATATAACTATTATAGCTATAAAAAAAAACTATTATAGCTAAATATAATTAGTATAGCTAAATACAACTAGTATAGCTAAATATAACTATTATAGCTAAATATAACTATTATACCTAAATATAACTATTAATTTTCTCAGACCTGTACATTGATCAGCTGCCGCGATCTGAATTTCCGGACAAATATCAGAAGTAGATAAATTGGGAAATTTTGGTGACATAAAGTGACAATAAAAACCTGCCTGTTGGGTAATTTTGCATGTAAAAAAATATAAAAACTGCCTGCCCATTTTGAAAAAAAGTGTCTGAGAAACAGATAAATCACTTTTGTAAGGCCTAATTGTGAGCGTGAGCTTTCCGGGATAAATCACTTTTATATGGCCTAATTGTGAGCTTTCCAGGATAAATAACTTTCATATGGCCTAATTGTGAGCTTTCCAGGATAAATCACTTTTGTATGGCCTAATTGTGAGCTTTCAGGGGATAAATCACTTTTGTATGGCCTAATTGTATTCTTTCCAGGATAAATCACTTTTGTATGGCCTTTTGTATGGCCTAATTGTGAGCTTTCAGGGGATAAATCACTTTTGTATGGCCTAATTGTGAGCTTTCCAGGATAAATCACTTTTATATGGCCTAATTGTGAGCTTTCCAGGATGAATCACTTTCGTATGGCCTAATTGTGAGCTTTCCAGGATAAATCACTTTTATATGGCCTAAATGTGAGCTTTCCAGGATAAATCACTTTTGTATGGCCTAATTGTGAGCTTTCCAGGATAAATCACTTTTGTATGGCCTAATTGTGAGCTTTCCAGGATAAATCATTTTGTATGGTCTAATTGTGAGCTTTCCAAAACAAATAACTTTTTATGACCTAATTGTGAGCTTTCAGGGGCATACATGACCTATCGTTTGTGTGAATGAACTTAATGAAGTTATCTTTTTTGGGGGGTTAGGAATTATACAACATGACTAAAGAACCAACCTTTTGATTAATCTCAATAAAGTTTATGAAACTGTCTTCTTCTGGGGTTAGGAACACTACTGCATAGCCAATATTGCCGATTCTCGCCGTTCTTCCGCATCTATGTACAAATGCACTGCAATAAATTAAGAGAGCACGGCTATCACAGTTATAACTTTACTAAGTGAGACAAATTATTTTATTGGCATATTTTTCAGGATAATTAGTGAAATCTTGGTATCAAATAATCTACAATGTTTTTAATAAGCAACAAGTTAAACTGTGATATTTTATACAAGCACACAAGATTATAGTTTTGATATCAAATAATTAAATTGGAACTGAAACTTTGGATAAGTTTTGAACATTAAATTAGTTTAGGCAACAAACATTATTATTATGGGACTTAGATGCAAAAGCCTTGTGGCTGTCATTTGCAGAATGCAGGATAGCATCACTAAATTCACCCTCTGGAGACCTCATTTATCGTAGGTCTCATCTTCTGGGAAGTATCTATAGTCTCAAATTAACATTGTTTTCCCTTCTGTTCAGTTTCTATATCCCCTAATTTGCAGAAGATAACAAGAGCATCGCTAGGGCGTGGCAAAATACGCCCTTTAGCCATTTCGAATTGTACTACCGCAAAATAAAACAATACTTTGAGCTTACATTTGAAGAATATCTAATATACCCCTAATTTCAATGCCAAAATGTGGTCAAATTCTAAGTCGAAAAATGGCCGTGACTCATTCGAAATAATTAAACAGAACCTATATTCGAACTTGGCCTGTAGTTTTAGATGGGAAATACACATACCAACTTTGGTTCCGATAAAATAATAAAAACTGGCGTTATCGGTCAGAAACCAAAAATATTAACTGACGGTCAAATTCTAAGTCGAAAAAGGACCGTAACTCATGTAAAACTAATTGGACAGAACCCATATTCGAACTTGGCCTGCATCTTTAGCTGGGAAATACACATACGAACTTTGGTTCAGATCAAATAATCAAAACTGGAGTTATCAGTCGGAAACCAAAAATGTTAACTGACGGTCAAATTCTAAGTCGAAAAAGGACCGTAACTCATGTAAAAATAATTGGACGGAACCCATATTCGATCTTGGCCTGTATCTTTAGCTGGGAAATACACATACCAACTTTGGTTCAGATCAAATAATCCAAACTGGTGTTATCAGTCGGAAACCAAAAATGTTAACACGCGGTCAAATTCTAAGTTGAATAAAAGGTCGATAGACCTCATGTCCGCCTCTAAGCATCGGCTTGATACGACCGTTGTTTGCGCATAAAAACCTGTCTTTATTGCTAGTAAACCTACATACCAAATTTAATTTCATTCAGTACACATTTACTAAAGTTATCATCCGGAAACCTCAAATTGGCAAAATATTCTAAGTAAAAAAGGGACATAACTCTGTTGAAAATTGGCGGGCGGAACCCGAATTCGAACTTGACCTGTGTTTTGCTGGGAGAAAGACACATACCAACTTTGGTTCAGATCAAATAATCCAACTGGAGTTAACGGTCGGAAACCAAAAATGTTAACAGACGGTCAAATTCTAAGTCAAAAAAGGGCCGTAACTCATGTAAAAATAATTGGACGGAACTCATATTCGAACTTGGCCTGTATCTTTAGCTGGAAAATACACATACCAACTTTGGTTCAGATCAAATAATCCAAACTGGAGTTATCGGTCGGAAACCAAAAATGTTAACAGACGGTCAAATTCTAAGTCGAAAAGGGGGCATAACTCTGGTGAAAATTGGCGGACGGAACCAGAATTCGAACTTGACCTGTCTTTTCTGCTAGTAAACCCACATACCAAATTTAATTTGGTTCACTCTAACTAAAGTTATCATCCGGAAACCTAGGACGCACGGACGGACACACGGGCGCACGCACGCACAGGCTGATTATAATAGTCCTCCGAACCCGTTGGGTCAGCGGACAAAAAGGGCTGTAACTCATGTAAAAATAATTGGACGGAACCCATATTTGAACTTGGCCTGTATCTTTAGCTGAGAAATACACATACCAACTTTGGTTCAGATCAAATAATCTAAACTGGAGTTATCGATCGGAAATCAAAAATGTTAACGGAAGGACAGACAGACGGTGCGACAGACAGATGGACGAACGGACAGACTGATTACATAATACGACTTTAAAAAAAAAAGGGCGTATAAAAAATGAATAATCAAGGTGACTAATGGGTGAATATCACCAACTTCATCTGGGGAACTTCAATCTGATCCTCAGGTCTCTCAGAGACGATGAGGCCTCAGCAGAATGAGGTTCCCAGAGCAGTCTTTCGATTTTGAAAAATGCAGATGCGAAGTTTGTTGTGCGCCTGATTTTGGATCCAGGCGCGCAATTTTGCTTTGGCGCACTTGACTGGACATATAAGTTATAACCAATGCATGTACATGTAACCATGTATATAATACACTCAAATAACATTGTTTTGTGCTATTTTAATA
The DNA here is from genome assembly GCA_032622095.1 of Siphonodentalium dalli. Lineage (NCBI taxonomy): Eukaryota > Metazoa > Mollusca > Scaphopoda > Gadilida > Siphonodentaliidae > Siphonodentalium > Siphonodentalium dalli. The sequence continues at coordinate 255,712,742 of CP136064.1, forward strand.
CAATAAAACTTCAAACAAAATAAAAGTGTTCATTATTGGTTTACTTCAACAAAATGTTACTTCCTGGGATCATTTTGTACACATCCGACTCAAGGGAATATATTTCCTGGCCGACTCCAAAGTGGGATTGCATTGTTACTGATAAGTCATTTTGAAAATTGGTAATCTGTACCATTTACTCTTTCGTACAGACTGGTTTATTTTTCATTGTGACTCAGAACTGTCACCAGGTGCTTACCAATATTGAGCAATGACATCGTAATATAATATATGCACAGACCATTATGTTTTATAAAATCACTCCAGTGTATAACCTTTATGCTATGACTTCGACGATGATCGTTGTTTTCTTAACCCTTACTGTGCTGCATTTTATTGTTCATTGAGTAAACTAACCAAGATCGTGGGGCGCACAACTTTTTGGATGTTACTTTTCAATTCCAGAGGAGCAATAGTGCACAATAGCGCAGCTCAAAATCGAAGGACAGCAAGAAGGTGAATTTGGTGACACTAGCCCCCCGTGTGGCATAGGTTCGCGAAACTTACCATCTGGGGACCTCATTCTGCAAATATCAGACATGCCATTTCAAGGCCTGGGCATCTAAGTGTTTCAAAATCTAAGGACTGAACAATCTTTTGTATTTGTTCTCACCTGGCTGCGCTTGGAGGGTCATATTGTATGACCCAGTTTACTTCAGGAACATCTATCCCTCTAGCCATTACATCTGTACAAACCATAACACCACTAAAACGAAAAAAATTCCAAGAATAAATCTATTTTTATCTGACTTTCGCAAAATAAGCTTGCTTTCAAGGTTGGTACAATAAGGATGTCATCCAAGCTATGGAAGGTGTTTGCATTTGGTACAGCTGAAAAATCATACACTTAAGAAATAAATATGTGGTGTATCGCTGTCAAGTTGTACCACAAAGAAACTTATTGTAGGATGACGTGAATATTTATTTCATTACTTGCGCCAGTCCATGCTGGACGCAAGTAGTGTTTTCGGCTCGGATGTCTGTTTATCCTTCCTTCCTTCCTTCCGTGAATATGTTACGTCATACCGGAAGTACATACTGTAAAAATGAACACGCACTAATATGAAATGATGGCATCAATTGTAATTTAAATCCACATATATACTTAATTTGCATTGTTATCTGGTTTTATTTTGGTAATAAATCGTTCATAAATGAACAATATTGAATTATTTCTTTCTGGAAACCGATCAAGACGCCACGACGTACATCAGGACGTCACAAGCTACATGGGCGCGCAAAACACCAGACATGATTGTGTCGATGTCCAGACAGCTGAGACTCGTATTACACGGACAGGCTAAACCATTTCATCTGCCAACAACTTCGTGTTTGATTATTATAAATATATATACCGCATGTAAAACAAACGTCGGCAACAGTACATGCCCATTAGAAGCCTATTTTATATAACTTGAATTCGAGGAAATGAGTTGAGATCAAGTCTAAAAGAAGCGTGCGGAATCATTTTTTTTTTCGCAGTGACTGTGAGGTGCGAAATTTTTTCTGGAAAGTTCAAAACATTTTCGAAAGATCCTGGTGCATATAAATCATGTCCGGTCAAACAGTCGAGCGCGTGGTTCAATTGAAAAACAATTGCACTGAAAATGTGAATGTGGAAACATGGATTATTAAAATGCCTATATTAATTAACTGGGAAAACAAGCTTTCTCATTCTCAACGCAATAGACATTTTGATATGTTCCCGAAGTCTGTAGACCAGTCGATAAGGGCATGTTCACATTGACACATTGTTAATCAAAGACTAACCATTGATCCCGTTTCTTTTATTTAATTGTGTCAGTGTTTTGTAATTTACTTTGATGGTTTTTGCCACTGGCATACACACTTGATATCATTCTAGTCAAACTAGTAAGTTAGCCCAATTGGCATATAATATAGCATCGTCGGCAACCAATCGTCTTCACACCCTTCATATGAACGATGTCTATATTGTTATATTAATATATCAAACAACTCGTACGTATTACTATAAGACTATCATTAGTGTAACTAGTGTAGATCAACTTGAGATAATAGAGATATTATGTCCGTACACACAACTATTTCAGCGATGGGTGAACATAGATTTGATATCTAGATTTTTGTTATCGATCTCTCAAACGAGGGGCCAGCACCCGTGGTTCAAACTGTTGTTGGCAAGACACCACACAACATGCCAAATGTGTGATGGGCGCAAGTATAGGCAGCTCCAGTGAGTGCATTCTAGTTTGTAATACGATTGAACGTTTGGGGTGAAATTTTGACTGAATAGTCAGTGAAATACAACTGTACTGCGTGGAAAGTCCCAGATACAGTCTCAGTTGAGAAAAACAATTTTGTGGCATAATTCTTATTGGGTGTACTCTACTTGTTTGCATAGTTACTCCGGTAACTTGCATTTGTATATTTGGCCAAAATTTATGTGTTTTCAGAGGTGTCCATGTCTTACATTTAAACTATAAAGGAAACAGAATTGCGATCATTTCTGTGTTTAATGTTGTTGAGACAACATGAATATGATCCCCAATTATAGACGAATGCCAACCGGGTGAGATGATTGTGGAGGATGGAAAATTACATTTATTTTATTGTTGAATACACTTAGTAATTAACATCCTTTTGTCGTAACATAATTATATCAACATAACATCATCCGGTCCATATCTTCGATCTTTCGAATGACAAATCCATAGAAAATAGGTTACCGGTGTACTCCATTCGTGCGTCATGTGCGTTGAGTTAGACAATACGGGAAAAGTCGCGTGAGGCAATATGAATAAACCTATTGTTTGGTGGTACAATCTGAAAATGTAGAATTGTATCGCAAAACTGGAATGAGATATCCATAGTATCTCAGTGAACTGAGACCAATTTGGACAAGGCTTTTAACCCTTTACCCAACAAACCGGCCAAAAATGGCCAAATAAAGCTGCAACAGCCTAAATTATCTTGGGTCTGTCTCAATAAAACCATACAAATATGGATATCATTGGAACCGGCTCCTTGACCACATTGTGATGGTTACAGTTATGCCCTGTGCCAATGCATTCTCTTATATATGCGAGTCGACCATAGGTCGCCTCGCATATATAAGAGAATGCATTGGCCTAAAAAAATCTTTTTTTAATACTTTTTACCATTTTTTCTTACATTCTTTAACAATTTTTAATGTGTTAAGCCAATGAATTCTCTTATATATGCGAGGCGACCTATGGTCGACTCGCATATATAAGAGAATGCATTGGCACAGGGCCGTTCTGTTGGGTAAAGGGTTAAGCATATGTAGGCAGGGTCGTATAACAAAGTTTGTAAAACCATTATTAACAAGGAGAACATGAAAAATAGAATGAATTTTGTTTTTATTTTCATTACCAATAATCTTCCAGTGACGATAATCAGTATGCTGAAACAAATGTTTGTAAACAATGTACTGTAACAGCAGCCAACATTTATATAGTATATTGTGAGTTGATCAACCTAACAATACAATCATTGTAAACCTACCTTTCAATTTCTTTAAATTTTGCAAATATGTCGTGCCTCTTCTTCTTCATTTTACCGTGGAGCGATAACACATTCTGGTTCTTCAACAACCTAGAAAGGAAAAACTAAACAATAACATGGAGACTTCTAAGCAATCTTTGGGCCTAGTCTCATTGCAAGACAATAGACATTACGGACCATTTTAACCAATTCATGACAGGAGCCACGCTGGTGCAGCATTAAAGATTAAAGTGCATTCTCTTATAAAAACGAGTCTCCCATAGGGAGTCATATGGTCATAGTAATATAAACCCTTTCTATACTACTCATTGACGAGTAGTTATCCCTTAGGGAGTCATATGGTCATAGTCATATAAACCCTTTCTATACTACTCATTGACGAGTAGTTATCCCTTAGGGAGTCATATGGTCATAGTAATATAAACCCTTTCTATACTACTCATTGATGAGTAGTTATCCCTTAGGGAGTCATATGGTCATAGTCATATAAACCCTTTCTATATTACTCATTGACGAGTAGTTATCCATTAGGGAGTCATATGGTCAGTCATATAAACCCTTTCTATACTACTCATTGACGAGTAGTTATCCCTTAGGGAGTCATATGGTCATAGTCATATAAACCCTTTCTATACTACTCATTGATGAGTAGTTATCCCTTAGGGAGTCATATGGTCATAGTCATATAAACCCTTTCTATAATACTCATTGATGAGTAGTTATCCCTTAGGGAGTCATATGGTCATAGTCATATAAACCCTTTCTATACTACTCATTGACGAGTAGTTATCCCTTAGGGAGTCATATGGTCATAGTCATATAAACCCTTTCTATAATACTCATTGATGAGTAGTTATCCCTTAGGGAGTCATATGGTCATAGTCATATAAACCCTTTCTATACTACTCATTGATGAGTAGTTATCCCTTAGGGAGTCATATGGTCATAGTCATATAAACCCTTTCTATACTACTCATTGACGAGTAGTTATCCCTTAGGGAGTCATATGGTCATAGTCATATAAACCCTTTCTATACTACTCATTGATGAGTAGTTATCCCTTAGGGAGTCATATGGTCATAGTCATATAAACCCTTTCTATACTACTCATTGACGAGTAGTTATCCCTTAGGGAGTCATATGGTCATAGTCATATAAACCCTTTCTATACTACTCATTGATGAGTAGTTATCCCTTAGGGAGTCATATGGTCATAGTCATATAAACCCTTTCTATACTACTCATTGATGAGTAGTTATCCCTTAGGGAGTCATATGGTCATAGTCATATAAACCCTTTCTATACTACTCATTGACGAGTAGTTATCCCTTAGGGAGTCATATGGTCAGTCATATAAACCCTTTCTATACTACTCATTGATGAGTAGTTATCCCTTAGGGAGTCATATGGTTATAGTAATATAAAACCTTTCTATACTACTCATTGACGAGTAGTTATCCCTTAGGGAGTCATATGGTCAGTCATATAAACCCTTTCTATACTACTCATTGATGAGTAGTTATCCCTTAGGGAGTCATATGGTCAGTCATATAAACCCTTTCTATACTACTCATTGATGAGTAGTTATCCCTTAGGGAGTCATATGGTCATAGTCATATAAACCCTTTCTATACTACTCATTGATGAGTAGTTATCCCTTAGGGAGTCATATGGTCATAGTCATATAAACCCTTTCTATACTACTCATTGATGAGTAGTTATCCCTTAGGGAGTCATATGGTCATAGTCATATAAACCCTTTCTATACTACTCATTGATGAGTAGTTATCCCTTAGGGAGTCATATGGTCATAGTCATATAAACCCTTTCTATACTACTCATTGATGAGTAGTTATCCCTTAGGGAGTCATATGGTCATAGTCATATAAACCCTTTCTATACTACTCATTGACGAGTAGTTATCCCTTAGGGAGTCATATAGTCAGTCATATAAACCCTTTCTATACTACTCATTGATGAGTAGTTATCCCTTAGGGAGTCATATGGTCAGTCATATAAACCCTTTCTATACTACTCATTGATGAGTAGTTATCCCTTAGGGAGTCATATGGTCATAGTCATATAAACCCTTTCTATACTACTCATTGACGAGTAGTTATCCCTTAGGGAGTCATATGGTTATAGTAATATAAACCCTTTCTATACTACTCATTGACGAGTAGTTATCCCTTAGGGAGTCATATGGTCATAGTCATATAAACCCTTTCTATACTACTCATTGACGAGTAGTTATCCCTTAGGGAGTCATATAGTCATATAAACCCTTTCTATACTACTCATTGACGAGTAGTTATCCCTTAGGGAGTCATATGGTCATTCATATAAACCCTTTCTATACTACTCATTGACGAGTAGTTATCCCTTAGGGAGTCATATGGTCATAGTAATATAAACCCTTCTTTCTATACTACTCATTGACGAGTAGTTATCCCTTAGGGAGTCATATGGTCATAGTCATATAAACCCTTTCTATACTATTCATTGACGAGTACTTATCCCTTAGGGAGTCATATGGTCAGTCATATAAACCCTTTCTATACTACTCATTGACGAGTAGTTATCCCTTAGGGAGTCATATGGTCATAGTAATATAAACCCTTTCTATACTACTCATTGACGAGTAGTTATCCATTAGGGAGTCATATGGTCATAGTCATATAAACCCTTTCTATACTACTCATTGACGAGTAGTTATCCCTTAGGGAGTCATATGGTCATAGTCATATAAACCCTTTCTATACTACTCATTGACGAGTAGTTATCCCTTAGGGAGTCATATGGTCAGTCATATAAACCCTTTCTATACTACTCATTGATGAGTAGTTATCCCTTAGGGAGTCATATGGTCATAGTAATATAAACCCTTTCTATACTACTCATTGACGAGTAGTTATCCCTTAGGGAGTCATATGGTCATAGTAATATAAACCCTTTCTATACTACTCATTGATGAGTAGTTATCCCTTAGGGAGTCATATGGTCATAGTAATATAAACCCTTTCTATACTACTCATTGACGAGTAGTTATCCCTTAGGGAGTCATATGGTCATAGTCATATAAACCCTTTCTATACTACTCATTGACGAGTAGTTATCCCTTAGGGAGTCATATGGTTATAGTAATATAAACCCTTTCTATACTACTCATTGACGAGTAGTTATCCCTTAGGGAGTCATATGGTCATAGTCATATAAACCCTTTCTATACTACTCATTGACGAGTAGTTATCCCTTAGGGAGTCATATAGTCATATAAACCCTTTCTATACTACTCATTGACGAGTAGTTATCCCTTAGGGAGTCATATGGTCATTCATATAAACCCTTTCTATACTACTCATTGACGAGTAGTTATCCCTTAGGGAGTCATATGGTCATAGTAATATAAACCCTTCTTTCTATACTACTCATTGACGAGTAGTTATCCCTTAGGGAGTCATATGGTCATAGTCATATAAACCCTTTCTATACTATTCATTGACGAGTACTTATCCCTTAGGGAGTCATATGGTCAGTCATATAAACCCTTTCTATACTACTCATTGACGAGTAGTTATCCCTTAGGGAGTCATATGGTCATAGTAATATAAACCCTTTCTATACTACTCATTGACGAGTAGTTATCCATTAGGGAGTCATATGGTCATAGTCATATAAACCCTTTCTATACTACTCATTGACGAGTAGTTATCCCTTAGGGAGTCATATGGTCATAGTCATATAAACCCTTTCTATACTACTCATTGACGAGTAGTTATCCCTTAGGGAGTCATATGGTCAGTCATATAAACCCTTTCTATACTACTCATTGACGAGTAGTTATCCCTTAGGGAGTCATATGGTCATAGTAATATAAACCCTTTCTATACTACTCATTGATGAGTAGTTATCCCTTAGGGAGGCATATGGTCATAGTCATATAAACCCTTTCTATACTACTCATTGACGAGTAGTTATCCCTTAGGGAGTCATATGGTCATAGTCATATAAACCCTTTCTATACTACTCATTGACGAGTAGTTATCCCTTAGGGAGTCATATGGTCATAGTAATATAAACCCTTTCTATACTACTCATTGATGAGTAGTTATCCCTTAGGGAGTCATATGGTCATAGTCATATAAACCCTTTCTATACTACTCATTGATGAGTAGTTATCCCTTAGGGAGTCATATGGCATATAAACCCTTTCTATACTACTCATTGATGAGTAGTTATCCCTTAGGGAGTCATATGGTCATAGTCATATAAACCCTTTCTATACTACTCATTGACGAGTAGTTATCCCTTAGGGAGTCATATGGTCATAGTAATATAAACCCTTTCTATACTACTCATTGACGAGTAGTTATCCCTTAGGGAGTCATATGGTCATAGTCATATAAACCCTTTCTATACTACTCATTGATGAGTAGTTATCCCGTAGGGAGTCATATGGTCATAGTCATATAAACCCTTTCTATACTACTCATTGATGAGTAGTTATCCCTTCGGGAGTCATATGGCCATAGTAATATAAACCCTTTCTATACTACTCATTGACGAGTAGTTATCCCTTAGGGAGTCATATGGTCATGGTCATATAAACCCTTTCTATACTACTCATTGATGAGTAGTTATCCCTTAGGGAGTCATATGGTCATAGTAATATAAACCCTTTCTATACTACTCATTGACGAGTAGTTATCCCTTAGGGAGTCATATGGTCATAGTCATATAAACCCTTTCTATACTACTCATTGATGAGTAGTTATCCCTTAGGGAGTCATATGGTCATAGTCATATAAACCCTTTCTATATTACTCATTGACGAGTACTTATCCCTTAGGGAGTCATATGGTCATAGTCATATAAACCCTTTCTATACTACTCATTGATGAGTAGTTATCCCTTAGGGAGTCATATGGTTATAGTAATATAAACCCTTTCTATACTACTCATTGACGAGTAGTTATCCCATAGGGAGTCATATGGTCATAGTAATATAAACCCTTTCTATACTACTCATTGACGAGTAGTTATCCCTTAGGGAGTCATATGGTCATAGTAATATAAACCCTTTCTATACTACTCATTGACGAGTAGTTATCCCATAGGGAGTCATATGGTCATAGTCATATAAACCCTTTCTATACTACTCATTGACGAGTAGTTATCCCATAGGGAGTCATATGGTCATAGTCATATAAACCCTTTCTATACTACTCATTGACGAGTAGCTATCCCTTAGGGAGTCATATGGTCATAGTAATATAAACCCTTTCTATACTACTCATTGATGAGTAGTTATCCCTTAGGGAGTCATATGGTCATAGTCATATAAACCCTTTCTATACTACTCATTGACGAGTAGTTATCCCTTAGGGAGTCATATGGTCATAGTCATATAAACCCTTTCTATACTACTCATTGATGAGTAGTTATCCCTTAGGGAGTCATATGGTCATAGTCATATAAACCCGTTCTATACTACTCATTGACGAGTAGTTATCCCTTAGGGAGTCATATGGTCATAGTCATATAAACCCTTTCTATACTACTCATTGATGAGTAGTTATCCCTTAGGGAGTCATATGGTCATAGTCATATAAACCCTTTCTATACTACTCATTGACGAGTAGTTATCCCTTAGGGAGTCAATTGGCCATAGTCATATAAACCCTTTCTATACTACTCATTGACGAGTAGTTATCCCTTAGGGAGTCATATGGTCATAGTCATATAAACCCTTTCTATACTACTCATTGACGAGTAGTTATCCATTAGGGAGTCATGGTCATAGTAATATAAACCCTTTCTATACTACTCATTGACGAGTAGTTATCCCTTAGGGAGTCATATGGCCATAGTCATATAAACCCTTTCTATACTACTCATTGACGAGTAGTTATCCCTTAGGGAGTCATATGGTCAGTCATATAAACCCTTTCTATACTACTCATTGACGAGTAGTTATCCCTTAGGGAGTCATATGGTCAGTCATATAAACCCTTTCTATACTACTCTTGACGAGTAGTTATCCCTTAGGGAGTCATATGGTCATAGTCATATAAACCCTTTCTATACTACTCATTGATGAGTAGTTATCCCTTAGGGAGTCATATGGTTATAGTAATATAAACCCTTTCTATACTACTCATTGACGAGTAGTTATCCCATAGGGAGTCATATGGTCATAGTCATATAAACCCTTTCTATACTACTCATTGATGAGTAGTTATCCCATAGGGAGTCATATGGTCATAGTCATATAAACCCTTTCTATACTACTCATTGATGAGTAGTTATCCCTTAGGGAGTCATATGGTCATAGTAATATAAACCCTTTCTATACTACTCATTGACGAGTAGTTATCCCTTAGGGAGTCATATGGTCATAGTAATATAAACCCTTTCTATACTACTCATTGACGAGTAGTTATCCCTTAGGGAGTCATATGGTCATAGTCATATAAACCCTTTCTATACTACTCATTGACGAGTAGTTATCCCTTAGGGAGTCATAGTCATATAAACCCTTTCTATACTACTCATTGACGAGTAGTTATCCCTTAGGGAGTCATATGGTCATAGTAATATAAACCCTTTCTATACTACTCATTGACGAGTAGTTATCCCTTAGGGAGTCATATGGTCATAGTCATATAAACCCTTTCTATACTACTCATTGACGAGTAGTTATCCCTTAGGGAGTCATATGGTCATAGTCATATAAACCCTTTCTATACTACTCATTGACGAGTAGTTATCCCTTAGGGAGTCATATGGTCATAGTCATATAAACCCTTTCTATACTACTCATTGACGAGTAGTTATCCCTTAGGGAGTCATATGGTCATAGACATATAAACCCTTTCTATACTACTCATTGACGAGTAGTTATCCCTTAGGGAGTCATATGGTCATAGTCATATAAACCCTTTCTATACTACTCATTGATGAGTAGTTATCCCTTAGGGAGTCATATGGTCAGTCATATAAACCCTTTCTATACTACTCATTGACGAGTAGTTATCCCTTAGGGAGTCATATGGTCATAGTCATATAAACCCTTTCTATACTACTCATTGACGAGTAGTTATCCCTTAGGGAGTCATATGGTCATAGTCATATAAACCCTTTCTATACTACTCATTGATGAGTAGTTATCCCTTAGGGAGTCATATGGTCAGTCATATAAACCCTTTCTATACTACTCATTGACGAGTAGTTATCCCTTAGGGAGTCATATGGTCATAGTCATATAAACCCTTTCTATACTACTCATTGATGAGTAGTTATCCCTTAGGGAGTCATATGGTCAGTCATATAAACCCTTTCTATACTACTCATTGATGAGTTTCTATACTACTCATTGATGAGTAGTTATCCCTTAGGGAGTCATATGGTCATAGTCATATAAACCCTTTCTATACTACTCATTGACGAGTAGTTATCCCTTAGGGAGTCATATGGTCATAGTAATATAAACCCTTTCTATACTACTCATTGATGAGTAGTTATCCCTTAGGGAGTCATATGGTCATAGTCATATAAACCCTTTCTATATTACTCATTGACGAGTAGTTATCCCTTAGGGAGTCATATGGTCATAGTAATATAAACCCTTTCTATACTACTCATTGATGAGTAGTTATCCCTTAGGGAGTCATATGGTCATAGTCATATAAACCCTTTCTATATTACTCATTGACGAGTAGTTATCCCTTAGGGAGTCATATGGTCATAGTAATATAAACCCTTTCTATACTACTCATTGATGAGTAGTTATCCCTTAGGGAGTCATATGGTCATAGTCATATAAACCATTTCTATACTACTCATTGACGAGTAGTTATCCCTTAGGGAGTCATATGGTTATAGTAATATAAACCCTTTCTATATTACTCATTGACGAGTAGTTATCCCTTAGGGAGTCATATGGTCATAGTAATATAAACCCTTTCTATACTACTCATTGACGAGTAGTTATCCCTTAGGGAGTCATATGGTCATAGTCATATAAACCCTTTCTATACTACTCATTGACGAGTAGTTATCCCTTAGGGAGTCATATGGTCATAGTCATATAAACCCTTTCTATACTACTCATTGACGAGTAGTTATCCCTTAGGGAGTCATATGGTCATAGTCATATAAACCCTTTCTATACTACTCATTGACGAGTAGTTATCCCTTAGGGAGTCATATGGTCATAGTCATATAAACCCTTTCTATACTACTCATTGACGAGTAGTTATCCCTTAGGGAGTCATATGGTCATATAAACCCTTTCTATACTACTCATTGATGAGTAGTTATCCCTTAGGGGGTCATATGGTCATAGTAATATAAACCCTTTCTATATTACTCATTGATGAGTAGTTATCCCTTAGGGAGTCATATGGTCATAGTCATATAAACCCTTTCTATACTACTCATTGACGAGTAGTTATCCCTTAGGGAGTCATATGGTCATAGTCATATAAACCCTTTCTATACCACTCATTGACGAGTAGTTATCCCTTAGGGAGTCATATGGTCATAGTCATATAAACCCTTTCTATACTACTCATTGACGAGTAGTTATCCCTTAGGGAGTCATATGGCCATAGTCATATAAACCCTTTCTATACTACTCATTGATGAGTAGTTATCCCTTAGGGAGTCATATGGTCATAGTCATATAAACCCTTTCTATACTACTCATTTACGAGTAGTTATCCCTTAGGGAGTCATATGGCCATAGTCATATAAACCCTTTCTATACTACTCATTGATGAGTAGTTATCCCTTAGGGAGTCATATGGTCATAGTCATATAAACCCTTTCTATACTACTCATTGATGAGTAGTTATCCCTTAGGGAGTCATATCGTCATAGTCATATAAACCCTTTCTATACTACTCATTGATGAGTAGTTATCCCTTAGGGAGTCATATGGTCATAGTCATATAAACCCTTTCTATACTACTCATTGACGAGTAGTTATCCCTTAGGGAGTCATATGGTCATAGTCATATAAACCCTTTCTATACTACTCATTGATGAGTAGTTATCCCTTAGGGAGTCATATGGTCATAGTCATATAAACCCTTTCTATACTACTCATTGACGAGTAGTTATCCCTTAGGGAGTCATATGGTCATAGTCATATAAACCCTTTCTATACCACTCATTGACGAGTAGTTATCCCTTAGGGAGTCATATGGTCATAGTCATATAAACCCTTTCTATACTACTCATTGACGAGTAGTTATCCCTTAGGGAGTCATATGGCCATAGTCATATAAACCCTTTCTATACTACTCATTGATGAGTAGTTATCCCTTAGGGATTCATATGGTCATAGTCATATAAACCCTTTCTATACTACTCATTTACGAGTAGTTATCCCTTAGGGAGTCATATGGCCATAGTCATATAAACCCTTTCTATACTACTCATTGATGAGTAGTTATCCCTTAGGGAGTCATATGGTCATAGTCATATAAACCCTTTCTATACTACTCATTGATGAGTAGTTATCCCTTAGGGAGTCATATCGTCATAGTCATATAAACCCTTTCTATACTACTCATTGATGAGTAGTTATCCCTTAGGGAGTCATATGGTCATAGTCATATAAACCCTTTCTATACTACTCATTGACGAGTAGTTATCCCTTAGGGAGTCATATGGTCATAGTCATATAAACCCTTTCTATACTACTCATTGATGAGTAGTTATCCCTTAGGGAGTCATATCGTCATAGTCATATAAACCCTTTCTATACTACTCATTGATGAGTAGTTATCCCTTAGGGAGTCATATGGTCATAGTCATATAAACCCTTTCTATACTACTCATTGACGAGTAGTTATCCCTTAGGGAGTCATATGGTCATAGTCATATAAACCCTTTCTATACTACTCATTGACGAGTAGTTATCCCTTAGGGAGTCATATAAACCCTTTCTATACTACTCATTGATGAGTAGTTATCCCTTAGGGAGTCATATAAACCCTTTCTATACTACTCATTGATGAGTAGTTATCCCTTATGGAGTCATATGGTCATAGTCATATAAACCCTTTCTATACTACTCATTGATGAGTAGTTATCCCTTAGGGAGTCATATAAACCCTTTCTATACTACTCATTGACGAGTAGTTATCCCTTAGGGAGTCATATAAACCCTTTCTATACTACTCATTGACGAGTAGTTATCCCTTAGTGAGTCATATGGTCATAGTCATATAAACCCTTTCTATACTACTCATTGACGAGTAGTTATCCCTTAGGGAGTCATATAAACCCTTTCTATACTACTCATTGACGAGTAGTTATCCCTTAGGGAGTCATATGGTCATAGTCATATAAACCCTTTCTATACTACTCATTGACGAGTAGTTATCCCATAGGGAGTCATACGGTCAGTCATATAAACCCTTTCTATACTACTCATTGACGAGTAGTTATCCCTTAGGGAGTCATATGGTCATAGTCATATAAACCCTTTGTATACTACTCATTGATGAGTAGTTATCCCATAGGGAGTCATATGGTCATAGTCATATAAACCCTTTCTATACTACTCATTGACGAGTAGTTATCCCTTAGGGAGTCATATGGTCATATAAACCCTTTCTATACTACTCATTGATGAGTAGTTATCCCTTAGGGAGTCATATGGTCATAGTCATATAAACCCTTTCTATACTACTCATTGACGAGTAGTTATCCCTTAGGGAGTCATATGGTCATAGTAATATAAACCCTTTCTATATTACTCATTGACGAGTAATTATCCCTTAGGAAGCCATATGGTCATAGTCATATAAACCCTTTCTATACTACTCATTGACGAGTAGTTATCCCTTAGGGAGTCATATAGTCATATAAACCCTTTCTATACTACTCATTGACGAGTAGATATCCCTTAGGGAGTCATATAGTCATATAAACCCTTTCTATACTACTCATTGACGAGTAGTTATCCCTTAGGGAGTCATATGGTCATAGTAATATAAACCCTTTCTATACTACTCATTGATGAGTAGTTATCCCTTAGGGAGTCATATGGTCATAGTAATATAAACCCTTTCTATACTACTCATTGACGAGTAGTTATCCCTTAGGGAGTCATATGGTCAGTCATATAAACCCTTTCTATACTACTCATTGACGAGTAGATATCCCTTAGGGAGTCATATGGTCATAGTAATATAAACCCTTTCTATACTACTCATTGACGAGTAGTTATCCCTTAGGGGGTCATATGGTCATAGTCATATAAACCCTTTCTATACTACTCATTGACGAGTAGTTATCCCTTAGGGAGTCATATGGTTATAGTAATATAAAACCTTTCTATACTACTCATTGATGACTAGCTATCCCTTAGGGAGTCATATAGTCATATAAACCCTTTCTATACTACTCATTGATGAGTAGTTATCCCTTAGGGAGTCATATGGTCATAGTCATATAAACCCTTTCTATACTACTCATTGACGAGTAGATATCCCTTAGGGAGTCATATGGTCATAGTAATATAAACCCTTTCTATACTACTCATTGATGAGTAGTTATCCCTTAGGGAGTCATATGGTCATAGTCATATAAACCCTTTCTATACTACTCATTGACGAGTAGTTATCCATTAGGGAGTCATATGGTCATAGTCATATAAACCCTTTCTATACTACTCATTGATGAGTAGTTATCCCTTAGGGAGTCATATCGTCATAGTCATATAAACCCTTTCTATACTACTCATTGATGAGTAGTTATCCCTTAGGGAGTCATATGGTCATAGTCATATAAACCCTTTCTATACTACTCATTGACGAGTAGTTATCCCTTAGGGAGTCATATGGTCATAGTCATATAAACCCTTTCTATACTACTCATTGATGAGTAGTTATCCCTTAGGGAGTCATATGGTCATAGTCATATAAACCCTTTCTATACTACTCATTGACGAGTAGTTATCCCTTAGGGAAGTCATATAAACCCTTTCTATACTACTCATTGATGAGTAGTTATCCCTTAGGGAGTCATATAAACCCTTTCTATACTACTCATTGATGAGTAGTTATCCCTTATGGAGTCATATGGTCATAGTCATATAAACCCTTTCTATACTACTCATTGATGAGTAGTTATCCCTTAGGGAGTCATATAAACCCTTTCTATACTACTCATTGACGAGTAGTTATCCCTTAGGGAGTCATATAAACCCTTTCTATACTACTCATTGACGAGTAGTTATCCCTTAGTGAGTCATATGGTCATAGTCATATAAACCCTTTCTATACTACTCATTGACGAGTAGTTATCCCTTAGGGAGTCATATAAACCCTTTCTATACTACTCATTGACGAGTAGTTATCCCTTAGGGAGTCATATGGTCATAGTCATATAAACCCTTTCTATACTACTCATTGACGAGTAGTTATCCCATAGGGAGTCATACGGTCAGTCATATAAACCCTTTCTATACTACTCATTGACGAGTAGTTATCCCTTAGGGAGTCATATGGTCATAGTCATATAAACCCTTTGTATACTACTCATTGATGAGTAGTTATCCCATAGGGAGTCATATGGTCATAGTCATATAAACCCTTTCTATACTACTCATTGACGAGTAGTTATCCCTTAGGGAGTCATATGGTCATATAAACCCTTTCTATACTACTCATTGATGAGTAGTTATCCCTTAGGGAGTCATATGGTCATAGTCATATAAACCCTTTCTATACTACTCATTGACGAGTAGTTATCCCTTAGGGAGTCATATGGTCATAGTAATATAAACCCTTTCTATATTACTCATTGACGAGTAATTATCCCTTAGGAAGCCATATGGTCATAGTCATATAAACCCTTTCTATACAACTCATTGACGAGTAGTTATCCCTTAGGGAGTCATATGGTCATAGTCATATAAACCCTTTCTATACTACTCATTGACGAGTAGTTATCCCTTAGGGAGTCATATGGTCATATAAACCCTTTCTATACTACTCATTGATGAGTAGTTATCCCTTAGGGAGTCATATGGTCATAGTCATATAAACCCTTTCTATACTACTCATTGACGAGTAGTTATCCCTTAGGGAGTCATATGGTCATAGTCATATAAACCCTTTCTATACTACTCATTGACGAGTAGTTATCCCTTAGGGAGTCATATGGTCATAGTCATATAAACCCTTTCTATACTACTCATTGACGAGTAGTTATCCCTTAGGGAGTCATATGGTCATAGTAATATAAACCCTTTCTATACTACTCATTGACGAGTAGTTATCCCTTAGGGAGTCATATGGTCATAGTCATATAAACCCTTTCTATACTACTCATTGACGAGTAGTTATCCCTTAGGGAGTCATATGGTCATAGTAATATAAACCCTTTCTATACTACTCATTGATGAGTAGTTATCCCTTAGAGAGTCATATGGTCATAGTAATATAAACCCTTTCTATACTACTCATTGATGAGTAGTTATCCCTTAGGGAGTCATATGGTCATAGTCATATAAACCCTTTCTATACTACTCATTGACGAGTAGTTATCCCTTAGGGAGTCATAGTAATATAAACCCTTTCTATACTACTCATTGATGAGTAGTTATCCCTTAGGGAGTCATATGGTCATAGTCATATAAACCCTTTCTATACTACTCATTGACGAGTAGTTATCCCTTAGGGAGTCATATGGTCATAGTCATATAAACCCTTTCTATACTACTCATTGACGAGTAGTTATCCCTTAGGGAGTCATATGGTCATAGTCATATAAACCCTTTCTATACTACTCATTGATGAGTAGTTATCCCTTAGGGAGTCATATGGTCATAGTCATATAAACCCTTTCTATACTACTCATTGATGAGTAGTTATCCCTTAGGGAGTCATATGGTCATAGTCATATAAACCCTTTCTATACTACTCCCGAAACCATATATGAAATAACAGATTGCTTTATATCTGTTATAGACCAGAGGTGTACCTGATGAGCTGCTGTGGCCAAACATTTTTTTATAGGACCAACTTTCGGTACAAAAATATGATTTCGGAACGGACTTAGTAAACATTTTCCAAACAATTGATTCCTTCTGTGTTATCAAGCTAGTACGATAAGTCAAAAAATAAACACTAAAAAAATAAACACTCAAATACAGTAAATATGACATGTTTACATAGTTCCACATGTCAACACCACTTTAGAAACAGGACCCGTTAACCAACAAACCTTTTAACGTATGGATGTTGATTGTATACCTGTATGTGGGATGGCCCACGCTTTTGTCTGCTATCACGATAACAAATTGTATGCATGGGAACTTTGAACACAATTCCAACCGATGTATACCATATATATACATAACTGTTATGTACTCTACGTAAAGAGCGTTCACCATGTCATATGTATAGGTTTGTAATTGAATTACTTACTAACAACAGCCCTATTTATCAATTATCATGACAAGTGTAAGATGGACATGTTGTCGTGTGATGTGTGGATGCTTGCTGCATGTTTGGCCTTTGACCCGGGGCTGCTGTGTTGCATAAGATGTGTTTATTTATTATTTATTTTAATACGGACTTATTTTTCCTCCAAAACCATCAGGATATACTGATAGTCAAACACTGCATAACAATACACATAAACATACCACCAGAAAAGGTGTGCCATTTATAATAAGGTTTATAAAATCAAAATATATAATATCTGACAGCGATAAACTGTTGCTGTATGTATGCATCTATGGAAACCATTTAACTCTATCCATATATTTATGAATTTACTAACAATTTTCATCCTATAGGCAACGATAACCCTTAACGATATTATGAGTAACTGCTCGTCCAATAAGAGACGATAACCTTCAACTATATATAGTTTGCCCAAATTATCATATCTGACATACACGTTAACATGTTGGCATAGAACTTAACTAATGGGAAAGGAGTGATATACATTATAACTGTAAGATGTGCGACGTATACATCATACATAAATGGGGAGGGTTACTATGCATCATAACTATGGATGGAAATGTGGTAATATACGTCATAAACATATATTTGGGAATTTGCAAACAATATCCATACATCTAATATACTACGATGACCTTTAACTATATTTATCGGGACCTACATGTGTATATTCTCATCCAATGCACACTACGATGACCTTTAACTATATTTATCGGGAACTACAGGTATATATACTCATCCAATGCATGCTACGATGACCTTTATCTATATTTGTGTAACTATGGGTGTGTAACTTCTCTGTATACTCAATATATACATGTATATGCCTTATACTATTATCGCATAATTAAAACTTCACATAACCGATGAATAATCAACCGTTCTACTATCCTAACTGTTTTTGTTGACTTTTAGATAGCCGTGGGTTCACGCCTTCCGGTTACCAGTCGATGCATCACGCGGGTTTTTATCTGGCTGCTCGGTGTGTCGGTGTGGTGCTTGCGGACCTTGCCAATAAGTTATCATTCCTGACATCCCCTTTGGCATAATTGCCATAAACCATATAAACCCTTTCTATACCACTCATTGACGAGTAGTTATCCCTTAGGGAGTCATATGGTCATAGTAATATAAACCCTTTCTATACTACTCATTGACGAGTAGTTATCCCTTAGGGAGTCATATGGTCATAGTAATATAAACCCTTTCTATACTACTCATTGACGAGTAGTTATCCCTTAGGGAGTCATATGGTCATAGTAATATAAACCCTTTCTATACTACTCATTGACGAGTAGTTATCCCTTAGGGAGTCATATGGTCATAGTAATATAAACCCTTTCTATACTACTCATTGACGAGTAGTTATCCCTTAGGGAGTCATATAGTCATAGTCATATAAACCCTTTCTATACTACTCATTGACGAGTAGTTATCCCTTAGGGAGTCATATGGTCATAGTCATATATTTACATACACCTGATATCTCTTCCGATTTCCCCATAGCGTTACGGTAGACACGCCCCCTTATTCAATGCGTTCATAAACCTATGAACGTAACGTGACGTCACTTCCAATGTCGTTCATAGGTTTATGAACACATTGGTCCCGGAAATCACCGGGGATTGTCGGACATTACCGACTGCTTGAGTATATAGTACGTCCGGATTTGGCAAGAAATTTGTTTCGGTCTATAATCAGTGTTGTTGCTCTGTGTTACTGAGCGTTGATGTTAAAAAAACCGCGCTACTCAATAGGGTTTTATCATTTTCCTTGCCGCTACAAATATTCCCCCGAACCTCACAAATATATCATTATGGTAGAACGGCGTGTTGTCGATTTCTTATCCGCAGCCGAAACTTAATTGTTAGTTTCAGATATTAATCATTCTTGAAATCAACACGTCTACATTAGTTACCGGTACTATCTAAACAAGACATATTGTCATATGTGTATACTTTACTGTTAAATTGCGTTTTTTCCGTTCTCCATGAATGGATTCTCAAAATGTTTGGTTTTCCAAATAACAAGGATTCGAACTGTCTGAACTGAACTCCATGCGTTCGTTTAAATAGATGAATAAATAGTGGGAAAGACATACAATCCTAATTCATAATGAATTTAAGTATATAAATATAAATAATAAACGGCGGATTCAACGTGGTCATGGGTTTTGACCGCGTTAAAAAATCAGCAAACTCCGCATGAACCCCTTCGGGGTTCATGCAGTTTGCTGATTTTTTCTCGCGGTCAAAATCCCATGACCACATTGAAACCGCCGTTCATTTCTTATATAAACCCTTTCTATACTACTCATTGACGAGTAGTTATCCCTTAGGGAGTCATATGGTCATAGTAATATAAACCCTTTCTATACTACTCATTGATGAGTAGTTATCCCTTAGGGAGTCATATGGTCATAGTCATATAAACCCTTTCTATACTACTCATTGACGAGTAGTTATCCCTTAGGGAGTCATATGGTCATAGTCATATAAACCCTTTCTATACTACTCATTGACGAGTAGTTATCCCTTAGGGAGTCATATGGTCATAGTCATATAAACCCTTTCTATACTACTCATTGACGAGTAGTTATCCCTTAGGGAGTCATATGGTCATAGTAATATAAACCCTTTCTATACTACTCATTGATGAGTAGTTATCCCTTAGGGAGTCATATGGTCATAGTCATATAAACCCTTTCTATACTACTCATTGACGAGTAGTTATCCCTTAGGGAGTCATATGGTCATAGTAATATAAACCCTTTCTATACTACTCATTGACGAGTAGTTATCCCTTAGGGAGTCATATGGTCATAGTCATATAAACCCTTTCTATACTACTCATTGACGAGTAGTTATCCATTAGGGAGTCATATGGTCATAGTCATATAAACCCTTTCTATACTACTCATTGCCGAGTAGTTATCCCTTAGGGAGTCATATGGTCATAGTAATATAAACCCTTTCTATACTACTCATTGACGAGTAGTTATCCCTTAGGGAGTCATATGGTCATAGTCATATAAACCCTTTCTATACTACTCATTGACGAGTAGTTATCCCTTAGGAAATGTTCAGATAATAAGTTCATAGGGCATTTGATGAACTTATGATCTAAACGTTTCCCACCAATGAATATGAATTCTTCTGCACTTGTCTTATCATTTCATCTGGCTGTCGTCTGCTCATATATCCTTAACATCCCTCCAAATGAATAATAGACCATTCCAATATATACTTTTATAACTGGGTGGGAGAAACCATTTAGTATAGAAAGTGTTAAACCTTCCAAGACTGGAGCTTCCTGAAATTTTGCAAAAACCCTGTGTCAATGCATTCTCTTACATATGTGAGTCTCCCATAGGGAGCCTCATATATATAAGAGAATGCATTGGTCTAACAATATTTACCTTGACCTTGTGAGCCAGCGGATTCTCTTATATATGCGAGACTCCCATGGGAGACTCACATATATAAGAGAACACACTGGCAGAGGGTTTTTAATGCTGCAGCAGCTCCCAACACGAAAGTGTCAACATCCCTCCAAATGAATAATAGACCATTCCAATATATATTGGGAGAAACCATTTAGTATAGAATTTGTTAACCCTTTAACCAACAGAAGGGCCCTGTGCCAATGCATTCTCTTATATATGCGAGTCGACCATAGGTCGCCTCGCATATATAAGAGAATGCATTGGCTTAACACATTAAAAACTGTTAAAGAATGTAAGAAAAAATGGTAAAAAGTGTTAAAAAAAAGATTTTTTTTAGGCCAATGCATTCTCTTATATATGCGAGTCGACCATAGGTAATGAGAATGCATTGGCACAGGGCATAACTGTAACTATCACAATGTGGTCAAGGAGCCGGTTCCAATGATATCCATATTTGTATGGTTCTATTGAGACAGACCGAAGATATTTTAGGCTGTTGAAGCTTTATTTGGCCGGTTTTGGCCGTTTTGTTGGGTAAAGGGTTAAATAAGCACTCACAGTAGAATAAGTTTAGCGAAGTATTCCACACAGGCACCCGTACTGAAGAAAACCATCACTTTCTCATTTTTGCGCTGCGCTAGAAAATTGACCAGCTGATTTAGCTTCTCGTCATTTCGGACTATCATATAGTAGTTTTGTAGCGTCGATGGTGTCTTCTGGGCAATTCTGTCTGAAGCGTTCTCTTGGACGTTGATTCTGACAGGATTCCGGAGACCTGCTCTGATCAATTGCTCGACTTGGTCCGTCTGAGTTGCAGAAAACAACCCTGTTCGCCTCTGCTTTGGTAAATAGCTGAGTATAGTGTTCAGGCTGCAACAAATAAGACAAGTGAAAAGCGTCGTGAACAATGCACACATTTTCTGTGCTTTTTGAGTTGTTGTCATGAAAACATGAAGCAAGCTAGTTGTCACTGAATTATTTCAGACTTTGAGCCTCGTGTTTTGTTTGTTTTATTGTCTTAAGGGACCCCAGCCCAGGCCTTCGCAGTGTGTAAATTTGCAAAAATATAAAAGTCTGCAAAATATCACTGCAATGAAGAACATACTGTATACACCTGTTGAGGATCAGACCAATCTATGTTTTTACTCGAAGATAAGCCCACCCCCATTTTTAAACTTAGAAGGTGAGTATACAGTGATTCAGGTTAACTCTGAATGAAGATGACAAAAATAATGAACAAAAATAGCTTTACTCTGTTACTCCAGCTAATTTCCATTGCAAACTCATTATTCTACCTGCCCCATTGTATTTCACAAAATGCTGTATTACAATATATAAGATGATTTTGGGCCTTATTTTAAATATTTATGTAACATAATAGAACACATAACAAATTAAATTAAATTAAATAAAATAAAATAAGTCGAAAAAGAGGCGTAACTTGAAAAAAAAAAGTCGGACCGACCGCAATTAGCATCATGCGGAGAGACCGTCCTAAGGAGATTGCATACAAAAAATTATTGAAATCGGTTCATAGTTGTTCGAGTTATGAGGTCGGACGGACAGACGGACGGACAAACGGACGGAGAAAGCGTGACGGACGGACACAGTCAATCCAGTATACCCCCCCATTTTCTTCGAAAGTGGGGGTATAATAATATACATCATGATTCATATAAAACACGACATTAGATAAAATTGTCATAAAATTGCTAAAAATAGACAAACTAAGGGCCGTAATTCAGGTAAAATAAATCAGACAAACCTGGGTTTCCGAACTCGATCATGATATTGTTGTGAAAGGTCCATATATAAAATATGAATGTAATCGGTTGACATTTGTTCAAGTTTTTTACTATTAAACGGTCTTAAAATTGCTAAAAAAAATAGACAGAATAAGAGCCATAACTCAGGTAAAAAGTATCGGAAATATCTGGTTTTCAAACTCATTCGAGATATGTGAAAGATCCATACACCAAATATGAATAATATTGGTTGACGTTTGTTCAAGTTATCATGCTAACAGAACAAAAATTTCTAAAAATTTCAATAAAAAAAACAACAAAAAAATAGACTAACTCAGGAAAAATTAATCGGATACATCTGAATTTTTAACAGATAGACAGAATAAGAGCCATAACTCAGGTAAAAAGTATCGGAAATATCTGGTTTTCAAACTCATTCGAGATATTGTTGTGAAACATCCATATACCAAATATGAATGAAATTGGTTGATGTTTGTTCCAGTTATCACGCTAATGGACATCAAATTTCTATAAACACCATAACTTCTGTATGCAGCTGTCGCACGTGACATTTAACGCACATACCAAAAATTGTCAAAATCCATCAATAAATGGTTAAGTATAATAGGTTTGTTGCCACCCACCCGGACGCCCGCACGCCAACCATCCCTCGCCATATCAATGAAAATGAATTTCTTACCTTGTTTCAAAACCCATATCAAGGAGCCTGTCGGCTTCATCTAAAACAAGAACCTCCTGAAACATAATTTGCACACAGTTCATATGTCAAAGAAATAAAGTTTTTTAATATTTTTTTCCATACAATTATTAGAACTGTGAGACAGCAAATATTCACTAAATTTAGAAGTTTATTTCTGATAAAGTGATTAAGAGAGACCTTTGATTTGATGCAGCCCTCTTAATTCAGATTGTTCGGCTTCGGCAATTCACTATGGCAACCATTCGCCATGGCCCAGTATGCTTCAGCAAATTGCTTCGGCATTGCTGATTGCTGCAGCCAATTATGAGGGCTAATTGATGATATAATAACAACACTCTCTTTGTTACAATTTTTCGTCCTCATGGCCAATAGCAATAAGGCCAAAGAAAAAAATATTTGTGGTTTGGGTTTCCCTACCGACCCTATTTTAAACCCCCTACCCTAAAGTTTTTTTTCATGGTTTTCAAGAAAATATAATTAATTTTTACTCAAAACATTTCATAAAACACATTTCAGCATCTCAGAATAGGCTGATTACTTAGTAAAAGTATTGCATAATATTAAAATTTATACAAAAATAATCAAAAGTAGTTTTATGTCGTCAATCTTGCCGAGTAAAATACGCACATGAAAAGTAATAAGAATATGTCAAAATAAAAAAATTTATTTAAAAAATAAAATTTCAAGCCAATCTACCCCGACCCTATTTTTATTTGGCTTGTAACCCAAACCAGACATTTAATTGCCTTTGGCCTAAGATAATACATCCCATTTTTTCAAAATGGCCATAGAAAAACGTAGCATTTTTATCAGTGAATAATACCTGTATATAAATGAGCACTCGTCATAATGTCAGATACGAGCAAACATGCACTGGTCATTTGGGCTTTTCGGCCAAATGTTGATCATGACTGGAAGCTTATTTCCAGACTTGAATGATGCTGTATCAATATGAATGAAACCTACCAGTGCTTTAAACCTTGCGGGTAAGTTGTAAGCAGGTTTGGACAATATATCTTCTAGCCTTCCTGGAGTGGCTACAATGATGTTCGCTCTGGGGAAAGAAATTTTAAAGTAATTTTAACACTGGGCTTCTCAAAGGGAATCAAAACGTAATTATTTTCACCATTAAATATTGTACAATGATGAGTAGCACATACCTCATCATTTCTATATTTAATTTATTTGCACCTTCAAAATTTTATTACACTTGTTTTACTATACGACGAAAACAAATTGACAACAAATTGATGGTGATACAAGGGTTTGGGCATCAAAGATAGCCTCTTCGATTTATTTTTTGCCTAAAAGAGCGAACTTTCAGAAAAATATTTCATATTGGATGACATACGTATGGTATGTTTTGAGATATTGTTGTGGAAGATCCATATACCAAATATGAATGAAATCGGTTGATGATTTGTTCATGTTTTCAAGTTAATGGTCTTAAACTTGCTAAAAATAAAAACGACCATAACTCAAATAAAAATATTGGAAAACCTGTTTTCAAACTTGATCAAGATATTTTTGTTAAGAATCTATGAATGGAATCAGTAGATGTTCAAGTGAATGGCAATAAAGTTGCTGTAAATAGAAACAATTCTCAATAACTCCCATTCAGTTATAAAAGTATACATTGAAATGATCTATTATTCATTTGGAGGTGAGTTCAGGATAAATTAGCAGACGACAGTCAAATGAAAATAAAGGATTCTGAAGTGCTGAAGCTTTCATACTAGGGCCCGACGAATCGGCAATTTCAACATCGAATCAAATCTCGAATCATGATAATGAATCGAAATCGAATCGAATCTCGAATCTCATCTTTTTCAAACAAGTAGATTCGCGGTACGGATCAGTGGGACCAAATGTCCGATGATTTTATAATGTCAGTGAGATAACTCAGATTACGAAGGAGGTTCATTAAACTTAATTTCTATGACATGATATGAACAATAGTTCACAGTTTAAATCAGTTTAATATATGAGAATGGCACGACATCATTTCATAATTTTGTGCAACTTGCCCTATACACATTGAACCACAGAGGTCACAGCTGGTTGCGGAAGGAGACTCAGGTTAAGTATTGGGGATATAATGAACAACTTTTTATATATCAATAATGCAGTCTATTCCCGGTGATAAAGGACTTGTATATAACAATTCGAAATATCCCGAATCACCCAACCGCTTTCGAATCGAATCGAATCGGAATGTAAGATTCGAATCTCGAAGCTTCGTCGGGCCCTAATTCATATTCATTGGTGGGTAATGTTCAGACCAAGTAATCAAGCACTACAGTAATCGCGCAGTAAGCTCCACCAGTAATTAGGATATTACGATGACCTTTAACTATATCTATCGGGAACTACTTGTATATATTCTCATCCAATGCACACTACGATGACCTTTAACTATATTTATCGGGAACTACAGGTATATATACTCATCCAATGCATGCTACGATGACCTTTATCTATATTTGTGTAACTATGGGTGTGTGACTTCTCTGTATACTCAATATATACATGTATATGCCTTATACTATTATCGAATAATTAAAACTTCACATAACCGATGAATAATCAACCGTTCTACTATCCTAACTGTTTTTGTTGACTTTTAGATAGCCGTGGGTTCACGCCTTCCGGTTACCAGTCGATGCATCACGCGGGTTTTTATCTGCCTGCTCGGTGTGTCGGTGTGGTGCTTGCGGACCTTGCCAATAAGTTATCATTCCTGACATCCCCTTTGGCATAATTGCCATAAACCATAAAACACAAGCACTACAGTAATCGCGCACTACAGTAACGTATAGTGTTGGCTCCCATAATACTCACCCAGCATCTTTGAGACTTTCGAGATTATTTTTGAGATGTGCTC
Organism: Siphonodentalium dalli; assembly: GCA_032622095.1. Taxonomy (NCBI): domain Eukaryota; kingdom Metazoa; phylum Mollusca; class Scaphopoda; order Gadilida; family Siphonodentaliidae; genus Siphonodentalium; species Siphonodentalium dalli. The sequence goes on from CP136064.1 coordinate 255,739,578, forward strand.
CACCAGTAATTAGGATATTACGATGACCTTTAACTATATAACACAAGCACTACAGTAATCGCGCACTACAGTAACGTATAGTGTTGGCTGCCATAATACTCACCCAGCATCTTTGAGACTTTCGAGATTATTTTTGAGATGTGCTCCACCAGTAATTAGGATATTACGATGACCTTTAACTATATAACACAAGCACTACAGTAATCGCGCACTACAGTAACGTATAGTGTTGGCTGCCATAATACTCACCCTGCATCTTTGAGACTTTCGAGATTATTTTTGAGATGTGCTCCACCAGTAATTAGGATATTACGATGACCTTTAACTATATAACACAAGCACTACAGTAATCGCGCACTACAGTAACGTATAGTGTTGGCTCCCATTAATACTCACCCAGCATCTTTGAGACTTTCGAGATTATTTTTGAGATGTGCTCCACCAGTAATTAGGATATTAGTGAGAGACGGCAGGTTTTTGAGAAAGTGTTCGAGCACCTCACTAATCTGTGATGCAAGCTCCCGCGTTGGTGATATAATAAGCGCTCCCACCTGGAAATAATGGATTCTCCCATTCAGTTCTAAACATAAACATTGGAATGGTCTATTCTTTAACCCTTCCATGACTGGAGCTTCTTGAAATTTTGCGAAAACCCTGTGCCAATGCATTCTCTTATATATGCGAGTCTCCCATAGGGAGTGAAAAGCCTGAAAGGCTATTTGTCTTGTAATAAATTTAGCGTGTATTTTGTCATCAACATATAATGCATCTTCCATACTTGACGTTATCGATCATGCCCTCATATTTTCTCCTCACTTTTAACCATTTCATGGCGGAAGCAGCACTGATGCACCATTTAAGACCCTGTACCAGTGCATTCTCTTATATATGTCTCCCATAGGAAGCCTCGCATATATAAGAGAATGCACTGGCTTACAAGGTCAATATTGTTAGGCCAATGTATTCTATTATGTACATGTATGCGAGGGTCCCATATATAATCGCATATATAAGAGAATGCATTGGCACAGGGTATTCATAAAATTTCCAGAAGCTCCAGTCGTGGAAGGGTTAACTGTAGGCCAGCCTGGTCAGAGTTTTTACATCAAATTTTCACAGCTATTTGCACTAGTAATTTTATATAAATGAACGTGTGAATAACACTGTAGCTCAACTTGGGGAGGCATTAATAATTTTATGCTAACGATAAAGATAAAGAAGAGGAAAGTCAAAAATGAAAGTCAAAAAAGAAAGTTTCAGTAAATGGATTGTATTGTAAAAATGAAATTATTTTCATTTCAAACATTTCTCCAATAGAGGGTATACCGATGGATTCAAATGTGAAATCCAAGATGGGTGCAGGCAGCCATGTTAACAAATTTCGGAAAAATTGGACATCTTCCATCTGGAGGTCACGCCAAAGAAGTTTAGATGAGGGATGTGGCATGTTGGGTGTGCCAAAGGATTTTAGACATGAAAAAATCCAAGATGGCCGGTGGCGACCATGTTTTGTTTTTTTTAATTTGGAGAATATTTTTAGCTCCCATCTAGAGGTCACCCTGAAGATCCTTACGAAGTTTGATGATGTTCAGATGAAGGATGTGGCCCGTAGGTTGTGCCAAAGGATATAGTAATGCAACCAAATTCCTAAAAAAATTGATGGGTCCCATCTAGAGATGGCTACCAGTGGCCATGTTATTCATAAAAAATCATTCAAATTTGATAGCTCTCATCTAGAGACCTATGATCCTAATCATGCCTGTAAATTAACAAAATATTTGTTCGTTATATGCGGGCTGCAAGTTGTGCTGATGGATTAAAATTTGACATCCAAAATGGCTGCTGGTGGCCATGTTTTTTTTAATGAATTCCGAAATAATCGATGGCTCCCATCTAGAGGTCACCCCGAAGATCCGTATGACGATCGAATGAGGCATGTGAACTGTAGGGTGTGCCGAATTATTACTCATGCAAAGAGTAAAATCCAAGATGGCTGCCGGTGGCCATGTTTTTAAACAAATTTCGAAAATAATCAATGGCTCCAATCTAGAGATCACCCTGAAGATCCATGTGAGGTTCGATGGAGATCAGACAAGGGATGTGGTCTGTAGGGTGAGGCAATGGATTTAGTCATGCAAAGAGTTAAATTCAAGATGACAGCTGGCGGCCTTATTTTTCATTGAAAATCGCTAAAATTGGATAGCTCAGATCTAGAGGTGATCCTATACATGTCTGTAAATTTTCAAAAATATTTCCCCAATGAATGCGGGCTGCAGTGTGCCGATGGATTCAAATTTGAAATCCAAAATGGCTGCTGATTGTGGGCTAGCATCACCAAATTTACACCATTCAGTTGAAATACACCACACGATTTGATGAAACCATGGTGTCTCAATTTATTTAATGCATGTATATACATGTATGTATATATTTATATCTTCCGAGAGCACCCTGGTGGATTCGTGGCTCAAAACTGCATTATTATTATTATTAAATTCAGTGAGAGAATCACCCCTCTGGGGACCTCATTCTGCTTAAGCCTCAACTTCTGTGAAGAATCTATAGTTTCAAATTAACATTGTTTTCAGTTACTTTTTCCCCTTCTGTTCAGTTTCTATATCCCCAACTTCAACTGGGGAACTTCAATCTGATCCTAGGTCTCCCATAACAGTTGAGGCCTAAGCAGAATGAGGTTCCCAAATGATGAATTTGGTGACGCTAGCCCACTGTGCATGATAGTGACAATGGGGACCTCATTCTGCAAATGTCAGACATTAATATGAAGTACACACACCTCAAACTTCTTGAGTTTTTCTTCTCGGCGGATCAGCATTTCGATAACCGGAATGATGAAGGCCAGCGTCTTTCCACTGCCTGTGATGGCTTCCGCTGCAACGTCCTTATTCTTCATAAACAGCGGGATGCATGCTGACTGAAACAAAATTGGTTTAACCCTTTCAGTGCCAGGTCCGATTTTTGTATCAACCCATATACCCTGTGCCAATGCATTCTCTTATATATGCGAGTCGACCATAGCTCGCCTCGCATATATAAGAGAATGCATTGGCCTAACAATTTTTCATCATTTGTTATTATTTTTTACAATTTTTTACAATTTTTTCTTATATTCTTTAACAGACTTATTTTGTAGGTTTAGTGCCAGGGAATATTACGTATTTCATGGGCATCAAAATTATTACTATGAATACTTGGTGATAGTTTTGAGTTATAACATGCCCCTAAGGTTTTATCCAGTTTGTTTTTAAATGCCCTATAGCATGCTTAAGCATACCCAAAAAAATTTAACCCAAAACAATCTATAAAAAAAAAAAAAATATATATATATAATTTTTAGGGCCGATTTTACAGACTGTAAATTAGGGCCGATGAGATCGGCCCCTGGCACTGAAAGGGTTAAACTTAATGGTAACCTACGATTGACAAAATATCACTATCAACTCATAATGATCAAATTGGCAGGATTTAACGCTTCTATAAAAGGGGGGGGGGGGGGGGGGGTTTACCTAAAGGCTATGGGAGACTCTCATATACATGTATAAGAATGCACTGGCATAGGATATTTAATGCTGCCCCATCGCAGTTCCTGTCATGAAACGGTTAATAGCGCTGTCGGTTGCAGAATTGGCCCATAGGCAGATTTTTTCAAAAATTGCCAAGAAAATTTGATCTGACCAACTTTTTGCTCGAAAATTTTCAGTCTATACTCAGCAAACACTTCTCCAGGAACAATTACATCCATCAACAGTTAATCAGTAGTTGATGGGTTTAATTGACAAAACATTATTGCTTTATGATTTCAACTAAATCTTTCCTCAACTATACGTGTATTGACATAGGATGTCAGGTAGACCTACTGTGACTTGGTTGAACATACATTGTAAATTCTTAAGTTATCAATGTTACACCATGTTAGCTCCAATTCAAAACAATAATTTATAATCTTAGTATTATCTTACGAGTGAATACCTGCTTCGCAAACTAAACTCTTTAGGCCTAACAAAAAAATACGTTTGTTTCCGCTAACGAGCTGAAAATAATTAGGGTAGGTAGGTAGGCTTAACTTTTTTTTTCTTCAGTATCTTTAAAAATAACTGTATAATACTTGTCAATAACCCAAACTATGCACTTCTAGGCCCCAATCATGTTAACCCAGATGACGGAGAAACTATAAACTCCAATTCAATCTTACATACGCTTTAATATTTACATATATACTAGTCTATATACTAATATAGTCTTTGATAATCCTAATATTTCCCATATGGTCTGGCGACAACTGGAGTCAGTCCAGCACCACTGCACTGTTCACATATTGGAGTGACCGTCTTGTACCGATCTCTTAATAATGGCTTCAGAACACCACCTTCTCCTCCACATTCAGTGAAGGATCTACATGTACATGTAGGTATTTTTTTAGGACACCTGTTTTTGGGCAATGATATGCCGAAGGCATACTGGTAACCTGAAGGCCTGAGCGGAGGAAGGTTTGGGAGGGGTGAACCCCCCCCCCCCCCTGCTGATGGTGGGGGTTCTCACCCTGGAATATTTGTGAAAATCCATTGCATTTAGAGCTAATCTAGGGCAGAGTCAGTATTTTGAATTTTACTGAGAGGTCAATTTGATCAAGTTTCTCAAACATAACTTTGGAATTTTTTTATACCCCTTTAAAAAAAAAAAGGGAGGTATACTGTTTTGCACCTGTCCGTCCGTGCATCCGTCCATACGTCTGTTCATGTCATAACTTGAACAGTAGTACGCGGATCTCAATGAAATTAGGTATGGATGTTCACTACTATGAGGACATTAAAAAGAGGGTTCCATCGTTTTGTTCGAATTTTCCATTCTAGACTTATACATCTTTGTTTATCTGGAAATATTGGCTTTATGGTCCGTCTGGTGTCTGTTCATGTCGTAACTTCAACAGTTGTGCTGGGATCTCAATGAAATTTGGTACGGATGTTCACTACTATGAGGACATTCAATAGAGTGTTCCATTGTTCTGTTCTGCTTTTCCCTTCTAGAGTTATTCATCTTTGTTTTTCTGGAAATGTTGGCTGTTTGGTCCATCCGACGTCTGTTCTGAGGTCATAACTTGAACAGTAATGCTCAGATCTCAATGAAATTTTGTATGGATGTTCACCACTATGAGGGCATTTAATGGCACATTCACCTGTTTTGGTTTTTTGTTTTATAGTTATTCATCTTTGTTTACATGAAAATGCTGATTTTTTGGGTCCATCTGTCTGAGTATAGCAATCATAAGTTATAGATATGCCCACATCAGGCGGTATGCGCTAAGAGAGTATGCACCGGACGACATTCGATCTCTTGTTTTATATGTATGGATTGGAAATGCTTATAAGATATTGTCAGATATCTTTTGGTTCAATGGACTATGATTATCCTGCTTGAAATGTGACTTACCATTATCACTCTAATTCATATAATAGGCTATTTTATAAAATTTAAGTGAGACACATACATACTACATGTAGTACAGAAACAATGTCTATTAAGTTAGTAATTACTATTTATTTCTATGTTAATTTTTCATTTGGTATTATGATATCCCACCTGATAACCAGGTTTATTTGATCAAATTGTTAATGTTCCTGTACTGTATTTGATTGAAATACTGAAGGCTGAATTATAACAAACCTGAACTCAAACTATTTGAAGTTTTCACAGATGAAAGCTAGATAAAGCCAAACATACTTACAGTACGGTATGATTCCAACTGTTAAACTTAAATCTTTTTGTAAACTTAAATTTCTTATGGCAATATATATAGAGGATCTCAAACGAGTTACTATTTTATACAGAATTTATCAACCGAGTTCACTAAATTCGATTTGAGCCGAGGTTTACCGAGGCTGAAATAGAATTTAGTGGACGAGGTTGATAAATTACGTATAAAATAGAACAAGTTTGAGATACTTTTTATCACATGATCATATAATCGCTAAAATTTTATCGAAAACAACAATTAACTGCAGCCAGCGATCATTGTCCCAAAGAGCAGCGTGACGTCATTGCACGCGACGATATTACACGTGTCTATTACGCTCGAATATTACATTGGAAAATAGTGCTAATCATGTGATAAATAAATATATTAATGTTTTGCATCTTGTTATGATATGAATTGGGACCTAAATTAATTATTAAAAAAAAAAGTTTAGGGTCGAGGGGTTTAAAATAGGGTCGGTCGGGTTAGCGGAAACAAACGTCTTTCTTTTTTTAGGCCTTATATAACAATAACCTGACATGTTTCTTTAAGAACATGAGAGTTGTGTTAGCCAATTGCCAGCGGAATAACAGTCTACTTATCACTTAAAAATAACTACCTGGTATACCACATTTAGTATATGTTTTATGTACAATGTATGCTTTCGTTATTGTTGTCTGTGAGACAGTGGCCCAAGTGAAATCCTACATCACTTGGGAGCATGCAAAAGGGAGTGCAAGAATATTCAATGTCTAAATTTATGATCTGATCTTCTTGTCATTTATTTCTTCAATAAATTTTTTTTTTTTTTTAAGTGTATACATGTACCTGCACTGGGGTCATTTTGGTGAACTTTAGTTCCTGTACACTCTGCATAGTTGTGGAACTCAGCGGCGTCGATAAACCTTCCCAGGACTGCCATAATTTATCCATGCTGGTATCCTGTTACTGAAAAAGACATACACATATAGTATAGATGCTTAGCAGGGCCATACAAATTTGATTGAATAATTGAATTGAGCATATCAAGAGTGAAGAAATGAAACACTTAAAGGATTTATATGATCTCGAAACCACAAAACACAATCGGGAAGCCCTCCCGATTGTGATAAAAATGATCCAAGTCCCATTCCAATCGCATAATAAATAAAGCCGAAAAACTAATAAATAATACAACCACAGGTTTTTGGAGATTTCTGTGACTAGACTACGATGACATCAAAATAGTCGACCAAATTAAAAACAGATTCGGATCCGGAGTTTATTATGCCTACTACGATTATGTAATCGTAGTCAGCTGCTACTAAAATGTGGAATCGGTTTGTGCCTGTGCGGTGTATAGATTACGTCGCTATGCGATGAGTTATTTAAGTAATCAAGTGTGGAAGTCATATTATCGTATAGAAGACCATATATTTATATGAATAAAGTAATTAGTAGTGCCTAGGATGGTCGTTTTTGCAGCAATTATAATTAATAACATGCTGCTGTGTGCTTGGTTTGTTGAATAGATGTTACTATAGTGCTATTTTGCAATCAGTGTCAACTGGCGATATTGTTTGCACTATAAATATGGGACCCAAAGTGAGTGGTAATGGCAGCTAACGATCGCATCAACTTTATCATAAGAAGCACCCAACTTTATAAAACCATTGGGCGGAATAATGTGAATTATATAATTATGTGTTTCATTTGTTATAAGTTATTTCCAAATTTTCAATAATTTGTATATTCGAATGCCACATACAAATCACCCATTATGTAATACCTCGAAAACGACAACGCAGTTCGTAATTGAGATAGCTCTTTATTGTCTACCAATTTTGGACGACGGAAGCATGGACGCTCTTTATATTAAAATGTCACAATACAACATTCATAATCACCCATGATACTTCGAAAACGATCACAACGTTCATAATTGAGAACGCTCTTTATTGTTTACCGCGTTTGGGCGATGAAAGCATGGACGCTCTTTATTGTTTACCGCGTTTGGGCGATGAAAGCATGGATGCTCTTTATTGTTTACCGCGTTTGGGCGATGAAAGCATGGATGCTCTTTATTGTTTACCGCGTTTGGGCGATGAAAGCATGGATGCTCTTTATTGTTTACCGTGTTTGGGCGATGAAGCATGGATGCTCTTTATTGTTTACTGCGTTTGGGCGATGAAAGCATGGATGCTCTTTATTGTTTACCGCGTTTGGGCGATGAAAGCATGGATGCTCTTTATTGTTTACCGCGTTTAGGCGATGAAAGCATGGATGCTCTTTATTGTTTACCGCGTTTGGGCGATGAAAGCATGGATGCTCTTTATTGTTTACAGCGTTTGGGCGATCAAAGCATGGATGCTCTTTATTGTTTACAGCGTTTGGGCGACGGAAGCATGGATGCTCTTTATTGTTTACAGCGTTTGGGCGACGGAAGCATGGATGCTCTTTATTGTTTACAGCGTTTGGGCGACGGAAGCATGGATGCTCTTTATTGTTTACCGCGTTTGGGCAATGAAAGCATGGATGCTCTTTATTGTTTACAGCATTTGGGTGACGGAAGCATGGATGCTCTTTATTGAAGGTGATCATTGGATTTGTTCTAAGCTGACAACAATTAAAAACTTCCTTTCTTGAAATCGATATCTGCCATCAAACAAACAAACAAAAACTGAAAAACAATGCCCGGCCAAATATAGCGAGCCTACAATTTAGAAAAAATATACTGTTATGCCAATGTGCCTAATTAATAAAATTATTGTAGTTTCGACAGTCTGTTGGGTATTAGAGTTACAGTAATTCATTTGCTTTCGCAATATCTTGAGTGGAGAGATTTTAGCAAGCGGTCTGCAGAGAGAAATCATAAACTTTTCAAGTAAACTAAAGTGGATTAATTCTTTCTAAATCATTAAAATATTATAGCGTATAGCTACGGCTTGTGATAAAACCCTCTGTTAATTGATATGTTTCATGGTATTGTAATTTTAGTAATGTTTAATTTACTGGCAGTCATGTACTTCTCCACACAAAAGGCTTCGTGGGAAGAAACGGAGATGAAGAATAATTATGACAAATATAAGCCATCATGATGTTTTAACCAACACCTTTTTAATCATGCCCCAATTGTTTTTAATTTCACTCCTATGACGAACAACGGTATGATAATATTTCAGTGGTATATATTAGATTCCAAAAATTATACCAAATAACAAAGAAGAAGACGCTAGAAGACCCAACTTTCATTCTTGCAGAAACATCTCAATTTCGTTTCGCACTATATGCCGCTCATTATCTAGTTTCACTCCACTTTTATTGATTCAAAGTACACTGTAGTGTAATCATTATTCGTTATAGAATCTAATATTCTAGCAAATCCAGTTCGTAATCAGCACATTCAACCCGTTCATCATTGTGCGATTGGCGGAATTATTTTAAGCTCCGCCCACCGCTGTCATCAGTTAGAAAAACAGGTGATATTGCCAGAAAATAGTCACGAGACTGCGCTGACCGGTCATGTGACTGTGTTGTAGTCAGGTGATCGCGCTAATAAGTCTTATGACTTACCTCAGTAAAAACTTCGGAAACTTCCGCAATTTTGTTTATATCAAAATAATAAAAATATTATCTGCTCGATTTTGAATTTTCTTGGCGAAATTGGTATTTTAGACATACATGTATATTAGGGTCCTGCGAATTGGATATTTTGATCGAATCGAATATCGAATCGAATTCACGAAATCGAATCGAATATCAAATCGAATCATATCTGTCTGTTGCATTCTCAATTAGGTATGTTTTGTCAACGATTAGATTATTTGTGAAACGTTCTATGAACTACATGCATGAAGTTCCATCAGGCCTATAAAAAAAAAACGTTTGTTTCCGCTAACCCGACCGACCCTATTTTAACCCCCCCCCCCCCATTGAACCAAAAGATATCTGACAATAACTTATAAGCATTTCCAATCCATACATGCTAGTATATAAAAATTTGAAAGTTATGCTTGAGAAACTTGATCAAATTGACCTCTCAGTAAAATTCATAATACTGACTCAAAGTTCCCTAGATTAGCTCTAAATGCAATGGATTTTTAAACATTTTTCCAGGGGGAGAACCCCCACCATCAGCAGGGGGTCACCCCTCCTAAACCTTCCTCCGCCCAGGCCTCCAGGTTATTATTTTGGCATATCATTGCCCAAAAGCAGGTGTCACCAAAAAATACCTAGATCATTCACTGAATGCAGAGGAGAAGGTAGTGTTATGAAGCCATCATTAAGAGATCGGTACAAGACATGCAGTCACTCCAATATGTGAACAGTGCAGTGGTGCTGGACTGACTCCAGTTGTCGCCAGACCATATGGGAAATATTAGGATTATCAAAGACTATATTAGTATATAGACTAGTATATATGTAAATATTAAAGCATATGTAAGATTGAATTGGAGTTTCTAGCTCCGCTGTCATCTGGGTTAACCTGATTGGGGCTAAGAAGTGCATAGTTTGGGTTATTGACAAGTATTATACAGTTATTTTTAAAGATACTGAGAAAAAAAAAACAAAACAAAAAAAGTTAACAAAAAAAAAAAAGTTAAGGCTACCTACCTACCCTAATTTTTTTCAGCTCGTTAGCGGAAACAAAGGTATTTTTTGTTTAGGCCTCAGAACTTAAGTGGCGATAAACCGTCGTTTGATATACTATTAACTTCAATTTATAATTGTCAAGAAAACAAAGCAGATTAAAACGTCCATCACGACGATTAATATATTACCACTAAACGGATTATCAAACTAAAATCACACGAAATTTCTACAGTTTGCATGTACATGCAAAATTGCAAATCGGCATTCGGAAACACCCGTTTGTTATAAACTTGAAGATGCAACAAGTCGCAGTGTAGCCTCTTCATGTATTGGTTGATGCTTCTTGAACAGATGATTCCATAGATGGGTCATTGTCCCAGATGCTTGCGATTTATACACCATGCATGTTGCATTCATCACACGTGCCTGCAGCTTTATCATGTTTAAAATAAACATGAATGATGGACGACATTTTGTCCATTGTAAAAGAAAACTCTGAAACTGAAAGTCAACTTCAAAAGAGAACAGTGCCAAAATGCACTTTTCGACACCAGGAACATGTGTTGTTTACATTCTCACCCATATTACATAACGCGGAATCGAATAGACGATGGATAACACTATAGCCCAGTCTCATAGTCATAGCTATTATAATTTACCGCGTCGTCGGTCCATTGGCTATCTGCTAGCTTTTACTGCCATTTTAAAGCTATATAATTCAGACGTATTTAGTCGTCCTATCGTGGCTAATTGTTGGCTATGTACAATAAGAATTATAATGTGCATATATACATAATTTTCTGGAATTAAATGCCACAAACAGCTAAGATCGACATGTGTACTTGTCCTGAAACAGCCTACTTTTCCATCATAGTATATTCGAAATTTCGAGTTGGCAATTTCGACTCGAATATTCGCAGGAGCCTACTAGTACATGTATATATAAAAACATTTTTTTGACAAAATAATTCCTTCAACTGTTTCATAACGGGAGCTGCGCTGGTGCAGCATTAATGATTTTGTGCCAGTGCATTCTCTTATGTACATTTTATACATATATAAGAGAATGCACTGCACTGGCATATATATATATATATATATATAAGAGAATGCATTGGCACAGGGTTTTCACTAAATTTCGGGAAGCTCCAGTCACGGAAGGGTTAAATCAGTTGCACTAATACCACTGTAAGGCCGCTTTATAGTAGTTTGTGCTCATTTAATTCGCAGACGTGAAAAAATTATCGCACTCTGGACATGGCATGGGTGACATGATGGGTCGGTCCGGTTTGCGGAAACATGGATATTTTTTTAGGCCAGGTCATATAGCTTATTTGGAACATGTGCCCGATCAGATAATATGAAATAGTGCCAACCTAGAATTGGGCGGCGAATATGGAACCCGACAAATGAGGAAACCGCCGAAAGCAACAAAATAGCTGGTTGTGTGCACAGATCACCAAATGAGATAACTGCGGAAAGCGCTGAAAGCGACAAAACATCTGTTGTGCACACAGATCACAACGCAAATGAACCGCGAAATCTCGTTCCATTATTTCGTTTTCGGTGGTTCTGTCATTTGATTTTCTTGGCTTGACGAAAGCGAAATTATCAAATGAGATTTTGTGGAATTCACCCCCCCCCCCCCCCCACCCCCGGAAAGCAAAATAATCAACTAAATCTCATTTCATTATTTTGCTTTCAATCGACAGAACCGTCGAAAGCGATATAATGAAACAATATTTTGTTTCATTACAGCGGTTCGCTCGCTTGGCAATATCAATTATCATGAATATGTGGACATTTTGTCACTTTTGGCGGTTTCCTCGTTTGGCAGGTTCCACTTTCCCTGCCCCATGATATGTTGCCCCTAACAGTATTCCACTCGTTATCTGTTTTCCGTTTCTGTAACGATTCAGTCTCTTCCTGCACAATCCTGGTCAAAAGTTTGTAGGCCTACAACGATAATAGGAAAGTTTCTTCTCTCGTTTGTATAAATTAAAACAAACAACATTCGAAATAAATTTAACATAATTGAATTGCGTTGATAGACGGCTATTCTCTCTATGTTACATGGATGGCGACTTTACCTGCAAAACAAAAAACGTAAACAGCCCACGTGCCAAAGCGAAACTTTTCACACCATTAGCGAATTTCGTACTGTTGTTATTTCGTACCAAAGTGTATGGTACTTGACTGTTCAGAACTTTCAATCACCGGTGAATGTTTGTACGGTACATACACTCACCGCCGTCACCGGTGAAAGTTCTGCACAATTACCTAATATTCTGGTCTCCAAAAGTGTAAAAGAAAGTTTAGTCATTGCTATGACAATTGTTTCAGTCGAATCTGATTGTAAATATCTCCCCATTATCGATTATGAGATGGCCATCAGAATGGCTGTTATAGAGCTAACACATGAAGACAGTTCGCTGCGTCTCTTCTTGGAGCAACAATACAGCGCCCAACAGATTCGTGCTTTCTCGGTGCATATGGAACCACTCCGCCGCATACACATACATAATTGTTACCATATGCATCTCTTGTCAGAGCTAGACTCGGGAGAGGAGGTACCCGGTACTCATAAGTGAGTCAGCACTTGTCCTCCAATCTCATTGTCTATAAAAAATGTATGTATCATTTCCTATGTGTTATTGAATTTAGACAAATAAATATGCTTAAACTAAGCTAGACTCTGTGCAATTTTACTTTTTTTGTTACGAAATATCATGTCTTTCGACGTTTAGTCAAATGCAATACAATTGAACTATATGGCTACCATGCATACATATGTTGAACTAAAGCACTTGAATTTATAGTTCATTCTGGTGTTTTAAGGTCAAATTCACATTTATCATCATAGAACAACAAGTCAATGTATTTTTTAATTCGGTAATTGTTAATTTTGCATAAACAATGAAATATGGCCGAATATTCACCTCGTGATTTGACTCAAGTTAAATGTATCATTTGATTTTTATGACCAACTCTGCAGCACTGCTAGAAGAAATATTTTTTTCGACATCTAGTTGTATGGACAACACGCATTTGTAATTTTTTACTATGACCGTCCGTAATATTTGTGGTTGTCCATTTATAAGTTAAGATAATGTAATTCAATGTAATCTCTCTTGGAATCTCCTGAATTCCAGTGACCATGGTATCCCGATATTGTACAGATTTAATTTCTAGGATTATCTTAGTCACTTTTCTTTGAATGTTAAATTCACCAAGGCAGTAATCTGGTATATTTTATGCAAACAATGTCCAAAATTCCAAATGTGATATGGTTCTACTATATGCCGATGATCTGATTGGCTCTGTTGCAAACGTAATTTATACGATACACGACATAGAAGTTGATTATTTCAAAGTTCCACTTATAAACTTCGGATGCAATTATTATTGTTTTTTTCTCCCAACCATTAGATAATTCTTCCTCGGATTATAGTTCTTACCATATTGGGGGAGGATCTTGAAAATGTTAGAAAACATTTTATCCCGCTCCCTGATCACCCAACATTCCCGACCGTGCAAATTTCTTTTTCTGGGATCGACTTTTAGTATCCACCCCCAAAAATTGTAAATAAATCATGCAGAATAATATGAAGCATACACTGGAGGGTATTCTTATTCTTATTTTGGCCGCATGGTAAAATTTACTGTGCAACTTACCATGGTATTTTGTTTAACCATGGTAAAATACACCATGCTTTTACCATGGTATAATATGTATATATATATATAGCATGGTTGTTTATCATGGAAGTGCCAGGGTACGCTTTTAGATTAGAAGCTTTAAAATTTGAGACAAGCGATTGGAGGTCAACACTAAGACGCGTGATTACTTAAGGTATTAGAATCTTCTTGACTTAGCCTTCTTAGTTATTGCAATATTATTGTCCCATTCTGTTAACTTTTAGTATGACACCGGATACAATTGTTTTGCAATGATTAACAAAATATTATTATCTTCCCAGAAAACGCCTCATCTGCGTAATGTGCTGTTGTGAAATAGAGTAGACACCATACCCCGCATATCCCACCCCTTGAGTAAGAATTGTTAGTACCTCAATTTTTCTTACTGTAACCCTTTATTGATGGGAGCTGTGTTGGTACAGTATTAAAGAACAGTGCCAGTGCATCCTCTTATATATGCGAGTCTCCCATGGGAAGCCTTGAACGTATAAGAGAATACATTGGCCGAATAATATATTTACCTTGACCTTGTGAGCCAGTGCATTCTCTTATATATACATGTATGGAAGGGTTAAATGTTTCACAAAGATGCATGTAAAATACTGATATAGCCGAAAAATTAAATCGACATTGATCTTCTTGTCCAAATTTAAGGTAAGAGGTAATATGTCTCCCATAGCAGTTAACCCTTTTGTGATGGGAGCTGCGCTGGTGCAGCACTAAAATAAATTAATGCACTGGCTTGCAAGGTAAAGATATATATTGTTAGGCCAATGTATTATATTATATGCGAATGCATTGGCACAGGGTTTTCGCAACATTTCAAGAAGCTCCAGTAATGGAAGGGTTAATTGGAAATTTTCAAACCAACACCACCTCTAACGGTTGGAAATATTTAACTTTTGGTCTAAAAACAATATATTTCACGCTAAATACTGGTTGGAAAATTAAACTTACATTTGGCCTGAAATTTACAACTGATGTTATATCAGACATGAAATTTTCAACTATTGAAAAATTTCACCAATGTTGTGCACCAGCACATATCCGGTCATGCAATGGACTAAGGTTACCAATATTTTTTTTTACATATGGTAGTCTTTATCCTGTCTGACCGAAATCTACGGAAACTAGAAAATATTAGATTTTTGGCCCCTAATTTGGCGGACATTTTGAACAAAATTTGGCACCTGTTTTTTGTCATTTTACTTGTACGGTCGGAAGCCACCCTATATACGGTAGTCTTTATCCGGTCAAAATCGGGCCAAAATTACGAAAACTGGAAAATTCGATATTTGGCCCCTAATTTGGTCCAAATGTTGACATTTTTTTTTCTCCACTTTTTTGTGTCATTTTGCTTCTATAGTCGGGGCCCACTCCACGGTAGTCTTTATCCAGACAAAATCGGGCCAAAACTACGAATACTGGAAAATTGAAATTTTGGCAATTTTTTGTCATTTTGCTTGTATGGTCAGGGGCCACCCCACGGTAGTCTTTATACGTTCAAAATCGAGCCAAAACTACGAAATACTGGAAAATTCGATTTTTCGCACCTAATTTGGTCGAAATTTGACAAACCTTTTTGTGTCACTTTCCTGTATGGTCGGGGGCCACCCCACGGTAGTCTTTGTTGTGCAACGATCCAGTGGCAAATGCGCGAATAAGTAATGAATGTGAATGTGTCAAATTTTTATTAAGTAACTAATGTCACCTTAGTACGCAATGGTTACTATCTACAATGAAAGTGGTGAGTTATACACGTTCGTGCTCCATGCACCATGCCATCTTCACATTCGTGTAATGTCGACCGTCTGTACGGATTGTGTTTATAAAATATATAGCATTATATATATATATATATATATATTTTTTTTTTTTCTTTTTTTTTTTTCCAACGGATGTTGAATAATTGTTATATATATTTTTGTACCGTATATATTCCCATCCTTCGATTTTAAAAGAATTTCCAGCTAACCACCCATTCCACCATTCGTAGCACACAGACATCGCGAAAATTCATAAGTATAGTATTGGGAAGTCTGCATGTAGTCGAGAGGTATCGCACTGCATGGTCTCTCGTGCTAGCGGACCGGGGATCTAAACCTGGTCAGGGTATTCTGACAAAAATCATAACTCAGATACCAAGTTTGTCAGGCTGAAAAGTCTCATTCCAGATCATTGAATAAAGATCCGAATGCAAAATGCACCCCCCCCCCCGTTACAACATTTGTCCAGGTATGTTGTCGTGGGTGCACTACGCTGTCCGATCGGGCGCGGACATTAAGTTTTGTCAAAATTTCCAGATATTTCAAAATGGATTTTCTCCAAATCTATTTGGAATATCTTTGTGAAATTTGGTACAAGCGATTATTTAATAACTATCGACCAATTGGATATTATACCCTCATTCACTTTACTTATATAGCATAAAAAATATCTAAAATTTCACTGTTTTCAGGTATCCATTATATCATATCTAAAGATCATGAGAGGAGACTTAATTATTCTTTATTTATGAAAGTTAATGATTATTTTCATTAAGAAAGGCAACTACCCATAATTAATGTTCTATATTTGATGATTTTCATGCCATGTCTGTTGGTCAATGTACAATTGGGCTCAGATGAGTTGTGGGTCATGGGTTTATATATAACCAAGTTATAGCTGACCACCATATATCTTAACACTGTGGATAATTCATGTTGATTGCCCCCCCCCCCCCTGCTTGAGTGGACCACACTGCATATCAACATTTGTTTTAAATGGGGCTGGAATATTTGTGACTGCTTTATTCTTCATCATAATATATCGGGGTATGATGCTATATTATGCAATTCAAAATCTAACTCAATATTATGATACAAATGATTATTAATTATTACAAAAAGGGTCAAAAAATAAAATAAAATTTTCAACCTCTCAAATGTCTTAAAATCCATTGTCTCTTAGTAATTGTTCAGATTCTACATACAATGAAGATGATGATATGTGAAATTCTAAAATGTTTTGCCAGATAGATCCAGATAAATTATGTGTTGAAAATCTCTTGCGATGCTTGGCTGGATTTATGCAAAACGTGCGTCTCCTCCTTAATTGCACGCCTCGTTATGTGCACGTTAAAGAACGCTACTGGAGTAGTCACAGGGTTATAAAGTTACTCGATCGTGGTAGCTACGTACTGGACCTCCTTATAATCTTCAATAAATTGAAGGCGTCGGAGACTCAAAATGTCCTCCTTTGGTCATCAAAACCTATTATAAATAGTGGCATTATGATCCAATTAGTAAATTCTGATATAAAAAAAACAAAAAACAATACAGCGGGTGGTTTTATTGTGTAAAATATGACAGGGAACCTTTAGGGTTCATACGCTGACACGGTATGTTTTGCAGGCATTTCATCATAGAAAACCACATGGTGCCATAATATGAACGGAAACATGGATACTACTGGATATAACATGCATCTTTACCAAAGCAAACTACGTGTGAAGTAACATTTATGTAGGTCCACTTGAAACAGTTCTATATAATGGCATTAATTTTGCCTTCAAATGCCTGTATATGATTGATTCTCGCGAGATAATTGCACGCTATTTACAGGCAAATTCCGTTAGCATCGCCACAGGTGGAACTACAGTCATTTTACTTCGCACGGAGTTAGCTGTGGTACAGATACATTTTATAGCTTGTTTCCGTTCATATTCTGGTACCATATCGTTTTCTACGACGAAATGCCTGCAAACCATACCGTGCAAACATGACAATGTATAGACGTACCCTTAATTAAGTTGTCGTTTATTCGTGTTTGTGTGGTTTGTAGATCTTGAGTTGTCCTGATTATATTTTAATCTCTCACAAGGTCCCGTACCCGAAAAATTACAGCGCGTTCTGGTGCGTTAATTGTTTTGTGAAGGACGTTTTTGATGATATGAGATCAATCGGTGGTAATAAACTAAGAACGTATCGCATTTTCAAACGAAGACATGAGGCGGAACCGTATATTACGAATACCAAATCAGTGGAAGCGACAGTTCTCTTCACTATAGATTGCGCGTATAATCACAAACTAATGATTGAGAAGGGAAGACACAAACAGACACCGTCAGAAATATAGAGGACTAGTTGCATGCTCCCTTCGTGAGCCTTTATTCGGCGTCGAATGGGCCTGATTATGCACATATACCTTTATGAATATTATATCAGCCTCTTGTTGTTATTTAGTATGAGTATAAATGTATCTAACTGGTATGGGCATCACATCTATGGAAGTGCTGTGGCTTCTTTTTGTATTTTGTATATTTATGAATGTATCTTTCAATGGGCATCAAATATCGAACCACAGCTGCCTCGTTTAAATATTTTAATTAAAAAAAACAAAACATTAGAATGAGCTCAGAGCTATTTGCTCAATTAAAGACATATTATGGACTTGTTCCGATGTGAAAAAATGATAAGTTAGTACTCAGGCGCGAAGTCAACTGGAGGAATGTAGCATTTTACTGACATCGCCGAAAATCACAAGCAAATCGACCGTACAACTGCATAGAAAACATCGTCTGAACTACGATCAATTGTAAATATTTACTTCGCCGTTCGGGACGCAACAATCGGCGATAAACTAACGAAACCGATTTCGCCATCGACGGTCACTGCATTTAATTAATATATAAGAATGACAGTGTGTGTTGTCGATTTGGATATAATATTTGTAAAAATTACTACTTTGAGCAAGATTATTCTCCATTTCTCTTTAATCACACTACCGGGGTGTTTCACATCACTTTAAATATATATATTTTTTTTATATATTTAACAAACTTTATATAATAAAAATTATGAAAAACTAACGACCAAATCGGTCCAGGGGCCTGCATGGAGAAAGATCATAACAGACAGACATACGGACGGACAGACATACATATCCTACTCTGTTATATACATGACATTGTATTTAGCTATGGACTGTGTCATGTACGTATATGACGAAATCGGTTGAGACAGAATTACACTTTGTTATGAAATGCATGTCCTGCATATGAAAGCCTTCGCGTTAATTCGCAGCAAACAAAATAGTTTTTTACTCCAATTTTTTTACACCACCCCCACATTTCACTATTTTTTTCTAAGACCGCATAAAACCCTACTGATATCACTAATATGACTGGGAAATTATCTCTTTCAGTTCAAATGACAGTGTAACCTATTTCAGAAGCTGTTTTAATTAAAAAAAAATTAATACATACAAATCAGTACAAATATGAAGATCTTTTTTCAAATACTGGCATTAATTTTGTCTACCACATACATGCATTGGAGTTTCCAGGTGAGGGTGTGGTGAGAGTATGCTAGGTCTACCTGGGAGGTCAAATTCGACACTGCTAAATAGAAAATTTCAATGCATTGATGTAGTGGACACAAAACACGAGTATACGGTATACGGTATACGGCAGTCTAGTAATAACTAGACCAAGGCACTCTCGTAAGTTGAAAGTAATGGAAATTAGGTCTAGTTTTAATAAGACTGGGTATACTGTATAACTTATAAAATGGAACATTTCTAGCTAAAAGAACCACTGCAATTGTTTTTGTATGTATGTGTGTATGTGTCTTATAGACTCGAAACTGCTCGAATTTGGTATGTGAATGTGTCCTTGACCTTAACATTCACCTCGCTCATATACGCTCATATATAGCGTATATATATATATATGCATGCTTCTGGACCGATCGAACAATAGTGTGTCCAGACGCTGTATATATATTATGTCCGGGCGGAGGCCATCACGAAGAAATTCCTAAATAGCCCGGAGAAGTCGGGCACATCAGCTATATATAGTATATTATATATCACTATGCCGGACTTGGATATACGTTAGGTGTTGTGAGAGTAACAGATCATCTGAGTTGATACACATGCAAATAATTCAATGATTAGTTTTAATTGATGCACTGATGACACTTATTTTCTAGCCATTGATGGTCACATTATGTTTGAGACATTTGCTCGCTCTTATTCCATGCTCACATGTCTTAACTATATATAAGGGCAAGTTTATTTATTTAAGTTTTACATTTCTCGAAGCTTCTTTCCGAAGTGTGTCGGGAAGGAAGTTTTTCACCTCACCGTCCCATATGTAACATGCCATAACTTAATGACCTTAATGTCACATATAAGGCACATATGAGGTCCAAGTGTTACAAATGCCAAATATGGTCACAAAAGGTCGTTAATAAATTTTTGCACAAGGTGCAAAAAAATGCGTTTTTGCGTCTAGAAACACCCACCACCCCGGCATACCTTCCTACAAATTTTGTATCCCCCCCCCAACACACACACACACACACACACACACACACCTATCTATATAGGGTTAAGTATTACAATACTACGGGATGGGGTCAATTTTTGTCATTTCCATACAACGATCAAAAACAATTAATTTCACTTTCTATTGGAAAATAGGCACATTGTCACCATATATATAAATATCTTATATATGCACGCGACATTAATATCCGGTCCTTCTTTGAAAAGCGACCGAGCTCACCAATAATTGCATAATAATTATATGAACAACTTATTATTCAGTCTCTTTGAAAGGCCGACGTAAATCCTATATATGAGATGTATGTACACATTTGATAGGATTTTTATCTGCTTTTCAAAGAGACTGCTTATCATTGAGTTCAGATTTTGATTGAGTCGGGTTATGGTTTAATTCATATTATTATCCATCCCTTAAAGGGGTACTGTACGCCATTTTCAATAAATTCCCGGTGATAACAACGATCTATTATCGATACTATATAGAAATATAAGTAATTTGAGTCGAAGATGTATTCTGTAAACGCTCAGGTTAATAGGCTATCTTAAAATTTAATAATTTAAAAGTTAATAATTTAATATAAATTGATTTTATGGCTCCAGCCATAAAATGGCGTCTCTTAAAATTCGAATTTCCGTGTACAAAACGTAATCAAATTATAATTGAGGGATACCGGATTAGGAAAACAATTGCACACACGATCGTTTGAAACATTATGCTTATACGGGGAGAAAACCCAAGCCATTCATTGACTATAGTGACGGTACACTAACTTAAATGAGTATATGGGACTACTAACCATATAATATAATGTTTATTTGATTCATTTGGTTGAAAACTTTACAAAAATTACTCGACAACGACAA
Organism: Siphonodentalium dalli; assembly: GCA_032622095.1. Taxonomy (NCBI): domain Eukaryota; kingdom Metazoa; phylum Mollusca; class Scaphopoda; order Gadilida; family Siphonodentaliidae; genus Siphonodentalium; species Siphonodentalium dalli. Next base: position 255,760,792 of record CP136064.1, read on the forward strand.
TTTGTATTTTTGCATTCCGGTAAATTTGCCATCCGTAACAATACTTCGTACTCAACAAACTTTCAAAAAATGGAAAAGTTGTTACATTATTCTCCGACTCGGGGATTATAGAAACCAACAACAACATCTTGGGTACAGTACCCCTTTAAGAAATGACATTCAATTCTTAATTCTGGTCTATCACCATACCAAACCACATCGAAATTTGACAACCGACACTTAACTTATATTGCAAAAGCTTTGTACGGACTGAATTTCATGAAGTCAAACAGGGCCCATAACTCTGGTAGGCATTAACCCTTTGAACCCGTAACACCGATATTTAGGTGCAAACGAACCGTGACTATATCCCGTAACACCGATATTTCGGTGCAGCGACGACATGATTCGGTAGCAGATTTATATATAGTATAACGAGCGTCTGACCCACTGATTTATATTTAAATTGCCCCCACATATGTCAGCGGCGCCCATGGTGCGTATGGAATGGTTGACCGCTAGTATCGGGTAGAAATATATGCGCATGCGCATAGCATATAATCTACAAAAACATACGATATTTTAAGCGAACTATGCCGCTATATACGGCATATAATTTCGTGTTCCCCGTGTGTGTACAGAACAGACGTAATTACCCTCGCGTATATTAGTCAGTGTTCTGCTACATATGTGGAAGGGTCTATCGCATATGAAGTTGATTTATTCGCGCATGCACAGACTAGCGCAATGACAAATAAATGGTTTATAACGTACTTATACACGACATACCCACTAATATATATATTTAAATTGGCCTATTGAAGTCAGCGCTGGCAAAGGTGTCTATATGGATTGGCTGCCCGCTAGAAATGGCTAGGAAAATATGCGCATGGGCGCAGACTATAATTCATTTTTAAAAATGCGTTTAAGTTAAATGTGGCGCTATATATGACATTTTGTTGCATGTTTCACATGTTAGTATAGTAGACACAATCTACATGTAGACAGCTTACTTGAACAATGGGGCCACGATATGTTACGGGAAATTACGTTGTTTCTGGTCTCTGTAATATCAGTCTCTGTTGTGCCACATGCAGCAAAAAGTCTATCGCATATCAAGTTGACTTACTCGCGCATGGTCAGGTATATCTTAATTTCACATTAGGATATTGGTTGCATCGAAACGCAATTCGCTGATGTATAATTACAACGTTATAAGCTAGAATTCGTTTATCCTGCAAATTTCGGGTAGTTGCCTAGTAACCGTTTCTAAGGCGAGATCGGGTGGCAAAGTCTCCCGATCTGACAATGATCAGTGGTCCGTGCATGCATATATCATGCCTGCACAGTTTCAGGTAGGTGTCCCCTTTCAACATAACCAACACCATGCGACTAGACACTGTCTAAATTAAGGCAAAACATACCACTGAATGGTTAGTGCAATTATGTCATTCGATCAGTTGTGGTATTTGCTTAGCAACCGTTGCTACCCTTAAATGGGATATTTGGTTCACTATTCTGGTCGGGTATATCTCAAATTTCACGTTAGGGTAGTACCTGCATCAAAAAACGCAATCACTGAGGTTGAATTACGACGCTATAAGCTATATTTACATTTTCCAGTCAATTCCGGGTAGTTGCCTAGCAACCGTTACCAAGGAGTTGCCGCGAGGCAAAGTCTCGCGATCTTATAATGATCGCTGATCCATGGGGGACAAACCTGTAAAGTTTCAGACCGGTGTCTCAATTTGAACATAATCAACACCATGCTACTAGAAACTATCTAATTTAAGCGGACATACCACTGGGAGCCCCGGGTCAGGGTGTCGATCACTGTGGGGCGCCAGGGTTCAAAGGGTTAATAGTCACAACCCGTGATATTATGCATATTGGTTCCCTATTTCTGGTCCGTCACCATGCCATAGGGCATAAAAATATGACAACCGACTCTTGAGTTATAATGCAAAATGGTTGTACGGACGGACGGCTCGAGACGTCAACTATATACCCGCCGACTAATATTGGGCGGTATAATAACCATATATCTATGTGTATACCTAACCAAAACAATTCCCCTCCCCCCACCCCACCCCGGTGGAGAAGACTTAAAAGAGTTCTTTGGTCATCTACAAATAATTGTGGAACCCCTGACCTGTTTACCACTATTTAAACTGGTCATTGTTCTCTGTCAGACACAACACACTCGATTTATTAAGGCTATAATGTGGTCTTGGGCGATTTGTGACATATAGTGTACATACACAATGCTTTATTATTGTTGTTAGATACTGAAAACACCAGGAAACGTCTGGAAATACAGTTTATTTTTCGTTTTTTTCTGATCTGTGTTTACCAATTAGTAAGACAGTTAACACAGTTATTGAAGAACGACTAAAAAAAACTCTGAAATTTTGATAAAAACATGCAATTTTTTTCCAGAACCCCCCCCCCCCCCCCCTGGCTTGCTCAACCAATTTTCGTAGCTGGTTATCTAGCTAAGCCGGCTTAGTCACGACGTTCGTGGCTGACGAAATATGGCGGCTCAGTCGGCTGCCGCTGAGACGTTATAATTCAGAGTATTTCGTTTCCGAAATTTTCCTAATACCCGGTTATAGACACCCGCTGGTTTTAGCGTTTGTTGTGATTGGATTAGGAAAACAATTGCACACACGATCGTTTGAAACATTATGCTTATACGTGGAGAAAACCCAAGCCACTCATTGACTAGTGACGGTACACTAACTTAAATGAGTATATGGGACTACTAACCATATAATATAATGTTTATTTGATTCATTTGGTTGAAAACTTTACAAAAATTACCCGACAACGACAATTTGTATTTTTGCATTCCGGTAAATTTGCCATCCGTAACAATACTTCGTACTCAACAAACTTTCAAAAAATGGAAAAGTTGTTACATTATTCTCCGACTCGGGGATTATAGAAACCAACAACAACATCTTGGGTACAGTACCCCTTTAACTAACGCCATTTCCGATTGGGCAAAAGCAGCCACGTGATAGTCCTGGAAAAAAGTCATTTTGGACTCCCGAAAGTCATATTGGACTCCCGACTGTACAATATCACTTTTTATTGGGACTCCGTGACGTCACGAATTAATTCTATTGCGAAATGTGATGCGCGCGCAACACTGATGGATTTTAGCAGACGTTTCACTTCCGCATTTAGTTTTTTCTCTCACTTCCATGTTTACTTTTCCAAATCATGCTTTCTGATGATCAAAATACATGCTTTTATAGAGAATTCAGGGCCTGGAACCTACGTCACCGGAAGGATAACCCTACATCAAAATAACTGTAAATAAAGTTCGACTCGCTACTTCGACATCGTTTTTTAAATAAATACAATCGATTTCGATATAGTATTATAAGCAAAGGAGCTATGCGACCTGCAAATCTCAACAAATACAGAAACCGAAAATCGGAAAGAATTGCTTATAATGAGAAGTTCGCGTTCGCAATTCAAAATCGCGTCCGATTTCCTATTTTCGTGCAGGTGTTAACGCCAACATTTCATGTTCTCCGCGCCCTAAACTCATTTAAAAACCGTATACATTAAGTTTCGGGATATTATAAATGCGAAAATTTGAATCAATAACAAAAAAATCACTTCTCCGTGGTTTGTTTGTAAATTTCTTAAGACACAAAGAATTTTTATGAATTTGTCTATTAATGGTAACGCCCACATCGCGTTGACGCTCACATAATATTGGCCTGTTTGCACTAACAATTGAGTCACCATCCGTATAATCCGGTAGATGAACTATTAACGATCGTGTTCACAAATACACACTCTGTTAAATGCGTTACAATACACAAATGGCTGTTATAGAGATGCCAATATACTATTTGATAATACTATATATAAAGACGAACATAAATTCATGGCATAATCAGGGATAATCATTGTTTTTATGTTCTCGTTGTATATTCGGTAGTTTAATTAAGTGTATGTCATGTCATTCGTTCTCTTATTCCATATTCATTGTAGTATTACTGTGTTATTCCAGTCTATTTCCGTTGGTTGAATCCATGTTAATTTGTTCATATTTCCAGTTTCGTCTGATAGTTGTTGTTAAAACATTATCATACAATAAAGATTTCTTTAATTATATTCTATTACTAACATTCATTGTTTACCCATGTTTATTGATAATGAATTGAATGGGTTATTCGGTCCAGGATCGTTCGTTGTCAAACAATTAATCTGGTCACGCATCAATTATATTCGCAATCCAAAACCAAAACACCGGGATATATGTAACGGATAAATACATTTTCAAACACCCTGTCCCATCATCAGTCAATAATCATAAAGTATATTTAGGTGCTCAAGTCCCAAAAACTAATTGGTCACATATATATTAACTATAGCAGGTCATATAGTGAATTGTGAACATAATATGGTTCATGTGGCTGGATATTCATTTAGTTTGGTTATGTTTAACATTATATATTACACAATTTTATATAAACTGGATATTCCGTTTATTGAATACTTTTGCATACAAAAATGATATATATACAAGGAAAAAAACTAACTTAAAGTTGAATAGAAGAAAAAATTACAACAAAAAGAGGCTTGTTGTGTCGTCTAAGAGGGGGGGGGGTCTACAAAAGAAATTCCGTATATAGGGCCGGGGTGGGTGGGTGGTCCAGAGACGGAAAAAATCGTGCTTGTATTTTTTTCTTCTATATAGCTATATATAGCAGCTATAGTGACTCTTTAGCCTCAGATTTAGCAACATTCTGGATTTCACAGGATCCCGGACCACTGCACAGTGGACCACCGTAATAGCGTTCAGGAAACTTATAATCAGCGGAAGAAATATTTATTAACACAATTAATATATTACCCAGTTGTATTACTTGAATAAAAGTAATAAAACATAAAAACTGTATCACAAATTGGATACTACATGGTGAATACTCAATGATGACTATATATCATTAACATGATTGTTGCATAACATGAAATTGAAAAGGGTATCTCATACATTTCTAATGTCTGAAACACTGTCTTGTCCTGGCATGTAATCAAATTCATTCCTTCTGGTTATTTCTCATCTTGAATGATTGCAAGTAATGTTAATTTGCAACAATTATCCAAATAAAACTGAATTGGTCATGATGAATGACCGTTTGCTGTTTACTGCTCAGACAATCCCAACTGAAGGTGACTCTATTCTCATTGAATTTCCGAACTTCATCTTGGAGCTTTACTGCTCAACAAGACTAAACTAAAATACTAATTGTATACTGTTATCACTTACAAATAGATGAACTGAAATAAAGTGATGCATTCAGATGCATTGAGAAATGACATTCAATTCTTAATTCTGGTCTATCACCATACCAAACCACATCAAAATTTGACAACCGACACTTAACTTATATTGCAAAAGCTTTGTACGGACTGAATTTCATGAAGTCAAACAGGGCCCATAACTCTGGTAGGCATTAATAGTCACAACCCGTGATATTATGCATATTGGTTCCCTATTTCTGGTCCGTCACCATGCCATAGGGCATAAAAATATGACAACCGACTCTTGAGTTATAATGCAAAATGGTTGTACGGACGGACGGCTCGAGACGTCAACTATATACCCGCCGACTAATATTGGGCGGTATAATAACCATATATCTATGTGTATACCTAACCAAAACAATTCCCCTCCCCCACCCCACCCCGGTGGAGAAGACTTAAAAGAGTTCTTTGGTCATCTACAAATAATTGTGGAACCCCTGACCTGTTTACCACTATTTAAACTGGTCATTGTTCTCTGTCAGACACAACACACTCGATTTATTAAGGCTATAATGTGGTCTTGGGCGATTTGTGACATATAGTGTACATACACAATGCTTTATTATTGTTGTTAGATACTGAAAACACCAGGAAACGTCTGGAAATACAGTTTATTTTTCGTTTTTTTCTGATCTGTGTTTACCAATTAGTAAGACAGTTAACACAGTTATTGAAGAACGACTAAAAAAAACTCTGAAATTTTGATAAAAACATGCAATTTTTTTCCAGAACCCCCCCCCCCCCCTGGCTTGCTCAACCAATTTTCGTAGCTGGTTATCTAGCTAAGCCGGCTTAGTCACGACGTTCGTGGCTGACGAAATATGGCGGCTCAGTCGGCTGCCGCTGAGACGTTATAATTCAGAGTATTTCGTTTCCGAAATTTTCCTAATACCCGGTTATAGACACCCGCTGGTTTTAGCGTTTGTTGTGATTGCATTCCAGACCACGCGTGTTTTTTTTTTTTGGTGTTGGGCTTTTCCGTTATGGCGAGAATACACGAAGGACTCAGAAAATGACTGGCAGGGATGTACTATGTAGTTTCCCCATCTATACAATCGGTATAAGTTACATTGCGACTTCTGTCGACTTCAGACGGCTATATATACACACTGGCATCTTGCGATATATGCATGCATCATTGAATGCTGAATCCGATAGTATTGATATATAATATGTCAAACTATGTTCTATTACCTTAAATTCTACATGTTATGTGCATATATTGACAAATGTCAGCGAAATGAGACTGAGTCGTGTCGAAATAAACGATTTCGCCATCGGCAGTCACTGCATTTAATTAGTATATAAGAATGACGGTGTGTGTTGTCAATTTAGATATAACATTTGTAAAAATAACTACTTTGAACAAGATTATTCTCCACTTCTATTCGATCACCTTACCGGAGTGTTTCACATCACTTTAAAAGTTTTTTCTTTTATTAATTTTAGAAACATTTGAATTTGAAACAAAAATTTAATATTACAACTTAAAGCTTCTTCATGGTTCAACTCAAGCAGTGGCGATATTGCGATTTATTCATTTATCAAAGTTTTGTTTATTTTAGCCTATAATTATACATGTATATGATGCATCAACCAGAATGACCCTTTTTCTTATTCCCTATAATAATATTGATATATAAAGGTCATATAATTACTTATTATTTTTATTCATTTGTCTTGTGATAGTTATTCCGTGAAAAACGTATTAATTAGCCTGCCACAAGTGAAGTAGTCTACTTTTGAGCCGATGTATACCGATTCGCCTCGGCAATATTCGGCCATGCAATTTCGGGGATCTTATAGCGAGGGAAGAATTATACTCTTGCGCTTCCATAAGTTCCATTAACTGTGAAGGCATACACTACTCACTAGTCCTAAAACTAATTGTGATATTCGGCAAGTGAAAGAAAGAATTCAGCCAAATTGCCGATTTTGGAATCAAATGTTGACTATATGTAGGCGTTACCATTTATGTCACAATTCCAGTTTTAAAAGTCAATGTCGGCGTTACAATTTCAAAACTCTGAAACATGCCTCGAAAATTGGTGACGGAAACCACCTGAACGCGATAATCTTTACAACCGTCACATATATATCTCGGTATAGATGACTGTGAGTTAGCAAACAATGTTTTACAGCTCATAAGCAATGATTTTTTTTAGTGGTTTATGAAAATAGTTTGCAAAAACGATAAATAATAACTTCGAGTCGCACCGAGCAGCCGCCATTTTTCGGTGAAAAACTTTGTTTTATGACGTAGGTTCCAGGCCCTGGAATTAAGTGCCGACAAATACCAAAAATAACCACAAAAGTTTTATTCCCAAAATTTTGATAAACATACAGGATCATACAGATGGATAATAAAAATGTCATTATACAGTGTCGAGTCCAATATGACTTTTCACCACAACCTGGACGAGTACAAGAAAAACACATACTATACACAACATTGTATAATAACTTTATATTACATTATCTTCTACTATATATTTTAAGACTTCCGTATATATATGTGTATGTATATCCTGTATAGACTCGAAAACGGCTCGACCGATTGAGCCCAAACTTGCTATCTAAGGGTAAAAATCCACGGGAAGCGTCATCGCACCGCTTCTGAGAACGTCCGAGCACTCATTCACCCTTCAACTGCCACCGTAATGGGGATTGATGGTTTAATCGCGTGATAATTAATGAGCGTTCGTATATGAGGCGTCGCTATTAAAGAGCGTTTATCTACTTTAGTGAAAATACGGCATTTGACCGTCTCGATCGGAAACTGGGAATATTGAGACGAAATTTCGTACTTAGGGGTTCCAAGGGACGGGGGAGATTTTCGTCGGGTCAGTTTGTCCACCCGGTGTGACATTGGCCTTGAAACGGGTACCCACAAATGACCTTGTGTGATATCTCGGTATAGTCAGCGGTGACATCGATGTGAAATTTGTTATGTATGCATGGTCAACTCGGGACGGGAAATATTTTTGTCCGGTTATTTTGTCCACCCAACATGACCTTGACACGGGTACCCGCAAAGGACCTTGGGCGATATTTCGGGCATCAGCGGTGGCAGCGACGTGCGGGGTTACCTTGAAAAAAAAAAAAATTAATGGATCGACCAAAGCCATGGGACCAATCCCGCCAGTGGCGGGCTAATCTGCTAGTCTCCTATATATTTTGAGATTTCCGTATATATGTGCGCTATAGACTCGAGAACAGCTGGGCCGATTGAACCCAAACTTGCTGTGCAAGGGTAAAAAGCCACACAGGCAGTGCACTCGGACCATTCGCGAGCCCGTGCGACCACTCCTTCACCATTCAACTGCCACCGTAATTGGGATTGATGGGTTAATCGCGTGATAATTAATGAGCGTTTGTCTGTCAGGCTTCGCTATTAAAGGGCGTTTATCTACTTTAGTGCAAATATATAAGGCATTTGACCGTCTCGGAAATTGGGGATATCGAGACGAACTTTCGTACTTATGGGTTCCAAGGGACGGGGGAGATTTTCGTCGGGTCAGTTTGTCCGCCCGATGTGATCTTGACCTTGAAACGGGTACCCACAAATGACCTTGGGCGATATCTCGGTAGTCAGCGGTGACATCGATGTGAAATTTGTTATGTATGGTCAACTCGGGACGGGAAATATTTTTGTCCGGTTATTTTGTCCACCCAACATGACCTTGACACGGGTACCCGCAAATGACCTTGGACGATATTTCGGGCATCAGCGGTGGCAGCGACGTCCGGGGTTACCTTGAAAAACAAAATTAATGGATAGACCAAAGCCATGGGACAAATCCCGCCAGTGGCGGGCTAATCTGCTAGTCTTCTATATATTTTGGAACTCATGTCTGTATGTATGTATGTATGTATGTATGTGTGTATGTGTGTATGTATGTATGTATGTATGTATGTATATATGTGTGTGCTATATAGACTCGAAAACTGCTCGACCGATCCGACTCAAGTTTGGTATGTAGGCCTACTTTGATCCTGGGAACAATATGGGCGGGTCCATTTTCATGTGCGACCGGGTCCTTGACCTTGACCTCGCCCATATACGCTCATATGCATGTTTCTGGACATCGACCGGTCCGACTCAAATTTGGTATGTATGCCTACGTTGATCCCGGGAACAATATGGGCGGGTCCAAATCACGTGCGACTGTGTCCTTGACCTTGACCCTGACCTCGCTCATATACGGTCATATATAGGCATGCTTCTGGACCGATTCCCTAAATAGCCCGGACGAAGTAGGGCACATCAGCTAGTGTTTTATATGTATGTTATATGTTTGCATCTGCCCACTGGCCAAGGGCGGATCTACCACCCATCCCCATTGAGGTGGTTTTTGCATTAAAATATTGTGATAAGGCCTAAATCATTATCTTTTTTATTAAATGGTTGAAAGTATTCCTACCAACAGTTAGAACTGATAGAAAAATTCTAACCCAGTAAATGAAATTGTCCGAAGTTGGAAATTAAGTCTTTTAATCACGTCGTTGGCTTCAGTCGAACAAAACGCTCTAATCTCATGCACCTTGCAGAGCCACCGCAAGGGGGGGGGGGGGGGTGGGCCAGGTATGGTGATATCTGACCATATCCAACTTTGGCAAAAATGTTGGATATTTCATGCCTGGAACAACATTAGTCGGAAATTTCAGACCAAAGGTATAGGTTGAATTTCTTCTGATAATTTGACTGAAATGGCCATCGATCAGTTGGAAATTTAGAATGCTAGAACTATAAGTTTTTGGCATTCTTACCTATATGTGCAGATAGAAATATTGGTCTGGATCATGGTGTGTGTGGGGGGGGGGGGGGGTGCGCGGGTGGGGTACAGTAAGAAATTCCAAAAATTCTAAGTGGGACCCCCCATGCAAACGGAGATCATCTAGCTATGAAATTGTTACGGGTTTTTCCAATTATTTTTTCAATCATCCAACAGTTGGAAAGCTAGATAATTCCAAGCTAAGCAGCTATTTATAGGGGAGCGAATAAAATCTAGGATATACAATGTCCGGTTGGATCAGTGAATCTGACTAGTAGAATGACTGTAAATGGTCAGGCTTATAAACTGGACAAAAAAGAGCATTAATCAAGAAAGGTATGGGGGGGGGGGGGGGGGGGGCTCACAGCTTCAATATTTACCCAACATTTGTTATTTTATAACGTGATATATACATATCATGGGGTGGGTCCAGTTTCTGACGAGAAAGAAATTGCACTTAGAAAAAATAAATTCCATCTGATTCAGTTCACACAGGTTTATTTCGTCTAGTACCTTAAACCGTATATCAATATTGAACGATATAGAGATTTCCTGTATATATATTATTTGATGAATAATAATGATGTTCCTCATCCTTGGGTAGATAGCTATGTATTTCTGGGACGTATACTCATATAATAAAAAGCCGAGTATCATTATACTTGCGCTCATTACTACACAATAAGTATTGATCTTTGTAGAAGTATATAACCACTTTTGATTTCGGGATTCTCGTTTCTGTCATTACAAAGAATGTATATATATGCATATATTTTGTCGGTGCGTTCTTCAATATTCTACTTGCTAAATTGCTCAATGGATTGATATTGGAACAAACTGCATTTAGAAAATTACATAATTAAAACACAGAGACTGGGCGATCATTTGGTGTCTAGCCGGGGCTGGTCTCAGTTTGCAAGGTCGCCATGTTAGAAAATTCCCTGCTTTGCTTATATATACACATCATTGTCGCATATATAAACTGGTGATGCGGGTAACCTTTATAATATGGGCATGGGTGCGTGCTGATTCTGCTGAACCCTATATCTATGGCAACTTTAATTAGCGAGTGTTTCAGTTGAGTGTTTTTTGATATGCTGAGTTTTATGATGCTTTTAATTACATGATTGACATTTCATCCACATGCAGGCCCCTGTGGAAAATTACTAAAATACCAATATAGACTATACCACTGGTATAGTCTATATTATATATATAGTATTATATATTAATTTTCTCCAGGGGCCTGTGATTTCATTTGCATGGTTATTCTGTCTGCCTTATACTGCTATTTTCACCGTTTTGGAGGTGGTTGGTGGGTGCCCCCCAAATGCCCTTGGAAAAAAAACTTGTGTTGAAATTGTGGATGTCCGAGACCGGACAGAAAAAAAGTGCGTTCACAGGGTGGTCCCTAAAATAAAATTAAAAAAATTTCAACCATGTTTCCTGGTATTTTTTTTTACCTGACACCCTCCCGATCTAAAGGGTACAAACAGAAACTTTGGTCTGGTTTAAAGGGGTAAACTTGAAAACTCGAATTCCATCCGACTAGCTAACGTCCCTGATCCCCCTATAATCACCAACTTAGTTAAACGACATGGTGTCGTTTGTAACAAATGTCCATGAATGATCGTTAATTGCTTCGATTTGTGCCGCCCGTCGAATAGTTAACAACAATCTACTAGAAAGATCAAGTGTCATCGCCTTTGATGCAGAAATGGGAAATGAAATTGCAACACAGTGTTCTCACTTTTCTAAGTTTTGTTAATATTTAAAGGTACTCAACCCGTAAAGAGGGTCCCCATCTCAACAGATTCCAACAACAACAATCCGATCAGAGGGTCCTATATTACTATTGCTTTGGCTTTGGGGGTAAAAAATATTTGATTCGAGTCGAGGAACCCATCAAACAAAGCTCAGAGTTATTTGATATTGATTTTTGAAATTAGTTATTATTCTCGAGATAAGAACTAATAACTGCCGTAATCTGCTCTGGATGTGTACTCAAAATCTATTCAAACAGACAAGGATGGATAACTCTAAAATCAAGTGGTAATTTTAACTCAATTTTGACTGAGTTCTGGGCCAGATAGTATTCCCGATAATGAAAAATAATAGATTTCTAAAATCGATATCTAACAAATCTGAGCTTTGATGGGTGACTTCCTCGACTCGAATCAAATATTTTTGACCCCCGAAGCCATTGAAATAGTAATTGAGAGGAGTTTTATCGGGTTGAGTACCTTTAATCTATATATATACTCTATGGGTGTGTAATGCCCCTCTTTCTCTTTTGGGACGCGGGAAGTAGGCCATTTGCATGTAGGGACTGTTATGCTATACCCGGCCTCCCACCCCTCTGTTAACTTGTTCTTAATTGATGGGATTCACAGGGGGGAGTCTGCAACAACAAAATCCGTATATAGGGCCGGGGTGGGTGGGTGGTCCAGAGGCCGAAAAAATCGTGCTTGTAAATTTTTTCCAAAATGGTTTTATTTCAAACAATTTAAAAGTATACTGACCATGTAATGTTGTTTGTAAGCATGTTAGTACATGCATGCTTGTTGGTATATCGCTATGTATGCAGCTATAGTGACTCTTTAGCCTCAGAGTTAGCAACATTCTGGATTTCACAGGACCCCGGCCCACTTCACAGTGGACCACCGTATAATAGCGTTCAGGAAACTTAACGCATGGTTGAGTTATAATAATGCAAAACGTGTTTACGGATGGAATAAGGCCGGTAACTCTGGTATGCATTGATAGGCGAAACCTGTGATATGCAGTAATATGTGCATACATCCTTCCCCTATCATTCTGGTCTATCACCATACCAAACCACATCAAAATACGACAACTGACACTTAACTTATATTGCAAAAACTTTGTACGGACTGAATTTCATAAAGTCGAACAGGGCCCATAAATCTGGTAGGCATTGATGGTCACAACCCGTGATATTATGCATATTCGTTCCCCATTTCTGGTCTGTCACCATGCCATAGGGCATCAAAATATGACAACCGACTCTTGAGTTATAATGCAAAATGTTTGTACGGACTGACGCACGGACGGCTCGAGACGTCAACTATATACCCGCCGACTAATATCGGGGAGTATAACAACCATATATCTAGGTGTATACCTAACCAAAAACAATTCCCCCCTCCCACCCCACCCCGATGGATAAGACTAAAGAGTTCTTTGGTCATGCACAAATAATTCTGGAACCCCTGACCTGTTTACCACTATTTACACTGGCCAGTGTTCTCTGTCAGACACAACACACTCGATATATTAAGGCTATAATGGGGTCTATGGCGATTTGTGACATATAGTGTACCTACACAATGCTTTATTATTGTTGTTAGATACTGAAAACACCAGGAAACACCTTGAAATACAGTTTATTTTTCGTTTTTCTGATCTGTGTTTACCAATTAAGCATGTTATTGCGTGAGTCTTAATGGTACACAGCAAGAGTTTGCACCAAAAAAAAAAGGATAGTGGAATGGGATTGAAAGGCAGTTAACACAGTTATTGAAGAACGGCTAAAAAATAACTCTGAAATTTTGATAAAAACATGAGAAAGGGGGGTGGGTCCCCAAAATTTTGGAGGATTTTTTTTTTTTTTTGCACAAATGGGGTGGTGGGTCCATCGGGGTCGGAAATTTTTTTTTGGGCCCTATATGTGCAATTTTTTTCCAGACTCCCCCCTGGGATTCATGCCAAATTTAAACTACAGCAACATCGGTTATTTATTCCCAGTTCCTTATTCCAGACTCCTTATTCGGAAACATTCAATCTTGACCAAATAAACGGTGCGGTTGGGTGGCCCATCCCAAACTATACTATAATAAAACCGAAAAATGCACCCCGATCCAGCCCGTGCGGTTGTCACAGAAGGTGGCCAAAATGGCAACCATTATAGCCGTTTCGAACTTTCGGTATTTATGAGCCGATTTGACCAAATAAACGACGCGGTAGTGTTTCCCACCACAAATTATACTATAAAAACCGAAAACCGCACCCCTCTAGCTCGTGCGGTTGCCACATGAGGTGGTAAAATGGCAACCATAGCCGTTTTGGTATTTATGAACCGATTTTGACAAAATAAATGACGCGATAGGGTGGCCCATCCAAAATTTTACTATAAAAACCGAAACCACACCCCTCTAGCCCGTGTGGTTGCCACAGGAGATGGCCAACATGGCAAACATAGCCGTTTTGGTATTTATGAACCGATTTTGACCAAATAAACGACGCGGTAGGGTGGCCCACCCCAGATTATACTAAAACCCAAAACCGTTCCCCTCTAGCCCGGCCGTGCGGTTGTCACATAAGGTGGCCAAAATGGCAACCAAAGATTTTGAACAAAAGCAGGAAATATATATTACTGTTGGTATGAAAACAACAAATTCCCCACTAAATCTAATAATTCGTTAGAGAATCAAACTACGAGAACACTTGAAAATCAACCTATTGTTGGTGTGTAAATTTCAAATTTCAACTGTTGTGTCAGGTATGAAATTTCCTGTGGGGTGAGACCACAGGGGTCCGGGAACATTAAAAAAAAAAAATTATTATATATTTTTTTTAATAAAATAAAAAACAAATTCCCCGGTCCCCTGTGGGTGAGACACCCCATAACCCCGTGTCGACACGTCCCTGTAGATATGGGCAGCTATGGCACCAGCTAAGATTAAATTAAATTATGACATAGGGGTTGGTGAGTCTCACTCCCTCCAACTTTGGTAAACAAAATTAAACAGTTAGAATGTCATGCCTGTGGTCAACACAAAATTACTGAGTTAGAAATCTCAGACCAAAGGCAGGGTTAAATTTCTTCTGATAGTTTGAAGGAAATGTTTGTATGGTTCGGTTCAATGGAGGGAGGGGTGTTACAGTCGGAAATTCAAACACAGACCCATGATATATTATAGTCATGACAATGATACGGTTTTTCTAATTCTTTTCAATAATTTGCTCAGCCAAGATACCGGTATCAAGCTGCAGACACACTGTGACATGTTTGACAGCTTGGAGCGGAGTATGCGGAGGTGCAGTTGGAAGTTAAAACCACACCCGACTATAGCAAAACGTCCCTGATCTTCACCTGTCACCAACTTACTATAAACCTATCCAACGTTAATTGCTTCGATTTTTGCCGCCCGTTGAAGAGTTAACAACGATCTACTGAAAGATCAAGTGTCATCGTCTTTGATGGAGCAATGGAAAATGAAATTGCAACACAGTGTTCTCACTTTGCTGAATTCTTGTTAAAATTTAATTTACCCTATGGGCAGCTCAAATTAAATTGAAAACAAATATCTTATAAATTAAAATACATGATTAGGGAAGAAAAAATCAATTCGCAACCATACTAGCTAACACCACATGTTTTATTGTGAGAAACGATAATTAACGCGTAAAATCGAAGCTACTGTCCAATCACGTGGACTATATTTACAGCGGAAGCCGACTGCGTGGTTCGGCCATGTTGTATTATCCGCCATTTGAACAATCAAGTGTGTAATCTAAGAGTTTGAGTGCTTGGGATTTTATTGAATTTTCAAATATTCGTCCGTGGGATCGTTTGAGAAACTACCAGGGATATATCTTCTATAAGTATTCTCTCAATTTTGGATATGTATATTCCCGACGGATTGCGGATGCGGTGAAAATCCGATGGAGAGTGCAGCAAGAAAATCGAATCAAAAAACGAAGCGGCGCGAGAAAGCTCAGATTTTGCAAGGAAAACAAAATAATAAGTGCGATGGGCAGGGGAAGTGTGACCCGTCTAAAGACGAGAAACCATCCCCCAAACCATCTAAAGACAAAGCTAAATCTAAAGCGAAAAAGGATGTAAACACATCCGAAGAAATCGAGGAGGACATTATCGACGGATTCGCCATCATAAGTTTCCGAAGCTATGAGGATTTAGAGGTTAGTAGGTTTACTCGCCGCTGGAGAAAGTCTTCCAAGTTTCGCATTACACAAAGAGATGTGTATTGCATGCTGATGTGCATTAATTCTAGCTCTTCGTTGCTATTCGATTAGTAGCATGGGGCACGTCTTTGTTTGTACTATAAATGTTTTGATATGCAGGCAGTATGAGATTTCAACCTGCCACCGACAATGTTATCTCAGATTGCTACAAGTGTACACAATGTGTATCAATTGTCAGCTGTTTTCATGGGGCACCTGCTTTGGGCTGTTTTACAGAAGTTATATATTCCTGGGTCACAGTCGCTGACCTAAAGCCTTCGTACAGGGCAAACCATTTATAAATTACGGTAGGCCAACTCCGGGTACAGAAGTTTGAGAAGGCGGCAATATCATAAATGTACCGCTTCCTCGTCAAATGAATTTTGGGCTGAAGTTTCATAGAATGCATCGCCATCCTCTGCCATACCCACCACCTGGCTATTTTCCAGAAATTTGTCTGGTGTGGATCATTTACTGGTTATTTCAACGGAAAACGCCAATCTCACACGACTTGCCTGTCGAGTAAATTTTGGGCTGAAGTTTGTTAGAATTTACCACCATCCTCCCCTAAGCAATACCCACCCTGCCAGGTTTATTTCCTAAAGAGTTGTTGAAATGTGTATGTGGTGTGAGGAATATTAGAGTTATATTTCTTTGTAAAACTCAAAACATTGGGCGACGAAGGGGAGGTTCATTGATATTGCCCTAAAAACTAATTTTGAACAAAATAATAAAACTGAATATTTTGTGTGATGGTTCATCATGGTTGGTAAGTGGTACGGTATATTTCCGAGATGGGCAGAACTTAGATCATGTCCTAAATCCCTACTCTATCGTAGATACGCTACACCCGTAGGTGTACATGTAGAGTAGAGATTCATGGTGTGATCTACATACGTACCGGTAGGTAGAACTGGGCATCTCTACATGGAACAGTATAACAACATGTACATGTACATTTATGTTTTTATTATAGTCAATCAATTACTGGTACTGGGTGACTGATCGGATCATTCATGAGATAAACTACATGTACCGGTACATGTACCTATTGAGATGCACAATTGCTCTTGCACGCCCCTGGAATCGAAAAGTAACTTCTTCTTTTTTCAGTATCTTTAAAAATAACTGTAAAATACCGTACTTGTCAATAACCCAAACTATGCACTGCTTAGCCCCAATCAGGTTAACCCAGATGACAGAACTAGAAACTCCAATTCAATCTTACATATGCTTTAATATTTACATATTACTAGTCTTTTTACTAATATAGTCTTTGATAATCCTAATATTTCCCATATGGTCTGGCGACAACTGGAGTCAGTCCAGCACCACTGCACTGTTCACATATTGCAGTGACCGTCTTGTACCGATCTCTTAATGATGGCTTCACAACACCACCTTCTCCTCCGCATTGGACACAGCAGCTTGAATCTCCCAGACCAGAACCATAATACGTAGATTCTATCGGATCAGAGCATCCAATTTCTAGTCTTGACACAACCAGTGAAGGATCCAGAGATTTTTTGGGGACACCTGTTTTCGGGCAATGATATGCCAAAGGCATATCCCGAAGGGCCTGAGCGGGGGGGGGGGGGGGGGGGGGGGGGGGTTGGCCTTAACTAATAAAATGCAGAACAGTAATTGCTGGGTTAACAACGATTGTTGGAGAAGTCACATCATCAAAGGTTATACCGGTACATGTACGGTACAAGGAAGTGTGTACTTTTCAATGATCCACACAGTCAAAGAGACAACATTGTCAAAACAATCAGTGATATTGCGATATAATCATTCACTACTAGTACATGTAAGAACGTGGGAGATAGATTCCAAGTACCCAATGAAACCGATAACTGTCTGTACGAAACGGGAAAGAGGAAATGGTACATGTACCTGGTACTAGTATGGTTTGCCAATTTGCCACAATGACTTATCCTATTTATCCTTGACTATCTGTGACAATGTGATCCCGCTCGCGGTCAGCGCTGTACAAACAATCACAGGATGGAACTTTTTAGTGAAGTACCATAACCAAGAATGAAATCTGTTATTTTGTTTGTTATTAAAATATTAGTAACACTAAGCATTGTTATTTGGGTGTATTATTGACCTGTTTACATGTACATTTATCCGTTACATTTCCCGTTAGCGGTTAGGTGCACCAAAGCAAAACTGCGTGTCTCGATCCAAAATCAGATGCACAATAAACTGCGCGCCTGCCAATATCAAAGGACTGCCAGTAGCTACCGGTACATGTTCCTGTACTGTAAAAGTTTTTGCAACTTAATTTTTTGGCAATTTTCGACTGATCAGTTTTATGGCATTTTTTACCAACTGGTATGTTGCAAACAGAATGTAGAATTTGCATACCCGTAACTCATACTGTACCAGTATCTGGTTCTCAACACACAAAAGTACACAATGTACCGTACATGTACCTGTACCATGCTGGTATGGTTTAATCATTTTTATAAACCTGACTTGCTCTGAATTCTGATTGCATTATGTTTTAATATTTCATGTCCATTTTCCTGTACTATTAGCACCCCACACAACACCCCTTACCCACTCCCGTTGCCTTCAACCGGTGAAGATAAAATACCGGTAAGTTTCTGGATGAGTACTAGTATATTCACAGCAAATACTAGTAGCTTGTTCAAGATAACAAATATGGTACGGTAATCTCTAGGGCTGTAACGATACACTTTGTCATGATACGGCACGTATCACAATACATGACCAACGATATGATACATATCATGATATGCAAAAACCATGTTTTGCAAGGATTGTCTACCTAAATTGCTAAAAAAAAAACACAGTAAATATGGGTTATTTTCGCTTTCAATGACCTAAAATTGTGATATTTGTGTATCATGATACACTTCACACAATACGATATGCATATCGTGTGAAAGCGTATCGCAATACATCAAAATCATGATGAATCGCAGGGCATATATCTCATCTGAATTTGCGAGAATCCATATATACTTTTTCACGACAATCCAGGGTAATTTGCAAGAATATTTACGGGAATCTAGATTTGGATTCTCGCCGAAATATAAGCCCTGAATCGTTTGCAGCTCTAGTAATCGCGTAATGATATTAATTACCATACCGGGTATGGTAATCGTGTAATGATATTAATTACCATACACAATATTTTAGGTATTTTGTAGAAGCCGTGCAGCCTTTACATCTGTTTTAACGAACAGATACAGTAATGCCCTAAGTAATCGACTCCTTAACCACAGCATAATTATGGGTAACTTTTCAGGATTTAGTCGGAAATATGGCTTGTTGCCTTCATCGGAAAGCTCTCGGGAGAGCTTTCCGATGAATGGCAACAAGCCATATTTCCGACTAAATCCTGAAAAGTTACCCATAATTTTGCTGTGGTTATTAAAGTCAACTTAAGGAGTCGATTACTTAGGGCATTACTGTATAAGGCCAAAAAAAAATTAATATTTGTTTCCTATTACGGAGCCAAAAAATTCCAGGTAGGTACCGGTAGTTAGGGATTTTTTTTTTTTTTGGTAATATATTTTTTTTTTTTCCCCGAACAGTTAAGAAGTACATTAATGCTTACTCTTTATACTTGTGTTAAGGCTGTCCATGTATATTGCAAGTAACTGTTAATGTAGCACAATAATATGATAAGTATTGTCAATGTGGACAAACAAATGCCTCCCAGGCACTCAACTACATGTACATGTATGCAGCTCTATTGTAATTATTCTCTCAGTTTAGCTTGTGGTGGCACATCTTCCTCAGAGCACAATATGGACATATCAACAGGCCCAAGACGAACACCATAATAGGGCTTTTCTATGACTTTATAATACCGGTAACATAAATTGGATGTTATTAATTCAAACCTCACTTAAATATTTGGTCATACGCCTCAGGACCTAAGACACACCTCCACTGTCAGGATATCTCACATGCACCTCAGACACATTGCACAGGGTGTAAATATTCCTCAGACACCCCTCAATTGCATTGAAATATAAAGTCCCCCACCACACTGAAAATGGTACCACAGGCCACACCTTGACTGAGATACCACACCTCAGCATTCAAATTGCCCCCTACTTTGAAGTTCCTTATACATACTGGCACATGCATGCTTGTAAGATTTATACACCCAAACAAGCCAGTAGATAATTTCATGTACTTTTGTAGTGCCCATCCCAGAAGGGTGTTTGATATGGTAGACATGCAGTCAGCTTTATACTGTCTGTAGACATACTAGTAACTATGCATGAATACTATGAATCCTTGATTGACTGGGAAGAGGAACTCTAAATTCTGATATAGAAAGTCTTCTACATGTTTATTGCTCTCTAACAAATAAGACTTCTTCCCATAAGACATGGGAGTATCAGTTGAACAAACAATATTACCACAGGCAGGTTTTAAAGACAGCAGATTTATTGGTGTTGAATGTGGATTCATCTGCACAACCACAAATAGACATGTATTTTAAGTAAATTGTTTTTGAAACTTCCATCTAAAATTATTGCTGCTTAATGTAAACATATTATATAGTGTATATTTAGCGATATAGATGTGTTTACATGCCAATTACATGCATTAAAAAAAAATATATATATAAAAAACACAGATGTTTTTTTTTTTGGCCTAACCCGAAGTTACAGGAAATTATACCATTAACAACATACCCGGTACTAGTAAGATGTGTATACAGTGTACTAGTACATGTACCGTAATGATACTAGTTTAATGTACATGTACATATATGGTACAATGTACAGTTATCGCTCTTGTTCTAGCACATGTACCCTGCTGGACAAAACAAGTATCCACTTAACTGCGGTGCAGTTAGCGTTGCCACCACGGCCGAAATGCAACTACACCGCGGCTCCACCGGCTAACTACAGTTGGGCCGCAGTTTACTTGCCATTTGGCATGGTGTAGTTGCTGCGGTGTACTTTCATTAAACTGAAAAAAGATGATACAAACCAGAAATCTTAACCACGGTGTACATGTCATTCGGCCGCGAGGGTAGTTGTCGTTCGGCCACAGTGAACTTGCCGTTCGGCCGCAGTGTACTTGCTGTTCGACCGCGGTGCTCAACTGCAGTTACAATCTCTGACACCGCGGCTGAACGGCAAATACACCGCGGTGCCAATGGACACTTGTTTTGTCCAGCGGGGTACGTGTATGGTAAGTGACTTGACTACCAGTACATGAGAGTCAAGGACCTCACAAGAATGTTCATACTAAAAAAACAAATGCATGGCCTGTTTCTTATTAAATAAATGTTATAAGCAACAAGACAGATCGAAAATCGTCATTATATGACAATATACAATGTACATGTATCTGGCCGTCATATCGGTCAACAGGCACGTTGTCACATAAAACAGGTATGTCAGGTCGGCACAAGGAAGACACAACTTATCGCTGGTGGAACCTACAGGGGAGAGCTTTCCGATGAATGGCAACAATCCATATTTCCGAATAAATCCTGAAAAGTTACCCATAATTCTGCTGTGGTTAAAGGAGTCGATTAATTAGGGCATTACTATACCCTGTTTCGTTATCGGTCACCTCCACTGCATTATGCTGTGTCGAACTTGACGGGTCATTTCCACCATGTTGAAGACCATTGCAACCACGTTGAAGTAACATTGTGACAGTGTTGATAGTCTCATGGCGGTTCTAACAATGTCGACGGAGGCTCACGGAGCCACTTATTTTGAGAAAACCGGGGTACCGTACATGTACTGGTATGTGTACGTACATGTACCGGTATTTCATATATAAAAGGGTACTACGTGTAGTAGGATCTGTATGTCTGTCTGTTTGAATTTTTGTCCCAGAACCCTGGACCGATTTCAACCAAATTTGGTGTGATGACATGTACTGGTACAGGTATCCCCGTACAATATAACTTAATAGGGCTTCTACACTGAACCAACAGAGATACATGTACATGTAGTACATACCGTACATTGTATATTATAAATATGGCATTTCTGATTTCAAAATTGAACATGCAAATACCGGTACAGGTAAAGGCTCTATTGCATTAACTGCAGATTTTTTTTTATTTACACATGATTTACATACAAGTTGCATATTGTTGAATTGCTTTGATAAAGTGGAAAATAATTCAGGTTGACTCAATACGGTCCACTAGGAATTGGGGACATTTGGGCTTCTCGAGTTTTGGCACCCATACCTGTAACAGCCCTGAATATTGCCCTGATTTATGTTATGGGTACAGGTATACTAGTATATTGAACTTTACAGTCCACTTACTAGTACTAGTACATGTACCGGTATACCTGTATCCTTACTAACCAGGAAGGGAAAAGTCTGCAGTACGGTACATGTTCGGTGTTAACGCCCGAGCTGCCCTACATTTAACACCCTATTCCTTGGGCTCATAAACATGCTGATTAAGCAATAATTGGTTGTTGAGCTGGAGGCCAAGTTCAACAGCGCTCAGCAGTGCTGAGCAATTTTCTTATGTCTGCTAATTTTGTCACTATTTTCCCGGTACTGTTCTTAATAGCGGCAATGTTCTGTGGCAGTGCTATTTGCAGAAGCTAAGAGGGAATGAGATCAATAGTGGAGGCTAAAACTTTCTCATGTACAGTAATGCCCTAAATAATCGACTCCTTAACCACAGCAGAATTATGGGTAACTTTTCAGGATTTAGTCAGAAATATGGCTTGTTGCCATTCATCGGAAAGCTCTCACTGAAAAGTTACCCATAATTCTGCTGTGGTTAAGGAGTCAATTATTAGGGCATAAGTGTGTATGCTTCTGACCCACTACGGTACATGTATAAGGTTGGGAGATGATGTTCATACGGTACATGTACATGTAGAATAGAGTCATGTTACTGTACATACCGATACATGTATACCGGTATGTACCGTAAATGTACATTGTAAATGTAGTACATTGTACATGTACATGTATTGCGTGGTACCGGTGCATGTACTAGTAGCTGTACACGTACTGGTACACAGTACATTGTACATGTACATGATGTCATCTCAGTCATAAATTTGGGATAAGCTTGTTTATCCTTTTCTACTAGTATACCAAATTATGGATTCTCCGCCAGTATACACGTGTACTGGTACATTTGGAATGGTCTATTTTTCATCTGGAGGGGTGTTCAGGAAATATTAGCAGATGACAGACTGGCGAAAAGATTCTAGAATTGCAGAATGTTTCATATTTATTGAAGGGAAATGTTCAGATACGGTAATAAGTTCAACCCCAACGTTTCTTGAACTTATTATCTGAACATTTCCTAGGGGAACTATCGGTACTCGCCAATGAGTATTATCTAAGAAAGGGTTAACAGCCTTGCCCCCTTCAGTTACTGGTATGTACTGTACTATCCTGCACTGTAAGTACTAGTGTACCACAATATCTCCCCTGGGTACCGGTATCTACACCCCCACCCGTGATAATTGTTTTATTTATTTGTTATTATTAGGTTATTAGGGTATGAAGTGACGAGAAAACTTATTTTTGAATTTTTTCTATGACCAAAAATAAACTTATTATTTTATTGCTTATTTTGCTTTATATACACATGTATGTACAATACCGGTACATGTACATTGTAGTCATGAAACGGCGAGAAATTAACTTTATCTGAGAAAAAGTTGATTGAGTCTGGGTTTGGGGGTAGGGAAATACCCAGACCTGAGTATTCCCCCCCCCCCCCCACCCATAAGCTACCGGTACATGTACATATGACAAAAAATAAATGATATTATCACTATTATATGGCCATGAAATGGTGACAAATTAACTTTATGTGAAAAAAATTGATTGAGTCTGGGTTGGGGGTGGGGTGAAGTTACTCAGATCTGAGTATCTCACTTACCCACCCAGCAGCTGCCGTACATACTACCGGTAGTACGACAAAAACTTTTATCGCTTATTTTGCTTTATATAATCTTGAGATTTGTATCGCATTACTGGCAGACCCGGGACAAGTACAGTAATGCCCTAAATAATCGACTCCTCAACCACAGCAGAATTGTGGGTAATTTTTCAGGATTTAGTCGGAAATATGGCTTGTTGCCATTCATCGGAAAGCTCTCTCTGGTTAATGAGTCGATTATTTAGGGCATTACTGTATCTGCTGATACCACATCATGGAACAATTCGAACATGTACATACCGGTATACCGTAGCTACGGTATACTTAAAAGTAATTGACCACCTCCAATGTGGTCTCACCCTGTTAATACTGCGGTAATCACCAACACTGCGGTAAGGATACCGCTTCAACCCTGCATGTACCGTACGGTTTGTGATACCAGGTTGATTTTTATGGACAATATACTAAGCAGGCTTGGTGTTATTTATCGCTCCATGCTAGTGTACACATACCTGTACTAGTACCTATTTTTCTGAGTGCCTAAGACTAAGTCAAGCCCTGTTCTGTGTGTGAGGTACCGGTACATTGGATAATAGATAGGTTCATAGTATCCAAGTACATGTAATAAGGACATGGGAACGCTCGATAGAAAATTTATAACGGTATATAGTGGATTAAATGTAGTACCCATGAACTTTGTTTCGGCTGTCAATTTAGAATCGCTTGTGTCAGTTCACATTAATAGGCATTACACAAGCAGGCATGAAAATAAAATATACATGTATCTACATGCATCTGTGGAACTTTTATCAAGATCCTTGTGGTAGTATTATTTGTTCAACTTTTGGTGTGATGACTGCTAATAGACAGCGGTACCATAACCGCACGTTACCGTAGCTCCACCAGAGTGATTCTTCATACCTTGGTGGATACCATACACTGAAGGTCATTACTGGGGTATCACCCCGTTTTTCAGGTCAATTACTTTGAGGACAGCGTTATTATCACTACTGTGAATTGATCTGGCCATATTATCACGTTGACGAGGTCAGATGGCTGGATCAAACAAACCATTGCTGAAGAGCAACAAGATGTGATTCGACAATCAGATAGATCACTGTAGTGATAATAGGTACATGTACATGTACAGTACATTACATGTATATAACTTCAATGACACATAAACATCGCATAAACATCTACCGGTATGTAAAATGGTGATAAATTTATAGAAGAAACCCAAATATTAAGAAATAACTGCTGGGGAATGGGAAGATTCGGCTAGATAATTTACGACTGAGGGCAGATTCGGCCTTTCTTTTGATCTACCGGTATACGGATTAAATTTGGGGTTCTGTTACTAATCACTAGATATTCACAGTTACATGTACGGTAGTTGCATGGACTAAGATTTTTCTCGGTGGCTGGAGGGATTCCATTCACCGACCCCATGCAGAAACCCTGCCATGTTTAAACGTGATTATTCCATGTACATGCAGGTATACACACTCTTCGATACCGTATGTAAAAATACCTAATCAACAGTATATAAAACCATAAAATATGCCTAGTAGAACATGGAGAATGGCATACCTTGCTGGAAAAAAAACAATTTATCTAAATAGAAGGTTATGATCGTTAACACCTGTCAGGATGCCAAGGTTATAATTACAGGTGGGTTAATATCATTTACTGTGGCTGCTCATGTCTGATAATGCCTCAATTCCCTGTTGCTACCGGCATAATGAACCAGTAACTTTATTGTACTTCTGTTTGCCATATTGAAATCAATTGATGCAAGAAGACTTTACATTAACGGGTACAATTGCCGATAACTGTATATTTTTATTCATGCACTAGATGTACCAGTACCAGGCCATATTTAAAATATCATTGATTCCCCTGAACTTACCCAAAATTTCACGAATGGTTATGTAGTAAATAAATTACAAATAATCACTGAGCTTGATAGGTTTAACCCTTTGAGTGCCAGGGGCCGATCTCATCGGCCCTAAACCTACAAAATAAGTCTGTTAAAGAATATAAGAATAAATTATTAATATTGTAAAAAATTGTAGAAAAAAACAAAAAACAAAAAAATTGTTAGGCCAATGCATTCTCTTATATATGCGAGGCGACCTATGGTCGACTCGCATATATAAGAGAATGCATTGGCACAGGGTATATGGGTTGATACAAAAATTGACCTGGCACTCAAAGGGTTAATAACAGTTGATATTAAACATTTATCTACTAATACATATACAGTAATTCCTTAAATAATTGACTCCTTAACCACATCAATATTATGGGTAATTTTTCAGGATTTAGTCGGAAATAAAGTTACCCATTATTTTGCTGTGGTTAAGGAGTCGATTATTTAGGGCTTTACTGTATACAATGTACTTGTATTCATCTGAATATCCGGAAAAAAACATTATTTCAATCCATTTCAATTATTCTATTCTTGTATTTATCATCCAGCTTGAAAATAAAATAAATATTCTCTGAGAAGCCAATAAAATATTTTTAGAAGGGAAGTTTTTTTTAGGGTCAGGAGAAAGTGAACAAACACAATTTTAAGTTTGGACTAATCGCTTGAATGCCTACAACTGAAAAACATCCTGTTCCTCCATATCGGCTTGTGTCTACTTGTTACCTTTTCAAGTCGTTCCACACTCCTGCATGGAATGGAACAACGTTGATGTCACACAACATAAATGATGTTAGTCTCGACAATGAAAGTGTAACTTTAAAATAGAAGCATTGATCGTCACACATGACAAGATCAGGAAATACCTGTACCGAGATAATTCAGGTATTAACCCTTTGAGTGCCAGGTTGATTTTTGTATCAACCCATATACCCTGTGCCAATGCATTCTCTTATATATGCGAGTCGACCATAGGTCGCCTCGCATATATAAGAGAATGCATTGGCCTAACATTTTATTTTATTTTTTTTTACAATTTTTTACAATTTTAATAATTTATTCTTATATTCTTTAACAGACTTATTTTGTAGGTTTAGGGCCGATGAGATCGGCCCCTGGCACTCAAAGGGTTAACCAATTAAACTACATGTACTGTAATATGCTATAAATTATAAAGTTTCCTAATACTGTTAGATTTGTCCTACAATTCATTGTAAATTGTTAGAAAACTTAGAGTGGCAATGTTTACATTCCATCGATTGATTTGCTCACCACTAAATGGCAAATATCGAGCACACCCACCAAAAGAAATAGTTCCGCATAAATGTCAATATTTACGGTACAGCATAATTTGGGACAAAGTTGGGACGAATTTTCTCCAAAAAACAATGGCAATAATTCTGCTAAATAGAGATGCATATGATAGTTGAATCAATAAGTTGATGATGTATCAAAATGATGTTGCCTGCTGCTAATTTGGTTCTAAAATGAATGGAAAAAATGACATGGAAATGTTCAGGTAATAAATTCAACGAACGACCATAAATGTACATGTACCCCAGGTGTCTTTCGTCTGCCTTCTTTAACCCTTTACCCAACAAACCGGCCAAAACCGGCCAAATAAAGCTTCAATAGCCTAAAATATCTTCGGTCTGTCTCAATAGAACCATACAAATATGGATATCATTGGAACCGGCCACTTGACCACATTGTGATAGTTACAGTTATGCCTTGTGCCAATGCATTCTCTTATATATGCGAGTCGACCATAGGTCGCCTCGCATATATAAGAGAATGCATTGGCCTAAAAAAAATCAACACTTTTACCATTTTTTCTTACATTCTTTAACAATTTTATAATTTTTAATGTGTTAAGCCAATGCATTCTCTTATATATGCGAGGCGACCTATGGTCGACTCGCATATATAAGAGAATGCATTGGCACAGGGCCGTTCTGTTGGGTAAAGGTTCCTGAACACCCCTCTAAATGAATAATAGACTGTTCCAATTTTGAATATCCATTTAGAACAGAAAGGGCTTGTGTGAGCATCTACAGTAATGCCCTAAGTAATCGACTCCTTAACCACAGCAGAATTATGGGTAACTTTTCAGGATTTAGTCGGAAATATGGCTTGTTGCCATTCATCGGAAAGCACTCACTGAGAGCTTTCCGATGAATGGCAACAAGCCATATTTCCAACTAAATCCTGCAAAGTTGCCCATAATTCTAATGTGGTTAAGGAGTCGATTACTTAGGGCATTTCTGTATATATAATACTAGTACTGGTACGTGGAGTCACTGCACAAACTCAATAACACTCAGACACTTCTTTTTTTCTGGCGGCAAATCAATTAGGTTCCAGATTCAGTCGTTAATTTTTTTTTATCTTAGCTGATGCGGAATTAACCAATATACCATATTCAAATATACCGTTATACATGTAATGGTATTTAATTTGAAATGCAAAAGCACAGTGGGCTACTATCAACAAATTTACCCTCTGGGAACATAGAGCGCATTCTCCTTAGACCTCATCTTCTGTGTACATGTACTAGTATCTATAGTCTCAAATTAACATTGTTTTCAGTTACATGTAGTTAACTTACATGTTATTTTACCCTTACAGTACATGTACATGTATGTTCAGTTTCTATGTCCCCTAATTTAGGTGAATTTAGTGATGCTATAGCCCGCTATGCAGGATATCATCACTAAATTCACCCTCTGGGGACCTCATTCTGCCAGTGAGAGGCACACTAAACTCACTTTTTAACTCAGGCATGTCTGCAAATGCAGGGTTTCCGCTAGGGGGTAGGGGAATGGGGCCGGTTTGTAGATAGGGGAAAACACGAACACCTGCTTCGAAAAATTTTAGAAAAGTGCAACACTAGAAATGCATTGTCCAGCACGGCCAGAACGCGAATTACGATTATAATTCTGGTATGTATACATTCTCAAAATTAAAACAAGAAATGTAACAATTTACATCGTTTATGTGAAACAACAGTCAGTCAATTAAGTTGATTATTGTGATTGAACTGAGTGAAATAAAAACGAACTTTTAACTGAGACTAGCTTCAGATTTATTTTTTATTTCCGGTGGGTAGAATAAATAAATGTACTATGATATTTCGTACCAGTTAAAATTCAACTGTACTCTTGAGGAATTGCCTCGCCAAGCCATCAAGGGAAGTTCATGACCAACAGTAACATTCACTCGTCTTTTAAAAATTAATTTGATCTACGAACACTGGTTTAAAAAGCTCGGAACTATTTTGTTGTCGCATTCAATCATTTGGGGTCACACAATTGAAATTACCTCGAGAGTATTGCTATCGGCGGGAAAGATATATACTTGGTAACCAACGAAGCTATGACGCTTCATTGGTAGTGTTACGTCACAAATATCACATTCGCATCGTACACAAAATATATCGTTTCCGGCTATATATTACGAATCGATATACTGAGGGTTTTACGGTTACACGAAATTCCAGGGTTTTCAAGGAGTTTGCATTAAAACAAGGGGTTCAAGCGCCCTGGGAGGGGAATGCGTCGGGGGGAAAATCAGAGAAAAACTTGGCTAGGGGAAAACTTGGCTAGGGGAACGGGGCCGTCAAAGGGACCCCCTGCCGGTATAGCGGAAT
This sequence comes from Siphonodentalium dalli, assembly GCA_032622095.1. Lineage (NCBI taxonomy): Eukaryota > Metazoa > Mollusca > Scaphopoda > Gadilida > Siphonodentaliidae > Siphonodentalium > Siphonodentalium dalli. Next base: position 255,790,341 of record CP136064.1, read on the forward strand.
CCCTGGCAAATGTCAGACACACTACCAGGCTTTTGTTTACCAGTATTTTCTACCGGTATGACGAGGTACAGTAATGCCCTAAATAATTGACTCCTTAACCACGGCAGAATTATGGGTAACTTTTCAGGATTTAGTTGGAAATATGACTTGTTGCCATTCATTGGAAAGCTCCCATTGAGAGCTCTCCGATGAATGGCAACAAGCCATATTTATGACTAAATCCTGAAAAATTACCCATAATTCTGCTGTGGTTAAGGAGTCGATTATTTAGTGCATTACTGCATGTATAATTTAATGGTTGCATTTTGGCTACAATTAAGGAGTCGATTATTTAGGGCATTACTGTTTCTGGTCAAGTCTGTCACATACTTTCTGGATAGCACGGGTTGCTACCATTTCCTTGGGGTCTTTACCCCCACCTATAAAACAGAACGTTGTGATATGGCCTAGCAGGTGCAATGAAGCACAATAAAGCTAACAACGTACCAGGTATTCAAGTCTGGATATAGTGGGTCTGACATTTGCAGAATGAGGTCCCCAGTGGGTGAATTTAGTACCTGAAATGGATCCTCAAGATGAACTGCTCTCATAATTCGAGGATGTTTATGTTTCTACGGCAAGATCAGGGATCAAGTCTGACTTTAGTGTGTCTGTCATTTGCAGAATGAGATCCCCATAGGGTAAATTTAGTGATGCTATCCTGAATCGTTTCAACTGTCTATCCAATGTTTGGTTTTGTTCAAATGGGGGTGGGGAAAGGGGTGCAGTTGGAATTTCCCAGGACATCACCCCCCCAATGGAAACCCTCTAGCCACATCCTGTGTGAGAGAACCAGGTACTAGTAGGAAGCTACTGTACCATATACTCTTTGTCTACCGCTATGTCAATTGTCGGAGCCAATTAACCCATCAATATTACCGGGCGGTTATATCAGCTCAGTACCTAGCTGCTACTTAACCCATCCAAATTACCCATAATGCCTGTCTGTATTAGCGTGATTGAGGGCATAATGTAATAGAATTATAGCCTTGCTCTTGACGTCTGATCTGTAATTGAATGTCAGAGCCCTCAGAGTTTCTAGCTCCCTTCGGCATGTAATTAATCCTGCACTTACATTCTTTCCAATTCATCTCATTCTTCCTGTTCCTCGTCTCATATCTTCATTACATCTTACTGATATACAGAGTATACCTGACTTTTTGCCAGCGCTGTACCTGTATATACCGTACCAATACAATATAGTTACATGCTGTCAGTCTTAAATCTTTTCTAGAAGATGGGTGCCATAATCTGCTATAACACTCACTAATCGGTAATGTCATCAAAATTTACTCATGTAAATGTGTCAAGAGGTATTGTGTGAACTTAATAAAACCTGGAAATAGTGTGTGTGACATCTGCATGGCGAGCAAGCATCACCTAATTCAACCTCTGGGAACCTAATTCTGCTCAGGCGTCAGCCGCTATGGAAGAGCTAGACACAGGTTTAAGACTACCCCGCTGGACAAAACAAGTGTCCATTGGCACCGCGGTGTGTTTGCCGTTCGGCTGCGGTGTCAGAGTTTGTAACTGCAGTTGAGCACCGCGGCCGAACGGCAAGTACACCGTGGCCCAACAGCAACTACACTGCGGCCGAAAGGCAACTACACCGCAGCCGAACGGCATGTACACCGTGGTTAGATTTCTGGTTTGTATCGTCTTTTTTCAGTTTAATGAACGTACACCGTGGCAACTACACCATGGCCGAACGGCAAGTACACCCGCGGCCCAACTGTAGTTAGCCGTTGGAGCCGCGGTGTAGTTGCATTTCAGCCGCGGTGGCAACGCTAACTGCACCGCGGTTAGGTGGACACTTGTTTTGTCAAGCAGGGTACATGTACATTGTACATGTACATGTAGCATATTGCAAGTGTATTTACTTTAATGCCATTAATGGTGTACAGTAATGCCCTAAATAATCGACTCCTCAACCACAGCAGAATTATGGGTAACTCGGTGAGAGCTTTCCGATGAATGGCAACAAGCCATATTTCCGACTAAAGCCTGAAAAATTACCCATAATTCTGCTGTGGTTAAGGAGTCAATTATTTAGGCCATTACTGTACTTATACTTATATATATAAATGGGCTCTTGTACATGTACATGTATTACATCACAGAAATGTGATGTTAAATAATAAAGGGAACTCCAGCCTTTAATTATGACATCTCCCTGACAAGAGTTCATTTCTCGGATTTCTCCCCATTAATCTATTAAGGAGAAGTGACTTCTCCCAATTTTAATTCTCTAAGCTGGTCCTACATGTGTAGATCACGCCACGAATCTCTACTCCAGCTATTCCCATAGCGATCATTTTCCACCAGTTTCCAGGTTTTGTACTGGTGGAATATGATCTCTACGGGTGTAACCATGCAGAGTAGAGATTCATGGCATGATCTATGGGAAGCTGGTACCTGTCTTGATCCATGGGGATTTCCATACCTGTCATTCCAATGCGCATCCAATCACTCAATACTTAAAACAATCCTTGAAATAGTGTGTCTGTCATTTACAGAATGAGTTCCCCCAGAGGGAGAATTTAGTTATGGCAAGTACATGTACACTGCGGCCGAACGGCAAGTACACCTCGGTCGGACGGCATGTACATGTACACCATGGTTAGATTTCTGGTTTGTATCATCTTTTTCAGTTTAATGAACATACACAGCGGCAACTACACCATGGCCGAACGGCAAGTACATGGCACCCAACTGTAGTTAGCCGGTGGAGTCGCAGTGTACCGGTAGTTGCATTTCAGCCTTGGTGGCAACGCTAACCGCACCGTGGTTAAGTGGACACTTGTTTTGTCCAGCAGGGTACTTAGAGAAGATGAGGCCTACCGTACATGTAAGCAGAATGATGTCCCCAGATGTTGAATTTGCTGATGCTAGCCCACTGTGCAGGATACCATCATTAAATTCACCCTCTGGGGACCTCATTCTGCAAATGACAGACACACTATTCCAATGTACATCCAATTGCTAAAAGCGTTAATCCCATACTTTGTATGCTAAATGAGAGCTGTTTCAATTCCCCTCATTGCATGTAATACAATTAGTGGATGTGTGATGGTGGCCAGATCATAAATCAATGTTGGTGGGAGTCTTAGCTCTCTTCATCCTCTCCATGTTTATTGCAATCAATAATTGATATTTGAGAGTGGAGCCCTTCGCCCTGTTTCTCAGAGCAGGTTGTTACTGGATGTATGGATAATACAGGCCAGCATGCATTGATTATAGCGACTAAACACCACTCTAACAAATTTACTGCTTGCTATTTTATGTAGTAACACTGTTGTATGATTTAAAGTAGATCATTCCATGAATCTCTACTCTGGCTAACGCCCGTAGAGATCATATTCCACCAGTACAAAACCTGGGAACTTTTTGAAGTTTTGACAGGGAACCTTACAAAGTCGACAAAATAGCACAGGGAATACACATTTCTTAGTTATTATCTGTTCCTTAATAATTTACTTCGCTGTAGGTGAAGGTCCCAACTCAAAATAGCATGCGTTTCTGTGACCTTTGTATCACAATAAACATTGAATTAATTACCCAGGAGATATTCCATAATTGTAAGCGATGCAAAGCAAAATCGCTCAAAAAGTCTCTTAAATTGTGAAATTTTGAGTTGGGACGTTCAACTACAGTGAATTACATGTACATTACTAAGGAACATATCATAGCTAAGAAATATATTCCCCTTGTTATTTTTTAGACTTTATAAGGTTCCCTGTCAAAACTTCAAATAGTTCCCAGGTTTTGTATCTATTGGAATATGATCTCTACGGGCGTTAGACAGAGTAGAGATTCATGGCATGATATAGATTTAAAGAAAATAGTACATGTACAGTAATGCCCTAAGTAAACGACTCAGAATTAAGGGTAACTTTTCAGGATTTAGTCGGAAATATGGCTTGTTTTAAATCTAGATCAAGCCATATTTCCGACTAAATCCTGAAAAGTTACCCATAATTCTGCTGTGTTTAAGGAGTCGATTACTTAGGGCATTACTGTACTCTGTCCAATTTAACCCTTCCATAACTGGAGTTTCCTGAAATTTTGTGAAAACCCTGTGCCATAGTCTCCCATAGGGCGCTTCACATACATGTGTACTGGTACATTTGTAAATAAAAGAATACATTGACCTTACAATATTGACCTTGACCTCGTAAGCCAGTCCATTCCCTTATACAATGTACATTTACATGTATATGTGAGGTGACACGACGTTAGAGGTGGTCAATTACTTTAAGTAGGTACCTGTAGCTGTATGCAGACAACAGATAAATTAACCCTTTACCCAACAGAACGGCCCTCTGCCAATGCATTCTCTTATATATGCGAGTCGACCATAGGTCGCCTCGCATATATAAGAGAATGCATTGGCTTAACACATTAAAAATTATAAAATTGTTAAAGAATGTAAGAAAAAATGGTAAAAAGTGTTAAAAAAAGATTTTTTTTAGGCCAATGCATTCTCTTATATATGCGAGGCGACCTATGGTCGACTCGCATATATAAGAGAATGCATTGGCACAGGGCATAACTGTAACTATCACAATGTGGTCAAGGAGCCGGTTCTAATGATATCCATATTTGTATGGTTCTATTGAGACAGACCGAAGATATTTTAGGCTGTTGAAGCTTCATTTGGCCGGTTTTGGCCGGTTTGTTGGGTAAAGGGTTAAAGCACAGAATGAGTCCTATTTATTGAGGGAAATGTTTAGATAATAAGTTCAACAAATGAGCTACTAGTACATGTACATTGTAAGGTATGTTTATTATCGTTTGTTGAACTTATTATCTGAACATTTCGTATGGGATAACTACTCACTTAATGCTGCTTTAGCATAAATAGGGTTAATTGGTTTACCGTATGTTCTAGCATACTAGTAAAAAAGGTGCTTGCTTTTATCATTGTCAGCCGGAATTGATTGATTTTGAGACGTTCGTTTTTTTTAGAGCACTTCAATAACGCTGTTGTGTCTGGAGAGGTAACTTCACTCGTTTGTGTCTGTCAATTCCTTTGTCATCTCATCAGTCAGATCAAATTTGTCTAATTGGTATGAGCAATGGATTATATTACCTACGGTAGCACCCCTAGATGCACTCATAACATGTTAACGCTTTCCATGCCTGGAGCTTCCAGAAATAAAAAAAAAACCTTGTGCTAATGCATCTCTGAATCTGCGAGTCTCCCATAGGGAGCCTCGCATATACCGGTATAAAATACTATGGTACATTAAATAGTCTAAAAATATTTACCTTGACAATGCGAATGCATTCCCTTACCTGATTTTATGCAAGGCTCTATGGGAGACTCGCATATATAAAAATATGCACTGGCACAGTATCTTTAATGCTGCACCAATGCAGTTCCCGCCATGAAAGGGTTAATTAAGTACATGTAAATTGCAACATGGTTGTTTCTTGTACTGATAAATATGGAATACTGGTCAGTTGTGTGTAGCGTTTCCTTATGAATGATAATATTGTCAAACTAGAAAATTCACATTGGGTGAATGGCATCCAAAGAAACCCAAATCATGTCTACAATAAACTCTGGAGACAAAAACACGGATCTCATATTAACCCTTCCATGACTGGAGCTTCCTGTAGGGAGCCCCATACAGGTGGCAGCTTGTATTGCTGAGTGTCGTCTGCTCATGTCTGTGAGGGGCTCCATAAGGGTAGTTTAACCCTTCCATGACTGGAGCTCTTGATATCAAATGACTTAAGGAGGCACTAATAATTAGTAAAAAAGAGCGTTTATTATCAACTTAGAAGATAGTTAGTTCTAAGTAACTTTATCCGGAGAGTCATGCAATAGGTGCTGTTTACCCCAGATGACTGATAATTATTTAAAATGACTTGAAGGGTCACTAATAACTTACGCATTATTCACCAGTTCAACTCCGGGTACCCCTGCTAGTACAGTATACAGTATTGCCCTAAATAATCGACTCCTTAACCACAGAAGAATTATGGGTAATTTTTCAGGATTTAGGCGGAAATATGGCTTGTTGCCATTCATCGGAAAGCTCTCAGTGAGAGCTTTCCGATGAATGGCAACAAACCATATTTCCAACTAAATCCTGAAAAATTACCCATAATTCTTCTGTGGTTAAGGAGTCGATTATTTAGGGCATTACTGTATATCAGGTTTCTTGTGGATACTGTCCAGGTTTGTTGTGTAATTCTCCCACATTTCTTAGAGACTTGATCTGTATTTTTATACCCCATAACTTGGGGTGGGGGTATATAGAAATCAGCTTAGCCGTGTGGCCCTCCATCCGTCCGTGAACACAACTTTGTCCGAGCTTTTGTTTCTACAATACATTTTTCAGTAAATGTAAACTTGCAACAGATATTTACCACTATGTGAACCTGTGCACTTGAAATTATTAGCTAGATCCATATTTTTTTAGTGGAAATTGGACAGCGAAAAATTTATAATTGCTTTGAAAAAACTTCAAAATCTAAAACTGAATTTTTTTTTTATAAATATGAGAGTTACCGGAATGTACACGTATGCTAATCCAGTTGAAGTGATTCAAATTGATCGCATGTCCTATACATTTGTTTGCAAAAGCTATCTGTACACTGGTGTTGTACTGGTAGTTTCATTATAAAACTGTTTAAACACCAGAAAGCACCTGCATATTATCACTTCGATCAAATTTGCTTAATCCCTAAAAGGAATGGCTCATATTGCATGGCAGTTTTATATTACCAGTTTGTGTGTTGGTAAAATCGCCTTCCTCATTGGAGGAAGACAAGGGAAAATGTAATTGTACCAATAACTCTATTGGTCATTGTCTGTGGGATTTGAGTTCTTGCATACCCTGGTTTAGAACAAAATTGGTATTCACAGTTTATCTTGGTATTCACAGTTTAGCCACCTCGCCCATTTTAAGGAGGAGGTCAAGTGACTAATTTTGAATCGGAATTTCTTTGCAAATCTCCCCAGCAAAAGTTATACCGGTATATGAAGCAATTGTCCGGGAACTAAAGCAGCCATATCATTAAACAGACATAACATTTAACTGGTGGCTGGGCTTGGTAAATAGGCAATTTTTGAGAATTTTTTTCTGGAAATACAACACTTGACCTAGTTTTGAAAAATCAATAATAAAAAAAAATCAACATTCTAATGGAACAAATTCCAAGCCGACCCGCCAGATAAATGTATTGTTTTCAATACCGCACAAAGTCACACCCAGAAATATTTGCAACTCTAATGTTTGCGGTGGAGATTTGCATGGAAATGCCCATTCAAAATTGGTCACTTGACCTCCTCCTTAATACCCTCTTAGGCCAATATAAATATATTACTAGATTCTCATGCAAATGTTATTTTTCGAAAACTCGACTTGTATGCTTTGGCAAGGTCGGTAGGTGTGTGGGCGGTCTTCCGGGTGGGCGCGAGACACCAAACAAATGTCAACTGATTTAATTGATATTTGGTATACATCAGGGGCGCCGGAAGCATCCAAGGGCAGGCGGGGGCAGAGCCTACAAAAAGGGCACTTTTCCGCAAAAAAAGGGCATTTTCTCCGCAAACTCAGGAAAATAACCATAAATTCATTGTGGCAAAAATCCCTATTTTAATGGTATTTGTCGGTTTTTATGGCCGTTTTGTGATAAAATTGACAAAAAATTAATATTCCTTGTGAAATTGGTGGTATTTGGACCAAAAAAGTCACATTTTGCTATAAAAACACGAGATTAAACACACAAAAAGCATTTTCTGTCTCCAGAAAAAGGGCAAGTCCTGCCCCCGCTCGCCCCCCTTGGTCAAGGGCAGGGGGGTCAGCTGCCCCCCTCTTCCAGCGCCCCTGGTATACATGTATGCAATATCTAGCTCAAGTTCAAAACCAGGGTTGTCCAATCTATGATACAAAAGTTATGGGCCTTAGTTTGTCTATACAGTATGTATTTTTAGCGATTTTGATCATTCGTGACTTGGTGAGATACTTAAACAAACTTTTACTGATTTATACGATATTCGGTATATGATTCTGGGTTCACCTCTAGATGGGGTTGTCAAATTTGAAAATTTTTCGATGACAAACATGACCACTGGCAGCCATCTTGAATTTTACTCTTTGCATCACTAAATCCTTTAGCACATCCTACAGAGCATATCCCTCACCCGATCATCACAAAACTTCATATGGATCCTCGGGGTCACATCTAGATGTGTTCGTACAATTTTCGAATTCTGTTAAAAAACATGGCTGCCAGTGGCCATCTTTGATTTTACTCTTTGTACCGGTATGACTAAATCCTTTAGCACATCTTACAGGTCACATTTCTCATCCAATCATCACCAAACTTCATATGGAACTTCGGGGTGACCTCTAGATGGGAGTCTCCCTTTTTTCTCGAAATTCGTAAATAAAAAAAATTATTGCAGCCAGCAGCCATCTTTGATTTCAAATGTGAATCTATCAGCACACCATGCAGTCCACATTTATTGGAGAATTATTTTGAAACTTTACAGGCTTGCCATACAGCCAACATTTTCATCCAATTGATCCCAAACTTTATATGGCTCTTCGGGTTGACCTCTGGTATCACTTGAACATTTGAACTTTCCTCATTCCTTGTCGCTCCATTGACTGTAATGTATGATATCCCGTTTCCAAGCTGAGCCACAGTGTCATTGACATTTTCATTTTATGTTGGCCTTTAACAGAATTAGTCACTGTCTCGCCTCACTTCTATGGGAGATCTACGGTAGGATCAGATTGAAGTTCCTCAGTTGAAGTTGGTGATGTTCACCCATTAATCAGCTCTATTATGCATTTTATATTCTGAAAAATAGGGGATATAGAAACTGACCAGCAGGGAATGATTACCAGTAACTAAAAACAATGTTAATTTGAGACTATAGATACTTACCAGAAGATGACGCCTAAGCAGAATGAGGTTCCCAGAGGGAAATTTAGTGATGCTACATGTACTAGTAGCCCATTGTGGGAGGCAGCGTCACTAAATTCACCCTCTGGGGACCTCATTCTGCTATTTCAAGGTTTGGTTACATCCCTAGCAGTTATAACCTCTAGGTTATTCCCTACTGAATTTAAATATTCATGTTGTGGAGTAACACAAGCTATAGAAATATGTATGTTGTTACCTCCAACATTAATGGCTTATACGATATTCCCCTGGCTTCAGATCATTCAATGAGGTTTAAGGTTTAACTGCGCTTAGCCATGCGATATTCAAAGAGAAATTAGCATAGATGGCTGACATCTCTCATATATTGGTACATGTACATGTATATCTGTTCACATTCTGTTTTCTTTGCTGAGAAGTTTGATATGAGGCTCATTTGGCCAAAAAAGGAAAGACCTTTGTTTCTGATAATGGACTGAAAAAAATTGGGTCGGTAGGGTGGTAAATCTTATATTTTCTTTTAATTTCAATTATTTTAATCCCCAGCCCATGGCGGGGAGTGCGCCTTGTGACTCAAAGTCCAACGTCAATACCACATGGCCACCGAAGTGACCCCATCTTGAGATTAGGCATCATCTTCTGGAAAGTGCATGTATCTACACGTGTATAGTCTCAAATTAACACTGTTTCTAGTTGCCATGTGGTATTGATGTCGGATTTTGAGTCACAATTAAGGCATGCTTCCTTCCAATGGGTCAGGGTCGAATCCCACCCAATCCCTAAAAAAAAATTGCGCTGTCTCATAAACACACACTTCTAAAAATTTGCACCTTGTGTGTTAGATAGTCCCAGTCATGTCCAAAAGGCAATGCTCGGCATGTCTCAATGACATACATGTATATATAACATGCTCCTGTGCCATACAGATACTTGTTTATATACTATAGACATACAATGTATATAAACTTTTTTTCAATATCTCATAATTACCATATTCCAATTCAACAATATAATGCCCACCCCCAAGTTTTAACCCCCAAGCACTAACAGGCATCATCACCATTTATGGAATTTGTAAACTACACTCGATCACTATACTAATTGCAGAGAAATATATTACTTTTTCAGTAAATATGATGCCATGCATGATATTGTTGTGAGTATTAGTTATAATTACACATGCACATCTCAGTGAAAATATCAACATGGAAATGCAATATGAGTTGGAAATACTGTTAAATATTGACAACTGTATAATGACAATGTTGTGTGTTGTTGGTGTCTCGTATGTTGCCATGATGAAATTACTACAACTCAGAATTTACTTCAGACCTATTCACAAAATGTCACTAAGAATAACACACTTTTAATTGTTTGGAAAAATCTACAAGGAGTTCAAAACTCAAACTTATTTAACATTAGGAATACCTAAATATCTCACAAGGCACCTGAGTGCGATGAGGATAAGTGCTCATAATTTAGCCATAGAAAAGGACAGACAGAAACGCCCAAAACCAACATTATCTCAAACAACTTGCTCTCTATGTCTTCAATAAGAAGACGAAGAACATTTTTTCCTTTTCTGTATGAAGAATATTACCCAAAGAGATAATTTTTTTACAAAACTCAATCAACAAATTGAATTAAAAACTTTACAACATGGATCAAAAGAGCCTTTCAATAATTTTTGAGGTCTTCTTAGCCCGGACACAGCTCACAAAACAATATTGATATGTGAATTTATTTCATGTTCCCTATGACAGGGTCCTCCACAGATGTTTCATCTATTATAGTCAATTTATAGTCACCACATGGGTATCTGATTACTTTCTCAGATGTACATGTATATTGTATATATATTATGTAATGACAGACACCATTGTTTTATGGTTTGTTTTAATAAATCTTTTCTTATCTTAATGTTAGTATCATACATGTACATGTATTTAAATACATGTACATTAGTATTATGAAAACCAATGACAAAATACCAGAGTAAATGAAGTGGATTTAATTACTTACAATGAGCTGTTAAGTTAGGTACAGGTACATTGTAGTTAGTGTTATCTGTTAATCCACCTGGCAGGCCTAGAGCAGTGCCTTGTACAGGCATATAGTTATAGTTCATTGTAGTTTAATTTGATAATGTGGATTCCCACAGGTGCCTTGCAAATAGCTATACTATGTTGTAGTTAGCTGTTGAGGCACATGGTAGGCCTATAGCACAGCTACATTGTACCATGTAGTTTAATTTGATAATGTGGATTTAGCCTGCAGCACATATTTGTTGGGTGTTATCACCATGTGTTTAGATTTGTAGGTATGATTCTACCACTCTGCATGTTCCCACTACTCAGCTCATGCAGTAATAAGAATAGCTTCATTAATTTTGCATTGGGTAATCACCAGTAGTCAAAGGCAAATACAGAATGCCCTAAATAATCGACTCCTTAACCACAGCAGAATTATTGGGTAATTTTTCAGGATTTAGTCGGAAATATGGCTTGTTGCCATTCATCGGAAAGCTCAGTGAGACCAGCGTAAACCTACAATATTGGTGCCTGTCATTTATACGGCACCAAAATTTTAGATATTTCCAGGCTTGTGCAATCCGTTTATGATTTTTCGTCACAGGACATCAATTATTGAATTTAGAGTATGATTATTGATTGGCTTAGTGTTATAAATCAGACAAAAGTATGTTAATAATAGATCATGTCGACACCAGTCGATAAAGCATTGTCTCTGAGCAATGCTGCCCGCTGTGTTACAACCGGATGGGGTAATTACAGCGTGCTGTTTAGATCTCAAGGGCTTTCAGTGGTTCCGATGTGGCTAGCAATGAGTTTCAGGGTCCTCAAAACTCAGTCATGTGACATGTATCACAAAACACGAGCTTTATGTAGGTCATATTAATAAATTACTAGATTCTAATCAGACTTTTTTGGAAAATAGTGGTGGGTGGGCGAATATTACTTTTTATATGTCATTTTCTAACATAAATGGTCAGTTCCAGAAATTAAAGCAGTATCCTACATGTATATATGTATGTATCTTATTTAATACAGTGTTATTTAAATTACACAATTTGAATGAAGTAGATTAATGATGGGTCATTGCAATGTATTTTGAAGGTTAAGGCATGAAAAAAAGGTCATCTAAAAATTATTCAAATAAAAAAAAATGAGGAGGGGGACCAAAAACAGGGTCGGGAGGGAATGAGAATCTAGCTTTGTATATGGCAGCAGCCTATTTTGCCCTTAACCCTTTCAGTGCCAGGGGCCGATCTCATCGGCCCTAATTTACAGTCTGTAAAATTGGCCCTAAAAAACAAAAATGTTTTTTGTTTTTTAGATTTTTTTGGGTTGAATTGTTTTGGGGTATGCGTTAGCATGCTATAGCGAATTTAAAAACAAACTGGATGAAACCTTTGGGGCATGTTATAACTCAAAACTATCACCAAGTATTCAAAGTAATAATTTTGATGCCCATGAAAAACGTAAGATTCCCTGGCACAAAATAAGTCTGTTAAAGGAATTAGTCTGTCAAAAAAATATTTTTGTTATCGTCATAATACTAATAATATATGTCTAACAGACCCATTTCGCCAAGAAAATTCTAAATCGAGCAGATAGTATTTTTATTATTATGATATTAAAAATATCGCGGAAATATCCGAAGTCAGTCACGTGAGTGCGATCACATGACCATAACGCGGTCACATGACCGATCATCTGCATCGACGCTTACCGATGACAGCGGTGGGTGGAGCTTGAAATAATTCCGCCAATCGCGTAACGAGTTGATAAATTACGCTGGTTAATTACCTAAGCCTTTACGATAAATAGCGATTACGGAATAAAACTGTTTGAATGTGCTGGATTTGCTAGAATGTTGGATTATATAACGAATAATGATGGCTAAAATGCACTTTGAGGCGATAAAAGTTGTTTGAAATGAGATTAATTTATGCAGAAATGCAATGAGCGAGCGGAATATCGTGCGAAACAAATTTAACTGTTTCTGAAAGAATACAAGTTAGGCCATATGCCGGTACTTCATTCTTCGTTGTATGGTACCAATTTCGGAGGATAGTTTACACACTAGTGTCATCCCGTTGTGCGCTATATGCGTACAATTTTAAATACAAATGGGGTGTGATTAAAAAGGTGGTGGTTATTGTACTAGTACATGTATCATGATGGCTTATATTCGTCATAATAATGTTCCTGTCTGTTTCTTCACACGAAACATTTTGTGTGGAGAAGTGCACGACTGTGAACAGCTTGCTAAAATCCTTCCAGTCAAGATCGATAAGTGAGTAAACAAAATAATTCACTCGAATACACAACAGACTGTTGAAACTACAAACATTATTAGTTAGGCTGCAGTTTGGCATAATGAATTTTTTTAATTGAAGGCTAGCCTGGCATTGTTTTTCAGTTTGTGTTTGTTGTTCGTTTTATTTTACGTTTTGATGGCACATATTGACTTTCTAGAGAGGAATTTTTTTAATTGTTAGCATAGCAAAACTCCAATGATTGCCTCTAATAAAGAGCGTCCATGTTTTCGTCGCGGTGTAGACAATAAAGAGCGTTCTCAATTATGAACGTGCTTTATTTCGATATGTCATGGGTGATTTTGTATGTGGTATTGTGACAATTAAATATAAAGAGCGTCCATGCTTCCGTCTCCCAAAACCGGTAGACAATAAAGAGCGTTCTAAATTACGCACTGTGTTGTCTTTTTGGAGGTACTAAATAATGGATCGCTAGCCCGCCCACAACTGAACACACTACATCTACTAGGCATCTTGGAATATGTGGCGATGACAGATACTCGGGATATTTATATCGAAAGTAAAACAACAAACAAAAACAAAACAAAAGCGCCTAAATAGAGTTAACATTATTCAGCCCAGTGTTTATATAAATTTGGGCGCTTCTTTTATAAGTATGACCAGAGAGATAATGTTCTTTCTATTCACTTTGTGGCATTTTAGAGTGCAAACAAGTTCGCGAATGACACTGATGAATAGTCGCTGAGTGATTACAAATCACTGAGTGAATACGCGAGACAATCAAAGCACTAATTACTGCCATCTATTCACCAAAACAGACACGTGCCGGCATGTTATTAATGGCTACAAAAACAACAACCATTCTAGGCGCTATTAATTACTGTATTCACAGAGTTATTGTCTTCTATTCCAGATAAACGGCCAAAGCGTAACGTAATCTACACACCACACGCGCACATACGACTCCGCATTTTACTATCGGCTGACTTACGATTACGTCATCGTAGTCTGCATAATAAACTCCGGCTCCGAATCTGTGTTTTTAATTTGCTCCCCACAAGTATGTCACTCGTAGTTTAGTCACGGAAATCTCCGAATACCGGTGGTGGTATTATTTATTTATTTTACGGGTTATTTATTATGCGATCGGAATGGGAATTGGATCATTTTAATCACAACAGGGAGGGCTTTCCGATTGCGTTTTGTATTTTCTAGACCGAATAAATCCTTTAAAGAATATAAGAAAAAATTATTAAAATTGTAAAAAATAATAACAAATGATGAAAAATTGTTAGGCCAATGCATTCTCTTATATATGCGAGGCGACCTATGGTCGACTCGCATATATAAGAGAATGCATTGGCACAGGGTATATGGGTTGATACAAAAATCGGACCTGGCACTGATAGGGTTAAAAAAAAAGGGACATATTATATTATCGGTCTGTCTGTCCGTTCGCTTTTTTCCTTTTCCGGATGATAACTTTCAAGTTCGAATTGGGGTTCCACCTACCAATTTTCACCAGAGTTATGGCCCTTAGTTAAAATTACCACAGGGCACAGGCGTATTTTGCCATGCCCTGACGATGCTCTTGTTAATATATTGGCTGTCATGATTATTCATATAACCGGGTGTATTCAATCAATCACCTATTAGCAACAAACTTGTGCTGAATTATTTAAGTTTGCATGGTTTGTTTCATCACGTAACCCTTTCAGTGCCAAGTCCGATTTTTTGTATCAACCCATATTTCCTTGATCATTTTTAAAATTTATTTAAGGACGACCAGCTGGGCGCAGCCCAGCCCAGCCGCGCATATGTTGCGCAGCAACATATGCACAGGTTGTCCTTATACAAAGTTCGCTTTCGAACATGGGCGCCGCCATCTTGAATTAGGTGCGCCGCCATCTTGGATTTTAGGGGCCGCCATCTTGAAACGTCATTGCAATTAAATTAAAACTACAAAATGTTACTTTTCATATAGCCAACATAACAGTATTCATTGCGTTAAGGCATTACATGGTTTATTCTTTGAATAATAATCATGACTTAAATCATAAATATTGTCGACCGGACTCGGGTTGCTATGCCATTCGGGAAATGTCGGAAATTTACGTAAAACTGCAAATTTTCCTTAGCCACCTCGCGAAAACAACATAATTCATATCGTAAATATCTTGAATGTTTATCATATAACTAAATAAACTTTTCTTTAGTTTAGTAAATTAGTAGAAACATGTTCACGTAAACTGTAAGGTTACGTCATATGTTGTATCCAAAGCGACGTCATATTGGCACGCGCATATTCCCGCGAAAGTTATTGACGTTTTGACAGCGACGCGACATAGCACACAAAGCAGGCATAATGTTGGCATGGTTCGCATTAGGTTTGGTTGGGTTGACGTTGTTTCATAGAGCATGGCTCCGAGTCCGCGCTGGTATAAATGTAGCTCCATGCAATTGTAATCAAACTGATCAAATCCCAACCTATAAAATCACTATAGAATTTGTACAGGTACAAACAAAACATGTTCTTGGAAATTGAATGTTCTTCCTTACTTATATTCTAATGATTTGGGTTGTGATTTGAAACAAACAAACAACCCAAATTATGAGGGGGTAAACCCAAGTTCTCACTCATAATAACCCCAATTTCCAACCAAGGCCAAGGGTTGTGGAGGCGAGTACAACTAATATTTCATCCAAGTTGAGAATTGGCATATGTGCCAGTAAAAAAAATGGCCCCGGGGGAGCCACGATCGAAATGCTGGAAGATACATGTATGAGTACAATATGATAATTATGAGGTACAGACCCAATCCCCCTACCACAAGCAACCAACTTTGTGTGCGTAATTGGTCATAAGAAATATTCATAGTTAATTAAATCTTGACGTTCATATAAGTCAACACATATTAGTCTGTGTAGTGCAGGTCGTGACTCCACGGTCGTCCTTTTTTACATGGATTTCAATGCCATAATTTCTTGTTGATTATAATAATGTGATACATTGATAGAAAGAGCTCTTAGAGCTCTTTCCTAAGAGCTCTTTCCATCAATGTATCACATTATTATAATCAATAAATTTGAAAAATGATCAAGGAAATATGGGTTGATACAAAAATCGGACTTGGCACTGAAAGGGTTAAGGTGCTATTAACCCATTCTTCACTAAATACCCATTGACGAGTACTAGTAGTTCCCTCAGGTAATGATCAGATTATACTAGTAAATTCAACAATCGTTGGTTGTTTATTATGATACCCAGGATCTAGAAAATAATGGTTAGTGTCCCCTGGTGTCCCCAGGATTTTCAAATCTTGTTTGGTCAGCAAATAATTGCGTGTCACTTAGAAGTATATGTATTCTAAAAGTATCTTTAACCCTTCAATGACTGGAGCTTCCTGAAATTTTGTGAAAACCCTGTGCCATTATGAATTCTCTTATATATGCGAGTCTTCCATAGGGAGCCTTGCATATATGAGAGAACAGTTTAGCCAGGGACCAATCCAGGATTCTATAGTTTGGGCATCCTTTTGTCAACATTTGGATGCAAGGACAGCAAATCATTCTAATTTATCACATAATTTGGCCATAAAAGCAGTTTCATAATTATTGGTAATAGACAAGTTTAATATCAGCGCGTGCGATGACGTCACGGCGTTCTTCAAATAACTTGCGATCGCTGTAGTTTATGATTGTTGTTTTCGATGAATATTTCACGTTGCTTCGGGTTTATTTGATCATGTGATAAAAGGTATCTCACACTCGTCCTATTGTATACGTAATTTATCAACCTCGTCCTCTAAATTCTATTTGAGCCTCGGTAAACCTCGGCTCAAATCGAATTTAGTGAACTCGGTTGATAAATTCCGTATAAAATAGAAACTCATGTGAGATCCTCTATATATAACACAAGTTTTATCTCAACAAATGTAATAAAATGAAGATATTAGGGGCCAAATAGTTCACAGTCCCCTTTTACCACAAGGTCTACTACAGTGTCACTGACTCTGTGGAATAAATCACAAAACTATATTTTACTCAGTTTAGGTTTGATGCACTTGTCAGGAGTTTGGGCACCCAAACTCAGAAAGCCCAAACCCTTATACAGGGTCCGAAACTGGCCTAGATCAGCCCCTGTTATATAGCCTAATAATATTTACCTTGACCTTGTAAGCCAGTGCATTCTCTTAAATATGTGAGGCTCCCTTGTATAAGAGAATGCACTGGCACAGGATCTTAAATGATACACCAGCACGATCATGACAGGGTTAAATATTTTCAATAATGGTAGTATCATGATACTTTTGCCAATAGCATGTTGATTAGTCCTGGTGTCTGGCTCACCATTCATTAATATAAACCTAATCACTTCATTTAATACATAATAGTAGATTAAAACTGTGATGGGATTGGACAATTCTGGGATCATGCAACTACATCAATAGTATCTAATTAGCAGTGTCTCCTATCTGTAATTATCGAGTGATGGACCTGCACTTCAGAGTTCAATCGGGCTCATCTTTGAAGGTGGCACTACCATTACTTTGTTGATGATATTAAGGTGGCATAGAGGTGGCACTACCATTACTTTGTTGATGATATTAAGGTGGCATAGAGGTTGTCTACCAGTACTTTGTTGATGATATTAAGGTAGCATAGAGGTTGTATACCATTACTTTGTTGATTATATTAAGGTGGCATAGAGGTTGTCTAAGAGGTTGTCTACCATTACTTTGTTGATGATATTAAGGTGACATAGAGGTTGTCTACCAGTACTTTGTTGATGATATTAAGGTAGCATAGAGGTTGTCTACCATTACTTTGTTGATGATATTAAGGTAGCATAGAGGCTGTCTACCATTACTTTGTTGATGATATTAAGGTGGCATAGAGGTTGTCTACCATTACTTTGTTGATGATATTAAGGTGACATAGAGGTTGTCTACCATTACTTTGTTGATGATATTAAGGTGGCATAGAGGTTGTCTAAGAGGTTGTCTACCATTACTTTGTTGATGATATTAAGGTAGCATAGAGGCTGTCTACCATTACTTTGTTGATGATATTAAGGTGGTATAGAGGTTGTGCATTTCAAGACCTACATGTATTATACCAGTATTCATGGCAAATGTTTCAAAAACCAAATCTTCCAAAAAATGAAGTTACTACATGTACTACATGATATATTGGAATGCTGGAACACTCGTGGTAATTAGTGAAAGTACTGATTAACTCTTTCTACTAGTATACTCAAGCCTGAGTTTAGTGTGCCTCTAATTTGCAGAATGAGGTCCCCAGAGGGTGAATTTAGTGACACTATACCACATAGTGGGGCGACCCTCTGGGGATATCATTATGCATGGTCTCATCTGCTAATTTGGGAGATGTACAATGTACAGTAATGCTCTAATTAATCGACCCCTTAACTACAGCAGAATTATGGGTAACTTTTCAGGATTTAGGCGGAAATATGGCTTGTTGCCATTCATCGGAAAGCTCTCGGCAAGAGCTTTCCGATGAATGGCAACAAGCCATATTTCCGACTAAATCCTGAAAAGTTACCCATAATTCTGCTGTGGTTATGGAGTCGATTACTTAGGGCATTACTGTACCTGTAGACTCAGATTGAAGTTCCCAAAATGGTGAATATTGTGATGCACACCCATTGTGCAATGTGTCGTCTGCCAATTTGGGGATATAGAGAAACTAATTTAAAAAAAGAAATAGAATCTAAAGTTTCTATAGAAATTTTATAATAAAGAAACTTTCCAGAGAAGATGGCCCTAAGAAGCATGATGTCCCCAGCGGGTGAATTTAGTGATGCTAGCCCACTATGCAGGGTAGCGTCACTAAATTCACCATCTGGGGGACTTCATTCTGCAAAAGACAGGCACACTAAACTCAGGCTTGTCTATACTAAATAGGTTCTGGCACACGGTTATAACTGTAATCAATTGAATGGTTTTAATATTATTAATTTGGAGGATTGTTCAGGAAAAATAAACACCATTGAGGTTCCCAGAGGGTGATTTTGTTTGGTGTCACTAGATTCACCCTCTGGTGCCCCCATTCTGCTAATGTCAGGCACACTATTTCCAGGCTTTTTTAGATACTAGTATGGGGAAGTGAGATATCTGCAAGGTTGGAAACATTGCTTACCTTAAATTATGCCTTGAATCTCTACTCTGGCTAACGCTGTAGAGATCATATTCCACCAGTATAAAACCTTGGAACGTTTTGAAGTCTTGACGGGGAACCGTATCAAGTCAAAAAATAACGCGGGGGAATATATTTCTTAGTTACTATCTGTTCCTTAAGAATGTACTTCACTGTAGGTGAAGGTCCCAACTCAAACTTGCATGCTTTTCTGTGACTATTGTGAGCCGATATCGCAGTAAACATTGAATATAATTACCCAGGAGAAATGCCATAATTGTCAGTGATGCAAAGCAAAATCGCTCAAAAATTCTGTTTAATTGTGAAATTTTTAGTTGGGTCCTTCACCTACATGTACAGTGAGGTACATTATTAATGAACACATAATAACTAAGATATATATTCCCGGCATTATTTTTTCGACTTTATAAGGTTCCCTGTCAAAACTTCAATAAGTTCCAAGGTTTTGTATTGGTGGAATATGATCTCTACGGGCGTTAGCCAGAGTAGAGATTCATGGCATGATTTATGCTTACCCCAGCTCCACCTTAACCATTTCCTTGATGTGCACAATGTGCTGTCTTTGTTATACTTCGTCTGTTTACATACAGCACTTGTCTAATGATTTTCTATTTCTTTATACTTGCAGGTAAGTTAGTTTTTTCACCCCATGAAGAGGCTGGCCTTTTGATGTGGTTTATGACGGTGTAATAAAGAATGACTGCCACAATAATAAATCATGCTGCAACTACCGGGTAACTTAATCATAACTCATGAATTGTGTATGAATCGGCATCAAGTGCAGGTAGAGTACGAGGGTTCTCAGATGCTAACACTTGTTTTTAAGTCCACCGACAGTATATTATTAGCAGGGTTGCATCATATTCAAGATATTGATTAGGTTATCCTGGATCTTCAGGATGTTGGTAAGGGTACACAATTTGCATATTATAATATTAAACCCTTTCTTTACTAAACACTCATTGTTGGGTGTGTTCCTTTAGGAAATGTTCAGATAATAAGTTCAACAAATGAGCACAGGCTGTTAATTGAACTTAATGTATGAACATTTCCCACCAATGAATGCAGCCCTCTTAATTCTAATTGTTTGGCTTCGGCAATCCGCTATGGCAATCCTTTGCCATGGCCCAGTTTGCTTCAGCATTGCTGTTGCCATAGCCAATTATGAGGGATGAGAATATGAATCCTGTGATGGCCTAGTAATAGTGATGGGTGTGCATTTAGGCTGAAATTAATAATAGTGATGTCCATTTCACTCTTTTTCTCAATGCCAAATAATAGTGATCGTTGGGAATTTTCTCCAAAATTAATAATCATGCTGACACTATTATTACGCACCTGAGAGTACTTTTATTAGCTTTCCCTCTGTCTGATTTTATTACCTGAACATCCCTCCAAACGAATAATAGACCATTCCAATATCATCCATTCCATTTAGTAAAGAAAACGTTAAATCACTATCTTGAAGAAAATGTGTACAGTAATGCTCTATGTAATCGACTTCTTAACCACAGCAGAATTATGGGTAGGCTGATAGCTGCCACTGTCAGAACATTGTATATACATGTACTTCCCACAATAAGAGTTAAAATACTATAATATAGGTACAGTAATGCCCTAATTAATCGACTCCATGACCACAGCAGAATTATGGGTAATATTTCAAGATTTAGTCGGAAATATGGCTTGTTGCCATTCATCGGAAAGCTCTCGGGGAGAGCTTTCCGATGAATGGCAACAAGCCATATTTCCGACTAAATCCTGAAAAGTTACCCATAATTCTGCTGTGGTTAAGGAGTCGATTACTTAGAGCATTACTGTATATATTGCCAAGAATTGGCCTTTAATTTTAAAATTGACGGCCTTGAAAAACCTTAAAACCTTTATAATTGTCGAGAAATGGCTTTGAATTTCATTATGACCCCATAACTAAGTTATGGGGGGGTGGTATATAGGAATTGGCTAACCATGTCCAAAGGTTAAAGATGTGCATGTAGCAGCCCATTATTCATTTTATTGGTCAGTAATTAGTTTTGAAACGACTCTTGAGATTATGGAGTGATTATTCGAACCCCAAAAGTCGAGACGAAGTCGACTAGTCAGTACCTGCTGCCAAGAATTTTTGATAAACCAGGGTTCTTCAACCAAAGTTCATCCCAACCGATATCCCAAGCTGTTGTCGACCGAGAAGACTTGGTCTAGTCATGTACATGTACAGTAATGCCCTAATTAATCGACTCCATAACCACAGCAGAATTATGGGTAACTTTTCAGGATTTAGTCTGAAATATGGCTTGTTGCCATTCATCGGAAAGCTCTCCCCGAGAGCTTTCCGATGAATGGCAACAAGCCATATTTCCGACTAAATCTTGAAATATTACCCATAATTCTGCTGTGGTCATGGAGTCGATTAATTAGGGCATTACTGTACCTATATTATAGTATTTTAACTCTTATTGTGGGAAGTACATGTATATACAATGTTCTGACAGTGGCAGCTATCAGCGTCGACGTTAGATACCGGTAGTCGACTAATCATTTCAACACTATCCGTAATCAGTCTAATTAAAATAACAGACCATTGAACAAGCTACACCTTCTATAATCTGAACAATTTCAAAGCTCTTTCCATTACCGCCGATATAAATAGCTTTTCCTGGAAATCCTTGTAGTATGACATCATGATTCACATTTTGCATTAAAAATAGTTTTATGATTGACAGATATCTGCTGTCGGTTTCATTTTTGCGAATAACAAAAAACGGGGCGAACTGTGGAAATTTTGAAAATACTTGATTCTCTTCTCCTTGGTATTAACCCTTTACCCAACAATCCGGCCAAAACCGGCCAAATAAAGCTTCAACAGCCTAAAATATCTTCGGTCTGTCTCAATAGAACCATACAAATATGGATATCATTGGAACCGGCTCCTTGACCACATTGTGATAGTTACAGTTATGCCCTGTGCCAATGCATTCTCTTATATATGCGAGTCGACCATAGGTCGCCTCGCATATATAAGAGAATGCATTGGCCTAAAACAAATCTTTTTTTAACACTTTTTACCATTTTTTCTTACATGCTTTAACATTTTTATAATTTTTAATGTGTTAAGCCAATGCATTCTCTTATATATGCGAGGCGACCTATGGTCGACTCGCATATATAAGAGAATGCATTGGCACAGGGCCCTTCTGTTGGGTAAAGGGTTAAAGTTGCTAGGTATTATTGGTCAATTCTGGATTCTTCATAGACACTTTTTAGTGTTTAGTTAGTTGATTGTTGTCATAATCTCTAAGTAAGTAAACTCTGTGTGACAGAAAATTTATTGTGCTATTTTCAGTTATGTCACTTACATGTATGTGGCAAATTAAATGCCTCAAAATATCTGGTCAGTTTCAATTTGGGCTCCGTCACGGAGAGGGTGGGGGGGGGGGGGGGCATGTTATGACGTTGCCTGTTATTGACTAATGTAGAGTGGCTGATAGGATCCCTGACTGACTCATAGATTATTTACTTCTGACATTCTTGTCTGCACATTGCTGTCAGCTCTGACGGGAAATCTTTGTACAAATCGCATCCCTATGTTATCGTGTTGTATTAGATAGGACACACGCTCTGAATGACAAATGAATCTCTTCTCTATGTTATCGTCCAGATGAATTGCTTTTCCTACGTTATCGTCTGGATATAGTGTGTCTGACATTTGCAGAATGAGGCCCCAGAGGGTGAATTTAGTGATGCTGCCCTGCACAGTGGGCTAACATCAGCAAATCGCCCTCTGGGAAACTCATTCTGCTTAGACCTCATCTTCTGGGAAGTATCTATAGTCACAAATGAACATTGTATTTTAGTTACTTTTTCCCTTCTGTTCAGTTTCTATATCATCTAATTTTCAGAAGATAAATTACATAATCAAAGTGACTAATGTTATCGTGTTGTATTAAATAGGCCAACTTCAACTGGGGATATTCAATCGGATCCTAGGTCTCCTATAGCAGTTGAGGCCTCAACAGAATGAGGTTCCCAGAGGATGAATGTGGTGATGGTAGCCCATCATGCAGTATAGCATCACTAAATTCACCCTCTGGGGACCTCATGCTGCAAATGTCAGACACACTATATCCAGACTTGGTCAAGCATTAGATTCACAGAACGCTCGGTACGACAAACAAATCTCTTTCCTATGATATCGTGTAGTATTTAGTTAACATTGGCACACTATGTATAACCAGGGTTTCCGCCAGGGGAAAATAAATGAGTCCGTATTTCAGCCATATTGAGGAAACATATAAAATGTCAGGGCGACCATGGTTTGTCCTGTCCGGAGAAAATTTTTGTATTTGTCACTGAACAGTAGTCATTTCCATGCACCTGAGATACACCAAAGCTATGTATATTACTCAAGATGATCATTTCTGTGGGTGCATTAATTCTGTTGATGGTACCCAGAGCATTGGTAATGAAATTACGCACGTGAGACCACCATCTGATTGAAGACTAAATAAATGAACAAGCTAAGTGTAACAGTATTTCCAAATTTATAGGATTCTGACAGGTATATTTAAACACTAAAAAGCATCTATGCATTGACCAATAATACTAGTATTGCTAGCTAGGAGAATTGAATTAAGTATTTCCAAATTTTTTAACAGGTAGCTACCATGAAAATGAGATACATTCTGTCAATCGTAAAACTTTGTGCGCAGTGACGTCATACTGCAGAAGATATTTATATGAATGGTATGAAACGCGTAGCTTGTTCAATAGTCTGCATTAGTCCAACAACCATAGTTAGGACCACTGCTATGAACAGTTTTAGCTCCTGTGTTATGAAATGCAATTGAGTTTTGGCAGGAAATGTGAACATGTGCGTTGTTGTTGGTGCGTTTGTGCTTGTGGCCCCATGCGGGATAACGAAACAATTATTGACCGTACTTTCACTTTATCTCCATATTGAGGGATATTTTTTGAAAGGGATCTCAGAGCGTGAGTAATTTCATCAACAGAAATCCCGTGCACAAAATATCCATACTCAGCAGTCTGGCATTCTTTGATGTTACCGCGACATTTTCATGTGTAGTACATTGTTTACAATTACAAATAACATCTCTATTTGACCGCACACCAAACATTGCGTTGTAGTTTTGGCGCTTTTATTTCAAAGGGTTACACTGTACCAGTAACATACTGTGTTCAATTGACCCGCCTTTTCACCAGTATTCTGTTTAACCTTTGAACTCCTGTTGCAGTAGGATTCTTTTTATGGTAGATTGCATATCATCAGCGAGGGGAATGAGGCCGTTACACGAATGCTGAGCCGTAGTAATGGAAACCCTGGTATAACAGATGATTTGCTTCTCCCCAAGTTATCATGTGATATTAGGTACACCATAATCTGTATTAACGTATTAATATCCTGTATTGGATGTAATGATAATCGCTTCCCAGTGGAGGTTTCTGTGCACTATTATCGCAGTACATACCAGTAGACCCGTTATTACACAATCTCATGTTATCGTAATAATCTGCCAGCCCACTTTATTGGATTTATCGGACATATTACTGAGGATTATGATCCATTGTGATTAAGTGTCATGTAGGCTCGTCCTGCATGTGTGCATGCCATGTCTGCACTGCCGTATGCGCGTCCTGCATATCATGTGCACACCATGTCTGCATCGTCTCGTGCACAAGCCTGCAAATAGTGTGTCTGTCATTTGCAAGCCTTGAAATAGGGTGTCTGTCATTTGCAGAATGAGGTCCCCAGAGGGTGAATTTAGTGATGCTACCCCGCATAGCAGGCTAGCATCACCAAATTTACCCTCTGGGAACCTAATTTTGCTTAGGCCTCAACTGCTATGGGAGACCTTCAGATTGAAGTCCCCAATTCTGCAAATGACAGACACCCTATTTCAAGGCTTGGTCATTTGTAGAATGAGTTCTCCAGAGGGTGAATTTAGTGATGCTATCCTGCATGGTGGGCTAGCATCACCAAATTTACCCTCTGGGAACCTAATTTTGCTTAGGCCTCAACTGCTATGGGAGACCTTCAGATTGAAGTCCCCAATTTGAAGTTGGTGATATTCTCCCATTACCAGTAGTCGCCTCGATTTAGCATGTTATCTTTTACAAATTGGGGATGTACATGTATACATATACATATAGAAGGAAAATTAACTAAAAACAAAGTTAATTGTAGACTATAGATACATCCCAGAAGATGAGGCCTAAGCAGAATTAGGTCCCCAGAGGGTGAATTTGGTGATGCTAGCCCACTGTACAGGATAGCATCACTAAATTCACCCTCTGGGGACCTCATTGTGCAAATGACAGACACACTATTTGCAGGTTGCACTACTAGCCTTTTAATATTGATTAGTTATTCATTAAAGATGAGATGCATTTCCTCATTAATTTCCAGCTGTTTATGTGTGAGATCAAGCCTGAGTTTAGTGTGATTGACGTTTGCAGAATGAGGTCCCCAGAGGGTGTATTTAGTGATGCTATCCCGCATAGCAGGCTAGCATCACTAAATTCAGCCTCTGGAAACCTCATTCTGCATGGCCTCATCTGCTATGGGAGACATATTGAAGACTCAGATTGAAGTTCCCAAATGATGAATATTGTGATGTACACCCATTGGGAACCTCAATTATTTAATGTGTCGTCTGCCAATTAGGGGACATAGAGAAACTAAACTAAAAGAAAAGAAGAAATTTCTTTTGAAATTTGATAATAAAGAAACTTTCCAGAGGAGATGAGGCCTAAGTAGAATGATGTCCCCCAGAGGGTGAATTTAGTGATGCTAGCCTATGGGGACCTCATTCTGCAAATGACATGAATCAGGTTGCCACTGGGGTCCCCAATTGACCAATCATTTAGTTTAGCCATGGTTTTAGTGCTACAGGTCAAAGTTCTGGAGTAGCATTTCCATATACCGGTATGACGCTTTTGAATATTCTTGACTTCCATATATGGAAATGCTACTCCAGAACTTTGACATGTAGCACTAAAACCATGGAACCGGACTTGGTGGATCCAATATGGTCGCGAGTTAGTGACAGGGTGTATTGACCAGTCATTTTATCTGCTGTCAATATCACTTTATCACTATATCACTATCGAACTGGCTCTTGGCATCGTATCATCAGAGAATATGGTGAGACTACACTATGCATCTTACAACTGAGCCACCATGGCTCCCAATTGACCAGTCATTTTATCTGCAATCATTATCATTAAATTACTATTGAGTCCGCACTCCGCACTCGGCATCATCTCACAAGATTGTCATGTGTCTGCTGTCGGTATTACTATTGAATCGTCACTCGGCATCGTCTCATCAGATTGTCATGTGTCTGACTGTTGTTATCACAATTGAACAGCACTAGGCTAGAGCATCTGGGAAAAATACACCAGGCGCCTTAAAACTAAGACACAGTGAGGGGATCCGGGTGGGGGGGGGGGGGGGGCATGGGCCCAATTGATAATTTATCTGCCATCATTTTCTTCGTTGAACAGCGAACAGAACTAGGCTTGTGTCAATGTGGGGGGGGGGGGAAGATGCACCTTATAACTGAGCCAACAACTGGGTGGGGCTGCCTGTCAATCATCTCCTGTCATTGTCACTATCGAACCAAAACCGCATGAGGCTTTGTCTCATTATTAATCATTCGAGTATCGGGTGATGGTGATACTGACTGTGCCATGCACCTTACAACTGAGCCACTTGTCATTCATCTGATGTCATTATCACTACCGGAATGATGCCCTGTCTCTAATGTTAGAGTATCAGGTGATACTTACTGCGCCATGCACCTTACAACTGAGACACCTGTCAATCATCTGATGTCATCACTTTTGAACTGAAACCGGCATGATGCTTTGTCTCTAATGTTAGAGTATCAAGTGATACTGACTGCGCCATGCGCCTTACGATTGAGCCAACAACAGGGTGGGGTGACCTGTCAATCATCTCGTGTCATTATCGCTATCGAACTGAAACCGTCATGAGGCTTTGTCTCATTATGAATCATTTGAGTATCGGGTAATACTGACTGCACCATGCACCTTAAAACTGAGCCAACAACTGGGTGGGGCGACCTGTCAACCATCTCCTGTCATTATCGCTATCGAACTGAAACAGGCATGATGCTTTGTCTCTAATGTTAGAGTATTGGGTAATACTGACTGCACCATGCACCTTAAAACTGAGCCAACAACAGGGTGGGGCGACCTGTCAATCATCTCCTGTCATTATCACTATCGAACTGAAACTGGCATGAGGCTTTGTCTCATTAGAGTATCTTGTGAAAATCCCTTCAAATGATCTGAATGTTTACATAACAAGTTGGTAAATAAATCCATAACACAGCGCTGGGGAACATGCCCTCGAGCTGTGTACTGCACTAAGTCAACACATCACCAGTCATGTTGGCTTAGTAATCTTACAATAATAGCATGCATAACCTTCGACCTTTGTGAGGTCAAATGTCAAGCAGAAGATAGTTCCAGATTTAACACACACATGCTGAATAGAGCAAAACAGGTGCCTCAAATTTCCCCATCCTGTCCTATTGTGATTGAACACAATACAAATTTATTTGAAGGGATGCAGACATTATCAGTGTGTTGCTATCAAAGTAATGTAATGGGAGTACAGTGTCAGATATTTCCCAACAATTTAATGCTTTCATGATTTTTTTCACTCAGAGGTGAGAACAACTGAATGCAATTTGAATGAATGAATGAATTTATTCAACAAGAATACAAGTGTTATGCCGAGCATAATTGCTGAAGAATGTAATTAAAGTTAGGCCTATATACCATGGGTCACAATTATATATGAATGAAATAAGTACTACGTACTTAACTGTAATCCTTAAAAAAATCAACAGCATTGGAAGAATGGAGTCTAAGGCGCTAATAGGTCCTAGGGCTGTTAATCATTCCGAGAGGGCTGTCAATAAAATACCACAATGCCCGGCAAAGTCATGTTATTACAATAATTCTTACTGATTTGTTCATGTACTAACTTTGAAATACGGTAATGCCCTAAGTAATCGACTCCTTTAACCACAGCAGAATTATGGGTAACATTTCAGGATTTAGTCGGAAATATGGCTTGTTGCCATTCATTGGAAAGCTCTCACTGAGAGCTTTCCGATGAATGGCAACAAGCCATATTTCCGACTAAATCCTGAAAAGTTACCCATAATTCTGCTGTGGTTAAAGGAGTCAATTACTTAGGGCATTACTGTAGCCTTATGGATAAGAAATGAAGGGCTGCATACATTATCAGTGTGTTGCTATCAAAGTAATGTAATGGGAGCGCAGTGTCAGATATTTCCAACAATTTAATGCTTTCATGATTTTTTTTCACTCAGAGACGAGAACAATTAAATGCAATTTGAATGAATGAATGAATGAATTTATTCAACAAGAATACAAGTGTTATTCAGAGCATTATTACTGAAGAATGTAATTAAAGTTAGGCCTATATACCATCGGTCACAATAAAAAAATGAAGGAAATAAGTACTATGTACTTCAACTGTAATCCTTAAAAAAAAGTCAACTGCATTGGAAGAATTTTTAACATACCGGTAAGTTAAGGCGGAGACCGACACTATCAGAGTTGAGATCTTGGTTGTGATCTTACATGCAATTAGGCTTAATCATAACTTAAGCTGATTACTCAAAGTACACACATCGCTTACACTTCTAAAGTTTTTAGTGTGTTTCAGAAAAGAAACATTCTATAAAATAGTTTAACAATTGAATACAACAACTACCATTGTTGATTACATACCGGTACAGTAATGCCCTAAATAATCGACCCCTTAACCACAGCAGAATTATGGGTAATTTAGTCGGATTTAGTCGGAAATATGGCTTGTTGCCATTCATTGGAAAGCTCTCAGTGAGAGCATCGGAAAGCTCTCAGTGAGAGCTTTCCGGTGAATGGCAACATGCCATATTTCCAACTAGATCCTGAAAAATTACCCATAATACTGCTGTGGTTAAGGGTCGATTATTTAGGGCACTACTGTACCTGTAGCGGCACAACATTGTAATGTACAGAATGGTATTTAATGGGGAGGTTAAGCAACCAATTCTTAATTGAGATTTCCATTCAAATCTCGGGAGCAAAAGTTACAGATTTGGAAATACATGTATATCTGGTAGTGATTTCATACAGTATTGAAAACAATACACAAGTATATTTATGGAACTTGTTTTAATAGAATTTTAGTGTATTTAATTTTATACTGATTTTTATATGCCTGTATCCAGTGAAATGAATTTGGTTTGATTTCCGATTTGTGATTCCCTGAAAAGGATTGTAACCTGATATCTGGGCAAGTTTGTCAGTTGTTCTTCAGGAATTGGCAATTTCTACCTACAGCGGGGTGATTTCCCTCCTAGATATTAATATATAAATGTATAAAGTATGTTTAAGCAAAGTGCCTTTCGATGTACATATACATGGACATGTATTAGCAGTTTCCTGTCACACACTGTCAAATCATAAAACCTCTTGATATCCTATGAGGCAGTAAAACTAGTTCCTGTTTCTGGTCGCCCACCGCACTTCCTTGTTTCTTGCCAGTATCTACCAGAGCGCATTGTTTATCCGGATTAACTTTCTGTTGACCATTCTCACTGTTAAGCGATATGATATGCGTCAACATTATTTCATCAGCCTATAAGTTTGATACACTTTCTCATGGGGTTCCTCTTGAAAAGACCTTTAACTACATTTAATTAACTTGTTGTTATATTGAGCGAATTTTATACCATTACTCTAAGTGTTCCACATGCGCCTTTCTTCATTTCATTGGAAGTTTCCACCCTGCACATTGTTTATTTGGGTCTACGTTTATTTTATTTGCTCGTCCATCAGAAACTTGAGTATGTTTAGATACCAAAAATCACAGGGTGGATTTATATCTGTTTTCAGCTGCAGAGATTATTAGAAAATAGTGTAGCCAAAATTCAACCATTAAATTATACATGCAGTAATGCACTAAATAATCGACTCCTTAACCACAGCAGAATTATGGGTAACTTTTCAGGATTTAGTCGGAAATATGGCTTGTTGCCATTCATCAGAAAGCTCTCAGTGAGACCTTTCCGATAGTGAGAGCTTTCCGATGAATGGCAGAATGAAGACTATGGAACATGTATATCCCGTGTCTGAATGAAGACTATGGTACATGTATATCCCTATAACCCATGTCAGAATGAAGACTATGGTACATGTATATCCTTATATATGAAGACTTTATGCATGGTACAAAATGATCAATTTTATTTGATCTTATCCTGGAAAAATAAATACACCAGCATTATAATGGAATAAGTTCCAAGCGTACCCACCAGATAAATACTAGTTGGTGTTGTTTCCAATACCACATCATGTCACACTCAGAGGTACATGTATGTGCAACTCTGTAACTTTTGATCCACAGATTTGCATGGAAATCTCCATTGAAAATTGGTCACTTGACCTCCCCCTTAACCCTTTCAGTGCCAGGGGGCGATCTCATCGGTCCTAATTTACGGTCTGTAAAATTGGCCCTAAAATTTTTTTAAAACAAACTGGATAAAACCTTAGGGGCATGTTATAACTCAAAACTATCACCAAGTATTCATAGTAATAATTTTGATGCCCATGAAAAACGTAAGATTCCCTGGCACTAAACCACAAAATAAGTCTGTTAAAGAATATAAGAAACAATTATTAAAATTGTAAAAAAATAATAACAAATGATGAAAAATTGTTAGGCCAATGCATTCTCTTATATATGCGAGGCGACCTATGGTCGACTCGCATATAAAAGTGAATGCATTGGCACAGGGTATATGGGTTGATACAAAAATCGGACCTGGCACTGAAAGGGTTAAATCAGTTTATACAGGGACCAGCCAAGATGTTTCAAATTTAATTATTAGTGAGAAGTGGATTGTTATTACTAGTAAGGAGAAGTCATAATGGCTCACCATTATATTATCCAATAAATATTATGCAATACAATATCCCATTTATAAAATGATTAATCAGAAAATACAGTTTAAATATGCTGTAGGGACATACTAGTACCCTATGCATACTGGTGGATGTGAGAGGTTACTGATCTTATCCATGTTAAATGTGAGGAGTCCATAATTCACATTTGGCCAAAAATGTTTTCATTTGGCAAAAGTTTTGGCAAGTCACTTTTTAATTCCTCAATAATAAAGTTGAAAAATATCGGTCAATCAATACCATTCATTTTAGAAAACTATTACAATATAACTATATAAGTGGTGTTTATATGGTTTCGGAAATATTATCAGCTCCATTAGATGCAGTTAATCTGGTAACATTATTATCGATGGGTGGAGTGATTAACAATATTTAGTGTTGTGGTGGTGTTTACATAGCTAATCCTCTTGTGATATTCCCTTCTGATGAAGCAACTCTTCTACCATTTTATTGCCCGGTGATTGGTTTATTGTTGTATGATAAAACACAATAGATATGCGAGTATAATTATTAACTAACTGCTTTCCTATCGATATGAAACGTCAAAAGCGCGAGTGTCGAAACATAAAAGTCAATCAAGGTTGCAGAAAATGTTGCTATCAGGGATAACATTTGGCAAATTCTAATAGAATTTGGCAATAAATATTTTCATTTGGCAAAAATATTTTCATTTGGCAAATTATTTGGCAAAAGTTAATTTCGGTCCACCGCTGACCCTGGGCATGGTTGACCTGGCCGGCTCATCGCAAATTGAATCAAACAGGCATCATAGCTGGGATCCAATCAACAGTCTCAAAAAGGTCATCTAGGATGGACAGTGAACACATCAACACATGTCACCTTCAGGCCTTACCTCTCTTGACATATTGTTGGAGGGGATTTTCCCTCTGATCTGTTTATCTCTGAAATCTTTCACACTTTGGTAGTCTTTGTGGCGAACAGTCCCATCAATATTTATTAGACACAAATTGGATTCTACAGCTCTTGCTGAAACAAACTGTTCTGATTGATTTCCTTATAAATTAGGTCTTCACTAAGATCAGCACTTAATAGTTTGTTTTCTGTTAACCCGTTATTAACTCCACTTGAGAAAGTTTGAGCTATTGGCATGGGTTGGCGTCTTTGCGTCTGCGTCTATCTATCCGTCCGGTGGTGCATCCATCAACAATTTCATGGGCACACACTACAGGCCATATCCCTCATCTGATCGTCACCAAAGTTCACACATGTAACATGTATAGATCTTCGTGGGTGACCACTAGGTGGGGGCCATCTAATTCTTCCAAAAATTGTTAAAAAAACATGGCCGATATCTTGGATTGTACTTTTTGCATGACTAAATCCTTTGGCACACCCGACAGCACATCCCTCATCTTATCATCACCATCAAAATTTTCCGAAATTATTTTAAAAGAACATAGCCATGACTTAAATCCTTTCACACACCCTACAGACCACATATGGATCTTCATGGCTGACCCCTAGATGGGAGCCATAAAATATTTCCGAATTTCATTAACAAAAAACAGCTGCTGGCAGTCATCTTAGATTTTACTCTTTGCATTAATAAATTCTTTGGCACACCCTACAAGCCACATACCTCATCCAATCATCACTAAACTTCATATAAATCTCTCTGGGTGACCTCTAGATGGAGGCCATTTAATTGGTCTGAAATTCGGAAGAAAAAAAACACGCGGAGCCATCTTGGATTTTACTCTTTGCATGACTAAATCTTTTGACACGCCTTACATAATATGTAATATATCACACCATATTTTTAGTGAGAAAACACATTAGACCAAGCCACCCTACAGACCATATCCCTCATCCTATTGTCACCAAACTTCAAATTTATATTTGTGGATGACCTCTGGATGAGAGGCATCAATTTTTTTTTCGAGATTCATTTAACGCTTTACCCAACAGAACGGCCCTGTGCCAATGCATTCTCTTATATATGCGAGTCGACCAATGCATTCTCTTATATATGCGAGTCGACCAATGCATTCTCTTATATATGCGAGGCGACCTATGGTCGACTTGCATATATAAGAGAATGCATTGGCACAGGGCATAACTGTAACTATCACAATGTGGTCAAGGAGCCGGTTCCAATCATATCCATATTTGTATGGTTCTATTGAGACAGACCGAAGATATTTTAGGCTGTTGAAGCTTTATTTGGCCGGTTTTTGCCGGTTTGTTGGGTAAAGGGTTAAAAAAAAACATACATGTAGCTGTTGGCAGCCATCTTGTATTTTTCTCATTACTCTTTGCATGACTAAAGCCTTAGGCATGCCCTACAGGCCACATCCCTTATCTGATCATCACCAAAGTTCATATGGATCATCAGGGTGACCTCTAGGTGGGAGCTTTATAATTTTTCTGAATTTCGTAAGAAAAAAAAAGACATGGCCACCAGCAACCATCTTGGATTTTCCCCTAATTGTTGAATGAATTCCTTGAAAACCTGAAATAATCTGAACCACTGCTCGAAAGGGCTTCAATTGCTATGGGGCACCTTGAATATATTTAGCTTTGAATTTCAGTGCTATTTGCACCGCTTGCTGAATTTCCAATTTGATCACATTTGATTGGGAGGATGGGAGGTGGAGTTTGAAAATGTGCCTTGAATTTTATAGTTGAGGACCTTGGAAATATTTGAGAATTCAAAAGCGAATACAATATATTAGGTGTATTTTGAATCGCAAGCTGCCATGCGGTTCAAGCTACATGTTCTAGAATGGATATGGGGCCCTACGAACCATTCCAAGTTTCAGTCCGGTTCGAAACCTTTACTGGGATTCAGGTTGTATCGCACCTTTTAGTGGGTCCTGCAAAAGGAGCAAATCAAATACCACGGAACGATCATCAATCACTAAATGTAGATGCACAATCCTAGCGATGCGCACACATAAAATGTTGGCATATTTAACCCTTTACCCAACAAACCGGCCAAAACCGGCCAAATAAAGCTTCAACAGCCTAAAATATCTTCGGTCTGTCTCAATAGAACCATACAAATATGGATATCATTGGAACCGGCTCCTTGACCACATTGTGATAGTTACAGTTATGCCCTGTGCCAATGCATTCTCTTATATATGCGAGTCGACCATAGGTCGCCTCGCATATATAAGAGAATGCATTGGCCTAAAAAAAATCTTTTTTTAACACTTTTTACCATTTTTTCTTACATTCTTTAACAATTTTATAATTTTTAATGTGTTAAGCCAATGCATTCTCTTATATATGCGAGGCGACCTATGGTCGACTCGCATATATAAGAGAATGCATTGGCACAGGGCCGTTCTGTTGGGTAAAGCAGTAGGATAGTAATTGCAGTAGTAATCATCACTTTTTTTCAGACCATTTTATTACGGTGGCAATACGTGCAAATAATTAATATATAGCGCTATGTGATGCAGATAATGTTCTAGAATAGTAACTGATTGCATTCTAAGAATTGTTTATTGTTTAATTATAGATATTATTTACCCAGTTTACATGGAACATCATTAAATTGATCATTATACAGATGCATGGGGTGTCATTTCATTGAGGAGGTCTTTGATAGAATCACTTTATTCTGTTCCCGCTAATAGGTACAGTGATGAGTGCTATATACATGTAGTCATCTCCAATATAAACTAATCTTTATGTACATGTAATTATCTTTTATTGCAGATGGTAAATACTTAATAACACTTTGATTTTAATCTAATAATGTCCACTGACTGTGTTTTAATTGTCCACTATCACGAGTGCACTATGACACGGTTGGTAATTAGGTTCGAGGTTCGATTCGAAACCATGATGAGGATTTGGTTTCAAGGTTCGGTTTGACCTAAAATCTGAGGTTTGCAGGGACCTAGAATGGATACACTTTTCTCAGGATAATATAGCAATGCTTTTCTAGCTTATTTATAACTCTTGTTATCTAACGTCGGTAGAGAACGAGAGAGGCAGTTTTGCAACCCCCACCCCCTCGTCATCCAGCATCCCTGATAATGGTTCATGTTTCTCTCATCAATCCAAATAGAAACCATGCTCCCCATTGTGTAACATTGGCAAGTTTAACAGATCACATTATTCTATCTCCAACTCTAGAGGGAATCAGATGTGTAATCTACCATATACCAGTACAGTAGCAATAGATGACCTAACAGTTTGTTGAAAAATTAATATGATTTAGATGCTGTGGGATGTTGTAAATCTAGCAGAGAATTGATTTTGAGATATTCTGGACTGCTTCAGTCTATAATGATTTATCCTCGTCTGTTACTGTTTTAGGTTAAGGGAATCTTTGATGCTTCTTTGGAACTGCTTGGATAAATCTTTATCTCGCTTGATAGATCTGAAAATGTGTTGGCTTTGTTCACCAGACCTATGGACCTATGGTAGATCCAAACTCCATACAGCGCCCTCTACGCTATCGCTGCGATATATCACTTCCACAATGAGTGTACTTTGCAGACGATAAATCTATTTTTACATATCGTCGCCGAACTGTATTTACTACTATTTAGTCACCTATTATCTTGTTTTGACCACCAAAGTTTTTTAAAAGTTTGAAATAATGGTAATTCTTTCGGTATTGATAAGAACAATATGAACTGAGCCAGACATAGACAATTTTAATCCTAAAATATAAGAAATAAAAACACGTAAGAATTCCTTACAAATTAATGTCATTATGGCAGTGGTATCTCAGCGGAGCGATGGGAGATAACTCTGCCTGGAGTTTGTGGTAGATCATGCCATGAATCTCTACTAAAGCTACGCCCACAATTCAAAACATGGGAACTTTTGATGTTCTGACAGTAAGGTTTCTAACATTGAGAAAACAGTGCAGATAATATATTTTTAGTTATAAATACCTGTTCTTAATCTCTATCATGCTGGTGCAGCATTATAGATCATGTGCCAGTGCATTCTCTTATATATGCAAGGCTGCCAAAGGGAGCCTCATATATATAAGAGAATGTACTGGCTTACAAGGTCAAGGTTAATATTGTTAATCCATTGTACATGTATTCACTTACAATGTACATACACGTATACCGGTATGCAAGGCAATGGGAGACTAACACATATAAGAGAATGCATTGGCCCAAAGTTTTCGCAAAATTTTAGGAAGCTCCAGTCATGGAAGGGTTAATAATGTATTTCACAGTAGGTGAAGTCCCAGCTCCAGATTGCAAGATTTGGGAGACTTTATTGACCATTGTCGGCTTGATGAGTCCACTCTCCATTGTGGGATGCCCAAATAAAGGGAATCTAAAGATGTGGAATAGTCACTTTGTGTTGACCTTCACGGTATACGATGTACTGTAACTCTGTTGCCAGACGGACGTTTCGATGAAGAAATCACGTCTAATTCCACCCACTAATGCTTTTACCTAGTGCGGCAGTCATGGACATGGTTTATCCTTGGAATCAATTGATTATTCTCTCCTCTTGCTGTCTCCATCTCAAGCTTGGACAACTGGTGCAGTGGTGTGACAACATCGCTGATTATAACTATTCGATCAAGGACATTGTCTAAAACAAAATTTGACAACATGACTGTAAATAGTGCTGGACGAGAGGGCCTCAAACTAACCTGAGTTTAGTGCGCCTGTCTTTTGCAGAATGGGGTCCACAGAGGGTGAATTTAGTGACGCTATCCTGCATAGCAGACTAGAATCACCAAATTCACCCTCTGGGGACCTCATTCTGCTTAGGCCTCAACCTACCATAGGATCAAATTGAAGTTTCCCAGTTGAAGTTGGTGATGTTCACCCATCCAAGTCACATCGATTATGCAATTTATCTTCTGCAAATTAGGGGATATAGAAACTTCCCAGATGGGAAAAAGTAACTATAAACAATGTTAATTTGAGACTATAGATTATAGACAGAAGATGAGTCTAAGCAGAATGAGGTCCCCAGAGGGTGAATTTTGTGATGCTAACCTGCTGTTGGGGGACCTCATTCTGCAAATGACAGGCACACTAAACTCAAATCCGACAGGGCAAACCATGGTCCAAAGTTTCATGTAGTTTCTTAGACACTTGCTGCAATCTCTCTCACTTTGACAAATCACTAATGAAGCCTTTTCACATACATTTCTGGGAGGCATTAAAGTTGCCATAGCTTGTTACAGGTTGTCACGAAAGGCAGAGTGTTATTTTCATTAACAATTTGCATTGTTTTGCTAGGTAGATACCATGATATGAAAACAATGTGATGGGTGTTTGTTTGACTCCTGGTACTGCATGATGACCGAAGTGTGTTTTCCATTGACCTTAAGTTGATTTTACTACTGCATGTTCATGTACATGTACGGTATATGATGAAATGATGGAGACATGCATATTTACTCCAAGGGCCATAACTCTGCAAAAAATGAATGGACGAAACATTTCTTCCTCCATGGTGGTTCATGGGCATATACCAAAGGTCATTCAAAAACATCTCTAAAGTTCGTATGGACGCATGCACGGAGCCTAAACTTTGTGCTGATGATTACTTGTCAAAATTCCCTGCAGGTAATACACCTACAACACTCTTATAAATTCAGGTTATACATGTACATGTAGTCATGAGAAGTCTAGTTAAAAACCATGTTTGTGGGATTTATTTTACCTGAGTTATGGCCTTCAGTTTGTCTAATATTAATCAATTTTAAGATTGTTATCTTTGTTAAAATTGAACGAATGTCAACCGATTCCCTTCATATTTGCTTTATGGAGCTTTCATTTCAATGTCTTAAAAATAAATGTCAGCCCATACTGACAGCTTCACACTTTGGTAAAAAATAAACACACTTGACGAGTTCATCTTTGATGTACAACCTTTGTTTAATAAAATTCCCTGACAACACACTGGGTTTCACTTACTCCCTGACATATTGAGATCATAGGACATGAGAAATCCCTGCAGGGCATATGTCTACTGAATATACTTATAATTACAGCCAACCAATAACACAATTCATCCAGGTGAATAAACTCCAATTAAATCAGGTGTCCCTTTCTTAAAGAAAAGTAGACAACACTTCACAGGTATCAATTGTGAATCCGCTGTCACCACAATAGGTAACGTGGTATGATAACGAAGACAACAGTTAAGCATACACTCGACAATATCAATAGCGATAAGGCCGATACTCGAGCTATTTCCTTTCATAGCCGTGCCCAATCATGTCGGGAGTTATTGATCTCGATTTTATTCTTCCGTCACGTTCAATGCAGAATAAACATGATTACGGACGATCTCAAAAGGCACTTAGGAGTCCCTCCTCGACTGACCTCTGCAGAAACTGTGCAGCATTCTAGTCGCCTGCTAAATATAATCTGCAATTAGTCTGCCATCCTGAGGGCATATGAGCGACAATTTCTCTGTAATTGAATTGTCTCTCATGACGGTTTTTCTGCTGAAACGTTCATGAGAATTGATAACACTTGCATTATTTTTGACATCGTCATTTCAGTCGCCTGTACAAAGGCAGGTACCAGCCTAAAGAGTGAAATGTGTAATAACTTGCTGACATCATCATTTGAGTCCCCTGTACACTTGCTGACATCATCATCATTTGAGTCCCCTGTACACAGGCAGGTACCAGTCTAAAGGGAGAAATGTGTAATAAATTGCTGACATCATTTCAGTCCACTGTACACATGCAGGTACCAGTCTAAAGGGAAAAATGTGTAATAACTTGCTGACATCATTTCACGCCTGTACACAGAGGCATGTACCAGTCTAAAGAGTGAAATATGTAATAACTTGCTGACATCATTTCAGTCCCCTGTACACAGAGACAGGTACCAGTCTAAAGGGAGAAATGTGTATTAATTTGCCAGACAATTTCAATTTCAGTAGGCCTACCATGCTGTGGTATGGCAATGCGTACATGTGGTATTTTTTTCCACGACTGCCTTACACTGCAGTCATTTCCCCAAAGACTGGTGTGATCCGCGATAGAAAAATCGGCCGATAAGAATGATATCATAAAAGGTCAATAAGAACAGTACACTTGGCCTCGAAAGAGAATATGACCATCAGCATACATGTATGTCCCAACGTCATATATTTTTAAAGTATATTTACAGATTATAATGTTCTTATTCACTATATTAATGGTTTTATAAATGTTCTCTTGTGTTGCATAATACTTATTGGATCATAGAAAG
Source organism: Siphonodentalium dalli (assembly GCA_032622095.1). Taxonomy (NCBI): domain Eukaryota; kingdom Metazoa; phylum Mollusca; class Scaphopoda; order Gadilida; family Siphonodentaliidae; genus Siphonodentalium; species Siphonodentalium dalli. The sequence continues at coordinate 255,829,986 of CP136064.1, forward strand.
GGTGATGTTTGGGATGTAAATAAATAGAATTTCACCCCTTGTATCTTCTCCCTTACAAGAGTCCACTTCTCCCTAATAACCAAACAGGGAGAAGTAACTGCTCCCAATTTGAAACCTCTAGGATGGTTCCTCACACACATTGTGAACACCTGCATTTGCCAAATCACTCCAGCGAGTAGACTCTCTGTGCATTCTTAACAAGCCTGAGTTTAGTGTGCCTGTCATTTGCAGTATGAGGACCCCAGAGGGTGACTTTAGTGACGCTATCCCACATGGTGGGCTAGCATCACCAAATTCACCCTCTGAGGAATGAGGTCCCAAAACGGTGAATTTAGTGATGCTAGCCCGCGATGAGGGATAGCATCACTAAACTCACCCTCTGGGGACCTCATTCCGCAAATGACAGGCACACTAAACTCAGACTTGATTCTAAAGTATTAATCGTGAGTGTGGTTTGACATGTTCCACCTCAGTGCTAACTGCACTCTGCCCAGGGTTCACAATACAAATGCCATGTTCTGCCTCTTATAATAATTTCACAGGTTTGCACGCAACAGACGCCAGACAATGTGAGGTCATGCATAGAATTGTGTTATTGAACTGGGAATGGACAATGATTTATTTTTAGAAGGGTTAGCATGTTATATGATTAGTCAGGGCTGTTTCTGCAATAAAACACAATTAGGGACATAATATAGAGATAGTAGAAGTGCGATTTTGTTATGATCAATTTGTCAAGTTTACTTGCTTTTATAGGCTAGGGTATCCACTTGATGATATTGCTGATCTATTAACCCTTCCATCAATGGAGCTTCCTGAAATTTAGCTACAGTAATGCTCTAATTAATCGGTCGATTAATTAGTGCATTACTGTATATGTACCGTATACATGTATATGTGTGAGTCTCCCATAAGGATCCTTGCAATATCGCATATATTAGAGATTACATTGGCCTAACAATATTTACATTCTCAATATTTTGTATACCAGTATATCTTCTATTTGTATTTCTCAATATCTTGGATTAGAAAATAAACACATTGACAGAGTAAATTAAAATTCTAAATTAAAAAAGTTTCCTCAGGGCTGTACTCCACTCCACCAAAATATTTTGCCATGCCCTGTCCAGCTTTTGGGTTTTAGGATTTTTCTTAAGGAAACTCTTAACATCCATGCAAGCCTGATTAAAAAAATTCCAAAGGGTTTAAGTCGAAATTACCTACATGATGATTGGGCAGGTAATTCTGAATTGAGTAATTCAAAATAGTAGGAAGCTATAAATTTTTTACTTCATGTTTTTTTTGTATTTACTGTATAGCAGTTAAATGTGGCCATTTCTGTCCATCACTTTCTCAAAGACATCAAAAATAATTTTCAGGTTTTTTGCAGATATCATTGTTTATTCATTAAAGAGAAAAATCACTGATATATGGAATACATATACATTGCAGATCATGTCATGAACCTCTACATTGGTTAACGCCCACAGAGATCATATTCCAAAACCCCGGAACTTTTTGATGTTTTGACAGGGAACATTATAAAGTCGAATAAATAATGCAGGGAAAATATGCTATTTATTAGTTATTACCCGCATGTTCCTTAATAATGTGCTTCACTGTAGGTGTTTATTGCGATATCGGCTCATAAAAGTCACAAAAAAATCCAGCAATCTCAAGCTAGGACCACCCCCTAACGTGAAGTAGATTATTGAGGAACAAGTATTAACAAAAAAATATATTCCCTGCTTTGTTCAATGTTCAGAATGGGCCAGAGCATCAAATAGTTCCCAGGTTTTGTACTGGTGGAAAATGATCTCTGCAGGCGTTAGCCAGAGTAGAGATTCATGGCAAGATCTAGAATACATTGGTGAACTTTCTGTTTAAAAGCTAAAATATTGATATCTCAACCTGTTATCCCATCATCATATTGCTCAGTCTTCTCATATCAGAGGGAAACACTTCAGCCATAATGTCCTACACCAAATCAATTGAGTTGTTCACTTTAAATTCAGTACAATATCCTCGACCTTAGGCTTTATATAATCAGGCTTACAGTAATGCCCAAAGTAATTGACCACTTAACCACAGCAGAATTATGGGTAATTTTTCAGGATTTAGTCGGAAATATGGCTTGTTGCCATTCATCGGAAAGCTCTCGCCGAGAGCTTTCTGATGAATGGCAACAAGCCATATTTCCGACTAAATCCTGAAAAATTACCCATAATTCTGCTGTGGTTAAGTGGTCAATTACTTTGGGCATTACGGTACATCCATGGTCTCAATGTCATTTGCAATGCCCACTATAAAAGCAATAAAATTATAACAGAAAATTGGGGAGATCACAAGGTGGCTGGAGTATAATTACATGATGACTATTGATCTATACAGTCTTTATACCAAGACACTAGCTTTATGCATGGAGCCTGGTAAGTTATAATGCCTTGACAGGTGTCCTCCCTGGGGCAGATCTTATCAGGAACAGACCATATAATCATATAGATCTTATCCGAAACGAACCATATATTCATGTTGTTTTGAGACATTTCTGTTTCATAATGAGTCATGTGGATGCCTGTGTCCAGGTCACAGGTCACGGAGGGACTAACTTTCATTGATCATTTACAAGCCTTAAAATAGGGTGTCTATTTAGTGATGCTAACCCACTGCTCAGGGTAGCGTCACTAAATTCAGCCTCTGGGAACCTCATTCTGCAAATGACAGGAACTATTTCAAGGCTTGCTTATGTCAATTCATCATGGAATCCATCTCGCTCTCTCCCTGTCAACAGATAGCTCATCCTTGTCATGACATGTCTAATCATTGTCGAATTCTCTAAACATTTCCACTGCACTGTTAAACCTCAGGCATGCTGTAGAACAAATTAGTCAGAGTGCAGCCAGAAAGCTTGTTTAATTTGAAGACTACTAGTATTGAAGTGTGAGTTGCAGCTTGCAACTTGTTTGGCTTCGGCAATCCACTACAGCAACCCTTTGCTGCGGCCCAGTTTGCTTCTCCTTTGCTGATTGCTGTGGCCAAAAATTATGTGGGCTGGAGCTGTAATGTACATTAATTCTTTGCACTGTTTCTTTTCATCAATGTTTAGGGATTATAGGCAGGGGCGTCCCAAGTTTTTATTTGGCAGGGGTCAGGGGCCAAACTAGAGGGCGACTTGGGAGACATCTCCCCAAAATATGCTTCTCCCTATTTTTTCCCCAGGGAGAAGTGACTTCTTTCTCATAATATCAGCAAGCTTACATGTATGTCCCTACAGCATACATGTATTTAAATTGTATTTTCTGATTATATATAGTGGTGTATTTACTTATTAAAACCATTAAAATAATAATGGTTTTAATAATAGGCTATTGTATTGCATAATACTTATTGGATCAAAGAATGGTGATGTTGGGGTGTAAATAGAGTTTGATCCATTAACGGTATGACTTCTCCTTAATAACCGTCCACTTCTCAATTAGGGAGAAGTAACTTTTCCTAATTTAAAACATCTAGGCTGATCACTGTGCCCCCATCCTATTGAGTACCTCTCTCACACTATTTGCTCTATGTCTGTACAGAGTACAGACCTACTATTACTTCAGTAGAATGGCAGATGTACATTATTCATAACTGGAACTCAGAGATTTATGCATCAGTACTTATATTGTATCTCGAGGTTTGAAATAGTTTGTTATGTTCCAGGATTTTGAATGATAATATATAGGCTTTCAATGAAGTCAGTTTTATGGTTTTCCCGTTATATTTTTCAACTGGATAATGGCAATAACTCCAAATGGCCCAGCACATGATGGCAATAACTCCAATGGCCCAGCAAATGATGGCAATAACTCCAATGGCCCAGCACATGATGGCAATAACTCCAATGGCCCAGCACATGATGGCAATAACTCCAATGGCCCAGCAGATGATGGCAATAACTCCAATGGCCCAGCAGATGATGGCAATAACTCCAATGGCCCAGCAGATGATGGCAATAACTCCAATGGCCTAGCAGATGATGGCAATAACTCCAATGGCCCAGCACATGATGGCAATAACTCCAATGGCCCAGCAGATGATGGCAATAACTCCAATGGCCCAGCACATGATGGCAATAACTCCAATGGCCCAGCACATGATGGCAATAACTCCAATGGCCCAGCGCATGGTGGCAATAACTCCAATGGCCCAGCACATGATGGCAATAACTCCAATGGCCCAGCACATGATGGCAATAACTCCAATGGCCCAGCACATGATGGCAATAACTCCAATGGCCCAGCACATTATTGGCAATAACTCCAATGGCCCAGCACATGACATCCTTCAGCAGTGAAGAGGTTAATCAACAATTGGACTATGATTCCGATCATGGAATGGCTTTAGTTAATCAACAATTGGACTACCAGGGTATGATTCCGTTTTTAGTCCTATGTTTGACTTTAGTTAGTCAACAATTGGACTATGATTCCGATCTTAGAATGGCTTTAGTTAATCAACAATGATTCAGTTTTTACTCCTATGTTCTGCTATGTTTGACTTTAGTTCATCAACAATTGGACTATGATTCCATTTTTACTCATTAAGTTTGACTTGAGTTAATCAACGATTCGGCTTTGATTCTGATCTTGGAATGACTTTAGTTAATTTCACCATCATTGCGGATATTGATCTTGGAATGACTTTTATAAATCTCACCATCATTGCGGATATTGACCTCGGATATTGACCTCGTTGTAGATTATATGCTTATTGCAATCAATGCTTGAGAGCCATAAAGTTAATGTCCTTTGCTGCCCAAGACAGACATAACATCTCTCATTAGTGCTAACATGTGTCTCCTAGGATATCAAGATTTACAGGGATGATAATGAAGCCATGGAGGAGTGATGCCAATCAATAATCCACTCTCAGTAGGGGAGTGAATGTGATTGAACATTCTGTACAAGCCTTGAAATAGTGCGCCTGTCATTTGCAGAATGAGGTCCCCAGAGGGTGAATTTAGTGATGCTACCCCGCATAGAGGGCTAGCATTACCAAATTCACCCTCTGGGGACCTCATTCTGCTTACAACTCAGCAGAATGAGGTTCCCAGAGGGTTAATTTGGTGATGCTAGCCCGCTATTCACCCTTTGGGGACCTCATTCTGCAAATGACAGGCACACTATTTCAAGGCTTGGTTCTGTATGTCAGTGCATGTGACTGAAAATTCTGTATTTCAGTGCATGTGACTGAATGTTCTATATATCAGTAGTGCATGTGACTGAAGTTCTGTATGTTAGTGCATGTTACTGAACATTCTGTATGTCAGTGCATGTGACTGAATGTTCTATATATCAGTAGTGCATGTGAATGAAGTTCTGTATGTCAGTGCATGTTACTGAACATTCTGTATGTCAGTGCATGTGACTGAATGTTCTATATATCAGTAGTGCATGTGACTGAAGTTCTGTATGTCAGTGCATGTGACTACACATGTATACATGTACATGTGTATGTTGGTGCATGTTACTGAACGTTCTGTATGTCCGTGCATGTGACTGAACATTCTGTTATATATACAAGGCTCCCTATGGCCATGCACATAAGGCCATGCACTGGCACAGAGTCTTTAATGCTGCACCAGCGCAGCTTCCATCATGAAAGGGTTAATAGTATTTGAGATTTTTGATTGGGGGGGGGGATTCAGAAAAATAATGCTAAAAAAAATGTCACCTATCTTTGACTATGAATTATCTCCCTTTGAAATTCATCAGCACTTTTAACGAGATTTACAGTGATGATAAGAAGAAATGGAGCATGCCAATCAATAATTCTCTCTCTATGCCGAGTGGCTAAACATTCTCCTCTGTCAGTGCATGTGAGTGTTTCAGCACTCAACTCAAAAGGCTAATGAACTCAACATGTTAAGAATTCATGTTTTCATTAAGTGCATTTCACTTAGAGTTAGAAGATGAAGGAGAAAAAAAAACTCGGTCATAGTTCAAAAAGTTATATTAAATGGTTAGCATCCCATCAGTTAGACACTGCTCATTGCAGGAAGAGGATGATGTACTACAGGCCTGCATATTTCAAAATTTTGTGTAACCTATTTGTCATTCCCCTGGTGTGTGCTTTAGGTAGTTCATTCCCCTTGAATATATAGAGAGTAATCACTTGATTGAACTGGTGACGTGAAATGAGGACCGGAAATAATTCATGAGAAGCAGGGACATTGTACAAACATGCTCGAGTGTTTTACAAAATAGCCCTTGCCTCGAATGAATTATTTCATCACATTACCCGTTCAATCTTATATTCCACTTATAAACATCTGATTTACCAGAAATCTGAATAATATTGCCATAATATAATACTCATGACACATAAATTTTGATAGCGCGTACAAATACATAACATGCCAGTTAAAGTGACATAATCGTTTAAAATCACTTCAAAATTCAAGGTACTGAATCACACATAGGGAATGTAATAGGTTCATTTTATAATTGGGCTTTTGTGTTGCACAATACTTATTGGATAATAGAAGGGCGATTTTGGAATGTAAATTGAACTTCAGTCATTGTTACGTCTCCCTGATATTAGTTCACTTCTCCCTAATAACCAAGAAGAGAGAAGTGACTTCTGCCAATTTGAAACATCTACTCGTAGGCTGTTCCCTGAGATTACCAACAAGCTTATGCAAACTGTTACAATCGCTGGAAATATCCTGTCCAAACTTGGTTATATGAGTGATGCATATACAGTAATGCTCCAAGTAATTGACTTCTTAACCACAGCAGAATTATGGGTAACTTTTCAGGATTTAGTCGGAAATATGGCTTGTTGCCATTCATCGGAAAATGCATTTAGTCAAATAGGGAGAAGTGACTTCCCAATTAAAAACCTCTAGGCTGAATACCCTGCCCCCCATCCTATTTAGTACAGGTCTCTCTCATGCTATTTGCTCTACGTCCGTACTGAGTACAGACCTACTAGTACTTCAGCAGAATGGCAGTCGGCCATTATTCATAACTGGAACTCAGAGATTTATGCATCAGTACTTATATTGTATCTCGAGGTTTGTTGAACTCAGAGATTTATGCATCAGTACTTATATTGTATCTCGAGGTTTGTTGAACTCAGAGATTTATGCATCAGTACTTATATTGTATCTCGAGGTTTGAACTCAGAGATTTATGCATCAGTACTTATATTGTATCTCGAGATTTATGCATCAGTACTTATATTGTATCTCGAGGGTTGAACTCAGAGATTTATACATCAGTACTTATATTGTATCTCTAGGTTTGAACTCAGAGATTTATGCATCAGTACTTATATTGTATCTCGAGGTTTGAACTCAGAGGTTTATGCATCAGTACTTATATTGTATCTCGAGGTTTGAACTCAGAGATTTATACATCAGTACTTATATTGTATCTCTAGGTTTGAACTCAGAGATTTATGCATCAGTACTTATATTGTATCTCGAGGTTTATGCATCAGTACTTATATTGTATCTCGAGGTTTATGCATCAGTACTTATATTGTATCTCGAGGTTTGAACTCAGAGATTTATGCATCAGTACTTATATTGTATCTCGAGGTTTGTTGAACTCAGAGATTTATGCATCAGTACTTATATTGTATCTCGAGGTTTGTTGAACTCAGAGATTTATGCATCAGTACTTATATTGTATCTCGAGGTTTGAACTCAGAGATTTATACATCAGTACTTATATTGTATCTCGAGGTTTGTTGAACTCAGAGATTTATGCATCAGTACTTATATTGTATCTCGAGGTTTATGCATCAGTACTTATATTGTATCTCGAGGTTTGAACTCAGAGATTTATGCATCAGTATTTATATTGTATCTCGAGGTTTATGCATCAGTACTTATATTGTATCTCGAGATTTATGCATCAGTACTTATATTGTATCTCGAGATTTATGCATCAGTACTTATATTGTATCTCGAGATTTATGCATCAGTACTTATATTGTATCTCGAGATTTATGCATCAGTACTTATATTGTATCTCGAGATTTATGCATCAGTACTTATATTGTATCTCGAGATTTATGCATCAGTACTTATATTGTATCTCGAGATTTATGCATCAGTACTTATATTGTATCTCGAGGTTTGAACTCAGAGATTTATGCATCAGTACTTATATTGTATCTCGAGATTTATGCATCAGTACTTATATTGTATCTCGAGGTTTATGCATCAGTACTTATATTGTATCTCGAGGTTTGAACTCAGAGATTTATGCATCAGTACTTATATTGTATCTCGAGGTTTGTTGAACTCAGAGATTTATGCATCAGTACTTATATTGTATCTCGAGGTTTGTTGAACTCAGAGATTTATGCATCAGTACTTATATTGTATCTCGAGGTTTGATATAGTTTATTATGTTCCAGGATTTTGAATGATAATATTTACATGCGTTGGCTTTCAATGAAGTCAGTTTTATGGTTTTCCCGTTATATTTATCAACTGGATAATGGCAATAACTCCAATGGCCCAGCACATGATGGCAATAACTCCAATGGCCCAGCACACGATAGCAATAACTCCAATGGCCCAGCGCATGACATCCTTCAGCAGTGAAGAGGTTAATCAACATTTGGACTATGATTCCGTTTTTAGTCCTACAGTAATGCCCTAATTAATCGACTCCATAACCACAACAGAATTATGGGTAACTTTTCAGGATTTAGTCAGGCTGATTTAGTCGGAAATATGGCTTATTGCCATTCATCGGAAAGACATATTTCCGACTAAATCCTGAAAAATTACCCAAAATTCTGCTGTGGTTATGGAGTCGTTTACTTAGGGCATTACTGTACCTATTGGATCATAGAGAGTTGATGTTTGTGTGTAAATTGAACTTCTCCCTCATAACAGTACAATTCTCCCTCATAACAGTACAATTCTCCCTCATAACCAGGGTCCGCACTGGCTGAAATGACCTTTTGCCAAATATTTTGCCAAATGAAATCAGTTTCTACAACATTGTGTCTTTTATGTTGACTATTTCGAAGATCACTGCTTGAGCGACCTTTGATATGACAGGAAAGCAGTTAATTATTAATAATTCTCGGCTCTAAATATTGGGTGTATCATAAAACAATAAACCAACAACATAACAATGTAATTGTAGAAGGGTTTCTTCATCAGAAAGGCACATCAATACAAAGAGGATGATTTATGCAGCCACCACAACCAGACATAATAAGCAATCCGTCCACCCATTGATACTGATGATATCAGATTAATTGTATCTTGATAGAGGTGTTCAACTTTTCATAACCTAATTTATCACATGATTAACACTATTTTCCTATGTAATATTCGAGCGTAATAGACACGTGTAATATCGTTGCGTGCAATGACGTCACGCTGCTCTTTGGGACAAAGTTCTCTGTCTGTTAATTATTGTTGTTTTTGATAAAATTTAAGCGATTATATGACCATGTGATAAAAAGTATCTCAAACTCGTTCTATTTTATACGTAATTTATCAACCTCGTCCACTAAATAATATTTGAGCCTCGGTAAACCTCGGCTCAAATCGAATTTAGTGAACTCGGTTGATAAATTCCGTATAAAATAGAAACTCATGTGAGATCCTCTATAAATCACCACTAATGCCATTAATGAAAGAGTTTCCTGAATTGAGTGGTATTGTTTGACAAATATTTTTGAACATAGTTGAGGAATCAAAAGTGACTTGCCAATTTGTTTGCCAAGTGAAAATATTTTTGTGTTTGACAAATTTGGCAAGTGGCAGCTCGAACCCTGCTAATAACCATATGGAGAGAAGATACTTCTTCCAATCTGATACCTATAGGCTGGTCCTGGATCCAAGCCTTGAAATAGGGTGTCTGTCATTTGCAGAATGAGGTTCCCAGAGGGTGAATTTAGTGATGCTAGCAGGCTAGCATCACCAAATTCACCCTATGAGAACCTCATTCTGCTGAGGTGTAAGCAGAATGAGGTCCCCAGAGGGTGAATTTGGTGATGCTAGCCCGCTATGTTGGGTAGCATCACCAAATTCACCCTCTGGGGACCTCATTCAGGCAAATGACAGACACCCTATTTCAAGGCTTGCCTGGATCATGTAACAAAGCTCTACTCTGGCTAATGCCCGTAGATCATATTCCACCAGTACAAAACCTGGGAATTTTTTGAAGTTTTGACTGGCAACCTTCTCATAAAGTCGAGAAAAAACCGCGGGGAATATATTTACGTGCGCTCGCGCAACAGTATGGTGATCAGACAGATTCGTAGGTTGGTGTCACACTCCATGACGTCACAAAAAACGACGTAAAACCTCGTGGCGTTCTGACATTTTTACTGTGCCGCGTTTTTGCTATGTTTATTTTATGTGTTGTTTTCGATTATTTGTTTGTCGCCGATATCACATTTGTCAGGATTCCCTGTTTCTATATTTAAAACTGGCATGCTCGTAGTGAGCCTCGATTTCGATTTTTTCTCCCAGGTCAAAATACGTCAGAGTTATGACAAAAATAGATCAACCTACATTTTCTCCATCAGAACTCTACATCAAAGAGTCTATAGACTCCTTCGGGACCTACATAGACTCCTTCATTTGGGTATTTGTCCCCCGACGTTTCCGTCGGAGGACTATAGTAATGACCCTCGTCCGTCCGTGCGTCCGTGCGTCCGTGCGTCCGTGTGTCCGTGCGTCCGAGATTGGGTACCTTCATGGTGTAATCAACTCCTCCTACAGTTTTAAACGTAGAGATTTGAAACTCTGGGATATTGTTCCTAACATGTTGGTGATTTGCAACATCTATATAGCTAATCAAAAATATAAATTTTTCCATATTTTTGGGGGGGTTTTCGACTTAGAAAATTTGGAACATTTTTGCCTTTTGGATGAGATTGGGTACCTTCATGGTGTAATCAACTCCTCCTACAGTTTTAAATGTAGAGATTTGAAACTCTGGGATATTGTTCCTAACATGTTGGTGATTTGCAACATCTATATAGCTAATCAAAAATATCATTTTTTCCATATTTTTGGGGGGGGTTTTCGACTTAGAAAATTTGGAACATTTTTGCCTTTTGGATGAGATTGGGTACCTTCATGGTGTAATCAACTCCTCCTACAGTTTTAAATGTAGAGATTTGAAACTCTGGGATATTGTTCCTAACATGTTGGTGATTTGCAACATCTATATAGCTAATCAAAAATATCATTTTTTCCATATTTTTGGGGGGTTTTCGACTTAGAAAATTTGGAACATTTTTGCCTTTTGGACGAGATTGGGTACCTTCATGGTGTAATCAACTCCACCTACAGTTTTAAATGTAGAGATTTGAAACTTTGGGATATTGTTCCTAACATGTTGGTGATATGCAACATCTATATAGCTAATACAAAAATATCATTTTTTCGCGTTTGCATGCGTTTGTTCATCGGGTTGTTTTGTCCAAGAAATTTTGCGGTGGTTTGCAACATCTATATACTGTATAACATTGTTGCAAATAGTATCCTTCTAACAATTCCAATCATGAAGTTTACCACTCGAGTCGGGGGACATGTGGTCTGCGACCTTTTATTTTACTTATAATTGGGAAGTTTTATCATTTTTGGTTCGTGCGAAGACCCCTTATTATCGTGCGGGAAAAGAGAGACATTCAAACACGATTTCGTAATTCGACGCAATAGGCTGAATAGCCTAACCTTCAGCCGAGTTCCGGGTCAAATACGACGAATGACGTAACACAAAACAAAACACATTTGTTGACACAAACACCGTTTGAAGAGTTTATTATTACATAAAATTATCGTTATTGATTAATTATTGATTAATTATTGATATTTATTGTTGCATATTGGCTGCTATCAATATTTACACAAATAGTATTAATTATTTCTTATAATTGCTCCTTTGGTCAACTTTGACTATCAGAAAATGAAAATCAAAATATGCCGCTGAAAAAAATGTAATCGATATCAAAGTCTCATCCTTTCGGCAACATGGAATTGGTTTTAATTACTTAAATGATTAATATAGTAATTTGCCTTTTATCTGTGATGAAATGAGAAATGGTAATTGTCTTTTTTTGCTAACATTAAATTAAATTAAATAAATTAAGTAAAATACAGTGAAATTATTGTTTAAATTATTGTTTATTACATTTTTGCGCACGTTGGCATCTCTCTGAGTGCATTCTAGTTCTTAGTTATTATTTGTTCCTTAATAATGTACTTCACTGTAGTTGAAGGTCCCAACTAGAAATTTCATGATTTAAGTGAGTTTGTGAGCGATTTTGCTTTCCTTCGTTTACAATTATGGAATTTCTCCTAGGTAATTAATGTGATGTTTATTGCGATATCAGCTCACAAAAGTAAGAAAAGCATGCAATTGTGAGTTAGGACATTCACCTAAAGTGAAGTACATGTACATTGTTAAAAAACAGATAATAACAAAATAACACAGAAATATATTCCCTGTGTTATTTTTTCGATTTTATAAGGTTCCCTGTCTAAACTTCATGGCATGATCTACCTAATAACCAAATGGAGAGAAGTGACTTCTTCCAATTTGAAACATCTACAAAATTCTACATGTAGCTGGTCCCTGATCTGGACTTTTTCTCTAAAAACTATACCATGCATGCAGCATGTTGATGTTGACAAGGAATGGAAGCATTTGGCATCAATTCAGGGCGGCCTCTAGTTCTCCTGCACCGACACAAGTAATTTGGCATTCATTACGGTTCCACTCCATGATATACACTGGTACTTTATTAAATTCTATAATGCATGCCACCCTACCTGCACCTATCTACAGTCTGATTCCCATCTCCATAAAATATGAGCAAATTGTTTTAAGTGGAAGAAGAATTTAACAATAAGAGCAGCCAAAAATACCATGGAGCATCAAGCATGTGGTCATGAGGTCTCTTTGAAAAGCCAACGAAAATCCTATATCCGATATACGTCTCTAGAACTCTCTATTAAAATTAGGTTCTGTTTTGAAGGGATTCCCTCCATTTCATTTGAGAGTGGCGCAGACTATGCACGATTTTATTGATTTATGGCATAACAGATCACTTCAAAGATCTGAGGTCAATGATGCGTTGACAATTTTCCCATGCATTGTCAAACTCAACTGTTGTTGGAAAATTGAATACAGGCCATTTATCCATAATTCATTTTTCTCATCGCAATATACATGTAGGAGACGTCATCTTCTAGTTTTTATCAGTCAACAATATTCATGACTGAATACTCTTTCGCATCTTGTTGTATTTATAACTATTTCTAAATACTACGATTTTCGCAAATATTTACAATGCCAGGAATACACTCCATATTTGTAAACGGTTTACTACGTCATGTTGGGAATGCCATGTTGTCATAGAAATGAAATTTTATGGACACTTCTAGAGATGTACATCCGTTAGAATAAAAGTGGGCTGTTCAGAGAGACTGGTGGTCATGGTGGTTCTCATCAAGTCTGCAAATAGTGTGTCTGTCATTAGCAGAATGTGAATTTAGTGATGCTATCTCGCACAGTGGGCTAGCATCACCAAATTCACCCTCTTGGAACCTCATTCTACTCAGGCCTCAACTGCTATGGGATCATCAGATTGAAGTTACCCAGTTGAAGTTGGTGATGTTCGTCCATTAGTCACCTCGATTATGCATTTTATCTTCTGCAAATTAGGGGATATAGAAACTCTGCAAATTAGGGGATATAGAAACTTCCCAGAACACAGCCCAGAAGGGGAAAAAAGTAACTAAAAACAATTTTAATTTGAGGTGAAAAATACTCTTTTGGAACCTCCGAGGCCTCAGTCTGAGTTTAGTTTGCCTGTCATGTGCAGAATGAGGTCCCCAGAGGGTGAATTTAGTGACACTATCCCGCATCACTAAAGAACCTCATTCTGCAAATGACAGGCACACTAAACTCAGGCTTGTCCAATAAGTAGATTTATTGATCTACAAGTGCTCTTCCCCATGGGCGTAGAAATCATGACTTTGAAATATAATCAATATCCCAACCAGGTGCGCATAAATACCATACACCTGTCAGGAAAAACAAATGTTTTATTTAATCTCCTCATCAGATAAGCTTATGATTATGAATCAGTAGTGGATACTGGCTTGAGTTTATCATTTAAATATTAGCCTGCTGTTGCAAGCAAATATATGAAAACTGTTCAATTACTTTTAAAGCTATCAGAATGACTGAATGATTTGATGTGGAGCTCCCAAGTATGTTACTAAACTTAAAATCTTGTTTTATTGGCTGTTATTGAATAATTTCCAATTTTATTTTCTGAAATACCACCCCTAGATTACAAGTGTACGCTACAATTATTTATCTGTCTATTCCCGTAGAGATCATATTCCACCAGTTCAAAATCTGGCAACTTTTTTATGTTCTAATGGGGAATTTTGTGAACAATGAAAAATAACGCAAGTAATATATTTATACAGCATGTGCTTTCTTGTACTTGTCCAGGTTGTGGTGAAAACTCATATGGGACTCGATGCTACTCGTCCTGTCCAATATGACTTTTCACCACAACCTGGACTCCTACAAGAAAAACGCATACTGTACACAACATTGTATAATAACTTTATACTGTTACAGTGGAATTACTGATAAAAGTCCAATTAATCTACATGTAATAATAACAGTGTAATCATATATTGATGGTGTAACGTGGTGGGGTAATTATATTGATGGTGTAATGTGGTGGGGTAATCATATAGTGATGATGTAACGTGGTGGGTTAATCATATATTGATGGTGTAACATGGTGGGTTAATCATATATTGATGGTGTAATGTGGTGGGGTAATCATATATTGATGTTGTAACGTGTTGGGGTAATCATATATTGATATTGTAACGTGTTGGGGTAATCATATATTGATGGTGTAACGTGGTGGGGCAATTATATTGATGGTGTAATGTGGTGGGGTAATCACATATTGATGGTGTAACATGGTGGGGTAATCATATATTGATGGTGTAACGTGGTGGGGTAATTATATTGATGGTGTAACGTGGTGGGGTAATCATATATTGATGGTGTAACATGGTGGGGTAATTATATATTGATGGTGTAACATGGTGGGGTAATCATATAGTGATGGTGTAACATGGTGGGGTAATCATATAGTGATGGTGTAACTTGGTGGGGTAATCATATAGTGATGGTGTAATGTGGTGGGGTAATCATATATTGATGGTGTAACATGGTGGGGTAATCATATAGTGATGGTGTAACATGGTGGGGTAATCATATATTGATGGTGTAACGTGGTGGGGTAATCATATATTGATGGTGTAATGTGATGGGGTAATCATATATTGATGGTGTAATGTGGTGGGGTAATCATATATTGATGGTGTAACGTGGTGGGGTAATCATGTATTGATGGTGTAACATGGTGGGGTAATTATATAGTGATGGTGTAACATGGTGGGGTATTCATATATTGATGGTGTACTGTGGCGTGGTAATCATATATTGATGGAGTAACGTGGTGGGGTTCCTGACTATTAATCTCCTGTCGTGGTATTGTGGACTATTGTTACAAATAAAATATTGTAGATCTTGCGAAATGTATATAACTATTGTATTCTGTGATTCTGGAGTTCTTGGAAGATGGAATCTGTGTTTTGGGCTTAGAGCTCGACACGAAGGCCAATATGATAATACGTATTGGAAAAATTATTACAAGCGCCGAAAAGCGGTGGTCTGTTGGCCTACGCATATGTTCTGAATTTTTAAATTGGTAAAACTCAACTATGTACGACGGTCCCATCTTTTACTGAAACTACCGGTATGGGACAATCATGAAACTTAAAAGTTTTAACTTCATACGTATATGCATTTTCCTTATGATGGTGCATGATTCTACGATACTGGTACGCATACGCTTGTCATATAGTATACTTATAATTTCTAAATTTCAAAACACCAAGCATACTTCTGTTATGCTCCTGTTTTTCATTTATCTGACTACTAAATTGTCCAAGTGGCACTTCGGAATGTGTACCTAGATTTTATATACCTTTAACATGTTGCCGAAGACACTGGTTTACCCCTGTATTCTGCGGTGTTCCCAGCCCCCCTGGATCTCTATATCTTTACAACACAAAGGCCTATATGATAATCGGTATTGGAAAAATTATTTTGTGAGCCTGTGGATTACCAAGTTAACAGACAAATCTTTTAAATCAATCAATCAATCATGTTTATTTGTACGGTACACCATATATGGTCAAATGTACATGAACACAGAATAACAAGACAAAATGGACGGATTACAAAAGACAAAGTTAAGTAATAACAATGATATATGGTGGTATACGATGAGAGATGGCAATATACATATGTTGTTACTTGTACCGGTATATGCCTCCCATAAGTTGTGATACTATATGAAGATGGATGGCAAATATACCATTCAGATTTGAAACTGACAACACTGGCATGGTCTCAAGTCGAAGAATCTTTGTTAATTCTTTTTAGTTGTACTCGATTTAGGAGTTCGTTACTCGGTTGCCAAACCCCTTTCTTTTTAAATCCACAGTGGACGAAGTGTGCCAGAGCCCGCATAGTTTTTAAGTCGCGGCTGGTCATTATTTGTTTAAATAGCTTCTCGTTGGGGATGTTTAACAGATTGGGAGATAAGTTTAAAAAATGGTATTTTTAATTGAATGACAGATTAAGTAGAACTACATCAACTATCATAATGATAGGCTGCTATGGGTTTCGTGTAGGTTTATGTGACTATTATTCATTACCGGTAAATGTCTCAAAGATAGCCTTCAACTACATGTAGCTTAACAAAATCCAAAACAGTTAACATTATTTGGCTGCATGTGCATGTACATGTACATTGTAAATGACTCAAACGATTCGCCAAAAGTCTTAACAAAGTTAGTCAATGACAGGGGTGACACTCCATAACCCCACAAATCTTGAAGTATGCCCGTTCTGGGTCTTAATAAATAAATTAAGTCACCGATTCTTTCATAAACTAGAAAATCTATGCACAGTTCAATCGGTGGACTTGCTGAGGTAACTTACTTTAATTCTACTGCATGGACGCTGCCGCAACTACAGATCTAATAAATGCGAGTAACTGTAATATGGCATCTATTATCCACAAATACACATATCTGGTTGTGGTTTGAGCATATCCTGTACCACCCCAGTGCTATCAAGCTCTTTGCTTGCCATAGATTATTTTCACAGGTTTTATATCTGTGGCCAGAACTCACCCCTTCTTATGAAATACAGATCCAACATTTTGACACGTGCAAATTTAAAAGTGTGTCTAACTATATAGATTTCATGTTGGAGAGTAACATATGTCAGCGTTATATCTTCCCCAGCCTGAACTAATCACAGGCTCTTTATTTGCATACTGCTAAGTGTTGAAGCCAAGCCTGCAAATAGGGTGTCTGTCATTTGCAGAATGAGGTCCCCAGAGGGTGAATTTAGTGATGCTATTCTGCACAGTGGGCTAGCATCACCAAATTCACCCTCTGGAGACCTCATTCTGCTTATGCCTCATCTTCTGGGAAGTATCTATAGTCTCATATTAACATTGTTTTTAGTTATGTTTTCCCTTCTGAGAAGTTTCTATATCCCCTAATTTGCAGAAGATAAAATGTATAATCGAGGTGCCCAATGGGTGAACATCATCAACTTCAACAGGGGAACTTCTCATCCTAGGTCTACCATAGCAGTTGAGGGACTAAGCAGAATGAGGTCCCCAGAGGGTGAATTTGGTGATGCTAGCCCGCTATGCGGGGTAGCATCACTAAATTCACCCTCTGGGGACCTCATTCTGCAAATGACAGACATGCTATTTGCAGGCTTGGTTGAAGCTACATTCTCAGTAGGCTTTTCATTTGTGTCTGACTCATTCAATGCCTCTATACTCATAGCTGTAACTAGTATTTGCAAGTAATTGGAAAATGCCAAGTGATCTCTTTATTAACTGATTGATTGCTATTTTATATATTCACTTGTGGTTATTGATATATGAAAGAGGTGGTGTTATTTATCATAAAATGGATCTTAGCTTAGGTCGTTAGGTTTTTAATTACTCAAGATTCAGTAATTAGGGTTTATTTGTCATTTAGGAGAAACAGTATCATTTGCTTGCACTGAAGTTGTCATTTCATCAGACAGAAGCTAATACATGTTATTCAGGCCTGCTTGCACGTACTATTTAAAAACAAATATTAGAACCGTTTCAACTTAGTTACTGAAATTATTCTTGCAATATCAATGTCAAATTTTAATACTTATGTATTTGATAGAGAATAGTGTTCGGGATAGGCACTCAAACAATCCAGAAGAAAGAGCATTGAACTTTTAAATAAATAACACGTTTTAGTCAGTCAGTCTGAGATTTAGTCGGAAATATGGCTTGTTGCCATTCATCGGAAAGCTCTCATATTTCCAACTAAATCCTGAAAAATTACCCATAATTTTGCTGTGGTTAAGGAGTCGATTATTTAGAGCATTACTGTATTTATTTATTATGGAGACCTGAGCTGTTCTCAGGGAGAATTCATGAAGTCTGAAATGAACAAGTTCATGCCCCACACCGCCCCCCCCCCCCCCCCCCCCCCCCCCCGCCTCAGTTTAGAGAGTAAACATTGCTGCAGGGTATGTAATTCTATAGATAAATTCTTTTGCTAAATCTACATGTACATGTATGATGGTCCAATATCGTAAGTGAATGGATGAAACCTGTTTTATGTGTGTATCCTTTCACTCAGTCTATTGCTTGAAGCCCCATGGTGGTCTGAATATGAGAAATACTTTTAGGTGGACTTGATATGCCACAAAAAGAACTACTTAACCCTTTACCCAACAAACCGGCCAAAAATGCCCAAATAAAGCTTCAACAGCCTAAAATATCTTCGGTCTGTCTCAATAACACCATACAAATATGGATATCATTGGAACCGGTTCATTGACCACATTGTGATGGTTACAGTTATGCCCTGTGCCAATGCATTCTCTTATATATGCGAGTCGACCATAGGTCGCCTCGCATATATAAGAGAATGCATTGACCTTAACACTTTTTTTTAACACTTTTTACCATTTTTTTGCTTACATTCTTTAACAATTTTTATAATATTTTTCTACATTCTTTGACAATTTTATCATTTTTAATATGTGTTAAGCCAATGCATTCTCTTATATATGCGAGGCGACCTATGGTCGACTCGCATATATAAGAGAATGCATTGGCAGAGGGCCCTTCTGTTGGGTAAAGGGTTAAACTGAAAATACCGGTATCTGGGAAATATCTAAATTTGGTGAGTTTTGTCAAGAGTATGTAATGTCTATAAATTATAATGGTAGTTCATGTGTTTATCAACATATTATTGTAGATCGATATTTCATGAATGTATTTGCGCTGTTTTATTACTCCTTCAAATGAGCTCTGTCCATGTAAATGTGGTGACAGTAAGAGGGTGAATGCACAGACCCCTACTGGGTGTTTTGTTTTAAATGTTTTTGAAGGTATTTTCGCCTCTGTTGATACACTTTTCACTACAATCTATACCATAGTACTTGGTGGCTTTAAGAAATAGCTTAACTGTTTGTGATGTTGGTATTTGTATTGAATGTCACTGAGTTGTAAAACAGGACTAAAGAAATAAATATGTATCACACATCATTATCTCCACTATCTCTGTTAACTCCTGCGGGGCCACTGTCTACCTGCTATTGACAGTAGAACAAAACCAATATTATCCTATTGTTAGAGATTCACATGTAAGGCCAATATAAAAAAACTCATATATTCCCATCCCACCCACCCTATTTTTGGTCTATCTTAGGGATGGGAAATACAACTGATGCACTGGTGAATCAATATACAGAATGCTGAGATACATGTATCGTATCGGGTCATATAATATTGTGTAATGTGAAACAATTTTTTAAACTTCACGCACGGCTTTCTCGTATTAATCATCAAATTTATGTTGTACCATAAACGTTTCAGAGCAAAGAAAGCTGTAGATGTTCTTCCCATTTGAACTGACACAAATTAAATAATTTATCGAAAAATATATGACAAAAGAAAACACTTACTTTCCATTCTACAATATCATTTAATTTGTTCAGTTTCCGCATTTGTATGTTTTTCAATACCAAGCCTGCAAATAGGGTGTCTTGTCATTTGCAGAATGAGGTACCCAGAGGGTGAAATTAGTGATGCTATCCCACATAGTGGGCTAGCATAAACAAATTCACCCTCTGGAGACCTCATTCTGCTTAAGCCTCATCTTCTGGGAAGTATCTATAGTCTCATATTAACATTGTTTTTAGTTATGTTTTCCCTTCTGAGAAGTTTCTATATCCCCTAATTTGCAGAAGATAAAATGCATAATTGAGGTGCCCAATGGGTGAACATCATCAACTTCAACAGGGGAACTTAAATGCAATCTCATCCTAGGTCTACCATAGCCATTGAGGGACTGAGCAGAATGAGGTCCCCAGAGGGTGAATTTGGTGATGCTAGCCTGCTATGCGGGATAGCATCACTAAATTCACCCTCTGGGGATCTCATTCTGCATATGACAAGACACGCTATTTGCAGGCTTGTTTGATACATGTACAATGTACCTCTTACCAGATCATGTATAGATACATGTACCTCTTACCAGATCATGTATAGATACATGTACCTCTTACCAGATCATGTATAGATACATGTACCTCTTACCAGATCATGTATAGATACATGTACCTCTTACCAGATCATGTATAAATACATGTACCTCTTACCAGATCATGTATAGATACATGTACCTCTTACCAGATCATGTATAGATACATGTACCTCTTACCAGATCATGTATAGATACATGTAATTATAGGGTTTGAATGAGCCATGTCCATTAATTAATCACTCAAATTTGACTGGATTGGCAGAAATTTTAGAAAAATATCACCCAATAATTTAGGTCACATGAGTTCTGTATATTAAATGTGACTATAGAAAGAAGTGTATACCATAAAACTCTATAACCTTGAATATACAGACGGGAACAGTTGAGATATGAAATCTTGCCTTGAAGCACAGAAGCGGACTTGACGTAAGTGATTTTGCTAGCAATGGTTGTAGAGCAGTGTGTACTGAAGCTGTGTGCTTCATTTTATGGGTCCATATAATTTATGAACTGCTGTTATAACCTATTTGGTGAAGGGTTTCAAATTTGTATAATCTGTTTAAACATACCGGCGACCTTGGCGGTGGGTATAGCTGTTAAAATAGTTGCATCCGCTAAAACCGCCATAGACAGAATTTCACAGAAAGAATATTATATAATAGACAGATATGTGTTGTTCTTATACCAATCAAATTAATATTTTGCATGTTGTTGTCACATTTGTATGCTTTGCTATGTAAACAAACACCAAAAACATTAACCCTTTGAGTGCCAGGTCCGATTTTTGTATCAACCCATATACCCTGTGCCAATGCATTCTCTTATATATGCGAGTCGACCATAGGTCGCCTCGCATATATAAGAGAATGCATTGGCCTAACCATTTTTTTTTTTTTTTTTTTTTTACAATTTTTTACAATTTTAATAATTTATTCTTATATTCTTTAACAGACTTATTTTGTAGGTTTAGGGCCGATGAGATCGGCCCCTGGCACTCAAAGGGTTAAAGAACCATTTGTTTATAGACAAGCACTCGGAACTACCAGATCGTCCAATGAAATGTTGTAGTATTTGAGTTGTAATTTGTAGACGTACCAAATTAGGGGTTTTACAACTGGCGTATAATGCGCGCAAATCTAAATCAGGAAATGATGCAATATCGTGACTCTGCTTATAAACAATCCACTGCTCTTAATTGCAAGAAACTAAACAACACGACCTATATTTTCTCTGACACAAAGCGTGTTATGTGAATAATATCGCATTCATATCATCATTATGCTATACTATTAGTATATTCTTGATGTAATATCATACCGGTGTATGTTTAAATGTATAAATTATGATAATGTACCCTTAGTTGTATTTTCATATTAAATGCTGACGAGAGTCCGAGAACTTCAAATAGGTGTGCACTGTTGCAAGCCTGCAAAGACCCAGAGGGTGAATTTAGTGTCGCTGTCCCACACAATCGCTAGCATCACCAAATTCACCCTCTGGGAACCTCATTCTGCTTAGGCCTCAACTGCTATGGGAGACCTAGGATCAGATTGAATTTCCCCAGTTGAAGTTGGTGATGTTCACCCATTAGTCATCTCAATTATGCATTTTATCTTTGGCATTTTAGGGGATATAGAAACTTCCCAGAAGGGAAAAAGTAAGTAAAACAATGTTAATTTGAGACTATGGATACTTCCCAGAAGATGAGGCCTAAGCAGAATGAGTCCCCAGATGGTGGATTTGGTGATGCTAGCCTGTTGTGTGGGATAGCATCACTAATTTTTAAATTTTGTCTGAGATTCATTTGCTTCTGGAATCGTTCTCAGACCACTGATCGTCAAGTCTGCAAATAGCATGTTTGTCATTTGCAGAATGAGGTCCCCAGAGGGTGAATTTAGTGATGCTATCCCGCATAGCGGGCTAGCATCACCAAATTCACCATCTGGCTACCTCATTCTGCAGGGTCCCTCAACTGCTATGGTAGATCTAGGATGAGATTGAAGTTCCCCTGTTGAAGTTGATGATGTTCACCCATTGGGTATCTCGATTATGCATTTTATCTTCTGCAAATTAGGGGATATAGAAACTTCTCAGAAGGGAAATCATAACTAAAAACAATGTTAATTTGAGACTATAGATACTTCCCAGAAGATGAGGCTTAAGGAAGATAAGCAGAATGAGATCTCCAGAGGGTGAATTTGTTTATGCTAGCCCACTGTGCGGGATAGCATCACTAAATTCACCCTCTGGGGACTCATTCTGCAAATGACAGACACACTACTTGCAGGCTTGCTGATCGTGGCATCGATGGTTGATTCATGATGCTCATGATCAGCTCATCGTATTGGGAATGCAGATGGCGACACAAAGTCTGACCGATACTATGTCGGATTTTAACCCTCAACGCATCGAAGGTGTAGCTCAGAGGTCGGCCCACAAACCAACTGAGCTATATATCCACTCTCTTCTCAAGTTGTATTCAGCCCCTATAATATCTACAATGCCTGTATCAAGTACTTTATCAATTGTATCTGTTGGATAAGTAACCAATATGTTTGGCACGGAATGTTTTTCTTGTAACAGGATCATATGAGGCATCTTTAACGATATCTACTGGTATTAGAATAGTATTGTAAGAAATATTTTGGCAGTACATGTATATCAGAATGTTGTTGTTACTGATGATACAGGGACCATTGTTTGAATCAGATGGGGTATCTTTACAGAGGTATTATTTCAATGAATTAAATTGATAAGTGAGTTAGTACCCAGGCACTGTGGATGCATTGGTCATTGTCGCATGGTATCGTGCTGATTCGTGCAAAAAGACAGGATCTCTTAAATATGCAAAAAGACACCCAGGATCTCTTAAACTTGCAAAATGACACCCAGCATATCAAAATCTTATAAAAAAAACGTGATTTTTGATTAGCCATTTGCTTATTATTATTATTACAGATATTTGTTTCGATCGCAGTGGAATTTTAACAAAATTGAATGGGCATTTAGTCCGCTTTGAGTTTGACTGACACCGCAGTTCTGTATCCTTGAATCGACTTTGAGATGCTGGGTGTCTTTTTGCACGAAACCATGTGACAATGACCAATTCAGCGGCACTTTGCCCACTCTAAAAATCAGCTTTCAACTAATATTACCTGATCGTAACATTTCAGAAAACAATGTCTGTACTACGCACAATTGTAAATATTTACTCCTTCTCACCTACATACGACCAGCAATGATTCCTCCTTTGAGAGTGACTGCATATGTATATGTATTTACATACTATGTAGTAGCCCGTATGTGTTTCATATCCCAATAAAACAATAACCGATGGGACCTCATTCTGCTTAGGCATCACGGAAGTATCTATATTCTCAAATTAACATTGTTTTTAGTTACTATTTCCCTTCTGGGAAGTTTCTATATCCTCAAATTTGCAGAATATGAAATGCATAATTGAGGTGACTAATGGGTGAACATCACCAACTTCAACTGGGGAACTTATATCTGATCCTAGGTCTCCCATAGCAGTTGAGGCCTAAGCAAATTGAGATTACCAAGGGTGAATTTGGTGATGCTAGCTCGCCATGCGAAATAGCATCACTAAATTCACCCTCCGGGGACCTCATTCTGCAAATGACATACACACTATATGCAGGCTTGTCTATATCCCCATTCTATCACCTCAGTGGCTTGTTCTACATCACTTTAAGAGTAACTACTGATATTAGATAAGTAAGCAATATGTTTGGCAGTGTATCAGAATTGTGTTATGATCAGCACAATCGCCCAGGATCAATATTTTGTTGAAGTAATTTCATTTACGGAATCCGAGCTCGATTAATTTCCAATTTGCTGATGAAAACACCCAGTAATTGGCAGTCAGCACTGCCTCATCCTAACCTTAGGTATTAATTACTAACATTGAAGAAGCAGTCAGTCTTAAGTGAAACCTGAGATATTGTTCAATATTAATGGCTGTCTTCAGGGAGGTACTAGTACTTAGAGGGTCTTGGAGTAGGAGGGGGCAGGGACCAGCCTAGAGGTTTCTAATTGGGAAAAGTCACTTCTTCCTACTTGACTATTAGGGAGAAGTGGACCGTTGTCAAGGTGAAGTCATATAATGGCTCAAATTCAATTTACACCCCCAACATCATCAGTCTATGATTCTATAAGTATTAAGCAATACAAGAGTCAATTTATAAAAGCATTTTAGTGATTAAATACACCACTACACATGTATAATAAGAAAATACTGTTTAAATATGCATCTGAACTAAATACTAATTGATGAGTATGGTAATGTCGTAAGTAATCGACTCCTTAACCACAGAAGAATTATGGGTAACTTTTCAGGATTTAGTCGGAAATAAGGCTTGTTGCCATTCTTCCCGAGAGATTTTCGATGAATGGCAGCAAGCCATATTTCCGACTAAATCCTGAAAAGTCTCCCATTACTTGGGGCATTACTGTAGTTCCATTAGGAAATGTTCAACAAATAGCCTGCTGTATTTCCACCAATTAATGGGAATACTTCTGCATGTGTATTATTGTTCGACTGTCTGCTTATATTTCCTGAACATTCCTCCAGATAAATAATAGACCATTCCATTGTATGATTTTATAACTGAAAGTGAGAATCTATTTGGTAAAGGAAACTTAGAAAAGGTTTAACCCTTTGAGTGCCAGGTCCGATTTTTGTATCAACCCATATACCCTGTGCCAATGCATTCTCTTATATATGCGAGAATGCATTGGCCTAACAATTTTTCATCATTTGTTATTATTTTTTACAATTTTAATAATGTTTTAAAAATCTAAAAAAAAAAATGTTTTTTATTTTTTTTTAGGGCCGATTTTACAGACCGTAAATTAGGGCCGATGAGATCGGCCCCTGGCACTGAAAGGGTTAATAACATATCCCATGGCTTCAGTCAACAGGACATGACCCTCTGTAGTATATGCCCTGATATTTGATAACATTTTATATCTATCATGAGTAATTATCATGCTACATGGCAGCCCGCCAGAACAAGCAGAGCTCTCTATAGTTTTATATTACAATTGTGTTTATTAAGCTTCTATCTATACACAGAGGCCACAGAAGTATGATGATAATACTCTTCTCCAACTCTATGTCAGCTTCAGTCAATTGGTTCCTGACCTTCTCAGCAAATTGCCCTAAATAATCGACTCCTTAACCACAGCAGAATTATGCGTAACTTTTCAGGATTTAGTCGGAAATATGGCGTGTTGCCATTCATCGGAAAGCTCTCAGGGAGAGCTTTCTGATGAATGGCAACAAGCCATATTTCTGACTAAATCCTGACAAGTTACCCATAATTCTGCTGTGGTTAAGGAGTCGACTATTTAGAGCATTACTGTAATTGCCCTCAATAGCATCAGGCCTGCGAATATGGTTCCACAGGTCCCCTGGTGCGACAACCCCACCACGAGTATATATCCACCTTAATACCTTAATACAAGGTTTGTACAGTAATGCCCTAAATAATCGACTCCTTAACCACTGCAGAATTATTGGTAATTTTTCAGGATTTAGTCGGAAATATGGCTTGTTGCCATTCATCGGAAAGCTCTGCTGTGGTTAAGGAGTCGATTATTTAGGGCATTTCTCTACCTTAATACAAGGTTTGTATCTATCAGACCAATATTGAGCACAGACTCGCTTGCGAACAAAATTCATGAAAATCCCATGTGCATGAGAAAATGCCACAAACCCAGCCAAACCCAGTACTTTAGACCTTATTTGCACCTTTTAATTTGATGTATCTCCTGCATCGATTAGTTGAAGATCACCAAAGATCAGGGGCGCCAGAAGAGGGGGGCAGAGGGGGCAGCTGACCCCCCTGCCCTTGACCAAGGGGGTCGAGCGGGGGGCAGGACTTGCCCTTTTTCTGGAGACAGAAAATGCTTTTTGTGTGTTTAATCTCGTGTTTTTATAGCAAAATGTGACTTTTTTTGGTCCAAATACCACCAATTTCACAAGGAATATTAATTTTTTGTCAATTTTATCACAAAACGGCCATAAAAACCGACAAATACCATTAAAATAGGGATTTTTGCCACAATGAATTTATGGTTATTTTCCCGAGTTTGAGGAGATGCCCTTTTTGCGGAAAAGTGCCCTTTTTGTAGGCTCTGCCCCCCCTGCCCTTGGATGCTTCCGGCGCCCCTGCCAAAGATATATATGAGTAGGTGCATACTTTCGAAATTGGAAAACCCTTGAACATAGCATACATGTAGTAGCACTGTCAAATTTACTCTTCTGAGGGCACAGACAGGACCACACATGGTGAATCATTGTGACAAGTGGAATTCTGCAGTGTTTGCTTTATTTGATGGGAATCTGTTCAAGGGTTTGTCCGGTTTTGAAAGTGTGCACATATTCATATATATCTTTAGGTGATATTCCACGTATCGATGCAGCAGATACATCAGTTTAAAGGTGCGAACATGGTCTAAATAAATGGTTATGTGGCATTATCTCAAGCACAGGGGATTTTGATGAATTTTGATTGTAAGTGAGTCTGTGCTCAATTCAGGTCTGATAGATACAAACCTTGTATTAAGGTGGATACTCGTGGGGCTGTTGCACCAGGGACCTGTGTATGGTTCTGGGCATTTTAAGAATGAATACCATGTTGATATGAGAGAGAGCTTAGCCTGTTTATATTTGGAAAAATTGTTGATCATGCCATGAATCTCTACTCTGGCTACGGAAGTAGCAGTCATATTCCACCTGTTCAAAATCTGGAAACGTTTTGATACCTGTATAATAAAGGCTGTATTCAATACCTGTGTTCTGACAGGGAACTTTATGACATTGACATAAGAATAATTTTGGGATAGGGTTGAAACGATTAATCGACTAGTCGTAGACGACGCTGAAATGTCAGAACGTCCACTAGTCGGAACATAGTGTATTAGTTCCATGTATAACGTTTTCAAGATCGATTCCGACATAAACGATGTTAACTGTGCGTAAGTTACGGTAAGTATAACGTTTGGTGGCACCCGGAATTGACAGTGTTACTAGTATAGACACACACGGTGACCCGACTATTACTTGAAAGAATGAAATTGACAACACAATGTCTCACTCGTCGTTTGAGGTCAAAGACATCACTGCGACATGATGGCAATGATTGACGCGGCTTTATCGTTTGTCGGAGATAGGTTTGATCTAGACACTGTATATTTCAATTGATCAATTTTAGGTGATGTCGTTGTTGCTACCGTGTATAAATGATACTGACATTAAGAACTGGCTATCGTATTCTACAACATAGCCTATTCTTTAGGGCGTATTTAGTCGGAACATTAACATTTTATAGTGACACCGCTCGGCACCGGTTTATTGGTGATCATGTGACCAAAAGAAATCTCGAACGCAGATATTAAATTTAAAACCTGTATAAATGATCGAGTTTCTAATCATTATCCACCACATGTCTAATTATATAATTACATTCAGTGTGTTGGATAAATATCAAGATGTTTACAGTATTATTTCCCAAATAAATTGGTGTTTATGCAGGGAAATGCGCTACGCAATAGACCGTCATTGCATCAGTGTACGCCATGTATGATGAATTTTCCGTACCATGTTATGTTTGAAAGTTTTGATATCGGGTACCGACTAGTCGACGCAACGCGACTTTTGGGTCTCGACTAGTCGACTCTGAAATTCACTAATCGTTTCAACACTATTTTGGGACATACATGCACATGTACATCTATACATACTGGTATATGAGAGAGAAGTCACAAATATGGAGAAGTGACTATTTTAGGGAGAAAATGTCGCCCATAGCTTGCCCCCTGATTCATCATATTTTGCAGCTACATGTATATACAGTATATAGATGTATTGGTACGCATTATTGAATGATGATATTGGCACGATAAAACAATAAAATTATGAAAAAACAATTTCAAGGTGGTCCAAACAAGTTACTATTTCATGGTCAATATTGGGATCCCTGTTCCTAAATTTTGATGGTTTTTGACAATTTATGAACTTGCTACAATACTTTCATGTTTATTACCAGTCTCTTTGAAACGCCGACGAAAATCCTATTGGATGTACATCTCTAGATCTCTTGATTATACTTCATTTCTACAAAGATGCGGCATTCCCAACAACATGAGGTGTGTTAACCCTTGGGATCCCAGCTTTTTGCCACATGTATCTGACTATATGTTGATGTTTAAGTACTGCATTATTGGCTTTATACAGTTAACTGGTCACACAATTTTCATGACCGGTCACTGACCGGTTTACCGTTTCAGCCCTAATTAACAATGGCCTTATCAAGCTTGTCTATAAACAGAGGCCGCATAAGTTTCATCATACTCTCTCCTACTAGTACTCTGTCGGGTATGTCAGCGTCATTCAATTGGTTCGTGACCATCTGAGGAAATTGATCCGTCATCATAACAGGTATGGAGAAAGTGCTAGGTACATGTACATGTAGATCCTCCTCAACATTTAAAGAATGATGTGTTATAGAGGGCATATTCTAGTGTAATGGAGACTAAATGGTGCGGTATAGAGGGCATATTCTAGTGTTTTTTTAAATTGACTGGTGCAATATGGGAGCATATTTCAGACTAGATAGTGTTACTATTACGTTTATGGTAGGTACTACAGTCCTTCCCATGAGGAAAACACACCGAGAGCATTTATTTGCTCCTGTAATGCAGAAGACGGGTGTAATATGGCACCCATACGATACCATAATTGTACATGTAAGTTGGGTTTTTGCTCAAACAAAAAGTCATTGTGGAATAGACCTATGTCTAGTTACACTTTAATATGCCATAGTTGCACTGAGATGGTAAAGCATCTAAATAAACCTTAAAATAGTTCAATATTGAACCAACAATTACAGTCTCCATTAGTATTTTGTGAAGAAGAACGGGTGCGAATTTTAGCACCCGTGAATTGAAAATTACGAGTGCATACGGGTGCGAGAGCAATCACTCCCGTCTCCTGGGAAGGACTGGTACTACATTGTATGTCATACCAGTACATTTAACCCTTCCATGACTGAAGCTTCTTGATATTTTGCAAAATCTATCACATTGATAATTATTGACGGATATAAACCATTCAATTTATACTAACATTCTCTGACATTCTGGGGGTTTGTGTACTTTAAGATTTGTGCAGCTGACGTCTGTATTGAGTACGGACCTTAACTTCTGCGCAGTAGCAGACGCCCTTCATTCGTAATGGAAAATCAGAAATTAGTGCAACCGAAACCATTTTATCTCAATGTTTGAAATAGTGTACATGTATGATGTTCCAGTATTGTGAATGATGATAGCCTCTTTTCTGAGTCAGATTTATTGTTTTCGGGATATTCACAGCCCTCTTAATTCAGATTCGGCAATCTGCTACGGCAGTAGTATGCCGTGGCCCAGTTTGCTTCAGCAAATTGCTTCGGCAATGCTGATTGCCGTAGCCAATTATGAAGGCTGTATTCACGTTATTTTTTTCCACTGGAAAATTATCAAGAGCGTTAACCGCCGAGCATACAACATCATTCAGCAGTGAAGAGGTCAATGTTACCGTATGTTCTGCTACCTATCCAACAATGATGTAGTGTGTCTGATATTTACAGAATGAGGTCCCCAGAGGGAGAATTTATTCATTGACAAGTCGTTCCCTTAGGAAATGTTTAGATAATAAGTTCAACAACCGTTTGATGAACTTACGTATTATCTAATCATTTCCCACCAATGAATATGAAATTTTCTGCACTTGTATTATCATTTTGTCTGGCTGTCGTCTGCTCATACATGTACCTGTATATCCTTAACATCCCTCCAAATAAATAATAGGCCATTCCAATGTATTCTTTTATTACTGAATGGGAGAATCCATTTACTATAGAAAGGGTTAATGTTTGGCAACCTGTCCAACATGGTTGTTAACTGCAATAAACAATCTATTGATATGATGATTGCTCTGTCTGTCATAATGCTGAGACTGATTGTAGAAATGATAAATTAAGATAGAGTGATATCCCTTTGACCGATATTTTTGATCTGTCTGTAATTTCAATTAGCAGTACAGACTCAGTAATTGCTATGCGGCATAATGCGGCATTCCGACCACTTGATGGATCAAATGATTTTGGGGGGTAATAGGTTCGCTACCTTCATCATTCACATCTGAAGCATCATCCAATCAGAGGTGCAGAACAATCGACTCTGGAGAGAGACGGGATTCGAGCTTTCTGAATGATGCCCCCACACACAGGGATGAGTGACTGTTATTGATTGGTGTTAGTTGTGTCAATAGAGTTACTTATCCTAGACCTGAGTGCAGTGCAGAAATTTGTTCATGAAGTTTGAGATGGGGGGGGGGGGTGGGGTGTCAACCAAGGGCAAGGAGACCAAGGGCAAGGAGTTGGGGTCGATTTAATTGTTTTAATTTCTATAGGATTTTGTAGCACTGGGTAGATTTTGTATAGCATTCTCTTAACAATGTATGTTTTTTTCATTGTACATTGTTCAGCAGAATAAATTGCATCGCAAATTGCAATACGAATCAACGGAGCTCTGGCAAGGAGAGTTCACAACTACTAGTACCATATCGGTAGTCCGTTTGTTGAACTTATTATCTGAACATTTGCTACTAATGAATAGAATTCCTTCTTCGCTTGTATTATCTGTTGGCCAGGAACCAACTTCACTAATGTAATCTCTAACCCAAAGCAGTTTTGCTTTTAAATTTAAAAAAAACATACATGTATCTAAACACATTAGATTCCGATTGCTGAGACATTGGTCTCTGAGCAATTTGGCTACAAGTGTATTTTCTCGACCCGTGACGTAAATTGCTCAAGTGTGTGCAGATGCGAGCCCGATTGCTGAGCAACAGATATGAAATACTTGTAATCATCGCTATTTTTATCCTCTTCGAAACTGCGAGTCTGACCAATCAAATTATGACAGCGGTGCCATTTTGTATACAAATAAACAAGCCAGTATCACGTGAGCGACCACCTGTCGATAGTACTAGTAAGTCATGTGCTTAAGGTTGGTGGCGATAAGGTCAATAAGTGCTGAGCATTCTGTCTCGCTAGTATGTGCGGTACATCAACTCTGAGGAATCAGTCTCAGAGACCGATGGCTCCAGCGTGCGCCAGCCTTAAAAGTTCGGATAAACTAGTACATAAGCTGTAGAAAATGACAATGCACATTAAAAAATTACTAATAGTTAAAAACTCATATTTACAGTCCGAGAGCTTTCCGATGAATGGCAACAAGCCATATTTCCGACTAAATCCTGAAAAGTTACCCATAATTCTGCTGTGGTTAAGAAGTCGATTACTCAGAGCATTTCTGTATAACTGGAATTTACAGGGACAATGGATATCGATTGTGCCCAGATTTTTAACATCAAACAAACCTCAACCATTTCATAAATGTTCGTAAAATGCACATAATCTCTTTCACTCTTAAACTCTTAAGTAATATAACTCCGGCAACAAATATCTAGCTCGTCCACTGCATGAGTTCCAGACAGCAGCTATCCGAATGTCTGAAGTGACGGCTTAGAGATTGCATTAACCCTTTGATTGCCAGGGGCCGATCTCATCGGCCCTAAACCTACAAAATAAATCTGTTAAAGAATATAAGAATAAATTATTAAAATTGTAAAAAAAAATAAAAAAATTGTTAGGCCAATGCATTCTCTTATATATGCAAGGCGACCTATGGTCGACTCGCATATATAAGAGAATGCATTGGCACAGGGTATATGGGTTGATACAAAACTCGACCTGGCACTCAAAGGGTTAATGATATAGTGGTAGGTTCCTGGCCCTGAATATAGACCATTCTAACGTCTACTTTTGTGATGGGAGAGTTCATTTATTAACCCTTTCTTTACTAAATACTCGTTGGTGAGTAGTTCCCTTAAGAAATATTTGCATAATAAGTTCACCAAAATGGCCATAGGCCATTTGAACATTTCCTACGAATATAGGAATACTTCTGTCCCTGTATTATCAATTTGTATGTCTGTCATCACCTTATATTTCCTGAAGCCCCCCTACAGATGAATAATAAACCATTTCTTTTATAATGATGTTACTGATTGGGAGGGATTTAAGAAAGATTGTGAATAATACCGGGTATTTATAGTAAATACATACCTTATTTTAATTTTCATTTTATTCTCAGAATGCTCTCAAATCCAAAGACAAATCAAAAGATGTTCCAAGTGATCTTCCACCCACATTGATCAGTCGTCCTTCCACTCCGAAATCCGTCAGCCGACCTTCCACTCCAAAATCTGTCAGCAGACCTTCCACGCCTCAAAGCAAGGAGAAGAAAACTCGAAAGAATAAAAAGGTATTTATATTTATGCAACTCACAAATACAACGTTATGTTATATGTCTTTTTTTGTTGAGTTTGTAAACTCGACCTATGTTTGATAAAAATATGGTTGGCATCTGTCTGTCTGTACATCTGGCTGTCCTGTCCAAACAAACTTAATCCGATATTGAAAAATCTTGAATCTCATGGACGAGTTCGAAAACCAATCCTGTTCAAATGTTTTTTCAGGAGGTATGCCTCCCTGGATTGTTTACCGGCATGTTTATTTCACAATGTAATTCAAGTCGAATATTTATCGCTAAAATAAACATTTCCTTTTCCCTTATGTTCAATTTGCAGTAAGATAAAATGCATAATCGAGGTGACTAGTGGGTGAACATCACCAACTTCAACTGGGGAACTTAAATCTGATACTAGGTCTCTCATAGCAGTTGAGGCCTCAACAGAATGAGGTCCCCAGACAGTGAATTTGGTATGCTAGCCACCGTACGGGACATCGTCACTAAATTTACCTTCTGGGGACCTCATTCTGAAAATGACAGACACACTATTTAAGGCTTGGGCTTGACCAGTAGGTTGGGTGACTACAAACATAGTTATTATGCCCTAAGCAATTTATTTGCTCAGACAAGCCTGAGTTTACGGTAGGGTCCTGCAAATCGATTCGATTCGATGCAATTCGGAATCATTCGTCTGATTCGATTCGAAATCGGCTGTCCAGATTAGAATTGTATCGGATCACTGGCACCAGTTATACTCTCATTACGGCAATGGAAAATATTGCTTTTTCGCGAAGATAGTTTATGATGCCATCGAAAGACCACACATTACAAACACTGGTGTAGACTGAGCTATACTATATAGACCACCAAAGCATTGCACGACTAATGAAACTGATCTAGCAAAATTTCATCTCGAACTTCAGCTATGTGAATGCTTACTGACTTCATTATTGCTTATGATAACATTTTGATATTATATAGCAGAGATAGCCACAAATATTGCGCACTTAATTGGTTAAATACGAATTTGATCCATTTATGGATAATATTTACAATATATACTGACGATCACATAATGAAGTTAGTAAAATGATACGCTCAGTCAAGTGATATATACATGTACATCTTCACTATTAATACGACTGATGTAATGATTCAATTCGATGCGATTCGGAATCATTTGGCTGATTCGATTCGAGATTCGATTCGAAATGAAAATGCCCAATTCGCAGGGCCCTAGTTTATGGTGCCTGTCATTTGCAGAATGATGTCCCCAGAGGATGAATTTAGTGACGCCATCCCGCATAGCATAGCCTCATCTGCTATGGGAGATATTGAATCAAACTGAAGTTCCCAAATGGTGAATATTATGATGTACACCCATTGGGAACCTCGATTATGCAATGTATCGTCTGCCAATTTGCGAATATAGAAAAACTAAACTAAAAAAGAAATAGAATCTATGTGAAGAAGTTTCTAAACTTTCCAGAGAAGATGAGGCCTAAGCAGAATGAGGTCTCCAGAGGGTGAATTTAGTGATGCTAGCCCACTATGCGGGATAGCGTCACTAAATTCACCCTCTGGGGACCTCATTCTGCAAATTACAGGCACACTAAACTCAGGCTTGCTGAGCGGTGAGTTCGGTGACCGATTATTGATGACTCCGATGCAGTCAGACATGTAATTGTCATAGGAGTGACAGACATATTCTTGTGACACACCTGTCACCATGGTGAACTCAGTCGTGAGGCTTCTGTCTGGAATTGAGCTGATTTTCAAGCTTGATCTGAGTTGAGGGACATCTAAATCAATGTGCCATTTCGATAAGAAATGAGAACTTGTTCATGCTCGCTAAGGGCTTGTTAATATGAGCCCGGGCCAGTCCAGTCAACCGAGCTGAGAGTGTGATGTGTTTATATGAGACCGGGCCAGCCCAGTCAACCGAGCTGAGAGTGTGATGTGTTTATATGAGACCGGGCCAGCCCAGTCAACCGAGCTGAGAGTGTGATGTGTTTATATGAGACCGGGCCAGCCCAGTCAACCGAGCTGAGAGTGTGATGTGTTTATATGAGACCGGACCAGCCTAGTTAACCACGCTGAGAACTAGATCATGCCATGAATCTCTACTCTGGCTGATGTCCGTAGAGATCATATTCCACCAAAACAACACCTGGGAACTTTTTTGAAGTTTTGGCAGGGAACCTTATAAAATCAAAAAAATAACACGGGCAATATATTTGTTATCTGTTTCTTCATTATGTACTTCACTGTTGGTGAAGGTCCCAACACGAAATTTCACGATTTAAGTGACTTTGTGAGCGATTATGCTTTTCGTTTCTTGCATTTATGGAATTTCTCCTGGGTAACTCATTGCATATTTATTGCGATATCAGCTCACAATAGTAAAAAAAAAGCATGCAATTTCAAGTTGGGACCTTCACCTACAGTGAAGTACATTACTAAGGAACAGATAATAACAAAGAAATATATTCCCCATGTTATTTATTCCACTTTATAAGGTTCCCTGTCAAAACTTTAAAAAGTTCCCAAGGTTTTGTACTGGTGGAATATGATCTCTACAGACGTTAAGCCAGATTAGAGATTCATGGCATGATCTAGCTGAGAGTGTGAGGTGTTTATATGATAAAAAGCTATCCCGGGCTAGACTGTCTGGAGAAAGTTAGAATTATGGATTGTATTGTCAATCACATTGTGTTGTAGCACCTTTATTCCGATAGGCACGTGACATTGTATGTGCATGATGCGCATGTTTTATTCTTTATATAAAAAATAAAATGAATCCATTAAATAGCGAACTATTTCCAAAGATTATCTCAAATTTTATTTTACTTGCAAAAGAAGCATTGGTCTCCAAAGAGAATTTGACTATCGGCATAACATTTTCATTACAGCAGATAGTGGAGTCACACCCACACAGATGTCTATCTCGTTTTCATAGAATTTGATCTGTTGTTGTGTGTCATTTTTAACTGAGATTCATCTAAACTGTTGTCTGCCATCATCCCTAAAATTCTGCATTACACAAATTTAATTTGGTCAGATTAATAAATTTAAATGGCACGTGGATCTCCTTAAAACAAATCTGTTCAATCTGCTTTTTTTTTGCAATCTAAATGCTCGATGATACACAGTAATGCTCTAAGTAATCAACTCCTTAACAACAGCAGAATTATGGGTAACTTTTCAGGATTTAGTCGGAAATATGGCTTGTTACCATTCATCGGAAAGCTCTCGGGGAGAGCTTTCCGATGAATGGCAACAAGCCATATTTCCGACTATATCCTGAAAAGTTATTCATAATCTGCTGTGGTTATGGAGTCGATTACTTAGGGCATTACTGTGTATCATCGAGCATTTAGATTGCAAAAAAAAAGCAGATTGAACAGATTTGTTTTAAGGAGATCCACGTGCCATTTAAATTTATTAATCTGACCAAATTAAATTTGTGTAATGCAGAATTTGGAATATATAAAAAAACGAGTGTCGAAATTTCCAGGTTTTCAAAATCTTGCCGCTATTTTTTAGCAAATCATGTTGTTTGTTTCTGGCCCCGCACCGTAACAGTATCACGGTGTGGAATCACGTGGTTTCGAGGTTGGTGCAAAATGTGCAAACGCACAAAAACATAATATATGAGGAATTGACACAAAACATAGCATTTTGACTGTTACGAGCATATGGTAGTTTATTTTTAAAACAAGTTGATACCTTATTTGTTCAGAAATACACATTCTGACCAAAATTTCCAGTGGGAGGTTCGTGGAATACACGACCATACTTCTAGGAGAATCCTTTGACTGACAACTTTGGTCAGAATGTTAGCGCAAACAACTGAGTTTGTACACAAATTAGGTATCAGCGTGTTTGGAAAATAGTATAGCATATGCTCGTAGCTGCCAAAATACCATGTAATATATAATTATCCTTGTTTATTACCCTTTTCCTCATTTCTGGTCGCATTTGCGATCACCTCGGCCATTTTGAATGCATGGTACTCAACTGGAAACCACGTGATTCCCTACCTTGAGTATGCACATGCAAAATTCTGAGCTGACTGGAAATATTTCTAGTTTAGAGCTCTGGAACACAGTGCATGTAGCCGCGGGGTCCTTTATTCTCATGGGAGTTAATAGGAAGCGTATTGTGGTGCTGTCCCCTCATTAACAATAAGCAATTTATTTGCTCAGTGTCCCCTGAGCGGTGAGTCCGGTGACCGAGTGTTGATGACTTCGAGTCGGCCAGACATGTAATTGTCGGAGGAGTGATATATCGCCGACAGCTTCTCTCCGATGTATTTCAGTTATTCCAATCTTGTCTGCGGAACATAAAGACGTGTTACCATGTCAATGCTCTCACATGATTGTCCTTTTTGATAGAGTGATGGTATCCCGGATTACCTCCCTTTGTACCACGCCAATTCTGTTATTGATGTGTTGAATTGGAAACCTGTTGTCTATAATTGTCAAAAAGAAAAGTTGGTTATATTCTATATATAAACAGTTGATGTGATTTTGTAGGTTCATCTGTCCTGATGGTTTCCATGTAATGAATTTAATGTGAAATACAGTAATGCCCTAAATAATTGATTCCTTAACCACAGCAGAATTTTGGGTAAATTTTCAGGATTTAGTCGAAAGTGTGGCTTGTTGCCATTCATTGGAAAGCTCTCAGTGACTAAATACTGAAAAATTACCCATAATTCTGCTGTGGTTAAGGAGTCGATTATTTAGGGCTTACTGTACTCTATATATAAACAGTTGATGTCATTGAGTCGGTTCATCTGTCCTGATGGTTTCCATGTAATGAATTTAATGTGAAATACAGTAAAAAGGGCATCAAATTATTATTCTCATAAATTTTCAAGCCAAATTAAAGCGACTTGTATTCTTCAGATTTAGATTTTAACAATTAACCCATTCTGTACTGAACAGATTTTCCCACCCAGTTATAAAAGTATACACTAGAATGGTATATTATTTATTTGGAGAGGTTTTCAGTGAAAAAAAGTAGACGGCAGATAATTAAAGTACAGAAGGAGTCCTATTTATTGGAGGGACGTGTTCAGAATCGACTTTAATTAATATCCTAGGTCTCCCATAGCAGTTGAGGACTAAGTAGAATGAGGTTCCCTAAGGGTGAATTTTGTGATACTAACATCCTAAATCAGAAATTGCAACGTCATACTTGTGCTGTCTATATTTAGGCCCGGAAAATCTGTCTATGGTGGTACATGTTCGGTACAATTAGTATTGATATCAAATATCAAAGGGTATACAAGTCGCTAACCAGCAATATCATTTCTATATCTCTGCACGCTAATTCGGGCTGCTGGGATGAACGTAAATTATGTGTAATATTGGAACACTAGTCTTGTTTCCTGGGGGAAACAGGAAGACAGCCCGGCAGGGCTATGTTCCCCCCAGCAATATACTGAATTATTCTAGTTATATGTTAATTTATTGTACTATTCATATGTGTATTGTAAATAAAAATATCCTATCCTATCCTATCCTTTCTGCATGCTACTCAGCAAAATGGCAGCCAATTAGAACTTGTATGTTTCGCGAAATGAGATTGTTACTATAAATATAAAAAGAATAGTAGGCAGGTAGGAATCCTACTGGGGTACTATTATATAGATAATGAATGGCTTGGAGTTGACTATGCCAAAATAGTGGTCCTCGAGGAGGAATAGTCCACGAGCCACACTCAGTCCACGAGCCACAGGCGAGTGGACTATTCCTCCTCGAGGACCACTATTTTGGCATAGTCAATGACAAGTCATTCATTATTTATTATATTATATCGAACATTTGTGCAAATTCTCACACAATTTCTGTGTCTTGATTTTTTTCACATTTTTATTTACCTTGAATTTTGGAAATCGGGCTCAGATTTTACAATTTACGGAAATTGACGTTGGTAGGGGAGCATAACTATGTTATTAGTTACATCTAACAGCATCTCTTCATGATTCATGCATTTATTTATATAAATACGTCATTAGCAAAGACTTTGGCGAAATTTTAGAAGATAACTTGCTTAACATCGATTAAAGCGGAAAGGGATATTATAAATAACGTCCACTGTCGCTACAAAATTAAGACTGGCCGCTTGCCAACTAAACGGACAAACTATTAAATACGTTGGCTAGCTATGATCGGACATT
Organism: Siphonodentalium dalli; assembly: GCA_032622095.1. Classification (NCBI taxonomy): domain Eukaryota; kingdom Metazoa; phylum Mollusca; class Scaphopoda; order Gadilida; family Siphonodentaliidae; genus Siphonodentalium; species Siphonodentalium dalli. Next base: position 255,869,273 of record CP136064.1, read on the forward strand.
TGTGAGATCATTACAATTCACCAATAAATCTAATAATATACCGATATTGCAACAAGTATCGTACTAGGTGTAGTTTAAGTTTGGTCGTATCTTCAGGCGGCAACCCGATTTCGCGAAATGAATTTGTTACTATAAATAGAAAAAGAATAGTAGGCATGTAGGAATCCTACTGGGGTACTATCGTAAAATAGTATAGCAGTGTGCAGCCAATCAGAATGCGAGAAAGTCACGTGAGATATAATATCGTAAAATAGTATAGCAGTGTGCAGCCAATCAGAATACGAGAAAGTCACTTGAGATATAATATTTATTAATATTGTGGAAGTGCACCAAATATGGGTAAAAGGTAGCAGCTGTCATATCAAGTCATCAAGGGAGATACAATGTAAACCCTGCATGGAGTTTGCCAAATTTCATGTCCTGGGACCACAGGAATATTTCTATCCTCTTCGGCTTGGAGCCTCGGAAGCATTATAAAAAGATTACTGTAGAAAGGAGACTGTTTCTGTGAGGTTGCCTGGTAACGTGAGGTCTTGCATGTAACCAACAAAAAGGCGTTATTCGCCCAAATTAACCTTTTCACTCTAAAATCGGAATGGCTCATAATTTTAACCACGTTAATTTTCATTTGTGGCTTTCTATTCTATTCTTATTGACAAGTTGACAGATCCGAGAGAATAGCAGGAAATTTCTATCAACGTTTGCCCGCCAGTGTCGCAAGCTATTTATTAATTCTCAATTCGTTCCGCGAAAAACACGATGTGTCAATTAGTCCAGATTAATCAGAGCTCAATGTATTAATAAGCCTCGTACTAATAACCGCTGGCCGTCTTTTCATCTGGCAATGTGGGAATTGATTTTTCAGACATCTTGTTAAATCGAAATAACAGATATGGCTTCTTATTGGCTGTCAGAATGTCATATTGTAACGAGCGATGGTTCTTGATTCATTAGGACACAAATATATCTGAACTTTGACAAGATTGCTCAAGTCAGTGAGGTGTGGTATGAAATAATTAGACTGGTTTCCGTTCCCGTTGATTCTTCTGGAAGGTGGCTTTATTGAGATTTATTGATGGCTTTCTATATTTAATTTGATATTTGCCATTTTGCTTTATTCATTTGTCGGTTGAACACTGATTAGCCTGAATCGGAGATGAGAATTTGTGAGATATAAAAATATACGAAAAAAGAAGAGTCATCCTATTCATATATAACTAGCTGATGTGCCCGACTTCATCCGGGCTATTTAGGGATTTATTTGTGATCGCCTCCATCTGGGCAGATTATACAACTATTGATCAATCGGTCCAGAAACATGCCCTTATGAACGTATATGAGCGAGGTCAAGGACATGGTCGCACGTGAAATTGGATCCGCCCATATTCAATGTTCCCAGGATCAAAGTAGGCCTACATACCAAATTTGAGTCGGATCAGTCAAGCAGATTTTGTGTCTATAACACACATACATACATACATACACAGACAAAAGTCCCAAAATTTAGAATAGATATACTGCATTATACATGTACCATACATTGTATACATTGATTTCAATCCTGAACTGTTGTTCAGTCGGGATGTGCAATGGTTGATGTTAATATGAAAGCAGCCTATTTTAAGAAAAATGAATACTGTTCCAAATTGATCACCTTGATAACAAAAGTTGGTAATCTGCAATGAATGATATAAATATGAAAGCAGGTTTAAGCAGCCTACAGGTAAATGGCAAAGAGTGTTTTGTGTTATTATATTATTATCCGCAAGCCTGCAAATAGTGAATGTCATTTGCAGAATGAGGCCCTGGAAGGTGAATTTAGTGGGCCTCATCTTGTGGGAAGTATCTATAGTCTCAAATTAACATTGTTTTTAGTTACTTTTTCCAATCTGGGAAGTTTCTATATCCCCTAATTTTCAGAAGATAAAATAAGATAAGATAAGTTAAGATAAGATAAGTTTATTGGCACTAGAATCATGAAACATTGTAACAGAGTAAGAATAGGTATAATATGTATGTGTTATATGAGGTTGCAAATGGAATCTAGATGTGACTGTAGAGTATAAATGGAATCAGTAATGAGATAAGTATAAGCGGATTCAGTGTGACTTGTCACAGAGTGGGACAAGTTTCATGAGATCAAGAGCCAACAGGGTTGCACAAAAAGCTGGCAGAGCCAATTTGATTCCATTGTGGACCCTGCTGACCTCAGATCACATGACTCCTCCATCACACCATGAAAATTGCTTCCAACTATATACACCATGTAAATGCCAAAAATGATCAATCAAAGGGGGATTTGCTTAATTCAAACTTATTTCAAAAGTATTTATAGATGCTTTCATCACTTTGTTTGATATCTATCCAGATTCTATCAATGATGTGGGATCTCCATTGTTTCTCCTTACATGAAGGATGTAAATACTTTACAACATTATTCCAGCATTTAATGCCGGAATACATAAAACTCTTCGAACCAAAGGGTCCAACAGAGGGGATATTATATTTGAATTTTCCAGATCTTGTGTCATGGGAAGGATTTGCTAAGGTAAACATAGAATTGAGGTAATTTGGGCCATTATTATCATAGATCTTTTTCATGAGTATCAATTTTCTTTGATTTATCCTATTCTCTACTGGGAACATCTTGAGATGTTGAAAGTGATCCAAATTTACATAGTGAGTAAGAACACCATTATAATCTATAAATATACATTAAAGACATATTAAGTACTTAATATGTCTTTAATGTATATTTATAGATTATAACGGTGTTCTTATTCACTATGTAAATGTTTTTATAAATGGGCTCTTGTATTGAAAAATTCATATTGGGTTATAGAAGCGTGATGTTGTGGTGTAAATTGATTTTCAGCCATTGTTTACTTTGTACTTAATTCTCCCTGATAACAATCCACTTCTATCATAGTTTCATGAAAACGTCACATTCTGGAAGTGTGCAGGCCGGCCTCCCCCTAATTTTGTCACATCACCAGGGACAAGCCTAGAGCAATCAAATAATGAGAAGTCATTTCTACCTATTAAATTATTAGGGATAAGTCGAAAAGGCTGAAGTTCAATTTACTCTCCATTCTCACCTTTCTGTGATCCACCATTATTATGAGTAAGTACACCATTATAAAAAAAATGTGTTGTTTTGAAATATGCATGCTGGTATATGAGAGAGAGAGGTCACTTCTCAGTAGGAAAACACATGGGAGAAGTGTAGTTGGTGGACCCAACTATTCAAACAGAGCTAGATTTTCCCTATTTCCCTATAGTCACTTTGCTCTGATAATTAACGTCAGGTGAGAATTTAAGTGGCACATTTTAGAGAAAAGTTGTCTCCCAAGTCACTCTTTAGGCTGTTCCCCCCTGTCTATTAATTATGATGTCTGAAATAGTCTGTATTGTCAATTTGTCATTTCCACTTAAATGGTGTGCTAACAATCAATGAAATAGTGTGCCTGTCATTTGCATAACGAGGTGCCCAGAGGGTGAATTTAATGATGCCTATCCCGTATGGTGGGCTACCATCACTAAATTCACCCTCTGGGAACCTCATTCTGCTGAGGCCTCAACTGCTACGTAGGATCAGATTGAAGTTCCCCAGTTGAAGCTGGTGATATGTTCACCCATTAGTCACTTCGATTACGCATTTCATCTTCTGCAAATTAGGGGATATAGAAACTAAAGAGAAAAGGGAAAATGTAACTGAAAACATTGCTAATTTGAGACTATAGATACTTCCCAGAAGAATGAGGTCCCCAGAGGATCATTTTTGTGATGGTAGCCCGCTGTGTGGGGACCTCATTTTGCAAATGACAGAAAACTATATCAAGGCTTGCGTGCCCACTGAATGAACGACTGAATGAACATCGGCTCTGCTAATTGACAGGTGTCTTTTACACTTGTATGTTGTAAATGCGTCTATTATGTTGCAAATTTGTGATAATTCAGCATTATGCGATCCTATCATTGATCTGTGCACATGAAGGGAGCTAACACTACGGCGTGCTCGACCCGACACCGAATCAATATCACTAATCAACCGGGTCACGGAAGAACAATTAAATAATATTTGTTCTCAATTGTTGGTTTGATGGCGGGGAACGCGGGTAACATCGAGCGATTATGGAGGCTTTTAATGCTCGAGCTATTCATATCAATTTCATTTTGTTTAACATTGCTGCTCTCTGATCAAGCTACGGAAGTTAATTCCGCCTTTATGTTGGTGATTTGCGGGAATTGGGTTCAGTATTTGTGTTGCCGCTGGTGATTGATTATCTCAGCCGCGGTGCGAACCATTGATCACATGATTAATTGAAATTGAATTTAATGAACTCAACTTTCTGAGAATAATAGCTATGTTCGCCTGTGTTCACACTTAAATTCTCAGGGGTCATACTGGGTCATTTCTAGGAAATTATATGGAAATCAAATTTTCATGTCTGGGATAGACCAAGTCTTCTCGGGCAGAAATGGTAAAGTAATGCTCTAAGTAATCGACCCCTTAACCACAGGAGAATTATGGGTAACTTTTCAGCATTTAATCGGAAATATGGCTTATTGCCATTCATCGGAAAGCTCTCACAGAGCTTGCCGATAAATGGCAACAAGCCATATTTCTGAATAAATCCTGAAAAGTTACCCATAATTCTGCTGTGGTTAAGGGGTCGATTACTTATGGCATTACTGTATGATACCATTGACAGCATTAAAGATCATGTGCCAGTGCATTCTCTTACCGGTATATATACGCGTCTCAATATACAGGGAGCCTCGCATATATAAGAGAATGCACTCGCTTACAATGTCAAGGTAAATATTGTTAGGCCAATGTATTCTCTTATATTATATGTGAGGCTCCCTATGGGAGACTCGCATATATAAGAGAATGCATTAGTTTCTACTTTTCTGGAGATGTTACTGGGTGGTTGAAAAGATGTTATACTGATATTTAAAGATGGTCTATCTCTTCCTGGCATAACTTTTGACAACAACAACAACACAATTTTTAGGAAACTCGTTTTGAAGGAACCTTATCACTGCTGTCCCCAAACAAAACACATGAGAAACATCTGGTGGTACATGTAAAAATATTTTTATAAGTGTTTTAACCCTTTCATGATGGGATTGACCTTAAAGACGGTCTATCTCTTTCTGGCGCAACTTTCAACAAGAACAATAACAACAAAATTTTTAAGAAATCTGTTTTGAAGGGACCTTATCACTGCTGTTACAACTATTTCACATAAAGATGAAGATAAATTAACTGTCTGGATTCATAGAAAATAATCCACAGAAAAATTAATCCCCCCCCCCCCCCCCCCCCCGAAGCAATAAAAAGAGTTCAGGAAGAGATTCACCATCTTTAAGACAACAGAGTTTAAGAGTTTTTTGCTGTTTTACTGGTTAAATAATTAGAGAGTAATCACTTTGTTGAACTGGTGACTTGAAATAATTTATGAGAAACAGGGACGTTGTAACTTGTACAAACACAGTGTTTTACAAAATAGACCCTGTCTTGATTGAATTTTGAATTATTTCACGTCACCGGTTCAATCAAGTGATACTGCTTATTATATTCCAATAAACTTCTCATTGACCAGAAATCCGAATAATACTGCCATTACACCCATTACTCATACATTTTGATAACACATGTATGTGAATACATAACACACTAGTTAAAGTGACATATTTCACTATAAACATCTGATTTTCCAGAAATCTGAATAATACTGCCATTATACCCATGACACATTAATTTCAATAGCATGTATGAATACATAACAAACTAGTTAAAGTGACATAATTCACTAGTGAAATTATCATTTATAATCACTCGAGAAGTGTCAAGGTAGATCACACATATGAATGTAATACAAGAGATAATTGGCAATGTTTTTCTAAGATCAATGATGCTGATGCAAAAATCAGATGTTATTTGGCCTCACTATGCTATCATGGTATTTATTGCTAAAGAGCATCATGTTCTGAATTTTAATGTAACACTAACATGATTTTGGAGGGTGTTCTGGTGTATTAACAGTTGGACAGAAATGATTAACAGCCTCACAGCTCATAAAAGCCTGAGACAAAGTGGAGCTTCCTGAAATTTTGTGAAAACCCTGTGCCAATGCACACTCTTATATACATGTATGCAAGTCTCCCATAGGGAGCCTCCGATATATATAAAAGAATACATTGACCTAACAATATTTACCTTGACCTTGTAAGCCAGTGCATTCTCTTATATATGCCAGGCTCCATATGGGAGACTCCCATATATAAGATAATGCAATGGCACAGGATCTTTAATGCTGCACAAGCTGAGATCCCGTCATGAAAGGTTTAACAGCCTGACAGCTTTATATGAAGGCCAGAGAGGAAGTTGAGTTCGGTTAATAAGGTGATTGGCTGTTAATCATTTCTGGAGTCTTGGAGGGCCGTTAATACCAGACAGGGTCATGTTATTACTATATTATCACTTTCTCTGTTGAAACAATGCGAGATATGTTAAAGATGCATAATCCCAATTAACGATCGCAAATTACTATTTACTTGGCTTCAGGGGGGGATGGGGGGTGGTAAACATATTTGATTTGATTTGATTCGAGGAACCCACCCATCAAAGCTCCGAGTGATCAGATATTGATTTGAAGTCTATTATTTTTCACCACCGATAATTTGAAGTGGCCCAGTAAACAGTCGATGAGAAGACTGTCATGGACCAAATTGCGGATAAAGATGGATAACTCTAAAATCAATTACTCAATTCTGATAACTGAAACGGCATTTCAAAAAATGTTATTGGAATATGATGATATGGGGACCATCGAGTCAGATTGAGTACCTTTATGTGGTATATTGAAGTAAATTGTTTTGAAAAAACAAACACAAATTCCAATGATTTAACCCATTTTTAGTTCACAAGGACAAAACATATTGAATTAATAGATGTTTGTTTTAGTCAGCGAAAATATTTTGAATAGGACTTCACAAATTTATTACTGGCACAGAAAGAAGGGGCATTAGTGTAACAATAAATGTAATAAACAAATAAAAGATAAGTTTTTTTTTACATTAAAATCTACATTAAAAATAAAAGCAATTTGTTGTGTTATAATGCATATTTTTATTGTAAATTATGACGGGAAAAAAAATGCAAAACTCTGGGCTCTCTGGGGCTTTCTAGATGCTATGCAACAAGGCTCTCTGAATGCTAAAGGGTTAAATTAGGGCAATACTATAGATGCAGGGAAGTATGTTCCGTTACTCTTTGGTAACTATACACCACAGTTTTCCCATTTAGGTCAGATTTGAAACGCCCCATGGGGTGAAAAGTTCTTAAAATTATCATTGTATGACTCTATTGATTGGTATGTAATCTAATAAAACGCGTGCTAATAATAGATTAATGAAGGCCATGCTCTTCCTTTCTGTCGGATTAAAAGAATATCGCCGGAAAATTAACCTTGGTCTCGGACAAACTTCACGAACACTTGATGAATAAAGACTTGAACGACTTCAATGAGAATCAATGACACGGACAATCAGCGTGTGTTAAGCTTTATCCTGATTTTCCGTTGACTGTTGTTGCTATAGGTCAATTTGCTCATTATCAACCGCGGCTATAAAGCTCATTGTTGAAGAGAAGAAAGGTATTTGTCCGTTGTTTTTCTTAAACATATTGACAATGCGCGGTAAATTAGTGCATAGTTTTACAGTGCCCTCTCATCGCATCTATTCACGTGTTTATATATAACAGTGAATCGATGAATTGGACCCATTATTGTTTGAGCACACTATTAACGAAGCGTGGACGTGGGAGGGGAGCTTGCCTTTATTTACCAAATAATTAAGCGGCCCACAATGGAATGTAAGAGCTTAAAAGCCATTTGTTATTCTATGTACAAAGTGCTCACTTGAATTCTCTAACTAACAGCCAGACACATTTAGAATCTTGTGCTTTTGTTCTGTGGTGAATACGCATTGTAGTTGCTTGTCAATCTACATAAATATGAAGCTGAAGTAATGTAAGTAAGTGTTTTTGGTTTCTATGTACAGTATGACTTTAATTCGCTTAAAAGGACCAAAGGCACTTGCAGTAGGTAAATGTGCAAATATATAAAAGTCTTTAAAAACATCACCACTAAAAAGAACATAGAGAAATAGATCCACCTTGTTCTTAAATTCATTATTGTTAGTTCTCCAATAAAAAAATTACATGTGTTGAAACCATTGACAAAACTGTTAGTGATTTGTCAATAAACATCGATAATCGTGTAGTATTTTACTCTGAATATGATTTTCTGAATATTTTTCAATGCTTTGACCTTTTTCAATGTTTACCGTCAAATTTTGATTAAAATGTGGTGACATAATAGACTAAATGGAATTTCTGTGCAGCATGAACTCACTTCGAAGGCCTTGAGTTCCTTTAAAAAAAAAAAAAATCTGATCTTGACCCTTTGATTTTGAGATTTAATACATGAGAAACACCTAACCTTTGAGTAATTCAGAGTTTGGGTTCCTATATCCGTCTGCAGTGGACTTAATAATTTTGAGCATGACCAAGCATGACAATTACAGTTTTGCAGGTTATATTGACATGAGGCATCACAGAGCTTTTAATTGCAGAGCCCACAATGGAAAGCGAGAGCTTAAAAGCCATTTGTTATTCTATGTACAAAGTGCTCACTCAAAACTTGTGTTTTTGTTCTGTATGACGCATGGCTGTTCGTCATGAACCAGTCTCTTTAAAAGCCGAAGAAAATCCTATCAGATGTATCATGTACGTCTCTAGATCTCTTGCTCACTTTTCATTTCTATGACGATTCGCATTCCCAACATGAGGTAATAAACCGGTTCCAAATATGGAGTGAATTCCTGGCACAGTAACTGTGTGAGAATCGTAGAATTTGGTAGTAGTTATAAAAACAAGATGTGAAGGAATAATCAGTCATTAACCCTTTACCCAACAAACCGGCCAAAACCGGCCAAATAAAGCTGCAACAGCCTAAATTATCTTGGGTCTGTCTCAATAAAACCATACAAATATGGATATCATTGGAACCGGCTCCTTTACCACATTGTGATAGTTACAGCTATGCCCTGTGCCAATGCATTCTCTTATATATGCGAGTCGACCATAGGTCGCCTCGCATATATAAGAGAATGCATTGGCCTACAAAAAATCTTTTTTTTTAACACTTTTTACCATTTTTTCTTACATTCTTTAACAATTTTATAATTTTTAATGTGTTAAGCCAATGCATTCTCTTATAAATGCGAGGCGACCTATGGTCGACTCGCATATATAAGAGAACGCATTGGCACAGGGCTCTTCTGTTGGGTAAAGGGTTAATATCGTTTACTGATAAAATCTCAAAGATGATGTCTCCTATATTGCAATGAGTTTAATGAACTATGGATAAATCCCTGTATTCAGTTTTACAACATAACTTGTGTTTGACAATGCATGGGAAAATTGTCAACGTTTCATTGACCTCTGATCTCGCAATTTAAATATAACCAACCACAAAGCAGTCTGTCATTGTGATCCGCTTTTAAAAGAGATTGGATTCTGCCTTGGAATGATCTGTTACTTCATTAACTAATGAAATTGCCAAGCCTTGAAATACATGTAGTGTGTCTGTTATTTGCAGAATGAGGTCCCCAGAGGGTGAATTTAGTGATGCTATCCCGCATAGTGGGCTAGCATCAGCTAATTCACCCTCTAGGGACCTCATTCTGCTTACACCTCAGCAGAATGAGGTTCCCAGAGGGTGAATTTGGTGATGCTAGCCCGCTATGCAGGATAGCATCACTAAATTCACCCTCTGGGGACCTCATTCTGCAAATTCAAGGTTTGGTCATTAACTAATGAAATTGCACATGTTCTTCACCACTACATCATCATTTGATGATGGAACGAGTCAAACCGACTCTTAGTTCCCATAATTACATATAAGAGATTTACATTTTTAGCTCACCTGAGATGAAGTCTCCGGTGGAGCTATAGTCATCACTTCTCGTCTGTCGTACCGTCCATCCGTCCATCCGTTTGTCAACAATTCTTTAAACATCTTCTCCTCTGGAACCATAAGACCGAATGAGTTCATATTTGGTGTGGATGTTCCCTAGGTGACTCTCATTCAGATTTGTTCAAATGAGGTCACTTGGTCAAATAGTTGCGAGGCCAGGGCCATAACTCTTTCCCACCATAGTAATTCTTTTAAACATCTTCTTCAGAATGATAAGACCGAATGGATTCATATTTGGTGTGGATATTCCCTAGGTGACTCACATTCAGATTTGTTCAAATGAGTTCATTTGGTGATATAGTTGGGAAGCCAGGGTCATAACTCTTTCCCTCCATAGTAATTCTTAAAATGACTTCTTCTCAAATACCATTAGGCCAAATGGGTTCATATTTGGTATGAAGGATCCTTGGGTGACTGGGGTTCAGATTTGTTTTTTTTTTAGATTTAACTCTTTATCTTTAACCAAAAAATAAGAAAAAAAGACAAACAATTATATTTAAAAAAATAAAGAATATTTTTAAAAAATGTGAAATTGTTTTTTATTAAAATATTTAAATGTATTTAACTCCATGGTCAATTGTTTAACATTTTTTGAAAATTGAAAAACTAATGCCATATCATTTCTGAAGGTTGTGCCCCCTCAAATTCACTGCTTCTGCCACCCTTGTCCCAAAAATAATATTTACTCAAATTCTTGACAGAGAATCATTAATAAGAATCATTTACTTTGGCTCTAACTGTATGCGGGGTATGCCTATACATGTCAAGTTAAATCTGACATTTTTATAAACAATCACTGGAGGTCTGCTAGAGGTAATTATTTCCCAATTACAACAACATTCTATCATATGTATTGTTCAAATCTTTCAACAGGACATTTAACACTCCCACATCCACCTCCTCACTAGAACATAATTGGCAACCTTTAAAAGTGTCCTTTGAAAGAACCACCAGCTCTATTTAGCTATTGAGGCTCCTTTGGCGATTGGGATTCAGATTTGCTCAATCAGGGTCACCAGGTCAAGTAGGTGCAAGGCCAGCTACATTACTCTTTCACTCCATAGTAATTCATGATATGTCTTCTATGCAAAATTAGAACCAAATGGCGTATGTTACTTATATTTGGTATGAAATAGTTCAAATTACCTTGGGTGACAGATTTGTGAAAATGGGATCACAAAGTCAAATAAGGGCAGAGCCAGAGACATAAATATTTCACTCCATAGTAATTCTTAAAATCTGTTTGCAAGAATTAGTTGGCTTATTTAGCATGGAATGTTCTTGTTTGACTGCAATTCAGATTTTTTAAAATGGGGTCTCCTGGTCAAATAGGGGCCAAGTTGAAGGACATTTTCCCTCTTAATATGCTTCCTTAATTCACAAGGACCATCAGGTCTATTTTACTGATATTTCGTATGAAGGGTTCTTTGGTGTCTGGGATTCGAATTTATCAGATTGGGTCACCAGGTTAAATAGGGTGGGACCAGGGACATAACTATATGTCTCTATAGTAATTCTTAAAATGTCTTCTCAAGAGAGGTTGGACTATTTAGCTTAATCCCCTGTCACACTCAGGTCGGCGTTTGCATTGTGCTGCAAAAGTATCAAAGCGCACACCTAAGCGCACTAAGGTCTCCAAGAACCGATCGGTGACGCAGTGGACACTGGCTACGACGGGCGAGGGTCTCCACGGTCACCCATAGGCACCAGAGCGCCGCGCTTGTTTTGTGCATGCACAAAACAAGCGCAGAGGCTCTGCGTTCTGACCAAGGCGTAGTAAGCTTACTGCAGTTGCAGATGAATTCTTGCTGTGGCCACGAGTAGCTTGTATCAGTCCTTGCTACGTCAACGGGGCGCTCATGTCGTTCGCGTTGCACTGTCAGAGCGCCGTGCTTGTTTTATGCATGCACAAAACAAGCGCAGAGTCTCGGCGTTCTGACCAAGGCGTAGTAAGCTTACTGCAGTTGCAGAGGAATTCTTGCTGCGACCACGAGTAACTTGTATCCGTCCTTGCTACGTCAACGGGGCGCTCATGTCGTTCGCGTTGTGCTGTCGTTGCGACGGTACTGCGCCTGGTCAGAACGCCGAACCTCTGCGCTTGTTTTGTGCATGCACCGGACAGCTAATCTTTTGCGGATTGTTGGGTATATTCCCCACAAACTAAAAACTGACTATGACTGGAGAACGCAGGAGACGCTATTTATACTCTCCGCGCCCACGCAGGGAGCGTTTTGCAAACGTATTGAGAACGTACTAGCATCACAATGACAGCGACTTGAACGCAATAAGAGCGTGAGACTTGACAAAGTAGGAACGCAATAGGAGCATACTTTGTTTTTAAAGTTTGACAATTTTGGACAGTTATCGGCGCTCCTCCTGCGTGTTACTCATATTTTGGTACTTTTGCAGCGCAGTGCAAGCGGCGGCCTGAGTGTGACAGGGGTTTTACATAAGAGTATGGAGGATCCTTTAGTGACTGAGATTCAGATTTGTTAAAATGAGGTCAACCTGTCAATAAATGACAGGGCTATTTGTGTCTAATAAAATCATTGAAATACCAAATTCATTAAAACATCTACCTTGGAACCACCTGACTGATTAATCCGCCCGCCCCTATTCTGGTGCCCCCGACCATTTTCATTTTATTGATTTTGCAAAATTTGTACCCGTCCAATCTTATTATATGTTTTGTTGACTGCATGTCCATGTACAGTAATGCCGACTAAATCCTGAAAAGTTACCCATAATTCTGCTGTGTTTAAGGAGTCGATTACTTAGGGCATTACTGTAGATGAAGAGTTCCTTAGTGGCTGTGAGTGATCTAGCATTCAAAACTAGTGTCCAACTAAAGCTGTTAACCCATTAACCCTTCCATATCTGGAGCTTCCTGAAATTTTGTGAAAACCCTGTGTCCCATAGGAAGCCTCACATGAATTAGAGAATACATTGGCCTAACAATATTTACCTTGACCTTGTAAACCAGTACAAACTCTTATATATTAAAGGTTAGCGGTGGCAAGGTTTGACTTAAGCTGATTGTGACTGTAGTAGTGTAGAGTTAAGCGCTGTTCAAATATCGCATCCAGTTGTGACCCTTGAGCAAGGTCGCTCATACTGTGACTGGTTTGTACCACTCATGCCTTACTCATGGGAGTACTTGGTGGAGAGTTGATGGATATTGTGAGTATGAATGTCAGTATGTAATCCTGATACTGACCTCGATTTGATTCAGGACTGGATTACTTCCTCAGAGGAAGGAATGGCAAACGTGTCATGCCATTTGGATGGGGTAATAATCGATGTAAAGCGCATTGAATGGGGAAGAAAACCCTCAACAAATCAGGCCGTTAATATATTTAGTATATCAACCATGGTGCGACAAAACCCCTTTCATTTCTCAGTTATACTTGAACACAACAATGTCACATCACTCAACACAAAATTTCCGCTAATTACTGCACTTCCATATTTATAAGATCATGACGTTACGACCTCACTTCGCATTTAATGGTCAGTCATCCTCCGTACAGATATGTGCAAGGCTATCACACTAAAATCATTACGGCGTGTTTGTTTGTTATTCTGCGCAAAATCCAAGCAATCACAGTTTATTGAAGACTACATACATGTTTTATAAGCCAAAAATGATTTTCGTTATAATTTTGAACAATTAATCTAGGCCCAGTTAATGGTTTCATAACATTTGAATGTGACAAGCTTGGCCAAACTCACATGACTTCTATATGTGCAAATATGACAACCAAAAAATCTTTCACAAATTAAACTATAATTCATTCATAAGAGATAATCATTAATTGTGCACAACAAACATTCAATCTGCTGTTATATTTATTTTCATATCTAAAAACAGACTATCGTACATGATACAGTTTAGCGTTCAACAACCAAGTGAGGCTGTGACATCACACACTGTAAAGGGAGATAATATTTCTTCCAAAATGGTGGCGTCAAGTTACTCGCGTAATAGCTTGCGTGGGTTAGTTTGAGATGCCATATCTCCAATCTTGTGTGTATATATTTTCGCTGAATCTTTACCCTCGAACAGAGAACAGCTTGCTTAATGCACTTTATTAAGCGATAGTTTCCTTCCCCTTTAAATAAATTAATAGTGGAATGCGCTATATAAAGTCATCGATTGTTATTATTGTTTACCTTTCGTCATTCTGTTATTATAATTCTAATATCCTTTATATGTGTACGGTCTTCATTCTGAACATGTTTTCTCAGACTAATCCGGATCTCTCATCGAGACATCTCATCATTGGATGGATCGGACGTGAGTGTCGATGAAATATGTCATGATCTGTAAATACACACAGCCAACAGTTCATTTACTCAACTCTTATCATTTAAGATTGGAAATTGTGCAGAAGGCTCCATGATTCCTGTTGTTTTCTGATCTAATTCTGTGAAGTAGGGCTTTTGAACATGATATTTTGAGCCAAGTCTTGAAATAGTGTGTCTATCATTTGCCGAATGATGCCCCCAAAGGGTGAATTTAGTCACCCTATCCCACTCTGTGAGCTAGTATCACCAAATTAACCCTCTTGGGACCTCATTCTGGTCAGGCCTCAACTGCTATGGGAGACTTAGATGATGTTCATCCATTAGTCACCTCGAAACGTATTTTATCTTCTGCAAATTAGGGGATATAGTATCTTCCCAGAAGCAGGGACCAGCCTAGACCAGATTTTCAGGGCGAAATGACTTCGCCCTACTATAAAAATAAGGCGAAGTGGCCGTTCTATAGGGCGAAGTGAGTCTACAAAATTTAAATTGATCAGTACTACGACAGGAGTCGCTATAGAACGAAAATAGGAGAGATGAAATATGTCAATTAAACTTATGAAACAATGGTTGAAATATGGAGTCATTATGTTCACTTCATGACCCTAACAACTATTAATAATACCCAAATATAATTGTGAGAGGATAGCAGCATTTTATATCGTAATTGTGAGAGAATGACAGGATTTTATTTAATATTTTTCGGGTTGTTAAAAATGCCAACAATATTTATCAAACAGAAACGAAACGAAATCATGAACACTTTTACTGCGCTCTGTTAGTAATACCGTTCGAAATTTTAATATGCTTCACAAATGAATTTGTTTTAAAATTTCTTTAACCAAACTCCATAGAGGGAGTGATGAATTGACACATTGTGAGAGGTGTGAGTTGTAATCTTCATTGTAAGGTGTGGTAATCACGGTAATCTAAAAATAACAACAACCACATTAACACTTGAGGCCCGACGATGTTTTCACAGCTGCCAGTAATCAGACTCTGTTGTCAACATGCTTCCAGATTGGAGCATTACAGGTGTTAATTGTTTTATAACACCATGATACACCCTGATAGTGGAGTATTGTGTGCAATCACAGTTGACAGTTGTAAATTATCATAAATTATTTGGGGCATTTTGCCGAATTTCGTCAGTCAACTTTGGAATTTTTAGGGCGACTTGAACTTTGCCCGACTGCAAAAATAAGGCGAAGCGGACGGCGCTAGGGCGAAGAAGTCGCCCACGTCGCCCTCTCGGCTGGTCCCTGCCCAGAAGGGAAAAAGTAACTAACACAATGTTAATTTGAGGCTATAGATACTTCCCAGAAGATTGGTTTGTCAGCTTCAGACAAATCAGACTGGGGCCACCCTAGACACCCCTCTGGCAATGCCTCTTGATATTTGTGCGGCCACTCTAATATCCTCAGTCACTTGCCCAACCATGTTAATTAGCAGAAATATGCCTTGGCCCGAATGTTTTCCTCAGCTATAAAGCCTAGCATCTGAATAGTTGATTGTTCTACGCATTTAACTTCAGTTTACTAATGGATCTGGCTGAAAATTGCTGATTATCATGATGGTCCTTGTTATATCAGTAGCCCTTGGCATTCAACATTTATTTGCGGACTTCCACAGTGTGACACTAAGACAATGTCTAGCAAATTGTTTTAATTTAGCATATAATATTGGCAAGCTCTGAGATTTGCCTCTGACAGCGACACATGTAAATAATAGCCAACAAAATTTAATTTTTACCTTTGCTCAACCAACAGCCAACGTTATACAGTAATGCCCTAAATAATCGACTCCTTAACCACAGCAGAATTTTGGGTTATTTTTCAGGATTTAGTCGGAAATATGGCTTGTTACCATTCATCGGAAAGCTCTCACTGAGAGCTTTCCGATGAATGGCAACAAGCCATATTTCCGAATAAATCCTGAATAATTACCCATAATTCTGCTGTGGTTAAGGAGTCGATTATTTAGGGCATTACTGTATTTGACAGGTTGGTTTGTCAGCTGCAGAAAAATCTGACTGGGGCCACCCCAGACACCGCTATGGCTGCGCCGTACAGCGACTATAATCATCATCAGTCACTTGCCCAGCCAAGTTAAATAGCAGAAATTTGCCTTGGTCCGAATGTTTTCCTCAGCTAAAAAGCATACATTTTCTAGATTGATCTATGCTGTTAACTTCAGTTTACAATTGGAACTTTGTCCATTATCATGGAAGACTTTGGTTAGCTTTGGTGTTCTGAACTGGTTCTCCAGCGAATTGCGACAGATAGACTGCACAACCAGAAAGCTTTTAGCTGCATATGGGGTTCATGACACGAAAGCAGATGTAGAAAGGCTCTACACACCCAGAAAAGAAGGCGTAGAGGATTGATTGAAATAGAAGCAGCGTTCAAAACATCGATCATTGGACTTGAAAAATACATACAGTCATCAAGGGTCATTAACATCAAAGCAGTTGAGAGGTATGAAAATACGAAGAACAAACACTCAATAACCAAACAAGCAGCAAAAATAAGAGAAGATCATGAAATAGTTAATCAACCGAACAAGCTAGAACATTAAAAAACCGTCTACGAGATAAAATACAATCAAAACGGAAAACAAGACTAGAAAGTAAACCTCAGCATGGCCAGCACACTTTGTATATGGGGGGTGAAAACATCGACAATGCAGCATCATATCAATGGCTATGCTGCGCTGACTGAACATTGCTGATTATGAAGATGGTCCTTGTTATCTCAGTAAGCCTTGAAATAGGATGTCTGTCATTTGCATAGCGGGGTAGCATCACTAAATTCACCCTCTGTGGACCTCATTCTGCAAATGACAGACACCCTATTTCAATGCTTGTATCTCAGTAGCCCTTTGCATTCTAAAATTAATTTTTGCAGTATGCAGACTTTCACAGTGACACTAAGACAATTTCTACCAAATTGTTTCAATTTTGCACAAAATATTGGCTGGATCTGAGATATACCTCAGCTAAAAAATAGCTGACAAAATTTAATTTTTGCCTTGGCTCAACCAATAGCCAATGATATATTTGACATCGCTGCTTGCCCTAGATGCCTAACTTGTCACATCACATATAAATGGACTCGCTTGCCTCTGGGAAACATAAGTGAGGGTTGGGCTAAAGGCTAGACATCCCTGTAGTATACCTCTGTTATATGTGAAACCACTTGCCCTAGATGCCCTGCGCCTGCAGCCTCTTGCCCTAAATGCCTCACTTGTCACATATAAATGGACCCACCTCCTGGGAAATTCATCCTGTTATTGTAGAGTTGGGTTGGTTATTTTACACCAGGTTGGTTTGTCAGCTACAGGCCCAGGCTTTGTTCAGACAAATCTACGCTGACTTTATTTGATTAAGAACAATGAAACTACATTAGCAGTGAAGGGAAGGAAAATACAGCTAGGGCTGATTGTTAAAATTTCCGGTAACGTTTAATGTCACGACACACGGCGCTATCAGATCAATATCGGCAAAACAGAATAGCTGTATCCAATTATGTGTTTTTATTAGTGAGGGATATGAAAAGTTGACTGTGGTAATAAATAGGCATTAGTATCTCTTGGAATCCGTGCGCTATGGACCACGCGAAGAGTCAGGTAGGTGTTACTCAATACCGTTATAGTCAATTAGTAACGTCGGCTTTTCTTTGCCATCTCGATATCTGTCACCGATACGAAGCTTTGATTTTTCCCGA
Source organism: Siphonodentalium dalli (assembly GCA_032622095.1). Taxonomy (NCBI): domain Eukaryota; kingdom Metazoa; phylum Mollusca; class Scaphopoda; order Gadilida; family Siphonodentaliidae; genus Siphonodentalium; species Siphonodentalium dalli. The sequence continues at coordinate 255,887,358 of CP136064.1, forward strand.
GTAACGGGAATCTGTTTATCGGATTAAAGGCATATTTTATGCTATTGCTTACTAGTACCTGTATGTGATTAACAGATTGTCATTTTGCACCATCACAGCTGGAAATTCTTTATGCAGGTATGTGTACATCTTGTTAAGGAACATAATGCCAATGAACGTCAGGCGCAGTCACTCGGTTGAACATTTTAAAAAGTTGCTGAAAATATATCTGTTTTCAGTTGCCCAGTTGATATCATTCGCAAATATTTTCCATTCACTAATTTATCATAGATTCTAGATTCTCAATTGGTTATTTTTAGTTGTGAATGTAATATGTTTTAGGTAGTATTTTAATATTTCCTTTGCCTCTTTTAAAGACACATACATGTAACTTTTATTCTCGGTATGGTGTTATCTCTGTTTTAAACTCTATTGTTATTTATTGTAAAGCACATTGAAACTAATTTACTGTCTAATGCGATTTTAAATGTATATATAATAATAATATTAATAATAATACAATCATTCATCAAAGTTATGTTGTGTCAAGTTAATTTTGGTGACATAAAAAGAAGAATAATAGAAAAATTAATAAAACAACCGCCATATTCAATGATTGATGATTGCGACGGAAAACGTGGTCAAATGTCCAGACAAAATGGGCCAAATATCGGAATCCCGCACATAAACATACGCGCTTATTAACATAAATTCCTCTTGCACCGAGGCTATTTGATAAAGTGGGATTAACTGTAGTCAAATATTAACATGGGCTTTTTTTTGCAATGCGATATTTGTCACCAAGCCTTGAAATAGTGTGTCTGTCATTTGCAGAATGAGGTCTCCAGAGGGTGAATTTAGTGATTCTACCCTGCATAGCGGGCTGGCATCACCAAATTCACCCTCTGGGGACCTCATTCTGCTTACACCTCAGCAGAATGAGGTTCCCAGAGGGTGAATTTGGTGACGCTAGCCCGCTATGCGGTGTAGCATCACTAAATTCACCCTCTGGGGACCTCATTCTGCAAATGACAGACACCCTATTTCAATGCGATATTTGTCACGAAGCTGGATGCTGCTCTATTTTTCATTAGTAACGAGAATCTGTTAATATTATTGAAGGTATATTTTATGCTATTGTTTATACATTGTGTGATTATACATACATTTACTGGTATGGCAACAGATGGTGACTATCAGTCATTACTCTTACCACTCATTACTCTCATAACTCAATGATACATAGAACGTTGGTAAATTGTTTGGAGATCGTGTTTGTTGGGGGCTATTATTTAACCGTTACATGACGGGAACTGCGCTGGTGCATCATTATAGAACCTGTGCCAGTGCATTCTCTTATATATGCGAGTCTCCCATAGGGAGCCTAGCATATATAAGAAAATGCTATGGCTTACAATTTAAATATTGTTAGGCCAATGCATTCTCTTATGTATGCGAGTCTCCCTCTTCATTGCCGATAATTGTAAAAGATTCAAATATTTCCAAAATATATATCGGAAACCGAAAAGTTGAAAAGCAAAATGTTTTAACCCTTTGACTGCCAGGTCAATTTTTTTATCAACCCATATACCCTGTGCTAATGCATTCTCTTATATATGCGAGTCGACCATAGGTCGCCTCGCATATATAAGAGAATGCATTGGCCTAACCCAAAAAAAAAAAATTAAACAAACAAAAAAGAAATTCATTTTTTTAATTTTTTTTAGGGCACTCTACATACCATAAATTAGGGCCGATGAGATCGGCCCCTGGCACTAAAAGGGTTAACCCTTCTATGACTGGAGCTTCCTGAAATTTTGCGAAAAAAAATCTGCCAATGCATTCTCTTATATATGCGAGTCTCCCATATAATTCGTCTAACAATATTTACCTTGACCTTGTAACCAAGTGCACTCTCTTATATATGAAAGGCTCCCTATGGGAGACTCACATATATAAGAAAATGCACTGGCACAGGATCTTGAATGCTGCAGCAGCGCAGCTCCATCATGAAAGGGTTAGATATGTGCTCATTAACCCTTTGGTGATGTGAGCTGCGCTGGTGCAGCATTAAAGATCCTTTGCCAGTGCATTCTTTCATATATGCAAGTCTCCCATAGGAAGCCTTTCATATATAAGAGAATGCACTGGCTTACAAGGTCGAGGTAAATATTGTTAGGCCAATGTATTCTCTTATCTATATGAGGATCCCTATGGGAGACGAGCATATATATAAGAAAATGCACTGGCGCAGGATCTTTAATGCTGCAGCAGCTGTTAAGATATGGACTGGTGGTCACTCCAAATGATTTTAATTCTCAGTCCATGGAGGTGACATAGGGTGGCAGTCTAGACATTACATTGCCAATATGCCCTCAGGACTCTATTGTATTTAATGATACAATGTATCTAGATAATTTAAGTGTCGACAGAGGTTAATAGTGTTAAAGACTTGTGTTATGGACTTGTTCGGGTGCGTGAAACTGATAAGTTAGTACTCAGGCGCTCTCTGCCAACTGTGGGAATGTAGCATTCTACTAACATTGTTGAAATCTCAAAGAAATCGATATATATCATCGTCTGAACTACGCTTAATTGTAAATATTTACAACTCGATTCGGGACGCAACAATCAGCGATAATCTAACACAAATGATTTCGCCATCGAGAGTCATTGCATTTCATTAATATATAAGAATGACAGTGTGTGTGTGTCCTGTAAATTTGGTTTAATATTCGTAAAAAAATAACTACTTTGAGCAAGATTATACTCCATTTCTATTTGATCACCCAACCGGAGTGTTTCACATGATCACATCACTTTAAAATGTTATGAAATACGTCTTTTAATCACACTTTCAAATATTCAATACTTATTCATTGGAAAGTAGTAGCACATGTGAGTACATACTTTTTAATGACATCATTATAAATTGACAATAAATTAGCTGCACCTATTTAAATAGAACTGAATAGCCTGCTCACCATGAACATGAGAAACTCTTTAACCCTTTACCCAACAGAACGGCCCTGTGCCAATGCATTCTCTTATATATGCGAGTCGACCATAGGTCGCCTCGCATATATAAGAGAATGCATTGGCTTAACACATTAAAAATTATAAAATTGTTAAAGAATGTAAGAAAAAATGGTAAAAAAAGATTTTTTTTAGGCCAATGCATTCTCTTATATATGCGAGGCGACCTATGGTCGACTCGCATATATAAGAGAATGCATTGGCACAGGGCATAACTGTAACTATCACAATGTGGTCAAGGAGCCGGTTCCAATGATATCGATATTTGTATGGTTCTATTGAGACAGACCGAAGATATTTTAGGCTGTTGAAGCTTGTTTTGGCCGGTTTGTTGGGTAAAGGGTTAATTTGCTTGTTTGGGACCACAAGAGGATCAGATATCTAAAATAATTGAATTATTACTATGTACAGTACTGGCTACTGAGTATTACAGTAACACAATACTCTATATATTTGCAAATATTGGAGCTTCCTGAAATTTTGCGAAAATGCAGGGAGCCTCACATATATAATAGTAAGTGAATACATGTACATGTATATACTAGTTAGAGAATACATTCACCTAACAATATTTACTTTGACCTTGTAAGCCAGTGCATTCTCTTACATATGCGAGGCTCCCTATGGGAGAATCTCATATATAAGAGAATCCACTGGCACAGGATCTTTATAGGTACTCAATCTGATTTGATGGTCCCCATATAATCAGATTCCAACAACAACATTTTTAGAAATGCCGATTCAATTACCAGAATCGATTATTTGCCCAAAAATAATGCTAACCACTTTCAACTATAGTATAAAATTGCCCGAAACGTGTTATACATCAACATGTTGTTCGACAAAATTTGGCCTTATTATCAACACAAAGTCTCTTGATTTTAGAGTTATCCATCTTCATCCGCAATTATGTCCAAGACCATCGGCTGGTCGACTTTTTACTTGGCCACTAATAAGTCTCAATTGTGAAAAATAATATAGATTTCAAAAATCAATATCTAATAACTCTGAGCTTTGATAGGTGGGTTCCTCGACTCGATTCAGATATTTTTTACCTCCGAATCCAAATAAATAGTAATTGAGGGGCGCTTAATCTGATTATGCATTTTAATGCTGCAACAACGCATCTCCTGTCATGAAATGGTTAAGTGATAGATCAAAGGCTATTTCAGGAAGCTCCAGTCATGGAAGCCTGGGTTAATAAGTGTCTGCTATCGGCTGAGCTGAGCAAGGTGAAAAGAAATGTCGTCAGCTATTTTATAGCCAATTCAAACTTTATAACCTGCCAATGTTTTGTACCAAATTGAAACAAATTGCTGCAGATTGTCTTAGTGTCCCACTGTGGAAGTCTGCAGACAGCAAAATTCATTGTTGAATGCCAAGGACTACTGATACATGTATATCATCTTGATAAACAACAGTTTTAAGCGAAGTCTGCCATGATAATGGACCAAATTTCAAATGTATTCTGAAGATAAATGCATAGAGCTTGCAACTATGGGATCCTGGGCTTTTTAGCTGAGGAAGAATTTCTGGCCGAGGCAATTTTTTAGGCTAGGCAAATTTCTGCTAGTTAACAGGGCTGAACCTACGAAATATGGCTTGTTGCCATTCATTGGAAAGCTCTCGCCGAGAGCTTTCCGATGAATGGCAACAAGCCATATTTCCGACTAAATCCTGAAAAGTTACCCATAATTCTGCTGTGGTTAAGGAGTCGATTATTTAGAGCATTGCTGTATTACACATGTATGTTTATTTACTGATATTTGAATATACGGGCTGACGTTGGATACCAACCCATCAAAGGGTTAACAATTACAAGGTGAAAGCCGATCCTTTAAGTGACACATAGTCTATAACGCTTTATTTCTGAACACCTTGGAGCCATAGATACGTGGAGTACAATGACAGAGAGATAGGGTTTAAAATGGGGCTCCCAGTGAAGGGTACTCCAGTCCAACCATAGATAAGACATAACACTGGAACACATTGATAAGTGGACAGAAACAAGCCGATACTCTCAAATCGAGTGCAAAGTACCTAACAACTTCATGATAGCCTATCTACTCTTGAGTGTCCCCTACCGCTCGATTTGACATTAAATCAATACACATAAAAGCCATTATTCACCAGCAGACAGCCACAACAACCTCCCCTATCCACCAAGCTACAAATATCTAAGGAATATTGGTATTTAAGAAATGTTAGACATATCACTTGACCAGCCTTTTGAAGTGTTGCCACAGACTGAGCGGGGATAAGAACCGTGCACAGGATTTCATTAACTCTTTCATGGTGTGAGCTGCGCTGGTGCAGCATTAAAGTTTCTGTGTCAGTGCATTCTCTTATATATTTACCTTGACCTTGTAAGCCACTTATATACATGTATGCGGGGCTCCTACTGGGAGACTCGCATAAATAAGAGAATGCACTAACACAGGATCTTTAATGCTGATAGGGTTAAGGCTTGATGTTTATATTCTGATCAGATGACTCGGCTTCAAAAATGGTGATTCATTGAAAGCTGCTTATATAATATACAATAGCTTAAAGGCACGGATGGCGTTCATTTTTAGTTATAATTTAGAAATAACAGTTACCAAATTATGAACATTTTCTCAAGAACATACTAATAGAGGCAAGCATTAGGAAGCATTGTACCGGTATATTGTAAACAACTTGATGGCATTTCTAACCAAAGTTCACTTATATGGGGTCTCCTCATGTTGAGTGTTTTGCTCATCGCATACTCTTTACGTACTGTTTGTTTACATAACATGTCGTTTGTTTACATAACACAGAGTACTAACATAACAATAACATGCAATTTACGTGATATTTATGATTGGTATAAGAACAAGGTTTGCCTATAATATCATATTCATTCTTTTTTCGGCGGTTTTAACAGATGTGAATATTTTAACAGCAATACCCACTGTCAACGCTTAACATATCATTAATTGGGCAAAGATCTACTAAAATGGAAACAATTGGAAAGTGTGTCAAGACAATACTACTACTAATAATACTACTCAAGAAAGCAATTATTTCCCATGTCAGTAATTTAGGTCTATGGTACTAATTAATTTGTGTTCTATCTGACTGATTTCCAATTGATATATTGGGTATCATATACTCTATACCTGTAATAGTCCCATACACCCTGTGAAGATGTTGTGTCTTCATCGATTCGAAAACAATAAAATTAGAATTACTACATGTACGTCATCATCATTGTATTCGATGCGATGAAAGTTTGACCGTCTGAAACCAACACAAATTTAATTCTAAGTTTATTGAAGATTCAACAAAGTCTGTGGGAACTTTGATGGTGACATGTTACATTGCATCGAACAAATTAGGTTGGCCTACATTGTATTCGATGCGATGAAAGTGCGATGTCTGTAATAGACCTGATCCACAGGTCCCCAGAACAAAAATTTACCCCACCCCCAATAGTACTTAATCCTATGGAATTAAGTACTATTGGGGGTGGGGGTCAATTTTTGTTCTGCGGACCTGTGACCTGATCTTGGCCAAAGTAGACAAGGCGATGTACTTGTCTGCACTATCTGGCATGTTGATGTGCTTTTAGAAATTGGAATGGCAATGATTTGCCTCTGGCTTGTATGTTAGGCGGCATAGGATGATGGATGTTATCAAAGTCAGTCATCAATCAGTCCCGTAATCTGTAAGAAAATCACATTTGTTTCTGTCCCATTTGCCCCACATGATATAAAAGTCAATTTTATTTCCAATCACAGAAGAATCTCATCAGTTATCAAAATGTGGAAATCCAGCAGAATACTGATGCATAACTTAAATCCAGCAGAATACTGATCAATGCATAACTTTACAATGTCAGGGAAGCTTTAATATACGGTCACATGGGTCAACCCAGCAGAATACCGATGCATAACTTAAATCCAGCAGAATACTGATGCATAACTTTACAATGTCAGGGAACCTTTAATATACAGTCACCCGGGTCAACCCAGCAGAATACTGATGCATAACTTTACAATGTCAGGGAACCTTTAATATACAGTCACATGGGTCATCCCAGCAGAATACTGATGCATAACTTTACAATCTCAGGGAAGCTTTAATATACAGTCACCCGGGTCATCCCAGCAGAATACTGATGCATAACTTTACAATGTCAGGGAACTTTGCATTTAGAGTCAGCCCGGTCAACCCAGCAGAATACTGATGCATAACTTTACAATGTCAGGGAACCTTTAATATACAGTCACCCGGGTCAACCCAGCAGAATACTGATGCATAACTATACAATGTCAGGGAACCTTTAATATACAGTCACCCGGGTCATCCCAGCAGAATACTGATGCATAACTTTACAATGTCAGGGAACCTTTAATATACAGTCACCTGGGTCATCCCAGCAGAATACTGATGCATAACTATACAATGTCAGGGAACCTTTAATATACAGTCACATGGGTCATCCCAGCAGAATACTGATGCATAACATTACAATGGCAGGGAACCTTTAATATACAGTCACCTGGGTCATCCCAGCAGAATACTGATGCATAACTATACAATGTCAGCGAACCTTTAATATACAGTCACATGGGTCATCCCAGCAGAATACTGATGCATAACATTACAATGTCAGGGAACCTTTAATATACAGTCACCTGGGTCAACCCAGCAGAATACTGATGCATAACTTTACAATGTCAGGGAACCTTTAATGTACAGTCACCCGGGTCATCCCAGCAGAATACTGATGCATAACTTTACAATGTCAGGGAAGCTTTAATATACAGTCACATGGCTCACTCTAGCAGAATACTGATGCATAACTTTACAATGTCAGGGAAGCTTTAATATACAGTCACCTGTGTCATCCCAGCAGAATACTGATGCATAACTTTACAATGTCAGGGAAGCTTTAATATACAGTCACATGGCTCACTCTAGCAGAATACTGATGCATAACTTTACAATGTCAGGGAACCTTTAATATACAGTCACCCGGGTCATCCCAGCAGAATACTGATGCATAACTTTACAATGTCAGGGAACCTTTAATATACAGTCACCCGGGTCATCCCAGCAGAATACTGATGCATAACTTTACAATGTCAGGGAAGCTTTAATATACAGTCACATGGGTCAACCCAGCAGAATACTGATGCATAACATAACAATGTCAGGGAAGCTTTAATATACAGTCACCCGTGTCATCCCAGCAGAATACTGATGCATAACTTTACAATGTCAGGGAACCTTTAATATACAGTCACCCGGGTCATCCCAGCAGAATACTGATGCATAACTTTACAATGTCAGGGAAGCTTTAATATACAGTCACCCGGGTCAACCCAGCAGAATACTGATGCATAACATAACAATGTCAGGGAAGCTTTAATATACAGTCACCCGTGTCATCCCAGCAGAATACTGATGCATAACTTTACAATGTCAGGGAAGCTTTAATATACAGTCACCCGGGTCATCCCAGCAGAATACTGATGCATAACTTTACAATGTCAGGGAAGCTTTAATATACAGTCACATGGGTCAACCCAGCAGAATACTGATGCATAACATAACAATGTCAGGGAAGCTTTAATATACAGTCACCTGGGTAAACCCAGCAGAATACTGATGCATAACTTTACAATGTCAGGGAACCTTTAATATACAGTCACCCCGGTCATCCTAGCAGAATACTGATGCATAACTTTACAATGTCAGGGAACCTTTAATATACAGTCACCTGGGTCATCCCAGCAGAATACTGATGCATAACTTTACAATGTCAGGGAACCTTTAATATACAGTCACCCCGGTCATCCTAGCAGAATACTGATGCATAACTTTACAATGTCAGGGAACCTTTAATATACAGTCACCCGGGTCATCCCAGCAGAATACTGATGCATAACTTTACAATGTCAGGGAACCTTTAATATACGGTCACCTGGGTCATCCCAGCAGAATACTGATGCATAACTTTACAATGTCAGGGAACCTTTAATATACAGTCACCCGGGTCATCCCAGCAGAATACCGATGCATAACTTTACAATGTCAGGGAAGCTTTAATATACAGTCAACTGGGTCAATCCAGCAGAATACTGATGCATAACTTTACAATGTCAGGGAACCTTTAATATACAGTCACCTGGGTCATCCCAGCAGAATACCGATGCATAACTTTACAATGTCAGGGAAGCTTTAATATACAGTCAACTGGGTCAATCCAGCAGAATACTGATGCATAACTTTACAATGTCAGGGAACCTTTAATATACAGTCACCTGGGTCATCCCAGCAGAATACTGATGCATAACTTTACAATGTCAGGGAACCTTTAATATACAGTCACCTGGGTCATCCCAGCAGAATACTGATGCATAACTTTACAATGTCAGGGAACCTTTAATATACAGTCACCCCGGTCATCCTAGCAGAATACTGATGCATAACTTTACAATGTCAGGGAACCTTTAATATACAGTCACCCGGGTCATCCCAGCAGAATACTGATGCATAACTTTACAATGTCAGGGAACCTTTAATATACGGTCACCTGGGTCATCCCAGCAGAATACTGATGCATAACTTTACAATGTCAGGGAACCTTTAATATACAGTCACCCGGGTCATCCCAGCAGAATACCGATGCATAACTTTACAATGTCAGGGAAGCTTTAATATACAGTCAACTGGGTCAATCCAGCAGAATACTGATGCATAACTTTACAATGTCAGGGAACCTTTAATATACAGTCACCTGGGTCATCCCAGCAGAATACTGATGCATAACTTTACAATGTCAGGGAACCTTTAATATACAGTCACATGGGTCATCCCAGCAGAATACTGATGCATAACTTTACAATGTCAGGGAAGCTTTAATATACAGTCACCCGGGTCATCCCAGCAGAATACTGATGCATAACTTTACAATGTCAGGGAAGCTTTAATATACAGTCACCTGGGTCATCCCAGCAGAATACTGATGCATAACTATACAATGTCAGGGAACCTTTAATATAGTCACATGGGTCATCCCAGCAGAATACTGATGCATAACTTTACAATGTCAGGGAAGCTTTAATATACAGTCACCTGGGTCATCCCAGCAGAATACTGATGCATAACTATACAATGTCAGGGAACCTTTAATATAGTCACATGGGTCATCCCAGCAGAATACTGATGCATAACTTTACAATGTCAGGGAACCTTTAATATACAGTCACATGGGTCATCCCAGCAGAATACTGATGCATAACTTTACAATGTCAGGGAACCTTTAATATACAGTCACCCGGGTCATCCCAGCAGAATACTGATGCATAACTATACAATGTCAGGGAACCTTTAATATACAGTCACATGGGTCAACCCAGCAGAATACTGATGCATAACTTTACAATGTCAGGGAACCTTTAATATACAGTCACCCGGGTCATCCCAGCAGAATACTGATGCATAACTTTACAATGTCAGGGAACCTTTAATATACAGTCTCCCGGGTCATCCCAGCAGAATACCGATGCATAACTTTACAATGTCAGGGAACCTTTAATATACAGTCACCCGGGTCATCCCAGCAGAATACTGATGCATAACTTTACAATGTCAGGGAAGCTTTAATATACAGTCACCCGGGTCATCCCAGCAGAACACTGATGCATAACTTTACAATGTCAGGGAACGTTTAATATACAGTCACCCGGGTCATCCCAGCAGAATACTGATGCATAACTTTACAATGTCAGGGAACCTTTAATATACAGTCACATGGGTCATCCCAGCAGAATACTGATGCATAACTTTACAATGTCAGGGAACCTTTAATATACAGTCACCCGGGTCATCCCAGCAGAATACTGATGCATAACTTTACAATGTCAGGGAAGCTTTAATATACAGTCACCTGGGTCATCCCAGCAGAATACTGATGCATAACTTTACAATGTCAGGGAACCTTTAATATACAGTCACATGGGTCATCCCAGCAGAATACTGATGCATAACTTTACAATGTCAGGGAACCTTTAATATACAGTCACATGGGTCATCCCAGCAGAATACTGATGCATAACTTTACAATGTCAGGGAACCTTTAATATACAGTCACATGGGTCATCCCAGCAGAATACTGATGCATAACTTTACAATGTCAGGGAACCTTTAATATACAGTCACCCGGGTCATCCCAGCAGAATACTGATGCATAACTATACAATGTCAGGGAACCTTTAATATACAGTCACATGGGTCAACCCAGCAGAATACTGATGCATAACTTTACAATGTCAGGGAACCTTTAATATACAGTCACCCGGGTCATCCCAGCAGAATACTGATGCATAACTTTACAATGTCAGGGAACCTTTAATATACAGTCTCCCGGGTCATCCCAGCAGAATACCGATGCATAACTTTACAATGTCAGGGAACCTTTAATATACAGTCACCCGGGTCATCCCAGCAGAATACTGATGCATAACTTTACAATGTCAGGGAAGCTTTAATATACAGTCACCCGGGTCATCCCAGCAGAATACTGATGCATAACTTTACAATGTCAGGGAACGTTTAATATACAGTCACCCGGGTCATCCCAGCAGAATACTGATGCATAACTTTACAATGTCAGGGAACCTTTAATATACAGTCACATGGGTCATCCCAGCAGAATACTGATGCATAACTTTACAATGTCAGGGAACCTTTAATATACAGTCACCCGGGTCATCCCAGCAGAATACTGATGCATAACTTTACAATGTCAGGGAAGCTTTAATATACAGTCACCTGGGTCATCCCAGCAGAATACTGATGCATAACTTTACAATGTCAGGGAACCTTTAATATACAGTCACATGGGTCATCCCAGCAGAATACTGATGCATAACTTTACAATGTCAGGGAACCTTTAATATACAGTCACATGGGTCATCCCAGCAGAATACTGATGCATAACTTTACAATGTCAGGGAACCTTTAATATACAGTCACATGGGTCATCCCAGCAGAATACTGATGCATAACTTTACAATGTCAGGGAACCTTTAATATACAGTCACCTGGGTCAACCCAGCAGAATACTGCTGCATAACTTTACAATCTCAGGGAACCTTTAATATACAGTCACCCCGGTCATCCCAGCAGAATACTGATGCATAACTTTACAATGTCAGGGAACCTTTAATATACAGTCACCTGGGTCATCCCAGCAGAATACTGATGCATAACTATACAATGTCAGGGAACCTTTAATATACAGTCACCTGGGTCACCCCAGCAGAATACTGATGCATAACTTTACAATGTCAGGGAAGCTTTAATATACAGTCACCCGGGTCATCCCAGCAGAATACTGATGCATAACTTTACAATGTCAGGGAACCTTTAATATACAGTCACCCGGGTCAACCCAGCAGAATACTGATGCATAACTTTACAATGTCAGGGAACCTTTAATATACAGTCACCCGGGTCATCCCAGCAGAATACTGATGCATAACTTTACAATGTCAGGGAAGCTTTAATATACAGTCACCCGGGTCATCCCAGCAGAATACTGATGCATAACTTTACAATGTCAGGGAACCTTTAATATACAGTCACCTGGGTCATCCCAGCAGAATACTGATGCATAACTTTACAATGTCAGGGAACCTTTAATATACAGTCACCCGGGTCATCCCAGCAGAATACTGATGCATAACTTTACAATGTCAGGGAAGCTTTAATATACAGTCACCTGGGTCATCCCAGCAGAATACTGATGCATAACTTTACAATGTCAGGGAAGCTTTAATATACAGTCACCTGGGTCATCCCAGCAGAATACTGATGCATAACTTTACAATGTCAGGGAACCTTTAATATACAGTCACCCGGGTCATCCCAGCAGAATACCGATGCATAACTTTACAATGTCAGGGAACCTTTAATATACAGTCACATGGGTCACTCTAGCAGAATACTGATGCATAACTTTACAATGTCAGGGAACCTTTAATATACAGTCACCTGGGTCAACCCAGCAGAATACTGCTGCATAACTTTACAATCTCAGGGAACCTTTAATATACAGTCACCCCGGTCATCCCAGCAGAATACTGATGCATAACTTTACAATGTCAGGGAACCTTTAATATACAGTCACCTGGGTCATCCCAGCAGAATACTGATGCATAACTTTACAATGTCAGGGAACCTTTAATATACAGTCACATGGGTCATCCCAGCAGAATACTGATGCATAACTATACAATGTCAGGGAAGCTTTAATATACAGTCACATGGGTCATCCCAGCAGAATACTGATGCATAACTTTACAATGTCAGGGAACCTTTAATATACAGTCACCCGGGTCATCCCAGCAGAATACTGATGCATAACTTTACAATGTCAGGGAAGCTTTAATATACAGTCACCCGGGTCATCCCAGCAGAATACTGATGCATAACATTACAATGTCAGGGAACCTTTAATATACAGTCACCCGGGTCATCCCAGCAGAATACTGATGCATAACTATACAATGTCAGGGAACCTTTAATATACAGTCACCCGGGTCATCCCAACAGAATACTGATGCATAACTTTACAATGTCAGGGAACCTTTAATATACAGTCACCCGGGTCATCCCAGCAGAATACTGATGCATAACATTACAATGTCAGGGAACCTTTAATATACAGTCACCTGTGTCATCACAGCAGAATACTGATGCATAACTATACAATGTCAGGGAACCTTTAATATACAGTCACCTGGGTCACCCCAGCAGAATACTGATGCATAACTTTACAATGTCAGGGAACCTTTAATATACAGTCACCCGGGTCATCCCAGCAGAATACTGATGCATAACTTTACAATGTCAGGGAAGCTTTAATATACAGTCACCTGGGTCATCCCAGCAGAATACTGATGCATAACTTTACAATGTCAGGGAACCTTTAATATACAGTCACATGGGTCATCCCAGCAGAATACTGATGCATAACTTTACAATGTCAGGGAACCTTTAATATACAGTCACATGGGTCATCCCAGCAGAATACTGATGCATAACTTTACAATGTCAGGGAACCTTTAATATACAGTCACATGGGTCATCCCAGCAGAATACTGATGCATAACTTTACAATGTCAGGGAACCTTTAATATACAGTCACCCGGGTCATCCCAGCAGAATACTGATGCATAACTATACAATGTCAGGGAACCTTTAATATACAGTCACATGGGTCAACCCAGCAGAATACTGATGCATAACTTTACAATGTCAGGGAACCTTTAATATACAGTCACCCGGGTCATCCCAGCAGAATACTGATGCATAACTTTACAATGTCAGGGAACCTTTAATATACAGTCTCCCGGGTCATCCCAGCAGAATACCGATGCATAACTTTACAATGTCAGGGAACCTTTAATATACAGTCACCCGGGTCATCCCAGCAGAATACTGATGCATAACTTTACAATGTCAGGGAAGCTTTAATATACAGTCACCCGGGTCATCCCAGCAGAATACTGATGCATAACTTTACAATGTCAGGGAACGTTTAATATACAGTCACCCGGGTCATCCCAGCAGAATACTGATGCATAACTTTACAATGTCAGGGAACCTTTAATATACAGTCACATGGGTCATCCCAGCAGAATACTGATGCATAACTTTACAATGTCAGGGAACCTTTAATATACAGTCACCCGGGTCATCCCAGCAGAATACTGATGCATAACTTTACAATGTCAGGGAAGCTTTAATATACAGTCACCTGGGTCATCCCAGCAGAATACTGATGCATAACTTTACAATGTCAGGGAACCTTTAATATACAGTCACATGGGTCATCCCAGCAGAATACTGATGCATAACTTTACAATGTCAGGGAACCTTTAATATACAGTCACATGGGTCATCCCAGCAGAATACTGATGCATAACTTTACAATGTCAGGGAACCTTTAATATACAGTCACATGGGTCATCCCAGCAGAATACTGATGCATAACTTTACAATGTCAGGGAACCTTTAATATACAGTCACCTGGGTCAACCCAGCAGAATACTGCTGCATAACTTTACAATCTCAGGGAACCTTTAATATACAGTCACCCCGGTCATCCCAGCAGAATACTGATGCATAACTTTACAATGTCAGGGAAGCTTTAATATACAGTCACCTGGGTCATCCCAGCAGAATACTGATGCATAACTTTACAATGTCAGGGAAGCTTTAATATACAGTCACCCGGGTCATCCCAGCAGAATACTGATGCATAACATTACAATGTCAGGGAACCTTTAATATACAGTCACCTGTGTCATCACAGCAGAATACTGATGCATAACTATACAATGTCAGGGAACCTTTAATATACAGTCACCTGGGTCACCCCAGCAGAATACTGATGCATAACTTTACAATGTCAGGGAACCTTTAATATACAGTCACCCGGGTCATCCCAGCAGAATACTGATGCATAACTTTACAATGTCAGGGAAGCTTTAATATACAGTCACCTGGGTCATCCCAGCAGAATACTGATGCATAACTTTACAATGTCAGGGAACCTTTAATATACAGTCACATGGGTCATCCCAGCAGAATACTGATGCATAACTTTACAATGTCAGGGAACCTTTAATATACAGTCACATGGGTCATCCCAGCAGAATACTGATGCATAACTTTACAATGTCAGGGAACCTTTAATATACAGTCACATGGGTCATCCCAGCAGAATACTGATGCATAACTTTACAATGTCAGGGAACCTTTAATATACAGTCACCCGGGTCATCCCAGCAGAATACTGATGCATAACTATACAATGTCAGGGAACCTTTAATATACAGTCACATGGGTCAACCCAGCAGAATACTGATGCATAACTTTACAATGTCAGGGAACCTTTAATATACAGTCACCCGGGTCATCCCAGCAGAATACTGATGCATAACTTTACAATGTCAGGGAACCTTTAATATACAGTCTCCCGGGTCATCCCAGCAGAATACCGATGCATAACTTTACAATGTCAGGGAACCTTTAATATACAGTCACCCGGGTCATCCCAGCAGAATACTGATGCATAACTTTACAATGTCAGGGAAGCTTTAATATACAGTCACCCGGGTCATCCCAGCAGAATACTGATGCATAACTTTACAATGTCAGGGAACGTTTAATATACAGTCACCCGGGTCATCCCAGCAGAATACTGATGCATAACTTTACAATGTCAGGGAACCTTTAATATACAGTCACATGGGTCATCCCAGCAGAATACTGATGCATAACTTTACAATGTCAGGGAACCTTTAATATACAGTCACCCGGGTCATCCCAGCAGAATACTGATGCATAACTTTACAATGTCAGGGAAGCTTTAATATACAGTCACCTGGGTCATCCCAGCAGAATACTGATGCATAACTTTACAATGTCAGGGAACCTTTAATATACAGTCACATGGGTCATCCCAGCAGAATACTGATGCATAACTTTACAATGTCAGGGAACCTTTAATATACAGTCACATGGGTCATCCCAGCAGAATACTGATGCATAACTTTACAATGTCAGGGAACCTTTAATATACAGTCACATGGGTCATCCCAGCAGAATACTGATGCATAACTTTACAATGTCAGGGAACCTTTAATATACAGTCACCTGGGTCAACCCAGCAGAATACTGCTGCATAACTTTACAATCTCAGGGAACCTTTAATATACAGTCACCCCGGTCATCCCAGCAGAATACTGATGCATAACTTTACAATGTCAGGGAACCTTTAATATACAGTCACCTGGGTCATCCCAGCAGAATACTGATGCATAACTATACAATGTCAGGGAACCTTTAATATACAGTCACCTGGGTCACCCCAGCAGAATACTGATGCATAACTTTACAATGTCAGGGAAGCTTTAATATACAGTCACCCGGGTCATCCCAGCAGAATACTGATGCATAACTTTACAATGTCAGGGAACCTTTAATATACAGTCACCCGGGTCAACCCAGCAGAATACTGATGCATAACTTTACAATGTCAGGGAACCTTTAATATACAGTCACCCGGGTCATCCCAGCAGAATACTGATGCATAACTTTACAATGTCAGGGAAGCTTTAATATACAGTCACCCGGGTCATCCCAGCAGAATACTGATGCATAACTTTACAATGTCAGGGAACCTTTAATATACAGTCACCTGGGTCATCCCAGCAGAATACTGATGCATAACTTTACAATGTCAGGGAACCTTTAATATACAGTCACCCGGGTCATCCCAGCAGAATACTGATGCATAACTTTACAATGTCAGGGAAGCTTTAATATACAGTCACCTGGGTCATCCCAGCAGAATACTGATGCATAACTTTACAATGTCAGGGAAGCTTTAATATACAGTCACCTGGGTCATCCCAGCAGAATACTGATGCATAACTTTACAATGTCAGGGAACCTTTAATATACAGTCACCCGGGTCATCCCAGCAGAATACCGATGCATAACTTTACAATGTCAGGGAACCTTTAATATACAGTCACATGGGTCACTCTAGCAGAATACTGATGCATAACTTTACAATGTCAGGGAACCTTTAATATACAGTCACCTGGGTCAACCCAGCAGAATACTGCTGCATAACTTTACAATCTCAGGGAACCTTTAATATACAGTCACCCCGGTCATCCCAGCAGAATACTGATGCATAACTTTACAATGTCAGGGAACCTTTAATATACAGTCACCTGGGTCATCCCAGCAGAATACTGATGCATAACTTTACAATGTCAGGGAACCTTTAATATACAGTCACATGGGTCATCCCAGCAGAATACTGATGCATAACTATACAATGTCAGGGAAGCTTTAATATACAGTCACATGGGTCATCCCAGCAGAATACTGATGCATAACTTTACAATGTCAGGGAACCTTTAATATACAGTCACCCGGGTCATCCCAGCAGAATACTGATGCATAACTTTACAATGTCAGGGAAGCTTTAATATACAGTCACCCGGGTCATCCCAGCAGAATACTGATGCATAACATTACAATGTCAGGGAACCTTTAATATACAGTCACCCGGGTCATCCCAGCAGAATACTGATGCATAACTATACAATGTCAGGGAACCTTTAATATACAGTCACCCGGGTCATCCCAACAGAATACTGATGCATAACTTTACAATGTCAGGGAACCTTTAATATACAGTCACCCGGGTCATCCCAGCAGAATACTGATGCATAACATTACAATGTCAGGGAACCTTTAATATACAGTCACCTGTGTCATCACAGCAGAATACTGATGCATAACTATACAATGTCAGGGAACCTTTAATATACAGTCACCTGGGTCACCCCAGCAGAATACTGATGCATAACTTTACAATGTCAGGGAAGCTTTAATATACAGTCACCCGGGTCATCCCAGCAGAATACTGATGCATAACTTTACAATGTCAGGGAACCTTTAATATACAGTCACCCGGGTCAACCCAGCAGAATACTGATGCATAACTTTACAATGTCAGGGAACCTTTAATATACAGTCACCCGGGTCATCCCAGCAGAATACTGATGCATAACTTTACAATGTCAGGGAAGCTTTAATATACAGTCACCCGGGTCATCCCAGCAGAATACTGATGCATAACTTTACAATGTCAGGGAACCTTTAATATACAGTCACCCGGGTCATCCCAGCAGAATACTGATGCATAACATTACAATGTCAGGGAACCTTTAATATACAGTCACATGGGTCATCCCAGCAGAATACTGATGCATAACTTTACAATGTCAGGGAACCTTTAATATACAGTCACCTGGGTCATCCCAGCAGAATACTGATGCATAACTTTACAATGTCAGGGAACCTTTAATATACAGTCACCCGGGTCATCCCAGCAGAATACTGATGCATAACTTTACAATGTCAGGGAAGCTTTAATATACAGTCACCCGGGTCATCCCAGCAGAATACTGATGCATAACTTTACAATGTCAGGGAACCTTTAATATACAGTCACCTGGGTCATCCCAGCAGAATACTGATGCATAACTTTACAATGTCAGGGAACCTTTAATATACAGTCACCTGGGTCATCCCAGCAGAATACCGATGCATAACTTTACAATGTCAGGGAACCTTTAATATACAGTCACCCCGGTCATCCCAGCAGAATACTGATGCATAACTTTACAATGTCAGGGAAGCTTTAATATACAGTCACCTGGGTCATCCCAGCAGAATACTGATGCATAACTTTACAATGTCAGGGAACCTTTAATATACAGTCACCCGGGTCATCCCAGCAGAATACTGATGCATAACTTTACAATGTCAGGGAACCTTTAATATACAGTCACCCGGGTCATCCCAGCAGAATACTGATGCATAACTTTACAATGTCAGGGAACCTTTAATATACAGTCACCCGGGTCATCCCAGCAGAATACTGATGCATAACTTTACAATGTCAGGGAAGCTTTAATATACAGTCACCTGGGTCATCCCAGCAGAATACTGATGCATAACTTTACAATGTCAGGGAACCTTTAATATACAGTCACCCGGGTCATCCCAGCAGAATACTGATGCATAACTTTACAATGTCAGGGAACCTTTAATATACAGTCACCCGGGTCATCCCAGCAGAATACTGATGCATAACTTTACAATGTCAGGGAACCTTTAATATACAGTCACCCGGGTCATCCCAGCAGAATACCGATGCATAACTTTACAATGTCAGGGAACCTTTAATATACAGTCACATGGGTCACTCTAGCAGAATACTGATGCATAACTTTACAATGTCAGGGAACCTTTAATATACAGTCACCTGGGTCATCACAGCAGAATACTGATGCATAACTTTACAATGTCAGGGAAGCTTTAATATACACTCACATGGGTCAACCCAGCAGAATACTGATGCATAACTTTACAATGTCAGGGAACCTTTAATATACAGTCACCCGGGTCATCCCAGCAGAATACTGATGCATAACATAACAATGTCAGGGAACCTTTAATATACAGTCACCCCGGTCAACCCAGCAGAATACTGATGCATAACATAACAATGTCAGGGAACCTTTAATATACAGTCACCCGGGTCAACCCAGCAGAATACTGATGCATAACTTTACAATGTCAGGGAAGCTTTAATATACGGTCACCTGGGTCATCCCAGCAGAATACTGATGCATAACTTTACAATGTCAGGGAACCTTTAATATACAGTCACCCGGTCATCCCAGCAGAATACTGATGCATAACTTTACAATGTCAGGGAAGCTTTAATATACAGTCACCTGTGTCAACCCAGCAGAATACTGATGCATAACTTTACAATGTCAGGGAACCTTTAATATACAGTCACCTGGGTCATCCCAGCCGAATACTGATGCATAACTTTACAATGTCAGGGAACCTTTAATATACAGTCACCCGGGTCATCCCAGCAGAATACTTATGCATAACTTTACAATGTCAGGGAAGCTTTAATATACAGTCACCTGGGTCATCCCAGCAGAATACTGATGCATAACTTTACAATGTCAGGGAACCTTTAATATACAGTCACCCGGGTCATCCCAGCAGAATACCGATGCATAACTTTACAATGTCAGGGAACCTTTAATATACAGTCACCTGGGTCATCCCAGCCGAATACTGATGCATAACTTTACAATGTCAGGGAACCTTTAATATACAGTCACCCGGGTCATCACAGCAGAATACCGATGCATAACTTTACAATGTCAGGGAACCTTTAATATACAGTCACCCGGGTCAACCCAGCAGAATACTGATGCATAACTTTACAATGTCAGGGAACCTTTAATATACAGTCACCCGGGTCATCCCAGCAGAATACTGATGCATAACTTTACAATGTCAGGGAAGCTTTAATATACAGTCACCTGGGTCATCACAGCAGAATACTGATGCATAACTTTACAATGTCAGGGAACCTTTAATATACAGTCACCTGGGTCATCACAGCAGAATACCGATGCATAACTTTACAATGTCAGGGAACCTTTAATATACAGTCACCCGGGTCAACCCAGCAGAATACTGATGCATAACTTTACAATGTCAGGGAACCTTTAATATACAGTCACCTGGGTCATCACAGCAGAATACTGATGCATAACTTTACAATGTCAGGGAAGCTTTAATATACAGTCACCTGGGTCATCACAGCAGAATACCGATGCATAACTTTACAATGTCAGGGAACCTTTAATATACAGTCACCCGGGTCAACCCAGCAGAATACTGATGCATAACTTTACAATGTCAGGGAACCTTTAATATACAGTCACCCGGGTCATCCCAGCAGAATACTGATGCATAACTTTACAATGTCAGGGAAGCTTTAATATACAGTCACCTGGGTCATCCCAGCAGAATACTGATGCATAACTTTACAATGTCAGGGAAGCTTTAATATACAGTCACCTGGGTCATCCCAGCAGAATACTGATGCATAACTTTACAATGTCAGGGAACCTTTAATATACAGTCACCCGGGTCAACCCAGCAGAATACTGATGCATAACTTTACAATGTCAGGGAACCTTTAATATACAGTCACCCGGGTCAACCCAGCAGAATACTGATGCATAACTTTACAATGTCAGGGAACCTTTAATATACAGTCACCTGGGTCATCCCAGCAGAATACTGATGCATAACTATACAATGTCAGGGAACCTTTAATATACGGTCACCTGGGTCATCACAGCAGAATACTGATGCATAACTTTACAATGTCAGGGAAGCTTTAATATACAGTCACCCGGGTCATCCCAGCAGAATACTGATGCATAACTATACAATGTCAGGGAAGCTTTAATATACAGTCACCTGGGTCATCCCAGCAGAATACTGATGCATAACTATACAATGTCAGGGAACCTTTAATATACAGTCACATGGGTCAACCCAGCAGAATACTGATGCATAACTTTACAATGTCAGGGAACCTTTAATATACAGTCACCTGGGTCATCCCAGCAGAATACTGATGCATAACTATACAATGTCAGGGAAGCTTTAATATACAGTCACCCGGGTCATCCCAGCAGAATACTGCTGCATAACTTTACAATGTCAGGGAACCTTTAATATACAGTCACCCGGGTCATCCCAGCAGAATACTGATGCATAACTTTACAATGTCAGGGAAGCTTTAATATACAGTCACCCGGGTCATCCCAGCAGAATACTGATGCATAACTATACAATGTCAGGGAAGCTTTAATATACAGTCACCCGGGTCATCCCAGCAGAATACTGATGCATAACTTTACAATGTCAGGGAAGCTTTAATATACAGTCACCCGGGTCATCCCAGCAGAATACTGATGCATAACTTTAC
This sequence comes from Siphonodentalium dalli, assembly GCA_032622095.1. NCBI lineage: Eukaryota > Metazoa > Mollusca > Scaphopoda > Gadilida > Siphonodentaliidae > Siphonodentalium > Siphonodentalium dalli. The sequence continues at coordinate 255,909,826 of CP136064.1, forward strand.
AATGTCAGGGAAGCTTTAATATACAGTCACCCGGGTCAACCCAGCAGAATACTGATGCATAACTTTACAATGTCAGGGAACCTTTAATATACAGTCACCTGGGTCATCCCAGCAGAATACTGATGCATAACTATACAATGTCAGGGAAGCTTTAATATACAGTCACCCGGGTCATCCCAGCAGAATACTGCTGCATAACTTTACAATGTCAGGGAACCTTTAATATACAGTCACCTGGGTCATCCCAGCAGAATACTGATGCATAACTTTACAATGTCAGGGAAGCTTTAATATACAGTCACCCGGGTCATCCCAGCAGAATACTGATGCATAACTATACAATGTCAGGGAAGCTTTAATATACAGTCACCCGGGTCATCCCAGCAGAATACTGATGCATAACTTTACAATGTCAGGGAAGCTTTAATATACAGTCACCCGGGTCATCCCAGCAGAATACTGATGCATAACTTTACAATGTCAGGGAAGCTTTAATATACAGTCACCCGGGTCAACCCAGCAGAATACTGATGCATAACTTTACAATGTCAGGGAACCTTTAATATACAGTCACCTGGGTCATCCCAGCAGAATACTGATGCATAACTATACAATGTCAGGGAAGCTTTAATATACAGTCACCCGGGTCATCCCAGCAGAATACTGCTGCATAACTTTACAATGTCAGGGAACCTTTAATATACAGTCACCTGGGTCATCCCAGCAGAATACTGATGCATAACTTTACAATGTCAGGGAACCTTTAATATACAGTCACCCGGGTCATCCCAGCAGAATACTGATGCATAACTATACAATGTCAGGGAACCTTTAATATACAGTCACCCGGGTCATCCCAGCAGAATACTGATGCATAACTTTACAATGTCAGGGAAGCTTTAATATACAGTCACCCCGGTCATCCCAGCAGAATACTGATGCATAACTTTACAATGTCAGGGAACCTTTAATATACAGTCACCTGGGTCAACCCAGCAGAATACTGATGCATAACTTTACAATGTCAGGGAACCTTTAATATACAGTCACCTGGGTCATCCCAGCAGAATACTGATGCATAACTTTACAATGTCAGGGAACCTTTAATATACAGTCACCCGGGTCAACCCAGCAGAATACTGATGCATAACTTTACAATGTCAGGGAAGCTTTAATATACAGTCACCCCTGTCATCCCAGCAGAATACTGATGCATAACTTTACAATGTCAGGGAACCTTTAATATACAGTCACCTGGGTCATCACAGCAGAATACCGATGCATAACTTTACAATGTCAGGGAACCTTTAATATACAGTCACCCGGGTCAACCCAGCAGAATACTGATGCATAACTTTACAATGTCAGGGAACCTTTAATATACAGTCACCTGGGTCATCACAGCAGAATACTGATGCATAACTTTACAATGTCAGGGAAGCTTTAATATACAGTCACCTGGGTCATCACAGCAGAATACTGATGCATAACTTTACAATGTCAGGGAAGCTTTAATATACAGTCACCTGGGTCATCACAGCAGAATACCGATGCATAACTTTACAATGTCAGGGAACCTTTAATATACAGTCACCCGGGTCAACCCAGCAGAATACTGATGCATAACTTTACAATGTCAGGGAACCTTTAATATACAGTCACCCGGGTCATCCCAGCAGAATACTGATGCATAACTTTACAATGTCAGGGAAGCTTTAATATACAGTCACCCGGGTCATCCCAGCAGAATACTGATGCATAACTTTACAATGTCAGGGAAGCTTTAATATACAGTCACCTGGGTCATCACAGCAGAATACTGATGCATAACTTTACAATGTCAGGGAAGCTTTAATATACAGTCACCCGGGTCATCCCAGCAGAATACTGATGCATAACTTTACAATGTCAGGGAAGCTTTAATATACAGTCACCCGTGTCATCCCAGCAGAATACTGATGCATAACTTTACAATGTCAGGGAACCTTTAATATACAGTCACCTGGGTCATCACAGCAGAATACTGATGCATAACTTTACAATGTCAGGGAAGCTTTAATATACAGTCACCCCGGTCATCCCAGCAGAATACTGATGCATAACTTTACAATGTCAGGGAAGCTTTAATATACAGTCACCTGGGTCACTCTAGCAGAATACTGATGCATAACTTTACAATGTCAGGGAAGCTTTAATATACAGTCACCTGGGTCATCCCAGCAGAATACTGATGCATAACTTTACAATGTCAGGGAACCTTTAATATACAGTCACCCGGGTCAACCCAGCAGAATACTGATGCATAACTTTACAATGTCAGGGAACCTTTAATATACAGTCACCCGGGTCAACCCAGCAGAATACTGATGCATAACTTTACAATGTCAGGGAACCTTTAATATACAGTCACCTGGGTCATCCCAGCAGAATACTGATGCATAACTATACAATGTCAGGGAACCTTTAATATACGGTCACCTGGGTCATCACAGCAGAATACTGATGCATAACTTTACAATGTCAGGGAAGCTTTAATATACAGTCACCCGGGTCATCCCAGCAGAATACTGATGCATAACTATACAATGTCAGGGAAGCTTTAATATACAGTCACCTGGGTCATCCCAGCAGAATACTGATGCATAACTATACAATGTCAGGGAACCTTTAATATACAGTCACATGGGTCAACCCAGCAGAATACTGATGCATAACTTTACAATGTCAGGGAACCTTTAATATACAGTCACCTGGGTCATCCCAGCAGAATACTGATGCATAACTATACAATGTCAGGGAAGCTTTAATATACAGTCACCCGGGTCATCCCAGCAGAATACTGATGCATAACTTTACAATGTCAGGGAAGCTTTAATATACAGTCACCCGGGTCATCCCAGCAGAATACTGATGCATAACTATACAATGTCAGGGAAGCTTTAATATACAGTCACCCGGGTCATCCCAGCAGAATACTGATGCATAACTTTACAATGTCAGGGAAGCTTTAATATACAGTCACCCGGGTCATCCCAGCAGAATACTGATGCATAACTTTACAATGTCAGGGAAGCTTTAATATACAGTCACCCGGGTCAACCCAGCAGAATACTGATGCATAACTTTACAATGTCAGGGAACCTTTAATATACAGTCACCTGGGTCAACCCAGCAGAATACTGATGCATAACTTTACAATGTCAGGGAACCTTTAATATACAGTCACATGGGTCATCCCAGCAGAATACTGATGCATAACTTTACAATGTCAGGGAACCTTTAATATACAGTCACCCGGGTCAACCCAGCAGAATACTGATGCATAACTTTACAATGTCAGGGAAGCTTTAATATACAGTCACCCCTGTCATCCCAGCAGAATACTGATGCATAACTTTACAATGTCAGGGAAGCTTTAATATACAGTCACCTGGGTCACTCTAGCAGAATACTGATGCATAACTTTACAATGTCAGGGAACCTTTAATATACAGTCACATGGGTCAACCCAGCAGAATACTGATGCATAACTTTACAATGTCAGGGAACCTTTAATATACAGTCACCTGGGTCAACCCAGCAGAATACTGATGCATAACTTTACAATGTCAGGGAACCTTTAATATACAGTCACCTGGGTCATCACAGCAGAATACCGATGCATAACTTTACAATGTCAGGGAACCTTTAATATACAGTCACCCGGGTCAACCCAGCAGAATACTGATGCATAACTTTACAATGTCAGGGAACCTTTAATATACAGTCACCCGGGTCATCCCAGCAGAATACTGATGCATAACTTTACAATGTCAGGGAAGCTTTAATATACAGTCACCTGGGTCACTCTAGCAGAATACTGATGCATAACTTTACAATGTCAGGGAAGCTTTAATATACAGTCACCTGGGTCATCCCAGCAGAATACTGATGCATAACTTTACAATGTCAGGGAACCTTTAATATACAGTCACCCGGGTCAACCCAGCAGAATACTGATGCATAACTTTACAATGTCAGGGAACCTTTAATATACAGTCACCCGGGTCAACCCAGCAGAATACTGATGCATAACTTTACAATGTCAGGGAACCTTTAATATACAGTCACCTGGGTCATCCCAGCAGAATACTGATGCATAACTATACAATGTCAAGGAACCTTTAATATACGGTCACCTGGGTCATCACAGCAGAATACTGATGCATAACTTTACAATGTCAGGGAAGCTTTAATATACAGTCACCCGGGTCATCCCAGCAGAATACTGATGCATAACTATACAATGTCAGGGAAGCTTTAATATACAGTCACCTGGGTCATCCCAGCAGAATACTGATGCATAACTATACAATGTCAGGGAACCTTTAATATACAGTCACATGGGTCAACCCAGCAGAATACTGATGCATAACTTTACAATGTCAGGGAACCTTTAATATACAGTCACCTGGGTCATCCCAGCAGAATACTGATGCATAACTATACAATGTCAGGGAAGCTTTAATATACAGTCACCCGGGTCATCCCAGCAGAATACTGCTGCATAACTTTACAATGTCTGGGAACCTTTAATATACAGTCACCTGGGTCATCCCAGCAGAATACTGATGCATAACTTTACAATGTCAGGGAAGCTTTAATATACAGTCACCCGGGTCATCCCAGCAGAATACTGATGCATAACTATACAATGTCAGGGAAGCTTTAATATACAGTCACCCGGGTCATCCCAGCAGAATACTGATGCATAACTTTACAATGTCAGGGAAGCTTTAATATACAGTCACCCGGGTCATCCCAGCAGAATACTGATGCATAACTTTACAATGTCAGGGAAGCTTTAATATACAGTCACCCGGGTCAACCCAGCAGAATACTGATGCATAACTTTACAATGTCAGGGAACCTTTAATATACAGTCACCTGGGTCATCCCAGCAGAATACTGATGCATAACTATACAATGTCAGGGAAGCTTTAATATACAGTCACCCGGGTCATCCCAGCAGAATACTGCTGCATAACTTTACAATGTCAGGGAACCTTTAATATACAGTCACCTGGGTCATCCCAGCAGAATACTGATGCATAACTTTACAATGTCAGGGAACCTTTAATATACAGTCACCCGGGTCATCCCAGCAGAATACTGATGCATAACTATACAATGTCAGGGAACCTTTAATATACAGTCACCCGGGTCATCCCAGCAGAATACTGATGCATAACTTTACAATGTCAGGGAAGCTTTAATATACAGTCACCCCGGTCATCCCAGCAGAATACTGATGCATAACTTTACAATGTCAGGGAACCTTTAATATACAGTCACCTGGGTCAACCCAGCAGAATACTGATGCATAACTTTACAATGTCAGGGAACCTTTAATATACAGTCACCTGGGTCATCCCAGCAGAATACTGATGCATAACTTTACAATGTCAGGGAACCTTTAATATACAGTCACCCGGGTCAACCCAGCAGAATACTGATGCATAACTTTACAATGTCAGGGAAGCTTTAATATACAGTCACCCCTGTCATCCCAGCAGAATACTGATGCATAACTTTACAATGTCAGGGAACCTTTAATATACAGTCACCCGGGTCAACCCAGCAGAATACTGATGCATAACTTTACAATGTCAGGGAACCTTTAATATACAGTCACCTGGGTCATCACAGCAGAATACTGATGCATAACTTTACAATGTCAGGGAAGCTTTAATATACAGTCACCTGGGTCATCACAGCAGAATACTGATGCATAACTTTACAATGTCAGGGAAGCTTTAATATACAGTCACCTGGGTCATCACAGCAGAATACCGATGCATAACTTTACAATGTCAGGGAACCTTTAATATACAGTCACCCGGGTCAACCCAGCAGAATACTGATGCATAACTTTACAATGTCAGGGAACCTTTAATATACAGTCACCCGGGTCATCCCAGCAGAATACTGATGCATAACTTTACAATGTCAGGGAAGCTTTAATATACAGTCACCCGGGTCATCCCAGCAGAATACTGATGCATAACTTTACAATGTCAGGGAAGCTTTAATATACAGTCACCTGGGTCATCACAGCAGAATACTGATGCATAACTTTACAATGTCAGGGAAGCTTTAATATACAGTCACCCGGGTCATCCCAGCAGAATACTGATGCATAACTTTACAATGTCAGGGAAGCTTTAATATACAGTCACCCGTGTCATCCCAGCAGAATACTGATGCATAACTTTACAATGTCAGGGAACCTTTAATATACAGTCACCTGGGTCATCACAGCAGAATACTGATGCATAACTTTACAATGTCAGGGAAGCTTTAATATACAGTCACCCCGGTCATCCCAGCAGAATACTGATGCATAACTTTACAATGTCAGGGAAGCTTTAATATACAGTCACCTGGGTCACTCTAGCAGAATACTGATGCATAACTTTACAATGTCAGGGAAGCTTTAATATACAGTCACCTGGGTCATCCCAGCAGAATACTGATGCATAACTTTACAATGTCAGGGAACCTTTAATATACAGTCACCCGGGTCAACCCAGCAGAATACTGATGCATAACTTTACAATGTCAGGGAACCTTCAATATACAGTCACCCGGGTCAACCCAGCAGAATACTGATGCATAACTTTACAATGTCAGGGAACCTTTAATATACAGTCACCTGGGTCATCCCAGCAGAATACTGATGCATAACTATACAATGTCAGGGAACCTTTAATATACGGTCACCTGGGTCATCACAGCAGAATACTGATGCATAACTTTACAATGTCAGGGAAGCTTTAATATACAGTCACCCGGGTCATCCCAGCAGAATACTGATGCATAACTATACAATGTCAGGGAAGCTTTAATATACAGTCACCTGGGTCATCCCAGCAGAATACTGATGCATAACTATACAATGTCAGGGAACCTTTAATATACAGTCACATGGGTCAACCCAGCAGAATACTGATGCATAACTTTACAATGTCAGGGAACCTTTAATATACAGTCACCTGGGTCATCCCAGCAGAATACTGATGCATAACTATACAATGTCAGGGAAGCTTTAATATACAGTCACCCGGGTCATCCCAGCAGAATACTGATGCATAACTTTACAATGTCAGGGAAGCTTTAATATACAGTCACCCGGGTCATCCCAGCAGAATACTGATGCATAACTATACAATGTCAGGGAAGCTTTAATATACAGTCACCCGGGTCATCCCAGCAGAATACTGATGCATAACTTTACAATGTCAGGGAAGCTTTAATATACAGTCACCCGGGTCATCCCAGCAGAATACTGATGCATAACTTTACAATGTCAGGGAAGCTTTAATATACAGTCACCCGGGTCAACCCAGCAGAATACTGATGCATAACTTTACAATGTCAGGGAACCTTTAATATACAGTCACCTGGGTCAACCCAGCAGAATACTGATGCATAACTTTACAATGTCAGGGAACCTTTAATATACAGTCACATGGGTCATCCCAGCAGAATACTGATGCATAACTTTACAATGTCAGGGAACCTTTAATATACAGTCACCCGGGTCAACCCAGCAGAATACTGATGCATAACTTTACAATGTCAGGGAAGCTTTAATATACAGTCACCCCTGTCATCCCAGCAGAATACTGATGCATAACTTTACAATGTCAGGGAAGCTTTAATATACAGTCACCTGGGTCACTCTAGCAGAATACTGATGCATAACTTTACAATGTCAGGGAACCTTTAATATACAGTCACATGGGTCAACCCAGCAGAATACTGATGCATAACTTTACAATGTCAGGGAACCTTTAATATACAGTCACCCGGGTCATCCCAGCAGAATACTGATGCATAACTTTACAATGTCAGGGAACCTTTAATATACAGTCACATGGGTCACTCTAGCAGAATACTGATGCATAACTTTACAATGTCAGGGAACCTTTAATATACAGTCACCCGGGTCAACCCAGCAGAATACCGATGCATAACTATACAATGTCAGGGAAGCTTTAATATACAGTCACCCGGGTCATCCCAGCAGAATACTGATGCATAACACTACAATGTCAGGGAAGCTTTAATATACAGTCACCCGGGTCATCCCAGCAGAATACTGATGCATAACTTTACAATGTCAAGGAACCTTTAATATACAGTCACCTGGGTCAACCCAGCAGAATACTGATGCATAACTTTACAATCTCAGGGAACCTTTAATATACAGTCACCCGGGTCATCCCAGCAGAATACTGATGCATAACTTTACAATGTCAGGGAACCTTTAATATACAGTCACCCGGGTCATCCCAGCAGAATACTGATGCATAACTTTACAATGTCAGGGAACCTTTAATATACAGTCACCCGGGTCATCCCAGCAGAATACTGATGCATAACTTTACAATGTCAGGGAAGCTTTAATATACAGTCACATGGGTCATCCCAGCAGAATACTGATGCATAACTTTACAATGTCAGGGAACCTTTAATATACAGTCACCTGGGTCATCCCAGCAGAATACTGATGCATAACTTTACAATGTCAGGGAACCTTTAATATACAGTCACCCGGGTCATCCCAGCAGAATACTGATGCATAACTTTACAATGTCAGGGAAGCTTTAATATACAGTCACCCCGGTCATCCCAGCAGAATACTGATGCATAACTTTACAATGTCAGGGAACCTTTAATATACAGTCACCTGGGTCATCCCAGCAGAATACTGATGCATAACTTTACAATGTCAGGGAACCTTTAATATACAGTCACCTGGGTCATCCCAGCAGAATACTGATGCATAACTTTACAATGTCAGGGAACCTTTAATATACAGTCACATGGGTCATCCCAGCAGAATACTGATGCATAACTTTACAATGTCAGGGAACCTTTAATATACAGTCATATGGGTCATCCCAGCAGAATACTGATGCATAACTATACAATGTCAGGGAACCTTTAATATACAGTCACCTGGGTCATCCCAGCAGAATACTGATGCATAACTTTACAATGTCAGGGAAGCTTTAATATAGTCACCCGGGTCATCCCAGCAGAATACTGATGCATAACTTTACAATGTCAGGGAAGCTTTAATATACAGTCACCCCGGTCATCCCAGCAGAATACTGATGCATAACTTTACAATGTCAGGGAAGCTTTAATATACAGTCACCCGGGTCATCCCAGCAGAATACTGATGCATAACTTTACAATGTCAGGGAACCTTTAATATACAGTCACCCGGGTCATCCCAGCAGAATACTGATGCATAACTTTACAATGTCAGGGAAGCTTTAATATACAGTCACCCGGGTCATCCCAGCAGAATACTGATGCATAACTTTACAATGTCAGGGAACCTTTAATATACAGTCACCCGGGTCAACCCAGCAGAATACTGATGCATAACTTTACAATGTCAGGGAACCTTTAATATACAGTCACATGGGTCATCCCAGCAGAATACTGATGCATAACTTTACAATGTCAGGGAACCTTTAATATACAGTCACCCGGGTCATCCCAGCAGAATACTGATGCATAACTTTACAATGTCAGGGAAGCTTTAATATACAGTCACCCCGGTCATCCCAGCAGAATACTGATGCATAACTTTACAATGTCAGGGAAGCTTTAATATACAGTCACCTGGGTCATCCCAGCAGAATACTGATGCATAACTTTACAATGTCAGGGAACCTTTAATATACAGTCACCCGGGTCATCCCAGCAGAATACTGATGCATAACTTTACAATGTCAGGGAAGCTTTAATATACAGTCACATGGGTCATCCCAGCAGAATACTGATGCATAACTTTACAATGTCAGGGAACCTTTAATATACAGTCACCCGGGTCATCCCAGCAGAATACTGATGCATAACTTTACAATGTCAGGGAAGCTTTAATATACAGTCACCCCGGTCATCCCAGCAGAATACTGATGCATAACTTTACAATGTCAGGGAAGCTTTAATATACAGTCACCCCGGTCATCCCAGCAGAATACTGATGCATAACTTTACAATGTCAGGGAACCTTTAATATACAGTCACCTGGGTCATCCCAGCAGAATACTGATGCATAACTTTACAATGTCAGGGAACCTTTAATATACAGTCACCCGGGTCATCCCAGCAGAATACTGATGCATAACTTTACAATGTCAGGGAACCTTTAATATACAGTCACCTGCGTCATCCCAGCAGAATACTGATGCATAACTATACAATGTCAGGGAAGCTTTAATATACAGTCACCCGGGTCAACCCAGCAGAATACTGATGCATAACTTTACAATGTCAGGGAACCTTTAATATACAGTCACCCGGGTCAACCCAGCAGAATACTGATGCATAACTATACAATGTCAGGGAAGCTTTAATATACAGTCACCCGGGTCAACCCAGCAGAATACTGATGCATAACTTTACAATGTCAGGGAACCTTTAATATACAGTCACCTGGGTCATCCCAGCAGAATACTGATGCATAACTTTACAATGTCAGGGAACCTTTAATATACAGTCACCCGGGTCAACCCAGCAGAATACTGATGCATAACTTTACAATGTCAGGGAACCTTTAATATACAGTCACCCGGGTCAACCCAGCAGAATACTGATGCATAACTTTACAATGTCAGGGAACCTTTAATATACAGTCACCCGGGTCATCCCAGCAGAATACTGATGCATAACTTTACAATGTCAGGGAACCTTTAATATACAGTCACCCGGGTCATCCCAGCAGAATACTGATTCATAACTTTACAATGTCAGGGAACCTTTAATATACAGTCACCCGGGTCATCCCAGCAGAATACTGATGCATAACTTTACAATGTCAGGGAACCTTTAATATACAGTCACCCGGGTCAACCCAGCAGAATACTGATGCATAACTTTACAATGTCAGGGAACCTTTAATATACAGTCACCTGGGTCAACCCAGCAGAATACTGATGCATAACTTTACAATGTCAGGGAACCTTTAATATACAGTCACCCGGGTCATCCCAGCAGAATACTGATGCATAACTTTACAATGTCAGGGAACCTTTAATATACAGTCACCCGGGTCATCCCAGCAGAATACTGATGCATAACTTTACAATGTCAGGGAACCTTTAATATACAGTCACCCGGGTCATCCCAGCAGAATACTGATGCATAACTTTACAATGTCAGGGAACCTTTAATATACAGTCACCTGGGTCATCCCAGCAGAATACTGATGCATAACTTTACAATGTCAGGGAACCTTTAATATACAGTCACCCGGGTCAACCCAGCAGAATACTGATGCATAACTTTACAATGTCAGGGAACCTTTAATATACAGTCACCCGGGTCATCCCAGCAGAATACCGATGCATAACTTTACAATGTCATTCATGGAACTTGTGATTCTAAGTCAATGAATTCCATTCCTTTTGATATAAAACTGGGGGGGGGGGGGGGGAACAAGTGAACCGATGGAGTGTGGTTTAACCCTTTCATAACAGAGTTGTGCTGGTGCAGCATTAAAGATCCTGTGCCAGTGCATTCTCTTATATATGCGAATCTCTCACAATGAGCCTCTCATATATAAGAGAATGCACTGGCTTACTAGTTCAAGGTAAATATTGCTGGACAATGTATTCTCTTATATATGCAATAGGCCCCTGCGAATCGGATTTTTTCTATCGAATCAAATCAGGTAAATGGTATTCGATTTCAAATCGAATTCGAATCAAATCAGACATTGTGTTGACATGTGAGGAGTTCATAAACAAAAGTAAATACTAATAAGAGAATTCATCGTACACACTGGCATTAATCCCTTGTGTGGGTTGTGGGATTGTCAACCGGAACTGATTCATTTTATCCACGGAAACAGCCGAATATGGACGATGTAATACGGAAATAAGTTGGGTTTACTCAAAATCGGAAATGACACATCGGAACGAGTCATTTGCACCGCTGGTGGTGGTTGTTGTAGCTATATAATATCTATGTTATAATTGATATCACAACTTTTGTGTCCGACTAAAATGTTCAAGGAACAGTCATGCTGTGAGCATAAGATTATAATCAAATGGCGATATCAATTCAAATCTTGATAGTGGGAAGCATATTTAATAGCTCAGAGACTAGTATGCCGATCTGTGGGGCAGAAAATAAATTGATTCAACAATACCATCGTTATCTAAAGGTGTTCAGAGTCATCACCTTGTTTCTAGCATTATAGACCCCATGTGACGGCACAATAGTGTTATTCCGTCAACAGGCGAGCCGACGAATCGTGTGTGTGCGAAAGGAAACTGGTAAAAACGCTGACCGTAAATGACATCATTTGACTCAACCGTCGGCCAGAATGCCGCGAGATATTCGATTAGAAAACAACTTCAACAAGATTCGAAATAAAATCGAATCGAATCGCAGGAACGATTCGAAATGAATTCAAATATTCGCAGGGCCCTAGTATGCAAGGCCTCAGTTGAGAGACTCGCATATATAAGAGAATGTATTGGCACAGGGTTTTCACAAAATTTCAGGAAGCTCCAGTCATTGAATGCTTAATATGCACATTGTTTGCTCAAAATAATTGACATAATCAAAAACTAATAACTGAAGTTTTGGGCACAGAGCGAATCCAAAATCAACCATGAATGGGGATTTATTATGACATTGCTAAATATAAACTAGACCTACAGATACATGTATATACCAAATAATCTCATTGAAATATTAACAAAATAATTAGTGCTGCCCTCTCTTAAACAACGAAACAAGGGAATAAATGGATATGAAATTCAATATCAACCAAGAGAGTGTCTATCAGGTGGAATTTCTCTTTCCAAACATGTTATTTCATACAACAGAATATTAAAGTGATGTGAAACACTCTGTTGTGGTAATCAAATAGAAACGGAGAAAAATATTGTTTAAAGTAGTTATTTTAACAGATATTATATCCAAATTGACAATACATACCGTCATTCTTATATATTAATTAAATGCAGCAACTGTCGATGGCAAAATGGGTTTCGTATAGGGTTTATCGCTGATAGATGCGTCCCGAATCGAGTAGTAAATATTTACAATTGAGAGTAGTTCAGCCGATGTTTTCTATGGAGTGGTAGGGTCAATTTGCTTCAGATTTTCGGCGATGTTAGTAGAATGTTACATTCCTCCAGTTGGCATAGTGCCTGAACACTAACTCATCAGTTTCACACACCCGAACAAGTACATAATATGTCTTTAACAAGAAATAAAATTGCTTTATTATCTGAATGAATCCTTTTGCACTTCTATTAGCTTTTCATCATACTTTCATCTGCTTTTATTACCTGAACATCCCTCCAAATGAACAATAGACCATTACAGCTATTCAAAGGTATATTTTTATAACTTGAGGGGTAGATTCCATTCCATTCGGGGAGACCTTTCCGATGAATGGCAACAAGCCATATTTCCGACTAAATCCGGAAAAGTTACCGATAATTCTGCTGTGGTTAAGGAGTCGATTACTTATGGCTTTACTGTAAGTCCCCCAAGCCTTGAAATAAAGTAGTTTGTTTGTCATTTGCAGAATGAGGTCCATGGAGGTTGAATTTAGTGATGCTACCCCACACAGTAGGCTAGCATCACTAAATTCACTCTCTGTGGACCTCATTCTGCTTAGGCATCATCTTCTGGGAAGTATCTATAGTCTCAAATTGACATTGTTTTTAGTTACTGTTACATTTTCTCTTGTTTCTATATCCTATAATTGGGGAACTTCAATCTGATCCTAGGTCTCCCATAGCAGTTGAGGCCTCAGCAGAATGAGGTTCCCAGATGGTTAATTTAGTGATTCTAGCCCACCGTGCGGGATAGCATTAGTAAAATCACCCTCTGGGATCGTCATTTTACAAATGACAGACACTATTTCAAGGCTTGTAAGTCCTGATAATATTCCGCAGTTACTGTATCTCTATGAAGACAGCACAAAAAAACAATGATCACATGGATATATTGATTTTCATTGCCACATATAAAATACAATATACGTTATCACCTAATAAAATACAATATATGTTATCACCCTAACTCCATATCCATCATTGGAATCTAGACGTTCTAAAGGATTTCAGTGCATAATTTTCCTCGTTATTCGTAATTGGATTCTTTGGAATTCAGGTTAATAAATTCAATTCTCGTAAAAAAGACACAAAAAAAAGGCTTCTGGCAGAAATTCTCCGGGGACACGGTGTCAATAACATTGATGGAGTTGTTGATATAAATCCCCATTTTTCTGCGTCCGTCTTCATTCGCGGAGACAGCTGATGTACGCTGTCATTATATGGACCGCCACAGGTTAACATCCCCGTCACATACCCACATGTCATCATACTTAGAATTCATGGTAGTTTCAGCTATTCACTCTCGGCTGGCACAGGAATCAATACTCTTTTGTTCACGAAAAAATCACATTTTTCTTCAGGCTAGTGTCTGTGTCCCAAGGGAAATAACTCACTTATTGAGAGTGCAGCTGCAGTTTGGTAGTGCTGGTGTCTTTAAGAGCATTCCTAGTCTTCTATGATATGTTTGACACCTGGTGTTTTCAATTTGCTGTGTTTATTTTTCAAAGCATTTGCAGTTGCAAAAGAAACTCCTGCCTGTTAGGAAATATCTCTTGTTATATAAACATGAATTGTGAAATCTGATAACGTAATTAACCCCTTGCCTCCTGAGTGCATTTCCCCATTAGTCTAAAGGTATACAAAGGAATGGCATATTAGCTATTTGTAGGGACGTAGAGAACATTTTAGCAGCCAATTGGCTGGTAAACCCCTTTGAATTCATTAGTGATTTTCAACTTAAGCTGTTTGTAAAGATCAACATCCCTACACATTACTCAATCAATAAGTCAAAATGGAATGGCTTATTAATGCTATTTAATAGTATGTAGGGATCTACATATCATATTAACAGCCAACATGCTGAGAAACCCCTTCATTTATAGTGTTGCTTTAATAAGGCTCATGCTGTAGTGTAAAACTTAATAGCTCAACATCCCTACAAATGAACCAATACAATAAGTCTATATACATGTACAATAGAATGGTGTAATATTATTCTTTTGTTGAGATGTGTAGATCATAGGGGGTAGCAAGGGGGATTTTTTTGAATCTAGTTTGCAAATTTTGACTGCCAAAACGAACCTAAATTGAACACAAGGACCCTCCACCTGTATCACATTAGTATATGTTGACATGACAATTAAGACTTTTCTGTTCAGAATAAACCTGATGAATATGTACCGGTACTGAACTACCGATGAGTGTCCCATGATATCTCCACCCCTTCATTACTGTATCCCCCTCCAAGTTGTCTTCCCCATGCTCCCTAAACAATTATGACCCCCCCCCCCCCAAACACTGTTGCATCCGTTTAGTGTTGATCTAGCCTGTTTGTAAAAATGATAGCTCAACATCCCTACAAATGAGAACCAATGGGAATCTTGTAACTTTTCCCAGCCCCTTAGCAGACTTTTTTAAAGCACAATTTATCCCAAAAATCTAAGTAACATGCGTACTACTGGTATACCGGGTACATGTTTGCCATATCCCATTATCCCGTGAGGTATGTTTGCCTTGTCTTGGCCATGTTATCTTATGACCGAAAGCGACATCATCTTTGTCATGTTATCTTATGACCGAAAGCGACATCATCTTGGCCATGTTAACTTATGACCGAAAGCGACATCATCTTTGTCATGTTATCTTGTGACTAAAAGCGACATCATCTTTGTCATGTTATCTTGTGAGTGAAAGTGACATCATATTGGCCATGTTATCTTATGACCGAAAGCGACATCATCTTTGTCATGTTATCTTATGACCGAAAGCGACATCATCTTTGTCATGTTATCTTGTGACTGAAAGCGACATAATCTTTGTCATGTTATCTTGTGAGTGAAAGTGACATCATCTTGGCCATGTTATCTTATGACCGAAAGCGACATCATCTTGGCCATGTTAACTTATGACCGAAAGCAACATCATCTTTGTCATGTTATCTTGTGACTGAAAGCGACATAATCTTTGTCATGTTATCTTGTGAGTGAAAGTGACATCATCTTGGCCATGTTATCTTATGACCGAAAGCGACATCATCTTTGTCATGTTATCTTGTGACTGAAAGTGACATCATCTTGGCCATGTTATCTTATGACCGAAAGCGACGTCATCTTTGTCATGTTATCTTGGGACCGATAGCGACGTCATCTTTGTCATGTTATCTTATGACCGAAAGCGACATCATCTTTGTCATGTTATCTTGTGACCGAAAGCGACATCATCTTTGTCATGTTATCTTGGGACTGAAAGCGACGTCATCTTTGTCATGTTATCTTATGACCGAAAGCGACATCATCTTTGTCATGTTATCTTGTGACCGAAAGCGACATCATCTTTGTCATGTTATCTTATGACCGAAAGCGACATCATCTTTGTCATGTTATCTTGTGACCGAAAGCGACATCATCTTTGTCATGTTATCTTGTGACTGAAAGCGACATCATCTTTGTCATGTTATCTTGGGACCGAAAGCGACGTCATCTTTGTCATGTTATCTTGTGACTGAAAGCGACATGATCTTTGTCATGTTATCTTGTGACCGAAACAACTTTGCAGTGGGACCTTCAACTACAGTGAACTATATTATTAAGGAAAAGGTATTAACTAAGAAATACATTACATGCGATGTTATAAACTTCCCTGTCATAACATCAAAAAGTTCCCAAGTTGTGTACTGGTGGAATATGATTTGTACGGGCATAGCTTAAGAGTGGAGATTCATGGCATGATATACAAAGGATGCCACTTGTACTATCATTACATGTCTGACCATTCACTTTGGAGACATAAACCATGATAACACTAATGTTGGGCAGTCTGTGTGTACCCAAGTCGACCATCATGGCGCATCTTATTGAGTATTATTTTAGTTGATAATTAGACTTGTTTTGAACTCTCCATACTAACGTATTGTCTGGCATTAATGTACTCACTTAACCCTTTACCCAACAAACCGGCCAAAACCGGCCAAATAAAGCTTCAACAGCCTAAAATATCTCCGGTCTGTCTCAATAGAACCATACAAATATGGATATCATTGGAACCGGCTTCTTGACCACATTGTGATAGTTACAGTTATGCCCTGTGCCAATGCATTCTCTTATATATGCGAGTCGACCATAGGTCGCCTCGCATATATAAGAGAATGCATTGGCCTAAAAAAAAATCTTTTTTCAACACTTTTTACTATTTTTTCTTACATTCTTTAACAATTTTATAATTTTTAATGTGTTAAGCCAATGCATTCTCTTATATATGCGAGGCGACCTATGGTCGACTCGCATATATAAGAGAATGCATTGGCACAGGGCCCTTCTGTTGGGTAAAGGGTTAATGTACTCACTTAAATGTCCAGAACGTGAGTACAATATTACGTCTCATTCTCATGAGACAGTACACCTGTCCCAGGGCCAAAAAGATTGTTCGTTTATCACATTGCATCTCTCTGATGTCTAGGGTTCCTGACGAAATCAATATCTTTGGTGTTAATGTGCTAAAATGTACTGATCAGGAGGACCATTTATCCCTCCCATAGTACAACTGTCCCTCCATTATCACAAAAACTCCATATTCATCAAAGAGTTCAGATTCTATATCTCAAATGTTTCATGTTCCTTGAAAAATATACATCTCTCTTTGTCCACTTTTTTTGGAATACAAATATTACCTGCATTTTGTAATTTGCTCATGCATGTTATTTTCAATTATGTTCAGTCAATGATGACTATTTGGAAGATATGATAAGTTATAAATACTTTTCGTGTGATAATAAATAACTCTTGGCGGGCATGAGTCTGGATCATTGTTCTGTTGCTCTAGTGCACGTAGATGTTGAAAACTTTGTGTATTGTTTGATGATATCCTTTGGTGTTACCATGCTAACTGTACTGAACATGACAGCTATTTATCCCTCCCACTGTACAGCTGTCCATCTAGGATCTCAGACACTCCACATCCATCAAAGAATTTAGATTTATTATCTCAGATGTATCGCATTCCTTGTGAAATATACATCTCTGTTTGTCGTAGTGTCTATTTTTTAGAATACACATATTACCTGCATTTTGTAATTTGCTCATGCATGTTATTTTCAATTATGTTCAGTCAACGATGAATATTTGGAAAATATGATAAGCTATAAATGCCTTTCCCTGTGATAATAAATAACCCTTTTCTTGGCAGGCTTGAGCTGTGTTTAGTGCACTGTTGCTCTAGTGCATGTACTGTACTGCCCTAAGTAATTGACCCAGCAACTGGGGTCATTATGTATTTATAACTGCAGTAAAACAACAACTGCACCACAGTTTCAAGAAGGTTCAGTAACGGCTGTGGCACGGCAATTAAATGCCTTAAAGAAACCCTGATTATATACCTTGACTGCTGATACACTGTAGCTAAACTGTGGTAAAGAAACCCTGATTATATGCCTTGACTGCTGATACACTGTAGCTAACGGCTGACTGTCGTGGAGTAACCCTGATTATATACCTTGACTGCTGATACACTGTAGCTAATGGCTGACTGTCATGGAGTAACCCTGATTATATACCTTGACTGCTGATACACTGTAGCTAACGGCTGACTGTCATGGAGTAACCCTGATTATATGCCTTGACTGCTGATACACTGTAGCTAAACTGTGGTAAAGAAACCCTGATTATATACCTTGACTGCTGATACACTGTAGCTAAACTGTGGTAAAGAAACCCTGATTATATGCCTTGACTGCTGATACACTGTAGCTAAACTGTGGTAAAGAAACCCTGATTATATGCCTTGACTGCTGATACACTGTAGCTAAACTGTGGTAAAGAAACCCTGATTATATGCCTTGACTGCTGATACACTGTAGCTAAACTGTGGTAAAGAAACCCTGATTATATGCCTTGACTGCTGATACACTGTAGCTAAACTGTGGTAAAGAAACCCTGATTATATGCCTTGACTGCTGATACACTGTAGCTAAACTGTGGTAAAGAAACCCTGATTATATGCCTTGACTGCTGATACACTAGCTAATGGCTGACTGTTTCATTTCTGTGACATTGATATATTTGCTGGAGCCACAAATATTATAATGGACGTTACCGTTTCATACTAGTTGATGATTTCATGCATTTTAACCACACGGTCCTCTGGATGACTTAACCCTTTACCCAACAGAAGGGCCCTGTGCCAATGCATTCTCTTATATATGCGAGTCGACCATAGGTCGCCTCGCATATATAAGAGAATGCATTGGCTTAACACATTAAAAATTATAAAATTGTTAAAGAATGTAAGAAAAAATGGTAAAAAGTGTTAAAAAAATATTTTTTGTAGGCCAATGCATTCTCTGATATATGCGAGGCGACCTATGGTCGACTCGCATATATAAGAGAATGCATTGGCATAGGGCATAACTGTAACTATCACAATGTGGTCAAGTAGCCGGTTCGAATGATATCCATATTTGTATGGTTCTATTGAGACAGACCGAAGATATGTTAGGCTGTTGAAGCTTGTTTTGGCCGGTTTGTTGGGTAAAGGGTTAATGCAGTTCATAACCTTGCGATCATTCTGCTTTGGCCTCATCTTCTTTCGAAAGTTTCTTTATTATCAAATTTCCATAGAAACTTCTTCACATAGACTCTATTTCCTTTTTAGTTTAGTTTCACTATATTCCCAAATTGGCAGACAACACATTGCATAATTGAGGTTCCGAAATGGGTGTACATCACAATATTCACAATTTGGGAACTTCAATCTGAGTCTACATGTATGTCTCCCATAGCATATGAGGCCATGCAGAATGAGGTCCCCATAGGGTGAATTTGGTGATGCTAGCCCACTGTGCAGGATAGCATCACTAAATTCACCCTCTGGAGACCTCATTCTGTAAATCACAGACACACTATTCTCAGGCCTGACTGTGAGTGCCTTATCTCCCTTTAATTCAAAAGGGTTTTAAGAAACTTTCAGTATTGCAGAGAGAGTGTCAATGATATCTCTCGGGGAATAAACGGCGTAACATGCAAGAAATTGACTCATCGCTATTCCAACCTAATGGATCCCATGATCACAGGGAAATTTATAAAATACGAGAGCAACACAATCGTTCTCATAAAATTCAATTTGCCGTGCAAAAACGCAAACCCAGGCATTATGGGAATCGCATTTCCGTCCTCCGTCTCCACATCTGGGAATGGCCTGGGAATTAAATGGTAAAAACATTTCTTGTGAGAGTCGCCTGCTAATGCAAATGATGGTGATTTAACATGGCTTTGGGACTCCACTACTATGTGCAGAAGAGTGCCTTGACAAATATAATTCACACTTGCCATTATTCGCAGACATTAATGTGCTTTATAGGGATCTAACTTTTATTTATTTTCTCATGGCTCGCCATAAAGCCTGGTCGTAAAACATCTAATATCAATATTTGGTAGCGGAGCTTTGGCACTTAAAAAGATTTGGTTGCAAATGGATTTCTCAGCGAATCGGTGTCGGGAAATCACAAGGATGAGTAAACTAGACGAGCCTTGAAAGAGGGTGTCTGTCATTTGCAGAATGAGGTCCCCAGAGGGTGAATTTAGTGATGCTACCCCGCTCATAGCAGGCTAGCATCACCAAATTCACCCTCTGTGAACCTTATTCTGCTGAGGTGTAAGCAGAATGAGGTCCCCAGAGGGTGAATTTGGTGATGCTAGCCTGCTATGCGGGGTAGCATCACTAAATTCACACTCAGGGGACCTCATTCTGCAAAAGACAGACACCCTATTTCAAGGCTTGAAACTAGATGAGGACAAAACTATTTTGAAGTGGTGTGGGGGGGGGGTGGTGAATATTGGTATTTCAGTACCGTTACTTATAGTCTTGAACTTCGGTTGACACTAAAAGGAAAAGAGTGTGGTATACTGATCCAGGCACCCCGTAGTCACAATCTAAAAATAAGTGTAACCCACCCGATGTGCTGCGGCATGAGTATGCTATGGGGGTCTGTAATAATTTTGAAATATGGGTTCAATTTGGTTTTGGCAGCAAAAATTGAAGACAGACTACTAGTATATTCAAAATTTGACAGAATTTAAATAATACTATTATATTATATATATTCATATAACTTGTAAGGTACCTGTACCCATAATTAGTGAAAAAAGTAGGGGAGGGGGTAACCATAAAAATTGATCTGCTATTTTCAACATCCCAGAATATTTTATGTTTCTCATTGGCATATATACTAGTAACTACATGTAAACTAAGCTTATGGGAGACTCGCCTATAATAGAGAATGCATTGGCACAGGGTTTTCACTTTCAGGAAGCTCCAGTCATGGACAGGGGCGCCGGAAGAGGGGGGGGGCAGAGGGGGCAGCTGACCCCCCTGCCCTTGACCGAGGGGGGCAGGACTTGCCCTTTTTCTGGAGACAGAAAATGCTTTTTGTGTGTTTAATCTCGTGTTTTTATAGCAAAATGTACCTTTTTTGGTCCAAATACCACCAATTTCACAAGGAATATTAATTTGTTGTCAATTTTATCACAAAACGGCCATAAAAACCGACAAATACCATTAAAATAGGGATTTTTGCCACAATGAATTTATGGTTATTTTCCCGAGTTTGCAGAGAAAATGTCCTTTTTTGCGGAAAAGTGCCCTTTTTGTAGGCTCTGCCCCCCCCCACCCTTGGATGCTTCCGGCGCCCCTGGTCATGGAAGGGTTAAGATAGATAACTCTGGTAGAGATCGGGGGATGACCATGTCACTCTCCCTGTGTCTTATAACCCTAGCTGTGTTGTTCTGTCACAGTCTGCCCCACCTTAATAGCACATGTGACCCCATCTAATATATCTAATTATATGCTTAATTCCATTACACCTGTGTCCTTAAGCGATTTATTTAATGATTGCAACATATTTCTAATCATTTGCTTTGATGGAGAGGAATATTTAGAAGTGATTCAGCATAACACATCATTTCGCCCTGGGCACAATCCGTGAAATTCACATGTTAACTTGATGTAGTATGTGTTGGTTAGTCTCCATGGGAAGGACATGTGATTTGTTAGCAGTTGATGGATAATTTGTCTCCTTTCTCGAGCATATTAGGACTATATTAGGACTATATTAGTACATTCGTTGTATTAGGACTATATTAGTACATTCGTTGTATTAGGACTATATTAGTACATTCGTTGTATTAGGACTATATTAGTACATTCGTTGTATTAGGACTATATTAGTACATTCGTTGTATTAGGACTATATTAGTACATTCGTATTGGCAAATGCAGGTGAGTGAAAAGTTTAAATGTCATTGAGAAGAGGTTCCATGCACAAGTACATGTAAGTCACTATTCTTGGGACTTTTACTAAAAGCAGTAACTTCATCTTCGTCACCATATATATCATTTTTTACGTTACCCTTCCATGACTGAAGATTCCTGAAATTTTGTGAAAAACCTTTAGGGCTGATACTGATAAATAAATTTGGAAGATTCTGTAGAAACTGTTTTTCACTAAATCAACGTTCATTGATTGGTCAGTAAACTGGGAGGCAGTCACACAAGGTCGGTATGAACATTTAACCTCATAACAGGTGTGAACAAGCCTAGATATAGTGTCTTACATTAACGGAATGAGGTACCCAGAAGGTGAATTGAGTGATACTTTGCCAACAGCAGGCTAGCATCACCAATTTCACCCTCTGAGAACCTCATTATACTTAGGCCTCAATTGTTATGGGTGAACTAGGATCAGATGGAATTTCCCCAATTGAAATTGGTGATGTTCACACATTAGTCATTTTGATTATGCAATTTATCTTCTGCAAATTAGGGGATATAGAAATTGAACAGCAGGGAAAGATAACTAAAAACAATGTTAATTTGAGATTTTAGATACTTTCCAGAAGTATTTAAAACACTGAGAAGAGTATGTAAAACACTTGAGAGGCATATTTAAAACCTGAGAGGCATATGTAAAACACTAAGAGGCATATGTAAAACACTGATAGCCGTATTTAAACACTAAGAGGTGTACATTATGTAAAACTCTGAGAGAGGCATATATAAAACACTGAGAGGCGTATTTAAAACACTGAGGGGTGTATTTAAAACACTAAGAGCCATATGTAAAACACTGAGATGCGTATGTAAAACACTGAGAGGCAGACATGTACAGTAATGCCCTAATTAATCGACTCCTTAACCACAGAAGAATTATGGGTAACTTTTCAGGATTCAGTCGGAAATATGGCTTGTTGCCATTCATCGGAAAGCTCTCGAGAGCTTTCCAATGAATGGCAACAAGCCATATTTCCGACTAAATCCTGAAAAGTTAACCATAATTCTGCTGTGGTTAACCGTTAAGGAGTCGATTACTTAGGGCATTACTGTATTTAAAACACTGAGAGGCGTATTTAAAACACTAAGAGGTGTACATTATGTAAAACTCTGAGATGCGTATATAAAACACTGAGAGGCGTATTAAAAACACTGAGAGGCATATTTTAAACACTGAGGGGCATATGTAAAAAACTGTAATGCGTATGTAAAAAACACTGAAAGTTGTATGTTAAATGCTGAGAGGCAGACATGTATGTAAAACACAGATAAGCCTCTATTTGCCTTGAGAGGTCGCGTCAGTCGGTTCGCCAGTGTGATATCTTCTTTATACGAAGTTCGTGTCACCCTTTTAAGGGAAACCCTTTTGTTGTTGTCATGGATATTACACTCCATCTTGTCAATGTCGTCATCCAGACATGAACCGTGTCTCATGTAATGTTGATCACGTCTCACGTGTCAAAGGAGTCTGATGGCAGTGGAGTAGGTAGTCATTGGGGCTTCTCGGATTAGCTTGTGACAGCTCTACATATTATCTGGAATGGGAATTGTCTGCAGACTCTGCACTGTCATTTCAGACCACTGTTCCTGGGATACTTCCAAGTCTGAGTTTAGTGTGCCTGTCATTTGCAGAATGAGGATCCCAGAGGGTGAATTTAGTGACGCTATCCTGTATAGCGGGCTAGCATTACTAAATTCACCCTCTGTACGTGGCTCATTCTGCTTAGGCCTCATCTTCTTTGTAAAGTTTCTTTATTATCAAATTTCTTTTGAAACTTCTTTACAAAGATTCTAATTCCTTTTAGTTCAGTTTCTCTAAATCCCCAAATTGGCAGACGACACATTGCATAATCGAGGTTC
This sequence comes from Siphonodentalium dalli, assembly GCA_032622095.1. NCBI lineage: Eukaryota > Metazoa > Mollusca > Scaphopoda > Gadilida > Siphonodentaliidae > Siphonodentalium > Siphonodentalium dalli. The sequence continues at coordinate 255,934,149 of CP136064.1, forward strand.
CCAATGGGTGTACATCACAATATTCACCATTTGGGAACTTAAATCTGAGTCTATGTCTCCCATTGCAGATGAGGCAATGCAGAATGAGGTCACCAGAATGTGAATTTAGTGATGCTAGCCTGCTATGTGGGATAGCATCACTAAATTCACCCTCTGGGGACCTCATTCTGTAAATGACAGACACACTAAACTCAGGCTTTGATACTTCACAATATTCATCTGAGACGGGAAGTGTCTATGTTCTCTCTTCTTAAGGATTACCAGCGATTCTTCGTGACATTTATCTGGGAAGGGAAGTGACCCCAGTCCATAGACATTTTCGCTTTTATATGTATACCAATGGTTTAGCTATTACTGGTAATGGGGTGGCTTGCTAATAGTTGGACAGACAGGGTACATGGACCCCCAGTACCTGCCAAACTGGAATAGTAATAATAATAATATATAGCTTTATATAGCACTTCATCCCTGGTGTACATGTAGCTCGAAGTTCAAACTTAGCCAGATTAACCCTTTACCCAACAAACCGGCCAAAACCGGCCAAATAAAGCTTCAACAGCCTAAAATATCTTCGGTCTGTCTCAATAGAACCATACAAATATGGATATCATTGGAACTGGCTCCTTGACCACATTGTGATAGTTACAGTTATGCCCTGTGCCAATGCATTCTCTTATATATGCGAGTCGACCATAGGTCGCCTCGCATATATAAGAGAATGCATTGGCCTAAAAAAACACTTTTTACCATTTTTTCTTACATTCTTTAACAATTTTATAATTTTTAATGTGTTAAGCCAATGCATTCTCTTATATATGCGAGGCGACCTATGGTCGACTCACATATATAAGAGAATGCATTGGCACAGGGCCCTTCTGTTGGGTAAAGGGTTAAAATTGCGACCAGTCGGCACTATGCCTTTGCAAAGTAGATGAATAGCAAAGGGCTGGGAATTTATTGGATGTATTGTTTACACACATGATATGACCATGGAATCATGAACGGATACCTAATTATCCCCAAGGGGCACACAATGTAAACATGTACGCCAATTACCAAGTCATATTAATATTGTTATTGTCAATTTATTAATTTGCCATTTGTTATTAGCGTTTAAAGTTACAGATGGCCTTGGTTGTAGGTTTTAATTTAGAAATGAAAATTTCCTCAAGAATGTACTAATAGTATAGTATAATGATAGTATGATTAGGATATTATCCACTTGTGTGAGTCAAGCTTTGTTTATAAATAGTGTGTAATAAGCAAAACACTCAACACCATGGTAATTTTTTTGGGTGATTGCTTCACTGCGAGGTGTAGCGAGCCCTATAATGGTTTGTAGTAATAAACATGGTACAGTTTTAACCAAAGTGCAGATAGTGGGATCTCCATGGTGTTGAGTGTTTGCTTATCGCACACTCTTTACGTACTGTACTGTAACATAACATGGCTTTTGTTTACTAACACTGCATACAATCTTGATGATAACATTGCTATTTATGCAATATTTGTGACTGGTATGAGAACAAAATCTGTCTATTGATATTTTTTCTGTTTATGGTGGTTTTAACAGATGTGACTATTTCACAGCAATACCCATCCCGATGGCAATCCATATCTTTTAACCCTTTGAGTGCCAGGGGCCGATATTATCGGCCCTAAACCTACACAATAAGTCTGTTAAAGAATATAATAAAATATATTAAAATTGTAAAAAAAAAAAAAAAAAATTGTTAAGCCAATGCATTCTCTTATATATGCGAGGCGACCTATGGTCGACTCGCATATATAAGAGAATGCATTGGCACAGGGTATATGGGTTGATACAAAAATCGACCTGGCACTCAAAGGGTTAATAGCACGCACATGGCCAAGTTGGCTGAATATTATTTCCTTGTGTTATAGGGGCTTCTAATATTAGCTTGTGACAGCTATACATATTAACCATTTCATGACAGGAGCTGCGCTGGTGCAGCTTTAAAGATCCTGTGCCAGTGCATTCTCTTGTATATGTAGATGAATAACACGTTTCGGGCAATTTTATAGTATAATTGACATTGGTTAACATTATTTTTGGGCAATTAATCGATTCTGGTAACTAAAGCGGCATTTCTAAAAATGTTCTTGTTGGAACCTGATTTATATGGGGACAATCAAATCAGATTGAGTACCTATAAAGACCCTGTGCCAGTGGATTCTCTTATATATGAGTCTCCCATAGGAAACCTCACATATCTAAGAGAATGCACTGGCTTACAAGGTCAAGGTATATATTGTTAGGCCAATATATTCTCTTATATATGCGAGACTCCCTATGGGAGACTCACATATATAAGAGAATGCTTGGATCAGGGTTTTCCCAAAATTTCAGGAAGCTCAAGTCATATTAATATTGTTATTGTCAATTTATTAATATGCCATATATTATTAGCATTTAAAAAGCACACACATGGCCACTGGCCCTGTCAGCTGAATATTATTTCATTGTGTTATAGGGACTTCCTTAGATTAGCCTGTGACAGCTATACTAATTATCTGGAATGAAAATGGTCTGCGCTGTCTCTTGGGTGCTATATGTACAGCAATGCCCTAAATAATCGACTCCTTAACCACAGTAGAATTATGGGTAATTTTTCAGGATTTAAACTACTGTGTGGTTAAAGAGCTGATTTTTTAGGGCATTACATGTATGTGTGATTTTCGCTGACTCTGTCACATGTGTCACGTGGTCAAACACCCATTTACCAATAAGGGTTACCTATATAATACTTAAATTAGCTTGTGACAGCTATACATATTATCCGGAATGGGAATTGTCTGTGCTGTCTCTTCAGCCGGCTATACTGGCAATACTTCATAACATTTAACCAGGAAGGGAAGTGTCCTGGTCTATAAAGGTTTCGCTTTTATCGAGGTGGAGGCATAGGATCTTCCCACTTGATATTTGTCAGCGAGATAAAGGTAATTCTAGACAACGGGAGTTGTTGAGCGTTCTTGAGCGTGTATATGCCTCGTTGAAACTGTGTCCGTGTTCAGCGGATGGCACTTGAGACTATGCTTCTATCTCATTTTAATATGGGTGCACAATGGCGGCATGTGTTCGCCCCCCAGGCTAATGGTGTAATGGCATTAACTCATCTGATACCAGACCGCTTTGTGATACCACAGAGGTGAAGGGAGGGGGTGGGGGGGGGGGGGGTGGGAGGGAGGTGCTATCTTATATCAATATGGGTGCACAATGGTGGCAAGTGTTCGCCCCCAGGCTAATGGTGTAAGGGCATTAACTCATCTGATACCAGACCGCTTTGTGATACCAGAGGTGAAAGGAGGGGGTGGTCAGGGTGGTGCTATCTTAAATTAATATGGGTGCACAATGGTGGCATGTGTTTGCCCCCAAGCTAATGGTGTAATGGCATTAACTTATCTTTTACCAGACCGCTTTGTGATATCACAGAGGTGAAGGGAGGGGGTGGTCAGGGAGGTGCTATCTTATATTAATATGGGTGCACAATGGTGGTATGTGTTCACCCCCAGGCTAATGGTGTAATGGCATTAACTCATCTGATACCAGACCGCTTTGTGATACCACAGAGGTTAAGGGAGGGGGGTGGGAGGGAGTTACTATCTTATATTAATATGGGTGCACAATGGTGGCATGTGTTCGCCCCCCAGGCTAATGGTTTAATGGCATTAACTCATCTGTTACCAGACCGCTTTGTGATACCACAGCGGTAAAAGGAGGGGGTGGTCAGGGTGGTAGTATCTTATAAAATATTAATATGGGTGCACAATGTCAGCATATGTTCACCCGAAGCTAATGGTGTAATGGCATTAACTAATACGATATGGTACCAGACCAGACATGTACCACACTATGTGCAGTTGAAGTCTTTTGTGCAGGGAAAGGGAGTACTGTTTGAATGGGTGCATGTTATTTAACCTTGTCTATACTAAATACTCATTGACGAGTAGTTCCCTTATTCAGATAATAAGTTTAACAAATGTTACTTATTATCTGACCAATCTTTCCCACCAATTAATATAAATCCTTCAGCACTTGTTTTATCTATGGTCATTTATTATTATCTGAACTTATTATCTGAACATTTCCGGAGGGAAAACTAATCATCAATGAGAATTTAGTTTAGAAAGGGTTAATATGGCCAAAATGTACCCAACTAGGGCCCTTTGAGGCTAACATTTAATCCGAAGTAGGAAAATATTCAACTCTTGGTTGAAAATTTTCATATTTTATACTTTAGTTGGAATACTTATAATAACTTCTGGCCTCTTAGGCGATAAAAGCTTGGCGACGAAAATCGAATGAGGTAAAATATTTACATTTCGGGCGTAAGAGTTTATTAATTTGTTTAACTTTGTAAGAGTACTTGAATATATGGTAAACTTTTTTTCCCCCCAAATTGAGGTAAAGAAAAACATTATTTACCATAAATATCTTATTCACTGATAAAAAGATACAATTTTGTTGAAGTTTAATTTAATTCATATCAACACTTGTCAACACTGGGAATTATTTCATAGTTTTATAGTACAAATGAAACATTTTTGTAAAATTTTAAGCGTTAGATTGAAGTGAAAATTGCGCTCAACATCACAAGATATAAATATAAAAAAACACTTATGCAAATATTTTATATTATATTATAAGTGTTGCATTGGAATGAAAAATGCACTCGACATCACTAGGTATTAACTCATGCTATAGTGCCAGTCACTAAGGGCCAAGTAGGGTCAATGGCAAATCATGTAGTGATCTGACGATCAAACAGTGCGTGCCTCACAGCTATTCTCTGATAAAAACCACCGCCTTTCTTCATGGGGAAGTCTTGTTTGATCTCATTAGTTATAGCTTCTGTAAAGACATCGACAAATCTGCAGATGCAATCTCGATGAATTACTTGTAGCAAGAGCTGATCAAAGTTGTTTTTATCAACAAACAGAAGAAAAAATGCAATACAAATATGAATATAGGAAAACATTAAAGTCTCTAAAAACGCTGTGCTTACTCAATCCTTTGATCATTGAAACGAGAAATATTTCTTTTCAATATGTGCAAGTGAGTGATGTGTACGTTTGTGGCGAAGATGCCTGAGGCATGATGGTAATTTGTAGATTATTAAGTTTTTATAAGTGGAGCGGGCTGTTTGCAAAACTTATGTAAACACATGCAAAGTAGACGATGTTTTGTCAGGTTTCTTTCGAGTTTAATTTTGTATTGACTCTCTATGACTGATACCTCATGATAAATATCAAGCGATCAGAGTTGTGTATTTTCTTTTAATATAATGAGCACTTCATGATTATTCCTCTAACACAGAACACCCTGGATGACTTCGTGTAAATTAACCATTAAATCAGTGAATTTACCAGCCATGACGTGCATTCAAGAAAAAATGTGCAGTGTATTGACTGTATAGCAATTTTTGTTTTGATATAAGCAGTGGACCAGTGCACAATTTATGTGTGCCATTTATGGTCTGTTGGTTTTATGGTCCATGTGCACTGTTTCACGTTTAGGCGCACCTATGACTAGAATGTTAACCTAACATATAGATGGAAAACAACATGATTTAACTTGTACATGTAATATTTTAATTACCTTAAAATCAACTAACCAAGCAAGTGCATTAGCGGTACAGCAATTTTGATTTTGAATTAATAAATTGTGCACCTTAATCCCACCCATGGAGGCACATAATAATATGAAATATTATAACATGAAGTTAATAATATGAAGTATGTTGGCTGTATAGCAATATTACTATTTTGAAATGCTGTTTGTAGGTTCATAATAAATTGTGCAGCATTTATGGTGTCATTGGTGTGCTTGCTTTACAACAAGTCCATGACCTCTTCGTCTGGCCCAGACTGAGATGATGGTATCCGCAACCCTATGGGGAACATCCTTAACTAGTAACCACATCGCCTACAGGGTACATCCTTATGGTCACTCGCATATATAAGAGAATGCATTGGCACAGGGTCTTTAATGTTGCACCAGCGCAGCTCCCATCATTAACATGTTGACTGCCGACCCCCATTCAATTACGTGCAAAAAGCACGAGTTAACTCATAGCCGTGAGTCAACGTGTTAAAGGGTGAATAAAAGATATACAGAATTAAATTCACACAACAGATCATTTTGTACCGTAATTACTGTATTTGTCTAGATCAGGGTTTATAGATGTATATGTATGGCACTTTGCCGGCAGCGGAAGCTGTCTCCCCATCCGCCCAATCTAGTGAATTAGATTAACTCCGGTTATGACAGAAGTTGCAGGGATATTCATTTCATATACAGGATATATATTTGTGTACATGTATATATGTATTTAATTATACAGACATATGTATTATGGATTTGAGGGAGCACAATCATGGGGTCTCGTGGATTTCCTGCATGTTTTTTATACCAGGAAGGAAGCGCAGTTGTGATGTGTACCCACCGCATGTTTGTTTCCAATTTCTGTTAAGGATTGTGTTTGTTCAATTCATCGTTGGGTACGGATTTCCTCCACCACTAAAACTGGCAATGTCGTGATATGGCCTTAGTGGCTAAAGCGACAATAAACCCCAATCAATCAATCAATCAATCAATCAATCAATCAGTTCATCGTTTGAATTGTCCGCAATACAAAACTCATTTTTTTTAAGGTAGGTATCGATAACAATTAATGAGGTTTCCAGAGGGTGAATTTTGTCACCTTAGCCCGCTTAGAGTTTTCAGAATTGACTAATCGACCGTTCTAGTCGATGGTTTTTGATGGTTAGTCGATAGAGATGGGCGGTACTCGGTATTTACCGTGCGGTATCGGTATCAGCGTAATACCGATTTACCGTACCGAATCAAAACTAAACATACCGACTTTTCGGTATTGAAATTATTCATGTGTTGCCAACTTGTGTGTCTTCGTATTGAGTAAAGTTTCTCAGTAAGCAGTTTTGATTTGGTACTTTAATTAAAATTAATCTCAGAATTATACAAATCCATCAGACCATCACAAAGAACCCGACTGGTAAAAAGCAGCCACTTGATAAGAACTCAGCTGACCGTGTCGGTGACCTGTTATCAGTTTGACAGACATTGAGCGAGCAAAAGGAATACACACTCACAGATGGTTGACCTAGTTACGGGCCTAACAATCAATGCAGTTGTTAGAATAGATACACAGTGTATCAAAGAAGCTGTGATGTAACGTATTGTTACATTGTAACGTCGTCAATGACACACTGACTGTCACTGTGTAATGCCCAGGCGGTGGCAGTCCGTATAGCACGTGGCTTTGGCGACTTCAAAGACACCACAATGCAAGCGGCATTAACAGAAATAAGGTCCGATTTCATTTGTACAGTGAATCATAATCTACTTTCACTTTCTAAAAATAGAACAGATCCATCAATTGATTAAATTCTAAGATTTATTTCGCGTTGCGGCTATTTATAGGGAGTTGTGAATTGTGCTCACTGATTACTACTCACAATTCTATTCACTCGCGAAAATGTTACGAAATTGACACGTTAGATATTGTAGCCATGCAATGATGCAATCTCTTATTCTTTTCAAAAGGGATGCGACGGCGTGCTTGTAAATCATCAAACAGATGTGTGAATATCACTTAATTGAATAATTGTGTAGGTCATTGTGTTGCCTCATTTAGCTGTTGTCACGAATGTAGTAAATCCGTGGGCATATATACATGCATATTGTTCAGTTAAAAACTTGAATTACCGCAATTTACCGGGAATATCTGCTCTGGTTTTGTAATTTAATAGCAATACCGATTACCGTACCGATACCGCGGTAAATCGACGAAAATTTACCGATACCGATACCGAGCTTGAAATTTCAATACCGCCCATCTCTATTAGTCGATTAATCATTCATAACAAATGTTGATCTTCTCATTTCAGCAAGCAAGCTTGTCGCCGCCCACCCTGGTTATTGAGCATGAAGGAGAGTCCTCGTCGTGTCGGTCTGCTGATGTAAGCCTTGATCGACTCACGCCAAATGGAGAAGTCCGCAGCTTGTCACATGACCGGCTTAGTGATGTGAGTATTTCAATATTAATAATATGGCAACAATTTAACATTTCACAAGCCATTTGTTTTTTTTTTCAAACTAACCGAGGAAGGGAGGTCTTTTAAAGTTGTTCATCAAGTCTTGATATAGTATGTCTGACATTTGCAGAATGAGGTCCCAGAGGGTGAATTTAGTGATGCTTCCATGCACAATGGCTAGCATCACCAAATTCACCCTGTGGGGACCTCATTCTCCTTAGGCCTCATCTTCTGGGAAGTATCTATGGTATATACTCAATTAACATTGTTTTAGTTACTTTTAGAGAAAATGCATAATTGAGGTGAACATCACGAACTTCAACTGTGGAACTCAAATCTTATCCTAGGGCTCCCATAGCAGTTGAGGCCTAAGCAGAATTAGGTTCCCAGAGGGTGAATTTTGTCACACTAGCCAGCCATGCAGTATATTGTCACTAAATTCACCCTCTGGGTACCTCATTCTGCAAATTTTATGCACACTAAAATCCAGACTTGTTTTTTAAACCTTAGAGAAGATTTAATTTATCATGTATATTTATGGATAAACATGCTGCCTGGTGTGAATCTGGGACGTTGATCGGTGGGTTCTACGATGGAAAATTCAGTTTTACCCGCAACGTGAGGAAAATCAGCTAAAGTTCAGTTTACACCCCAACATCATCCTTCTATGATCCTATAAGTGTTATACAACACAAGAGCCCATTTATAAAACCATTATTGTGAGTAAGAACACTATTATAATCAGTAGATATGTTTAAATATGCTGTCAGGACATATGCATTCTGGTATATGAGAGTGAAGTCACTTCTCCCTGGGGAAAAAAATAGGGTGAAGTGGCACATCTTAGGGAGAAGACGTCTCCCAAGTCGCCATCTAGGCTGGTCCCTGGGTGAACCAGCTCTCTTCCCCATTTAACAAAAACATGTCTCCCCCCCCCCAACTTTTCAGCAGCTCTAGCTCCTGCCAAAAATATGTTAAGTGATGGCCTATGATTTATTAAGCTGAACATGCAAACTGAGATTAATGACATGTTTTGTAGGTCATTGGGTTTTATTGATTATTATATCTCTTCAATTATATCCCAGGGGCTTACATTGATTGAATGTTGAAAATTATATTTCATACTTGAGTTTGTCGTTTAAATTGACTTTCCTTTCTAAAAATATAATTCAGTTAATAGCACAATGAAGGCTGTGATGAAATTTATTTCAAACAGCAAATGTCTTTATGTCTTCTTATGCTTTTAGAGATTCACAAAGGAATAGCATCATTCAAAAAAGCAAATCGCTCATGCTTTATGCCGATAGACAGGCTAAAATACTATAAAATATGTGTCCATGGACAGTTCATAAGTTATCACGCAGTAGTTTACCAAATACCAAATAGATGGAAGATAGAAGATAGATAGTTAATTTGCAAAATGTAGAATTTATGGCCGATAACAGTTCTGAGGAAGACATCAATAAATGGCACACTGATTGTATAAAGATTTCGTGAGATTATGACAGTCTTGATGAGCTTGTGCTCATGAATATGACATTTTTAAGATGGGAGTTCATTCCTATTAATAACTCCTACATATAAACCTTCCATGGGAGCCTCGCATATATATAAACAGAATGCACTGGCTTTAATACAAGATCAAGGTAAATATTGTAAGGCCAATGCATTATATTATATATGCGAGGTTCCCTTCCCGAGGAGCCTTGCATATATAAGAGAATGCATTGGCACAGGGTTTTCACAAAATATCATAAAGCTCCAGCCATGGATGGGTTAAATTCTAATAAGTTATGGCATATTATTAATAGACAGTGCTGACCATTTTAACCCATTTACGGTGGGGAGTAGAGCTGGTGCAGCATTAAAGATCATGTGCCAGTGCATTCTCTTGTATATGCGAATGCGAGTTTCCCATAGGGAGCCTCACATATATAAGAGAATGCACTAGCTTACAGGTCAAGGTACATGTATATATTGTTATGCCAATGTGTTCTCTTGTATATGCGAAAGCTCCAGTTATGGAAGGATTAACTTTTCTTTACTAAATTATTGACTCCCTTTTGGCCGACTGTCGATCTACCGTGGGGCGTTGAAGGGTTGTATTTAATCTGATACGAACATTGAGATTATCTCCCTTGTTTGTTGGCTGTGTCTGTTGGAGAACTCTTCATGATTCATCAGATCGAAATTTCCATAGTTAATTGTCCTCGATGGTCTTCGAAATAAGTACATTCTCGGAGACACGAGTGTTGTTCGTCGACTGTCCGCGATTCTGAGCACCTAATTAAGGCAAGGCTTCTTCCGTTCAGCGAAAAAAATTGATGAATCGGTACTCAAGACTCGATGCTCAATGGTCCTTGGTTGTCAATACTTATAGAAGAAGATGCTGTCGAACATCACTTCAAAAATCAGTATTGCAATTAAAGTGCCCGCACAATGTACGTAACCTTTATTTGGCATTGTCCCTTATATGGATTTTCAATACTTGAATGGTTTCCTGTATTTCGGAATGCCGCTGTCGAAAGCATAGAATTTGAAACAACAAACTTCGTCCCTTTCAAACATTGTTACAAAATGTGGTTTTAAGTGGCTGTTGAGAAACATCCTTGGCTTTGTTTAGCTGTAGATAAAAGTAACCCTATTCTCTCCGTATATAGCTGGAGTGTTATGTCGGAGCTGGGTCGAGATATCTTCACGCGGTCGAGATGTCTCCAATTCACAATACGATGTACTTATTAGCATTCTTCAGTTTGGTGCATGCTAATTACAACTTATGTTTTATATAAGGAGGCTGCTATATATGGAGTAGAATTGAGTTCCTGTTGGTTCAGTTAGTAAGGTGAATACAAGTCTTGAGTTTAGTGTGCCTGTCATTTTCAGAGGTCCCCAGAGGGTGAATTTAGTGATGCTATCCTGCATAGTGGGCTAGCATCACTAAATTCACCCTCTGGGAACCTCATTCTGTTTAGGCCACATCTCTGGAAAGTTTCTTTATTATCAAATTTCTATAGAAACTTCTTCACATAGTCTATTTTATTTTTTAGTTTAGTTTCTCTATACCCCCAAATTGGCAGACGACACATTGCATAATCGAGGTTCCCAATGGGTATACATCAGAGTATTCACCATTTCTGAGTCTATGTCTCCCATAGCAGTTGAAGCCATGCAGAATGAGGTTCCCAGAGGGTGAATTTAGTGATGCTAGCCCGCTCATTCTGCAAATGTCAGGCACACTAAACTCAGGCTTGGGTGCATAGAACATTAGGCAATCATAAGCCGTCTGATGATGACAAAGCTATATTTGGGCGAGCCCAGGGGGTCTGCAATTGTTTTCCCCAACAATTGGCTTGAATAACTACGTTCGTCAGTAGCTGGAAAACACATTCTCACATTCTTCCTGAGGTTCCCAGAGGGTGAATTTGGTGATGCTAGCCTGCTGTGTAGGCTGGCATCACTAAATTCACCCTCTTGGGACCTCATTCTGAAATGATAGACACGCTATTTGCAGGTTTGACTGGATCGAGATGTAACACAAGAAAGCATAATCTAAGGCTTCAAAATCGCCACAAATAAGCCTTTATTATATAAATTACGACCCATGTGCCAAGTAACAGGAGGTCAAATTACTCCCCTCGGGTAACAATATGCAAAATAGTTCCTGCTGTATATACATAAATCAGCAATAATGTTGTACAAACTCTAGCGTTATCATAAACTGGCTTTATTACGGTCAATTTTCTCATTACCATAGATGATTTACACCCACATACTGGTATGTATGCTACAGTAGAATTGTTCTAAATTTGGGAAATTGTATGCCGACATCAACTGTTACAGTGTGTAATTGAAGTATTGTGCTTTAAATTCAAGATATGATTCAATATTATTGTGTGATTTGATGTGGAAATCGGAGGTCCGATTTGATATCGATAACGTCGGTGTGATTTGGTATGGAAATTGGAGGTTTGATTTGTCGGGCAAGTAAACGTCGCTTCACGATCGTGTTTCAGAGAGTCTTTTTGACCATTGCCCAAATAGAAAAATGTCGCCCGGGCTATTGTCTTCGAACTACACATATTACCCGCCTTCTGACATCACGGTTGGCAGGAGAATTGTGTGCTACTGCTACAGCCTCGTCAATAGAACTGCTTGATGTTCAAAAGGTGCTACCTCCATAAAATAGTTCTCGCTGTTCCACACCAAGGCAGTCAATATGTGTATACAGTAATGCCCTAAGTAATCGACTCCTTAACCACAGCAGAATTATGTGTAACTTTTCAGGATTTAGTCAGAAATATGGCTTGTTGCCATTCATCGGAAAGCTCTCGGGGAGAGCTTTCCAATGAATGGCAACAAGCCATATTTCCGACTAAATCCTGAAAAGTTACCCATAATTCTGCTGTGGTTAAGGAGTCGATTACTTAAGGCATTACTGTATACTATTGTTATCAGGGTAGTTCTGTGTCAGACTTCTATCTCATAGCTAATGAAATTCCAACTTTATTTTCAGGCGAGTACTCACTCCAGTTCAGGGAAGGGCTACTTGGTAAGTATCAATCAATTAAGTACCTACATTTTTCCGGGGGGTGGGGGGGCAGAAGTCACTAGCATTTTTCCGTGGTGCAGAAGTCACTGGAATTTTTGTCTACCAAGAGTATTTCAGTTTAGCCAATTACAGAAATCATCTTTGTCTGTTGATCAAGATGGTTTACAGATAATATCTTCATTAAATTAATACGGAATGGTCCATTATTGATTTGTAGGGATGTACAGGTAATAAAAGCAGACAACAAATAAATAAAATTACAGAAATTGTACCCACCCATATTGTTCCCGGGATCAAAGTAGGCCTACATACCAAATTTGAGTCGGATCGGTCAAGCAGTTTTTGAGTCTATAACACGCATACAGACAGACAGAAGTTCCAAAATATATACTAGACTAGCCGATGAGCCCGACATTGTCCGGGCTATTCAAAACCCAAATTTCAAGTTGATAGCTCCACCCGTTTCCGAGATCTGGTCTGCGCATGCGCGAAGCTGGCGTCGCACAGGCACGGCGACCCGATACAATTTGTACCCGGCGCAAGCAGTGTTCGCGCTGTCGGTAGCCAAATTAGCCAATGGCTAATATTTTTCGAATTTGGCTAATAAAAATTTCATTTGGCTAAACTTTTGGCTAAATTTTTTTTGACCCCAAATGGAGACTGAAAGCATGACTTTTTGGCAAGTGGGTTTTCAATTCTGTGATGTGAACGATCTAGTCCGAAAACATCGTAAGTGGGAATATATCGCCGAATGTACAAAGGGAACTCGATCGCGAACAGTACAAAGGGAAACCCGTCACTCTGCACGAAACAGCAAAAAATAATTATTTTACATTTAATCCGCTAATCCCCCATTGTCTGTCTGGTCACTCACGGGACTCCTGCACAATGCATGTTTATGATGACATTGTATTTATGATGGTCAAGGTTTATGAGCACCAAGTGTAAGACAATAGCTTAATCAGCCAAATGTGAATCACGACAGATATTTTGTGGCTATTAAGTTGTCGTCAATACCGATACATTCAAAATAATATGCATGCTTTTATGACAGATTGTAATGTGATAATGGCGTAACAATATTAAGTTATTAGTTTCCAGATGTCACTTAAATATTTTCGCAAGGATAATTAATGTTTAATGATTTAAAAAAAGATATTAATATAAAACATAATGATGTAAAAATATTAATGACATTAAGAAGGACAATCCCGGGTGGTTACCCCCCCCCCCCCCCCCCCCAAAATCACTCTTTCACATAAAGAATATTAATTTTTAATAAATGATATATATAAAAATATTTCTAGTTCATCAAAATTAGTTAAATTATTGTGTATTTTACCTGTGTCTGTTAGATTTGACGTTTTAGTCATTAATTGTGAACCGACCAGAAAACGATGATTTAATTTAGCCATAGTTTTTATTAATTTGGCTAAAAAACATTTGGCTAAAGTTTATTTGATTTGGCTAATAAAATTTTCATTTGGCTAAAGTTTTGGCTAAAGTTTTTTTCGGTCCAGCGCGAACACTGGGCGCAAGATACATTCACATAGCAAATTTCAAGACGATAGCTCCACCCGTTTCCGAGATCTCGTCTGCACATGCGCTGCACGGGCGTCGCACGGGCTCGCCAATACGACAACGACCACCGCCTGGTCAAACTACACACACACGTACCAAGTTTCGCCCCGATCGGTCGAGAAACGTAGATTTGTATAAAGGACAGACAGACAGACAGACAAACAGACAGACAGATTGTTTCAAAATATATAAGAGATTATATCCATGACTGCGTCATACATTACATGGACAGAGTTAACATGTGAAAGAACAGACAATTGTTTTAGAAGGCGTAAATAATATATGGATCCTCCCATTCAGTCATAAAGAGTACATCGGATTGGTCCATTATTGATTTGCAGGGATGTACAAGAAATAAAAGCAGACAACAAATAAAAGTACAGAAGGAGCCCTGTTTATTGAGGGGAATGTTTAGATAATAAGTTCAACAAAGGCAAGCATTGAAATAGTGTCTGTCATTTGCAGAATAAGGTCCCCAGAGGGTGAATTTAGTGATGCTCCCCTGCATAGCAGGCTGGCATCACCAAATTCACCCTCTGGGGACCTCATTCTGCTTACATCTCAGCAGAATGAGGTTTCCAGAGGGTGAATTTGGTGATGCTAGCCTGCTATGCGGGGTAGCATCACTAAATTCACCCTCTGGGGACCTCATTCTGCAAATGACAGACACACTATTTCAAGGCTTGAACAAAGGACCTGTGGTCATCACATGGAGTCTATAAACTGCATGTGGGGATGAAATCGATCCATGTCACAGGTGATTCAAATAACAATCCCATTTTACCAGAAATAATATCAGATCACGGATACCCACCATCTGTTCTTACTCAACTCTTATTTGGCTATTCAAATATAATGATAACTACATGCATAATCAAGAATATGATTTCCTCCGAAATAGGAAGGATATTTATAATGACACCGTCACCCGAAGGCTGTGATTTTCCGGTAAACGGAAACGATCCTTTTATGAAAGAGTTATAGGAAGTCACAGCGGTAGTCTCGCAAAGCTATTGTATCATGACCAGCTGCCCTGTCCGCATAATAACTGACCACGCTGATAATGGCTGACCATGAGTGGTCGCGTGTTGACAGTGAGTGACCTCTTCATTGATCGTTTATTATTAGATGAGATGATGGTCGTTTGTGACCGAGTGTAAGGTTACTCTTCCTTCTCAAATCATTAGGTATACCTGATAATTTTAACTCGGAGATGAAATTCCTGATAGCTTTGTCATTTGTGGGAAGAAATGTGGTTTTTTTTTAGAACTTTTTTGGGGTATGGCTTGATGAAACCGTTCTTGCCTATCTTCACATAACCTTGACTCATTGACGAGTAGTTCCCATAGGAAATGTTCAGATAATAAGTTCAACAAACAGCGGTCACTTGTTGAACTTATTTTCTGCACATCTTGGAATTAATAGTTGGAAATTATACACCAACAATAGGTTGAAATTATTCTTGCAGTATGGTTCTCCAACAACTTATTAGCAGGGAATTTGTTGTTTTTAGACCAACATTTGCAAATTTTCACTCTTTAGGAAAACATTTTGGACTGATGGCCATCAGCTGGAAATTTTCCAACCTTGGGGGGGGGGGGGGGTGTGTCACAGAAATTTCCAACACATGGAAAGCTTGAGGCCGGTCTAGATAATAGGATTTTGCAATTTTCAAATTCAGTTTTAAAAAAACAAATATCTCACACCAGGCCAAACCATGGTCAGCTCAGTGTGTCCTGGTTCATTCCCCGTGGCCAATCAAAAACTGCTACTCAAGAGGGGGGACTGCAGTTGGAAATTACAAAGTGGACACCCCCCCCTGACAGAGACCCTCTAGCCATGTCCCTGTTTAGGAACATCAGTGTTAAAAATTTCTCATTTTTAAATCACTCCAGTGAAGCCCTCCAATGCCTTCTTAGATGCCCGGAGTGTGCATAAATATCGCCCCAAACCAATCTCTCAGATGTTCTCTAACGCAGCCTGCCTCGGTTGAGAGCTCTGTAAGCATACGTACTATTGTTCATCAATATTCTACATCCCTTCTCACACACAGATGCCCCTACAATGCTGTAATGTGACACACATTTGGTTTTAGGGAAATGAGATTGTCAATTTCGTGAATTGCATCGGCCCGCAGAGAATTGTTCCAGTATGATTATCCCATAATTAATATTCACCGAGCGGCCGTCCCGAAGGAAATCCATGTGCTTATCGATTGCCGAAAGAGAGGACTATATATGAAAGATTTATCTGTCCCCGAGCGCCCCTAAATGTCCGTCTGCCTGGCTGCCGACCTGAGATCCATATTGTACGAGTTCATAAAAACGGCTGATTGCCATTATGGTATAAAGCGTATTCCTGGGGGGACCTGCAGGCCATGATCGGGCAGCAACTCATTTGGTTAAATCGGGACGTAATGGCTTTTTCATCTATTTATTGTTATAGATGGCTGGGAGACCTATGTCCGAGCCAAATCCGCCGATCAAGTAGCATGTATGCATTCATTCTCGTCATGTCTGGCGTATATATGCTCCGGCTTTATAAACCTTTGGGAATTTTGTTTTGGGAATGTATATAATGTAATAATGATTTTCATTTTGTACTGTTAGTAACAAAATAAATTAAAGGGGTACTGTACGCTAAATCCGACCATTTATGGGACCATCTCCTTTTATACTCAACAGAATATATTCAACAAATGAATGAATTTGAGCCAGGGATTATAATGAAAATGATTTTATGACTCCAGCCATAAATTCATTTTTATTATAATTACCATGTTTTTTGCATCATTCGTAGAGCACACAAGTGTATTTTGCACTAATCAATGGCTCAAATTCATTCATTTGTTGCATATATGCTGTTGAGTATAAAAGGGGATGGTCCAATAAATGACCGGATTTAGTGTACAGTACCCCTTTAAGGAGGGATCAAGGGGCCCCTAACAAAATAAATTAGGGAGGGATCAAGGGGCCCTCATCAGGGGGCTCAGTTGGTAAGGTGTATAGGTCATTAGGCCAATGAAAGACATCCATCAATGTTGAAGCTCGTTCGAATCCCATAAACACTTTTCTTACTATATACTCATTGATGAGCATATATATCCCTTAGGAAATGTTCAGATAATAAGTTCAACAAATGATCTTGACTACAGTAGTGCCCTAAATAATCGACTCCTCAACCACAGGAGAATTATGGGTAATTTTTCAGATAGAGAGCTTTCCAATGAATGGCAACAAGCCATATTTCCGACTAAATCCTGAAAAATTAGCCTTAATTCTGCTGTGGTTAATGAGTAGATTATTTAGGGCATTACTGTATACGTCATTTGTTGAACTTATTATCTGAACATTTCCCTCCAATAAATAGGACTTCTTCTGCACTTTTGTTGTCTGTTGTATGCTTATTTTTCCCTCCAGATGAAGAGTAGAATGTTCCAATGTATACTTTTATGGTTTTTAATGCTGCACCAGTGTGGCTCTGAAAGGGTTAAATGCTTCAATGTGCGTGAACAAATTCTAATTTGTAATCAAAATACAGTAATGCCCTAAATATTCGACTTCTTAACCACAGTAGAATTATGTGTAATTTTTCAGGATTTAGTCAGTAATATGGCTTGTTGCCATTCCTCGGAAAGCTCTGTGAGACCTTTCCAATGAATGGCAACAAGTCATATTTCCGACTAAATCCTGAAAAATTACCCATAATTCGGCTGTGGTTAAGGAGTCGATTATTTAGGGCATTACTTTAGTCATCTATTGATCGGAATGGCACATTGAGATGTCCCTTAACTCAGATCAATCTTGAATGTCCTGGTTTTTGCCATTATTGGTCTTATAAAATTGGCACTATTATGGCATTTCTGAAGTTATAAGATTGGCATCTCATAGCCATAGGCTCTCTTATCTCATTCTTAACTGTCAAAGTGCAATATCTTTTGTAATAGTGCCATGCCACCCTTCTTTTGTTAGAACCGTGAACTAGTTATATTATCAGTGAACTCTGTTCAATTTTTAATGGATATACCATGAGAACTCTAGTACCTTGTGAGTATCTCCTACGCCTTGACAGCTACGTGGGGATACCTACGATTGGCATTGTTCCACGCCTGGAGCCTTCACTTTCCACATCATTGTCCCGTCTCAACAATCGTACTTTCAGACGACCTAATTGTCACTTGAAAAACATTCCGTGAATGTGTCCTTCAATGGCTTACCAAGGATGTGGGTCATAGAGAGCTGCGAAGGAAGATATTTTCTACTCCGGTCGCCTGAGTACCTGTCTTTTATAATCTCGGTGTCATTCCTTTGAAGGTGACAACATTTTTAACATCATTGATTCATGTAACAGGAAGCTTCAGCTGTTTATGGTAAATGGAGGTATCTCCTCATTGTTTCTAAACCACATTGTTACCACTAAGAGCGTGGCAGGAAGCATCTTGTATGTATTGTTCCAAAACATCCTTCAGTGTTGCTAACCATCACAATAAAAAATATATTGATTCATATTTGAAAACAATTCATAGGTAGATGGTTTTGCAGAATGCTTCAGACCGTTAAGTTTTTATCCCAGTTTCAACAACTACTTTCATAAGATATGTACTCACATCTCTAAAAAAAAATATTTTGCTATTAGACCCTAATGGCTTTTATTTCTCAAAAATACATATGCCTCAAAACGAACTCACTAGTAAATGCATTCTTTAAAGTATAAAATTGAGTAATCTGCTCGGTTAAAAGCTCTTCAGAACTTGTGTTTTATATA
The DNA here is from genome assembly GCA_032622095.1 of Siphonodentalium dalli. NCBI lineage: Eukaryota > Metazoa > Mollusca > Scaphopoda > Gadilida > Siphonodentaliidae > Siphonodentalium > Siphonodentalium dalli. The sequence continues at coordinate 255,953,122 of CP136064.1, forward strand.
TGTTTTTACGCCCGACTTTAACGTATCTGACACAGGCAATCTTCAGAACTGGAAAATACAGATATGAAATGATAAAATAGCTTATTAATAACAAGTCAAAAAGAAGCTTTTTTTTTCGACAAAATTTGCATTTTAAATCCCTATTCCTGGATCAGACAATATATTTCCAGTGAACACCACAATAACAATATATTGATTCCCATTTGAGGACAATTGGCATGTAAACTAAAGAAAACTACAGTAATACATGTGTACCCTAAATAATCGACTCCTTAACCACAGCAGAATTATGGGTAACTTTTCAGGATTTAGTTGGAAATATGGCTTATTGCAATTCGTCGGAAAGCTCTCAGTGAGAGCTTTCCGATGAATGGCAACAAGCCATATTTCCAACTAAATCCTGAAAAGTTACCCATAATTCTGCTGTGGTTAAGGAGTCGATTATTTAGGGCATTACTGTAACTGCAGCCCCTAGCAGCTAGCCCCATTCCACATCTATCCCCTCATTCACTCTATGGGAGAAGGTTAAGCCAATTAAGAACAGACAATCAATACTTGTAGCGACAAATGATCATGTTTAAATGACTCTGGCCCCTTGTATTTACTCCTGTCCCACTCCAAACCATTCTCTCTAATTTCGCATCAATTAGCGACATTAATTCATGGGTAAGGATTGTGTAAAAATTACTATGATTATCATCCACATAATAAGCAGTCTGTTGGTAATTAGCCTCAATTGATTCAAGGTGTGCAATCTGTGTAGCTAAAAAGCTTTACTGCTGGAGATAGCCTGCCTTAACTGCTCATTAAAGGCAAAACAGATGGTCTTTATTCTTAAGGTGGTGCTGTGGTGACAATCCTGGGTATAGTGTGTCTGTCACTTACAGAATGAGATCCCCAGAGTGTGAATTTAGTGATGCTATCCCGCACAGCAGGTTAACAAAGTGCGCGTTGGTGCTTATACCTTAGGTGCAGGTGAATGATGACATCATATAATTTTTTCTATAGTGATGAGCCAAATTCTGGTGGCGTGTACGTTTTTTTTTTTAAATGATGCATGACTTCCAGTTAGCAACTGTCTGGATATTGTTAAATTGCGGAATCGGCAGTGTAGTAACGAGATGAAAATAAAATTGTCAACTGTACAACTTCCAAAAAATTCCCATGTGATTTAGGCACATTAGTTCTATTTGGACCAATTTCGTTAGTTATCTTAATCAATGAAAACAAGAGAAGATGTCATGGTATAGTACATGACATCATTTACATCATGTTGGCTCTGTGGGCCACAATCCAGACAAGATTGCACAATCCATGACAATAGTTGTCAGTCATGTCGTCTCCACCGGGGCCATTGCATGCTGTTACATAAATTATTCTTAGCATTATGTCGCCGATAAAAAGCAAATTTGAGGCACAGCGACAGCGTGTGTGGTTGCTCCAATACATGTCATGTATGATTCATATTATAATAGGAGAAGTCACTTCACCCAATTTTAATTCTCTCTGCTGGTCCCTGAGAAGATGTCTTTCAGGTCGCCCTCTAGGCTGGTCCCTGTCTCACCAAGTCGCCCTTTAGGCTGGTCACTGTCTCCCAAGTTGCCATCTAGGCTGGTTCCTATTTCACCAAGTCACCCTCTAGGCTGGTCACTGTCTCCCAAGTTGCCCTCTAGGCTGGTTCCTATCTCACCAAGTTGCCCTCTATGCTGGTCCCTGTCTCCCAAGTTGCCCTCTAGGCTGGTTCCTATCTCACCAAGTTGCCCTCTAGGCTGTTCCCTGTCTCACCAAGTCGCCCTTTAGGCTGGTCACTGTCTCCCATGTTGCCCTCTAGGCTGGTTCCTATCTCACCAAGTTGCCCTCTAGGCTGGTCACTGTCTCACCAAGTCGCCCTTTAGGCTGGTCACTGTCTCCCAAGTTGACATATAAGCTGGTCACTCTCTCCCAAGTTGCCAATTAGGCTGGTCACCTTCTCCCAAGTTGCCATCCAGGCTGGTCCCTGTCTCCCAAGTTGTCATAATAGGCTGATCTGTGTCTCACCAAGTCACCCTCTAGGCTGATCACTGTGTCCCAAGTTGACCTCTAGGCTGGTCCCTGTCTCCCAAGTTGACCTCTAGGCTGGTCCCTGTCTCCCAAGTCACCCTCTAGGCTGGTCTCTGTCTCCAAGTCGCCCTCTAGGCTGGTCCCTGTCATCCAAGTCGCCCTCTCCGCTGATCTCTGTCTCACCAAGTCGCCCTCTCGGCTGATCCCTGTCTCACCAAGTCACCCTCTAGGCTGGTCCCTGTCTCACCAAGTCGCCCTCTAGACTGGTCCCTGTCTCACCAAGTCGCCCTCTATAGGCTGGTCCCTGTATCACCAAGTCGTCCTCTGAGCTGGTTCTTGAAGTCAGCCCTCTACCACCTTAAGCTCTGCCACAGGGAACTGACTGCAAACCTTGGACCATCTGAAAATCCACCTAATGATTGTATTAGTCGCGATAGTTGCCTGCCAGTCACAATGCCACCATTGTAATTCAGTTTTAGTAGGCTGTAATTTACGAACTCTTTCCTGCCCAATAATGATGCTAATTGTTGTCATTTGGACTTGATTTAAGTCAGTAGAATCACAGGTTGTCAGGGTGGTGGGACCGCCCACTGCTATATGCTGGGTGTTAATACTAGCCTACATGCTCTCATTATCATCTTGTTTTAAGACTCTTCTCGTTATTAACCCTTCCATGACTGGAGTTGAACCGCCCACTGCTATATGTTGGGTGTTACAGGCACTCATTATCATCTTGTTTTAACCCTTTACCCAACAAACCGGTCAAAACCGGCCAAATAAAGCTTCAACAGCCTAAAATATCTTCGGTCTGTCTCAATAGAACCATACAAATATGGATATCATTGGAACCGGCTCCTTGACCACATTGTGATAGTTACAGTTATGCCCTGTGCCAATGCATTCTCTTATATATGCGAGTCGACCATATAATAGGTCGCCTCGCATATATAAGAGAATGCATTGGCCAAAAAAAAATCTTTTTTTAACACTTTTTACCATTTTTTCTTACATTCTTTAACAATTTTATAATTTTTAATGTGTTAAGCCAATGCATTCTCTTATATATGCGAGGCGACCTATGGTCGACTCGCATATATAAGAGAATGCATTGGCACAGGGCCCTTCTGTTGGGTAAAGGGTTAATCTTCCATGACTGGAGTTGAACCGCCCACTGCTATATGTTGGGTGTTACAGGCACTCATTATCATCTTATTTTAACCTCTTCGCTGCTAAATGATGTTGTGACGTGTGCTGGTGTGTGGACATTATTGACATTTTCCAGTGGATAACTATGACGGGAATATCACAAGAACCATATAATTAACTCAGTTGGAAGGCTATTATCATTCACAATCGTGGAACATTGTGCATTAAAATTTGAGATACACTTATTCTGATGCGCCATTTTCTGAGTTCCATTCATGAATAATGGCCAACTGCTAGTGTGCTGAAGTAAGTCCATAGGTACTACGGACCATATAGCACATGACATGCACTTTTAAGTCTGTGATATTTACAGACGACATAGCAGCGAAGAGGTGAAGACTCCTCTTTTATTAACTCTTCCATATCTGGAGTATCCTGAAATTTTTGCAAAAAACCCTGTGCCATATTTATATGCGAGTCTCCCATAGGGCGCCTCGCATATATAAGAGAATACATTGGACTAATAATATTTACCTTGACCTTGTAAGACAGTGCATTCTCTCATATATGTGAGGCTCCCTGTGGGTCGACTCGCATATATGAGAATGCACTGGCATAGAATCTTTAAGGCTGCACAGCAGAGCTCCCGTCATGAAATGGTTAATATTTGGCTTTGGTGAATGCTCTCTGTATACAAACAAAATTCAATATACTAATACTTTATGTGAGGTTTGGATGACTTGTAATTGTGATGTTGATACATTTGTTGATACACTCATACTCAAAATTCATTTGGTGAGCCCAAAGTTTTTATTTCCAATTTGAATGTGAGAATTAACAATGTCTGAGCCTTCATTTATTGTACCCCCCCACCCCCCCCCCCCCCCCCCCCCAGTCAGCTTGTCTGTCTGGCCATATGTCCATCCGTCAATGTATGCAAGTCACGAAATTGGTGAGAGTTTGTATTCCTACATCTTTCAGTCAATTTATTTAAACTTGTTTGGCACAGATATTTAGTACCATGAGAACCTGTGATTATGAGGGTCATTTGATATATATTCCCCTTTTTCGACTTAAGACTTAAGACATTTTTGTTTGTTGCAATTTTATTTGCAACAAGTTATATGTATAATTTATTCAGAGCTTGTATTCCTTGTGTTATTTTTTTAAAAAGACAAATATGTTAAAGGGGTACTGTACACACACTAAATCCAGCCATATTTGGGACCATCTCCTTTTATACTCAACAGAATATATGCAACAAATGAATGAATTTGAGCCATGGATGAGTGCAAAATACAATCATTGACATTTTCATGGTAATTATAATTAGTCACTCTAGTCATAAATTAATTTTCATTATAATTACCATGTTGTTTGCATCGTTCATAAAGTAAATGGTTCATTCATGAATTTATTGCATATATTCTTTTGAGTATAAAAGGAGATGGTCCCAAACATGGCTGGATTTAATGTTCAGTACCCCTTTAATGTCGCCCAATTCCACTGCTGGGCATCCTTAGTCCTATTGGGATAGTCCCATCTCTAGTTTTATTTGGTCAAATTGATTGGAAAAGTAACAATTTATAGCTTCTAAAATTATCAAGAAAATACTAGTAACCATGAAACATGCTCAATTGAAATATCCATTAGAAATACTGTATTGATCACTGTATACATGTACAATGTAAAAAGTAAATATTAAATCCACCCTACTACCTTAATTTGAAGAAAAAAACCTTTAAATATCATAATCTAATGTATAGCCTTTGTCTGACACTACCCTAGGCCAACTTGCCCATATATATAAAACACCCACTTGAACGGGTGGGTGGGTATGTTCTACTCACAATCAAATTCAAAGGACCTTGGCCTGTGGTCACAGTGTGGTGTAAGGGGAATATTTTGATTAAATCAGTCAAAGGTATCAGTCGGGTGTGATTTCACTCCATCAATTCTAGAGTACACAACTGAGTGACTCCAGAGATAAACCTTGTGTCAACAGAAGCTGTTTGTCGTGACACTATGACTTGTTGTTGACCTCCGGTCCACAGCCAGACATCACTACGTAAGTAAGTGGTGGTTCAATTTAGTGTAACTCAGTGGGACTATCAGTACAGATACACTGTATGTACTATGTGATATAGCCAGGATTCTATATATTGTACGGGGAGGGGGTTGGGTAATTTTACAGGGAGGGGGATGGCTTGAATAAGAAAGAGGCATCCAGAAAATATGAGCAGACAACAGACATAGACAAATATGAGCAGACGACAGACATACACAAATATGAGCAGACGACAGACATACACAAATATGAGCAGACGACAGACATACACAAATATGAGCAGACGACAGACATACACAAATATGAGCAGACAACAGACATACTCAAATATGAGCAGACAACAGACATACACAAATATGAGCAGACGACAGACATACACAAATATGAGCAGACGACAGACATACACAAATATGAGCAGACAACAGACATACACAAAAAGATAATACTAGAGCAGAAAGATTATTATTAATTGGTGGGAAATGTTCAGATAATAAGACCAAAATAAAAAAGACCTGTGTTTCTGATGACCCGCCCGCCCCTATTCCTAATATTCTAATATTCTAATATTATGTTTTTTATTATTTTATTGTACAATACAAACAAGGAGAAGTCCGGAAAGCTTATGGGTATTCATATTTATTTTGAGCAAAGTTTTAAATAAAATGAAAAAATTAAATAAAATGAAAAGCCACCCGCCCGCCCCTATTTTTTTCTTGCATGTCACCAGAAACACAGGTATATTGTTTTTGGCCTAAGTTCCACAAACAATGGTTGAACTTATTATCTGAACACCTATCAATGAAAATTTAATAAAGAAAGGGTTTATATCAGGGTTGGCCTTTCTCCATGAAAATAAAACAAATATGTCAATTCAGTCCGACTAAAGGTATATAGTTACACTGGTGTAGCAGGCTTAATTAATTGGGGGGGGGGGTAAATATTAAGCTGGTTCCTGAGTAAATACACTTTGAATATTCTGTGTGTTTCTGAAGAAATTTAGAATATTTCTGACGATAACCTTGACTCGAAGCAACTATTTGTTCCTACTTACTTAAAAAGGTCAAGTTTGGCAATATGATTAAAGTACTAGTATTCGTATTTCTAATTAAATTGCAAGACACGTTAGACCCTGTATCATCTTTCATTGTGTGTGAACAAGCCTTGTAATAGTGTGCCTGTCATTTGCAGAATGAGGTCCCCAGAGGGTGAATTTAGTGATGCTACAACACATAGCGGGCTACCATCACTAAATTCACCATCTGGGGACCTCATTCTGCTCAGGCCTCGACTGTTATGGGAGACCTAGGATCAGATTGAAGTTTCCCAGTTGAAGTTGGTGATGATCACCCATTAGTCACCTTGATTATGCAATTTATCTTCTGCAAATTTGGGGATATAGAATCTGAACAGAAGGGAAAAAATAACTAAAAACAATATTAGTTTGAGATTATAGATACTTAGATAGAGGCCTAAATAGAATAAGGTTCCCAGAGGGTGAATTTAGTGATATTAGCTATTTCAAGGCATGTGTGATCGAAACATTGCTTCTGTGACACACTGGCATTTGATGAGGAATCTGTACATATTGAAACCTGCTCGATTATTTTTAAGCAATATCTGATTTCATAATGCTAAACCTGTGTAATCTTGTTTTCTATTCGTAATCTTGTTTTCTGTTCGTAATCTTGTTTTCTGTTCGTAATCTTGTTTTTTTCTTTCATTCACAGTGTGATACAGAGAGCGGAGATGATCGGGTGAGTTTCTTCTTTATATTGGTTTCATTTCAGTCTACAATGCACCAAGAACAAAGCGGCTACAGATTGTTTCTCGCAGACAGATTTATTTTTGTGATATATAGCAATATACAGAAGATTTTAAAATATTCAATCAAAAAACTCTTTGAACAATACAAACCGATTACATTGAAAACATCCTTGATGACGTCAACTTTAACAGAAAATATCTCGACTAAATTACGAAGTATAGTCAACATAAATCACTGAGAGCTTTCCGATGAATGGCAACAAGCCATATTTCCAACTAAATCCTGAAAAGTTACCCATAATTCTGCTGTGGTTAAGGAGTCGATTATTTAGGGCGTTACTGTATCTTAGTAAGAAGTAAAATAGGTTTCATAAAAATTGGCTTGGAGCTCTAAATGAATTTTTTTAATGGATAAAAAGCTTTAAAAAAAATCTCCTGGAACCCTGAATATCTATTTTAGGAAATGTTTGGTCGATTTACAACCTTTAAATCAGGCTTGTCCTCATAATGAAATGTTTTCATCGATTTTGAAAATTTAAATCAGGCTTGTCCTCATAATGAAATGTTTCAGCTGTTACCTTTTTCATTGTTGAGTGAGGTGTGTTTGATTTTTATCTGGAAGAATAATTTTAATTGGATTCTGCTCAAACATAATTTAAAATTCTCACTTCCATTATCCGCTCCAACATAACATCTGTTGTGGCAGGACCCCTCTTATATGATTAAAACAAGTCACCTTGAATTGATCAAACGCCCGCCTACATATAGAAAATACTCAAGGTTGTCACCCATGTTATTTCTTTCTGATGATATTTCTTTGCCGGTGGCGTGTTTGAGCTCTTGCATACTCTATTATTAAGTCACTTTTAGGACAAAGACCTCATCGGCACAGCCGGTTATTACATAGGACAAATGCCAGAGGATGCTAACCAATAGCCCAGCATGTGTCGAATTTAAACACTAATGATTTCGTCCTTCAGATCAGCCTAATACGTGGGGCTTTAGGTTTTTATTAGCCCTTTAATGTTATTTATGGAGGTCTGCAAAAAATCCCTTCAGGCTAACTTTTGTGTTAAATTTATACCCTATGAAAAATAATAACACATCATTAGGTACGTAAGTGGTGCTTAATAGGGACAGGTGTTTAAACATTTTCTCTCAAAGTTTATTGTGCAGATACAGAGAAAGCATTGTTAGATGGTGCTGAGACTGGTATCCATCTATAAAGCGTGGGTTTTCACTACATGTTTATAGATCAGTTTTCAGTATACATTGCATGTTTAGAGTTGACAGACCTCCATTATTTTTCCTTGGGAGTTTTATGATTTTAGCCCTACCCTTTCTCTTCACAATGCTTCGGATATTTGCTATTTCTCAGGCACTTAATAACAGTATGTTGACTTTAGTGCGGAGTTTTGAAGAAATTTTCTGCAAATATTTTGCTTTTGACAATTCTTCTTTGTAGTGGGAAGTCGGTCTCATATTTTGTTGTCATAAACCTGCTGACCTTATGTGAACAAGGCCTGGAGAAAAAAGACCACCTCATTAATAGTTATTATTAATTCTATGTATAAAGGATACAGGAGAACCTGATCGGTACTCAGGGGCGCCGGAAGAGGGGGGGGCAGCTGACCCCCTGCCCTTGACCAAGGGGGGGCGAGCGGGGGGCAGGACTTGCCCTTTTTCTGGAGACACGATACAGTAAATGTTGATGGTTCCGTAGGCTAAAATAATTACTATTTTGTTTCTCAGCCATTTTTTCTCTAAAATAGAGATGGGGGAGGCCATGGACCAGCTTAGAGGTACATGTATCAAATTAGGAGAAATCACTACTACTTGTTTGGTTATTATTGGGAAGTGAACTGTTGTCAGGGAGATGTCGTAATGTCTGATATTCAATTTACATAGTAACATCACACTTCTATGATCTTATAAGTATTATGCAACACAAGAGCCCATTTATACAAAAAATATTGAGTATTTTACACCATTATAATCCGTAAATATACTTGATATATGCTGTTGGGCCATATAAATACTGGTATATGAGAGAGAAGTCACTTCTCCCTGCTACAGAAATAGGGAGAAGTGGCAAATTTTATGGAGAAGATCTCTCCCAAGTCGTCCTTCTGGTCCCCGGGGGAGGAAGTTATGTTTTTCTTTCTGGCCGAAGATGAAGGTTGTTCATATATATGTGACCCGCCATATCAAATCCAGTCGTAAGTCGGGATTTTTTTACCCTATGGTCGACTCGCATATATAAGAGAATGCATTGGCCTAACAATTATTTACAATTTTAATAATTTTTTCGTGTATTCTTTAACAATTTTATAATTTCACCCATACAGAGCCCCAGACAAACATGAGCAGACGACACTCTTCTATATGCTTCTATATATGTGTGGGGCTCCCTGTAGGGTAATGGATGTTTTTTATTTTCTGTCCTAAAAATTGTAAGAGACATTTATTTTAAAAAAATGATAAAAAATTGTTAGGCCAATGCATTCTCTTATATATGCATATATAAGAGAATGCATTGGCACAGGGTAAAAAAAACCCGACTTCCGACTGGATTTGATATGGCGGGTCACATACTAGTATGTTGAAAGAAGTCACTTTCCGTATTTGCTATCAGGGAGAAGTGGTCGTTTATCAGGGAGAAGTCATACTAGCTGAAGTACAGTGTACACCCCAATAACTTCACCTTTCTATGATACAATCAATTTTATGTGATAAAAAAAAGCCCATTTATAAAACTATTATTAAGGGAAATATGCATTAAATATGTTGTTTTAAAATATGCATACTGGTATATTAGAGAGGAAGTCACTTCTCCCTGGGACAAAAATAGGGAGAAGTGGCACGTTTAATGGTTAGATATCTCCCAAGTTGTCATCTGTGCTGGTTCATACTTCCACTTTTGCGATCATGAAGTGAAGTCAGAAGGGAAGAGTTAAGAATTCATTCTCCCAATGGAGTTAATACTGATTACAATGCTGTCAACACTTGTCATCAAACTTGAGAAAATTTCTTTTCCCTTTAGACTGATTGTGTGTGCGTGCATTTATCTGCGTGCAAATTTATCAGCAAAATTAGATTTGTTGGAAAATTTATCCGTATTATGGAGATGGAGAACTAAAGTGCTGTGGTCAACCAGTCGGAGTGTTATTGTCTCGTACACAATAGTGAATTGCATCAAGGCCCTAATCTAATTTCATCTAATCCCTCAAGACGCCGAGGTCGACAAAGGCACGACTCTAACAGAAAATTCTTTCTCCGTGATGTATTATTCACGCACGCGTTTCTTCTAATTGTCTCTCGTGAATTTCCCAGTTGATTTTGCTTCGGAGTTTCGTCAGGGTTTTTACGCTTTCTCACTTATTTGTGTGCAAATGAACTACGTTATACAATGATTTTCTAAAGGACACGATGCTTCATTTAGTTTTATAGTTGGATCGCGGAATCCGGGCCGTCATCATTTGATTGGTTGAGGTCACCGATGTCACTCAAGATTGCAGAGTTTCATTGTCGCCTTACGGCTCGATGTTAACCCTCTTTATACAAAATGCCACTTAGTCATAAAAATATACATTGGAATAGTCTATTATTCATCTGGATGGGTTTTCATAATAAAATAAGCAGACGACAGATAATACAAGTAAAGAAAGAGTCCTATTTAATGGACGGAAATGTTCAGATAATACGTCGTTTGTTGAACTTATTATCTGAACATTTCCTATTAAAGGGAACTACAGTAATCACTACTAATGCCCTAAATAATCGACTCCTTAACCACAGCAGAATTATGGGTAATTTTTCAGGATATAGTCAGACCACTACAACATGTCAGTGACCAGTCTGAGTAAACTCATACCTAAATATTCATTACAACATTGAATATTAGGTCTGACGGATAACATCGCTATCTCATTTCCAAGTCCTCGGGATTCCGTAATCCGATTGATTGCGTAAATTATTTTCCGCATGGGTTAATAAACAAGTGTTAGTGGGCGGAGACTCCCATAATGTCACCTCTAAATATAGTAACAGAGTCGGTATTTCTCCGATCGAAAGCGATGCTTGCAAATACAACAGAGACAGAAAAAATGGCTTCAAAATTATATATTCGGATTAATTTGAAGGATGTGCTTGACCTGATAGATAGGCCTGCGCATGGTACCAACTTGGCCTCCCATAAATATAAATAGAACTCACTCATGTCCGTGTATTTGATTTACTTTATTGTAACATGGTTTGCAAATCAAATTATTTGTCGTAAAAAGTCATCTGAAAGTTAAACACCGAGGAAATGACTTAATTTTATGCTTTTAAATAGTTCTAAAGCATCATTTTTGATGACGACCTTATTTTTTGCTCTCGGATGCAGCTTTCCGGTTGATGCAGTGAGTTCATCTCCCGAAAAAGAATAGTCGCACACACGACAAATATTATCTTCTGTAAGTTTATGTCGCGACACGGGCCATATTGCGAAGCACAACAAATAACACGTGGGGACACCTGTCAATCATCGATGTATTTTTTAAAATCCGTGACGTCATTTTGGGGAAGCTCTTCGCTGAATAGAAATGGTTTTGGCGACATTAGCTCCAGACTCTAGATTTCAAATATAGAGTCGACGTTCACCCAGACTGGTCAGTGACCACAACAACTTGTCAGTGACCATAACCTTTCAGTTACCATGACAACTTGTCTTACCATAACATGTCAGTGATCATGACAACCTGTCAGGGTCCACAACAACTTGTCAATGACCATAACAGCCTTTTGGTGACCATGACAACTGGTCAGTGACCATAACAACGCTTCAGTGGATAACAATGACAGACCGACTGAGCCCTGAATAAGAGATACAGTAATGCTCTAAATAATTGACTCCTTAACCACAGCAGAATAATGGGTAACATTTCAGGATTTAGTCGGAAATATGGCTTTCCGATGAATGGCAACAAGCCATATTTCCGACTAAATCCTGAAAAGTTACCCATAATTCTGCTGTGGTTAAGGAGTCGATTGCTTAGGGCATTACTATAGATGTATGGGTTCTGACTATTAATTACCTGACAAGAGTATTAGTTGTTCCTTTTTCTTTTGGAAGGATTCTCATAGAGGAGGCATCACATACTGGCTGACTTCTCCTCTCTCCCTTTGTTCACGTCAGGCTTCCCCCGTCATCATTAGACCTGTTAACTCTCAAAGATTCTGAGACAGGGACCAGCCTAGAGGGCGACTTGTGAGACAGGGACCAGCCTAGAGGGCGACTTGTGAGACAGGGACCAGCCTAGAGGGCGACTTGTGAGACAGGGACCAGCCTAGAGGGCGACTTGTGAGACAGGGACCAGCCTAGAGGGCGACTTGTGAGACATCTTCTCCCTAAGATGTGCCACTTCTCCCTATTTTTATCTCAGGGAGAAGTGACTTCTCTCTCACATAACAGTAATCATATGTCACAACAGCATATTTAAACTGTATTTACTGCTTATAGTGGTGTTTTTACTCACTATAATGGTTTGATAAATAGGTTCTTGTGTTGCATAATACTTATAGGATCTTAGAAGGATGGTGTTGGGGTGTAAATTGAACTTCAGCTATTTTTGCTTCTCCCTAATAACAAAACAAGTGACTTCTCTCAATTTGAAACCTCTTGGTTGGTCCCTGTTCTGAGCCTCCCAGATTGGAGTTTAACCCTTTCTTTTCTCTGTGGATTCTCCCACCCAGGTATAAAACTATACATTGGAATAACCTATTATTGAAATGGAAGAAATATAAGCGTAATATGGGCGTTTTCATTTACTTTATATAAGGTCTATGTAACTATACCAAAAATGAAAATGTTGAAAGGTAAAATGATGTGCAAAATCCGAAACGAAATGGCATCTATTTACGCCAATGGCAAATTATCATGAAATGTGACCCAACAGTAACAACGACTCCGCAATACAAACAGTTAATCTGAATGCCAATATAACACCCGAAGTTACCAAAATGATGGTCCAATCAAACAATCACATCACACAGCAGACAATCATTATTATATTATGGCCAGCCCTGTCTGACACTTCTCTTGTGCTTTGGTCGAGTTTATGCCATGGATAAAAATGTTAGTATAATACACAATCTTTGTACATCTCGCTGCTAGTTGCTGTGAACAAACTCATAAACAGAGCCTTAAGTGAGAAGAGTTAATATTCATTTTATGACGTCTATCAATCAAGAAGACAGGACACTTTCACTTCAACAAATTAATCGGTGCTAAAGCCTCCGTTTAATGGGACCCATAATAAACACTAGGCAACAGTAGACTCGTTCACCTGGCTTAACTGCTTAATGGTCCCATCCTAAGAGGGTAATATCCACTGCTCTGAAATACTATACCCCACTTCTACCCAGGTAAGCAGATTGACTGGGGTTTTGGGTAATCACTGAGAACTAATGGTGCTATAAGATCAGAGCTTACTCAGATTATAGTGCTGTAAGATGGTCCTTATCCTGTTTATAATAACCAATATATCACACGGCTCCATGCATGTGTGATCACTTATCTAGGTCAAAGTATTTCCATGAAGGCCGAAAGCTCGAGCAATTCCAGAAGGACTTTGCTAGGTGAATCATTCTGTTGTGTCATTGGTCAGAGGTGTTGGCTGCTTTTGTTCACTGATTTTCTTTTGTGATATTCTACATTCTTAGGTTTTTATGTCAATTTCGTAAACCAGGTATGTACTTTTACAAGTCTATTTGATTTTCATTCAGGGACAACAGTATCTTTGGTTATTCTGAAGAATTCGGCATTTTCCCATTTCATCAATTTCTTAAATCAATGTTATGTTTTCAAATTTTTCTTATTTTTCTCAATTTTTAGTTCAAACATATTTTCAAAAAATTAAAATTGGCAAAGGGATTTCAGCGCAAACGCTGCCACAAAGAATGGCCCTGTTGCCTAAACTTATACACTATTAAATACTCTTCAGACGACCTGAAACTGAAATTTATCTTTGTATGTTATCACCAAAATAACAGCTCAGGACACACGCTTGTTTCTTGTTTTGTAGAAATTGTACTATAAAGTTTTATCTTGTGATAGCCAGTGTTTGTCACGAGATGTGTTTCGCAATCTGTCTCGTCGTGTCTTGTTTGTTCATATCTCCACCTGAAGAAACATGTCACACGTTTTCATTGATAAAGGACAAAGGACAGATTTAATGTTTCCAAACTGATATCGTGGCGTCGCTAAAGTGAATCCTCGTGTGTGGTTATATAGTACTGTATGTATCAGTGGGGGGGGGGGGGGGGGGGGGGGGCTGACCATGTTACTATCTTACATGTATAACACTGCTCAGTCTTGTTGAATTCTATACCTCTATCTTCATATTAAGCCACAAATAATCTTTAAGCCCCAAAACATGTGTAAGCCCCAAAACATATGTATGTCGAAATTGTATGATAAACATAGATGATGCAATGCAATTATATTTCCTATTTGAGATCTTCATGGACAAGTTTTGGTTTCTCAATTGAATGGAATGAAATTTTGTATATGAGTTACTAGCCAAAAATACAGGTCTATTTCAAATTTGGTTCCGTCCGCCAAATTTTCACCAGAATTATGGCCCTTTTTGTTGGAATTTGCACTCAAATTTTTGTTTCTGGATGATAACTTTGTTAAGTCTGAACTGAATGGAATTAAATTTGGTAGGTGATTTTACTAGCCCAAAATACAGGACAAGTTTGATTTTGGGTTCCCCCACCAATTTTCACCAGAGTTATGGCCGTTTATAGTAATTACCTTGGGCGTATTTTGCTTCTTCCTAGCTATGCTCTTGTTAAAAGAAGTAAACGTCAACCCACTCCATAAAAACACATTTCTGTTGACATGTGACCAGACATGTGTCCAGGAGGCTGTTCGTTGTAAAGGAAATGGTTATTTTTTGTAAGGGATGGGGGTTGGTAGTTTGGTACTCTCAGACTGCTCTGAAGATGCCAGTCATCAGCATGTGCAGCACTGGATTAGAACAGACAGCACCAGACTGTACTGTTGATGTGGAAGCCTCTGGGGATTGATATTTAGGAGCCTGTATCTGTGATTTATTGTGGTGGGGACCTCCAGTCTAAGTAATAAAGGCTGAGTGATTCAGAGTTATGCCTCCCTCAGGTGTCAGTGCTATGAGGCAAGGCATACACATTTTTTTTACATAGTTATGCCCCTTTTTGAATTTTGAATTATAATGGTTTTCAGATAAAAACTTCAGTTATTATTGTTTTTATATTTGGTATGTGAATTATACACATGAGAATACAGGTCAACTGAAGAAGTTCGTCAATTTTGCTCCTTTTCATCTCAAAAGTTTGTCAAGAATTTTGATTTCTGCTACTTTTTTTTACTTTTTTTCTGGAAAAAAAAAGCCAACAACAACAAAATAACATTTTTTGAGGATGTGTGACCAAGATACCAGACATCTTGTAATAATGCACTGGATTAGAACAGACAGTAAGGGACTGTTGGCACCTCAGGGGACATGTATTTAGGAGCTTAGTATCCATGATTTAAGGTCTTGGAGACCCCCTGTCTGTATAATAAAGACTTGAGTGATTCAGAGTTTGCATCCTCGGTTGAGTGCTATGGGGCCACGCAAAACACATTTTTACAGAGTTATGCAGCTGATCCAGTTATGCCCCTTTTTGAATTTTGAATGATAATGGTTTTCAGATAATAACTTTAGTTTAGTTATATATGTTTTTATATTTGGTATGTGAATTACACACATGAAAATACAGGTCAACTGAGTTAGTCAATTTTGCCTCTTTTCATCTCAGTTTGCTGAGAATTTTGAATTTCTGCTATTTTATTTTGTAGTTTCTAAAAAAAAAAAAACACATTTTTGTTTACCATGATACCAGACGTCAGCATGTAATGCACTGGATTAGAACAGACAGTAAGGGACTGTTGACACCTCAGGGGATGTATATTTAGGAGCTAGCATCTGTGATTTATGGTTGTGGTGACTTCCAATCTGCGTAATAAAGACTGAGTGATCCACAGTTATGGGTCCCTCCGGTGTTGGTTTTATGGGGCCAGACATACAAATTGTGTTATTAATGTGCTCCATTGGAAAGCTTACCCACAGGAGGAAATCATTGGTGAAAATACCTTGGTTTGATAAAACTATGATATGGCCATGAGGGGATAGCTACAGTCCCACTGATTCCAACAATAAAACATACTTAATGTTCCAAGGTGTCTAACATTTTCAAACTATGCATATGTTTGGGTTGCTCGTTGAGTGCTCAGTAGATACTAAAAGGTGTTTATTTATGATCAACCATAAAAAAGTGTGATTGTGGGAGATATAATGTTTTCCTAGTTTCTTATTTTGTGTGGATAGCTTTATGGTAGAGAAGCGCTCAAGTGACCACTTTCTGTAAATTGGCAGAAAAATCAAATGTTTTACAGCAGACATATAACCCCTTCACTGCTGAACGACGTTGTGTGCTGGAATGTTGAATTGTGGCCATTTTTCAGGGGAAATATACAACGGAAATATCATCAAAACTCTAAAATTTAGACTTCATGCAAAGGCTATTATCATACGCAATCCTGGAACATCATACACTGTTTCAAGCGACGAGATGCACTTGTTCAGAGGCACTATTTTCTTTGTTCTCTTTATAAATGTTAGCTGACTGCTTGTGTGCTGTGCAGGGTAGCATCACTAAATTTACCCTCTGGCATCACTAAATTTACCCTCTGGCATCACTAAATTCACCCTCTGGCCTCACTAAATTTACTCTCCGGCAACACTAAATTCACCCTCTGGCCTCACTAAATTTACTCTCCGGCAACACTAAATTCACCCTCTGGCCTCACTAAATTCACCCTCTAGCGACCTCATTCTGCAAATGTCGGACACTATTTTAAGGCTTGTTACCGGCCATGTTTTTCTAAGTTATGAACTGTGATATATTATGAGACTGCTTATGTACTAAAATGTTTTTAATTTACCCATAGTTCTTTATCTTTCTTTGGAAGCAAATGACTAATCAGGACTTAACGAGTGATGATACGAGAGGGAGATTATCAATTTCTGTGGAGTACGTACAGTAATGCTCTAAATAATCGACTCCTTAACCACAGCGTAATTATGGGTAACTTTTCAGGATTTAGTCGAGCTTTCAGATGAATGGCAACAAGCCATATTTCCGACTAAATCCTGAAAAGTTACGCATAATTCCGCTGTGGTTAAGGAGTCGATTATTTAGAGCTTTACTGTAATGTGATTTGGAGAGGAAACCTTTCATAGCACTCGCCACTCGGTGTCTGAGATGGACTTTATCTTGGATTTGCAAGCATCTGAAGAAAGCGGCCACTTGTTTGGGTTTCTTCTGAAGTATTACCGCGATAGATCTGCCCTGATCAATTAACCACTCACTCGGGGTCTCAGTGATAAGCCTGCTTTTCTGTCTACTCTATCATTACCCCACCATTGTCTTGTAGAGCGCGTAAAAGTAGCGTGTAAGCAGACTTAAGAAAGTGTAATGTTCTCGTGTATGCTTTCCTCTCGAATCTGATCAAGTCACTCGAGTCTGCTGGAGAATGTCCTCCATGCATGAGATATGACTGGAGAGTTTTGTTTCTTGTTGGACCTTTGCAGTGAGTCACCCCCCTTCCCATCCCCCAGTTGTCCCACTAATGTTGTGTTGGCACTGATAAACTCATAAAATATATAGGTCAAGTTAAGTATAATAATGATATTTAGGTTGCCATCCCTATTTCAATTCAATGCTTAAACCCTTTCATCACGGGAGCTAATAGGCACTGGCTTACAAGGTCAAGGTAAATATTGTTAGGCCAATGCATTCTCTTATATATGCAAGGCTTCCTATGGGGTATATGAGAAGCATGATGCTTGATATATTTTCTCTAAAAGCCTTGAAATAGTGTATCTGACATTTGCAGAGCAGGCTAGCATCACCAAATTCCCCATCTGGGTACCTCATTCTGCTTAGGCCTCATCTTCTGGGAAATATCATTATATGGTCTCAAATTAACATTGTTTTTAGGTACGAGTAGTTTTTCCCTTCTGTTCAGTTTCTATATCCCCTAATTTGCAGAAGTCCCAAGTACATTTCTGTATGCGTTCAGTCCTTCAGTGAAAATAAGTTGTTGATCATAAGTGGCCGCCCCTAAAATATCACATACAAAAGCTCAGAGCGAAAAACAATGTTGTGATTCTTACTTACTGCAAATAGTGTGTCTGTTATTTGCAGAATGACGTCCCCTGTGAGTAGGTGAGTTTAGTGATACTACCCCGCACAGCAGGCTAGCATCACAAACTCACCATCGGGGACTCATTCTGCTTAGACCTAAGTTTCTTCAGTGCTGACGTCTTTATGAGATGCTTGCACAGTAATGCCCTAACTAATCGACGCCTTAACCACAGAAGAATCATTGGTAACTTTTCAAGATTTAGTCGGAAATATGGCTCTCTGGGAGAGCTTTCCGATGAATGGCAACAAACCATATTTCCGACTAAATCCTGAAAAGTTACCGATAATTCTGCTGTGGTTAAGGAGTCGATTATTTAGAGCATTACTGTACTTGTACTTACTGCCCTTTATTTTCTAGCTTCGTGGTTAACCCTTTACCCAACAGAACGGCCCTGTGCCAATGCATTCTCTTATATATGCGAGTCGACCATAGGTCGCCTCGCATATATAAGAGAATGCATTGGCTTAACACATTAAAAATTATAAAATTGTTAAAGAATGTAAGAAAAAATGGTAAAAAGTGTTAAAAAAAGAATTTTTTTAGGCCAATGCATTCTCTTATATATGCGAGGCGACCTATGGTCGACTCACATATATAAGAGAATGCATTGGCACAGGGCATAACTGTAACCATCACAATGTGGTCAATGAGCCGGTTCCAATGATACCCATATGTGTATGGTTATATTGAGACAGACCGAAGATATTTTAGGCTGTTGAAGCTTTATTTGGCCGGTTTTGGCCGGTTTGTTGGGTAAAGGGATAAGTTAAAATGTCTGGATCGCTATATCCGATAAGCCGTCAAGAGATTACTTATGGATGCAGTCTGGATATAGTGTGTCAGACATTTGCAGAATGAGGTTCCCAGAGAGTGAATTTAGTGTCGCTATCCTGCAAAATGGGCTAGTGTCACCAAATGTATCCACTGGGGACCTCATTCTGCTTAGGCCTCAACTGCTATGGGAGACCCAGGATCAGATTAAAGTTAAAGTTGATGATGTTCACCCATTATTCACCTCGATTATGTATTTTATATTCTGCAAAATAAGGGATGTAGAAACTGAACAGAAAGGAAAAAAGTAACTATAAATGATGTTAATTTGAGACTAGATCCTTCCCAGAAGTTGACGCCTAAGCAGAATGAGGTTCCCAGAGGGGTTGCATCACAAAATTCACCTTCTGGGGACCTCATTCTGCATTGCCTCATCTGCTATGGGAGACATAGACTCAGATTGAAGTTCCCAAATGGTGAATATTGTGATATACACCCATTGGGAACCTCGATTATGCAATGTGTCGTCTGCCAATTTGGGGATACAGAGAAACTAAACTAAAAAAGAAATAGAATCTATGTGAATAAGTTTCTATTGACATTTGATAACAAAGAAACTTTCTAGAGAAGATGAGGCCCAAGCAGAATGAGGTCCCAGAGGGTGAATTTAGTGATGCTAACCCGCTATGCGGGATAGCGTCACTAAATTCACCCTCTGGGGACCTCATTCTGCAAATGACAGGCACACTATTTGAAGGCTTGTCTGGGTCCCTATATCTCAAACATCTCCGGAGAATATTTAGGATTGTATTGTCTTGACTTTTTCTCACTCGCGGGAAAACAGTAATGAAATAAAAGCCTATTTTGTCGAATATTGATCCGCGACCTCGACTCAATATCGGTGAAGAGATGGCAAATTGCTTCGACATCATAATGTAAACGAAATTTACACGTCTGACACATCGTCACATCGATAGAGACCGCATGACTTACTCGACTCTGAATAAATCTTCCCTCGTTTTTTTTGTTTAGATATCATTGATCACGCAGGAAAAACTAACATCTTGCCTAACTGATATTTTATGAGGTCTTTGTTTCGATGAGAATTTGAGAAATCGACTGAGAGTTGAGTTTCATAATTCCAGACTTTATCTTGAGTCAACACATGTCGTTGTGTATTCAGTGATTCACTCGATTCTGAAGCTCGCAAGGTTTGTCCGTCTTTATCCTACTTCGGAATTATTGGATAGTGTTTATTCTGGGACAAAGCAGGCAAGAACTGTTAAGGCCACACAAGAGTTTAGAACCTTTGTTATACCATTGGTAATAAATAAGCTTCAAAATATGGTGCTGGATATTTGCAGAATGAGGTTCCCAGAGGGTGAATTTAGTGACGCTACCCCACATAGTGGGCTAGCATCACCAAAGTCTTCCTCTTGTGACCTCGTTCTGCATGGCCTCATCTGCTATGGGCGACCTACCGGTAGACACAGATTTAAGTTCCCTGATGCTGAAGGTAGTGATGTGCACCCATTGGGCGCCTCAATTATTATGTTGTTTGCCAATTTGGGATAAAGAGAAACTGTTAAAACTAAGAAATGTTCTTCTTTATTCTTTTAAGTATTTTCTTCCGATCTTGGCAAAATATTTCTATCCCAACGGTCATTTGTCACACATCTAATTTAAAATTAGAAGATGCTGAAAGATCTCATGGTTGTTTTGACAGACGAGGGGACAAGCATGAACTTACAAAAATGAGTCTAGTGTGCCTGTAATTTGCAGAATGAGGTCCCCAGAGGGTGAATTTAGTGACGCTACCCTGCATAGTGGGCTAGCATCACCAAATTCACCCTCTGGGGACCTCATTCTGCCTCATCTTCTCTGGAAAGTTTCTTTATCAAATTTCTATAGAAACTTCTTTTTTTAGTTTAGTTTCTCTGTATCCCCAAACTGGCAGACGACACATTGCATAATTGAGGTTACCAATGGGTTCACATCACAATATTCACCATTTGGGAACTTCAATCTAAGTCTATGTCTCCCATAGCAGAAAAGGCCATGCAGAATGAGGTCACAAGAGGGTGAATTTAGTGATGCTAGCCCACTGTGCGGGATAGCGTCACTAAATTTACCCTCTGGGGACCTCTTTCTGCAAATGAGAGACACTCTTAACTCAGGCTTGCTGGTGCATATGTTAAGACAATGGCTCCATCAGCTCTATTGTGAATCATCATCCATTGAATCCAGTGAATGTGGGGAAAACAACACGAAAATTGATTGCTTCCGAAGATTAGGCCGAGATTCTTGGAGTTCTCTGTAAATAGTGAATTTATAGGCCACGCTCATCGGGAGATGGAATCGCGCAGAATACAATCAGTCTAATAGGTGCATTAAGATTCTACAAGGGTGCCTAGCCCATCTCTAAGGGGAGCTAACCTAATTTGATAATTTTTATTAAACTTGTGTACAATTGGGCTAAAGCCCTCGAGGCCGGGGCAGAATTTGTCGACAATACGGCAGTTAAATGCCTCTATACAAAAGACTTCTGCATCAAGAATGATGATTAGTTTTACTATGAGATGAGTTTCTTTCCTATAGACACATATGAAGCAGCAAATCAGACCGTCAGAAACGTGAATTAATGACGCCGTTCTGTGCGTAGTGGCTCTCCCTCGACGTAGAGTGGTTGTTGAGGGTCCACTTTGAGATCAAGGACACCTGGTGCTCGCCCTCAGGGCACAGTCTGTTGTGTGGCCACTATTATAATGCCGTATTCTGATGAGTACTTCTGTCTGCCCCGCGGAGTCTCGATCGATAGTCTGATGACCAGAGCTCAGACCCCTGACTATATTCTATTCATCGTATTCATTACATGTGGAATAGGGCAGTACTAGTCTATTGATGTAAACATAGATATTTGCATCTAAATTAATGCAATGGATTGAGACACAAGTTATAAAACTTACACAGCCCTCAGTCCCAAAAATTTCTATTAACCTTTTCATGACGGGAGCTGTGCTGGTGCAGCATTAAAGACCCTGTGCCAGTGCATTATCTTATATATGCGAGACTCCCATAGGGAGCCTCACATATAAGAGAATGCACTGGCTAACAAGGTCAAAGTAAATATTGTTAGGCCAATGCATTCTCTTATATATGTGATGCTCCCTATGGGAGACTCATATATAAGAGAATGCATTGGCACAGTGTTTTCACAAAATTTCAGGAAGCTCCAGTCATGGAAGGGCTAACCTTTTCTATACTAAATACTCATTGACGAGTAGTACCCTTAGGAAATGTTCAGATAATAAGTTTGACATACAACCATAGTGAATTATTGTCTAAACATTTCCCACAAACTAATATAAAACCTTCTGAACTTGTATTATCATTCATCTGTCGGCCTTCTGCTTACACCTCCTGAAGACCCCTCCAGATGAATAATATACCATTCCAGTGTATAGTTTCATAACTATGGTAGAATCCATTCAGTATAGAATTTGTTAAAGCAGTACTAATTAATAAAGTGCCATGAAACATTCATGAGACTGCATGGTAACCACCGTTCAGATCCAGATATTAGATTCAAACTGAGCTTGTTATGCTATGGTTATTCCAGACAATCAGAACTATAGAATGTTGATGTTCATGATGATGTTAACCAATTTAAAATACCATTTTAACATACACAAAACAAAAGAGTTAACTGAGAGTGCAAAATCAACTAACCAAAGAATGGATTCATGTCATTAACCAATTCTAATCAGTAGGTCGTATGCGTATCAGAAAGCATCAAGTTCATCATAGAGGGGACAAGCAAGCCATAATATATTACTACCAAATAACGCTCACTGATTTAGGATTGTACGATGTTAAAATTCAACTGATCTTGCAAACCAACCAGCATGGATTCATGGCGTGTGTAATCATTTCCAGTCAGTAGGTTGCGTTGTATCATAAAGCATTGAGTTCATCAGAGATGGGACAAGCAAGCCATAATATATTAATAACACTTACTGATTTAGGATTGTACGATGTTAAAATTCAACTGACATTGCAAACCAACCAGCATGGATTCATGGCGTGTAACCATTTCCAGTCAGTAGGTTGCGTTGTATCATAAAGCATTGAGTTCATCAGAGATGGGACAAGCAAGCCATAATATATTAATAACACTTACTAATTTAGGATTGTACGATGTTAAAATTCAACTGACCTCACAAACCAACCAGCATGGATTCATGGCGTGTAACCGTTTCCAGTCAGTATGTCGCGTTGTATCAGAAAGCATCGAGTTCATCAGAGATGGGACAAGCAAGCCATAATATATTAATAACACTTACTGATTTAGGATTGTACGATGTTAAAATTCAACTGACATTGCAAACCAACCAGCATGGATTCATGGCGTGTAACCATTTCCAGTCAGTAGGTCGCATCGTATCAGACAGCATCGAGTTCATCCATTCATCAGCGAGACATGCACGCTATAATATATTACTACCAAATAACCCTGACTGATCGGGGATTTGCTATTAGTTTGTGGAGTATTGATTTCTCTATCCCCTTGGTGCTGCTCTTTTCTCTGCTAAATCCCCACAGAGTTGGTTTGTAAGCTGCAAATGTATTTTATTACCCCTCGGCTCGAAGTAATCTTCAATAATCATACCTACACAAGGTCCCCGCGGCTGCAGCTCGCTCCGCGATTTAAATAATTCGCCGTCAGATACTTCTTCCTCTGCTCACTGAGCCGTCGTTATCCAACGAAGCTTTTATTCCTTTGGGTGCGGTTTAGCCGATAAAAGGTCGCATTCGGAGAAAAATTGCCTCATCAAGCATGCCACATAGAGACGGGATATGAGTTCTATTTAGAGTTTATAGTTGCATGAATGCACCGAAAGGTTCTTGATATGTTGAACAAGTCTCGTTTTATCTCCCATTTGAATTTTGAAGACGGTTTATCTATTATGTATTTGTAATTGTTTATATCTTTATGGCTGTGTCTATCTGTATTTGTTTCTTCAATATTGACCCCGAATCGTCATGACGATTGATGAAGTTGTATATTTCGGCAACTCAAATACAGTAATGCCCAAATTAATCGACTCCATAACCACAGCAGAATTATGGGTAACTTTTCAGGATTTAGTAGGAAATATGGCTTGTTGCCATTCATCGGAAAGCTCTCGGGGCATCGGAAAGCTCTCCCCGACAGCTTTCCGATGAATGGCAACAAGCCATATTTCCGTCTAAATCCTGAAAAGTTACCCATAATTCTTCTGTGGTTAAGGAGTCGATTACTTAGGGCATTACTGTAGATGTATGAGTTCTGACTCTTAATTACCTGTCAGAGTATTGGAAATCTTTCTCTCACTGAGAGCTTTCCGATGAATGGCAACAAGCCA
The DNA here is from genome assembly GCA_032622095.1 of Siphonodentalium dalli. Classification (NCBI taxonomy): domain Eukaryota; kingdom Metazoa; phylum Mollusca; class Scaphopoda; order Gadilida; family Siphonodentaliidae; genus Siphonodentalium; species Siphonodentalium dalli. The sequence goes on from CP136064.1 coordinate 255,977,597, forward strand.
TATTTCCGACTAAATCCGGAAAAATTACCCATAATTCTGCTGTGGGTATGGAGTCGATTAATTAGGGCATTACTGTAAGTGAAACCACTGTTGTGATTGAACTAAGAGTTTTTAAGCGTACAAAATTTTTGTCCGAGAGTAACATGATCTAGTTCCTAACTGCATGATAAGAGTCATCTCCCACACTATGCTTGATCGACCACTGACAATATTGAAAGTTTTTTTATTCCTATGAGAGTTTCACTACCCTTGTCCGATTTAGATCTAACAAGAGTTTAAAAAGGCGCAGCGATGACGACAAAAGATTGTCGTTGTTGAGAATTTGAACACAAGCACTATTCTGTTCCTTAAAATCGAAGGACTGCTTGTTGGGTTGGACATTTTGGGATTCGAGCATGAAAACATTTGAATGAACTGGCCTGCTTATTTTGGGGTTAAATTTTTCTACTTTGGTATTATACAAGCAATGGCAAAATAATTCATTTTTATAGCGATGACCCCAAAGGATGCATGAGCACTATCTGTAATACTAATGATGAAACCCGCATCAATAATTCACACACAAATGCCTTGATGTGAATTAATGTGTCCCAATAGAACCATTACAGCTCAATAATTTTAATAACCCAAGATGTTTTGTTATTATGTCCCTTGTTAGAGTGTGAAAAGGCTCCTTCTGCATCATGTTTTAGAGGTTGTTCGAGTGCAAACAGCCTCCTTCTGTGTTGTGTTATACTGGTTGTTAGTTATGTGGCGATTCCTTCTGATTGTCGTTTTTGAGGCCGCTGGTTTTGTTCCGATTCCTTCTGATTGTCGTTTTCGAGGCCACTGGTTCTGTTCCGATTCCTTCTGATTGTCGTTTTTGAGGCCGCTGGTTTTGTTCCGATTCCTTCTGATTGTCGTTTTTGAGGCCGCTGGTTTTGTTCCGATTCCTTCTGATTGTCGTTTTCGAGGCCACTGGTTCTGTTCCGATTCCTTCTGATTGTCGTTTTTGAGGCCACTGGTTTTGTTCCGATTCCTTCTGATTGTCGTTTTCGAGGCCACTGGTTCTGTTCCGATTCCTTCTGATTGTCGTTTTTGAGGCCGCTGGTTCTGTTCCGATTCCTTCTGATTGTCGTTTTCGAGGCCGCTGGTTTTGTTCCGATTCCTTCTGATTGTCGTTTTCGAGGCCACTGGTTCTGTTCCAGTTAAATCGAGCCCAGTTTAAGAAGTTTTGTCCATACATTTCTTCTAAGGTTGTTCATTGAACTAAGACGTGTTCTTTTAATCTTGGGCATGTTGAAATTTTATCCAATTTTACACTCAAGTGAATTTCAAAGGGGGTTTGACAAGTTGCATCAAATGGTTCACAACTGAGCCGACAAGGACTTGATCAAGAGTCTAATGTATTATGTCGGGATAATCTTTGGATAATCCGTGAATATCCACAGTGATTTAATTGCCCATACTAATACCTCACCAATGTAGTTGGTTAGTGTTCATGTGTGTGTGGACAAGCCTGGATATGTGTCTAGTTGGACCAACAAGCCTGCGTTTAGTGTGCCTGACATTTGCAGAAAGAGGTCCCTAAGGGTGAAGTTAGTGGTGCTATCCCGCACGCGCCACCAAATTCACGGCTGGTGCCTAACAAGGCATGTCTTATCCTCCCCACAACGCTGGGCACCCAGCCAAGCAAATTACCACTAATCCGCATGCATTTGCTTGTCTTGTTGGATTGCCACTATAAACAAATCTTACTGTGTTCTATGAAACCTGTTAGCTTTGGCTCTATAAGATATGATGTACACACAGGTATGAATCTCTAACTGATGACTTTATCTCCATTTGTTTGTCTTCGTTCCTCCTTGCCATCTTTTTTGGCTTGCTAAAGTCATGTCTGAGTTTTGTATGTTTCGGTATCGGAGAAGGTCACTGTTCCCTCGACTTTTAAGATTCATATGGCTCTATTTCCGGTCTGTGTTAACACTTCCATGACTTGAGCTTCCTGATATTTTGCGAAACTCTGTGCCAATTAACATTCCCACAGGAGACATCGCATATATAACAGAATGCATTGACCTAACGATATTTAACTTGACCTTGTAATCCAGTGCATTCTCTCTCTCCCTGTGGGAGACTCGGATATATAGGAGAACGCACTGGCACAGGATCTTTAATGCTGCACCAGAACATCTCCCATCATGATCTGTTAACATAGGCTCATATTCATGCTGGTACTGAGTCCATCATATTCAAATTTTCATTTCTTGGAACACTTGCGGTATTTCACCAAATCACATCACATCTTGGGATGTTAATTGCAATTAGATGCATTTATCTTGGTGCCACTAATAGTGAGTTGTGATTGGCGCTGCTGACATGGAATCTGGCCACATGGGATATAGAAAGTCTATGGCAAATAATCAGACCCACTATTTATGTGCGGGTCTGTAGTTAACTTTGACTGATCCAGACCTTACCTGTTTGTTGATTTGCCATTTTTCCACCAACAACTTCAAATTTATAACTACATTCTATCCCTGGAAAAGACTAAATTCTCAAATTCCATGTTTATCTGCCCCATTTCACAGAATTTTTAAATTGGTGCCTTAACTTTTTTCAATGTGGAAAAATCGCATATCACAAACTAATACATATCATAATATGTCTATGCTCAGGAAATAAAGATTCCTTCTCAAATAAAATTATTTAACCCTTTACCCAACAGAAGGGCCCTGTGCCAATGCATTCTCTTATATATGCGAGTCGACCATAGGTCGCCTCGCATATATAAGAGAATGTATTGGCTTAACACATTACAAATTCTAAAATTGTTAAAGAATGTAAGAAAAAATGGTAAAAAGTGTTTAAAAAAGATTTTTTTTAGGCCAATGCATTCTCTTATATATGCGAGGCGACCTATGGTCGACTCGCATATATAAGAGAATGCATTGGCACAGGGCATAACTGTAACCATCACAATGTGGTCAATGAGCCGGTTCCAATGATATCAATATTTGTATGGTTTTATTGAGACAGACCCAAGATAATTTAGGCTGTTGCAGCTTTATTTGGCCGGTTTGTTGGGTAAAGGGTTAATAATGTCAAGATTCCTTGCTTGATTCCTATCGCCAAATCATGTAACCATTCATGTAACCATTCATGTAACCATTCATGTAACCATTCATGTAACATGTAGCCAACACCAGAATTAGATTCCTCATCTACGTCTGTCAGTAATATATCAGTAAAAAGTGTTCTTGATATCCCAGAAGATGAGCTTTGTAGAGAGAATACAGAAATACATGGTATTACTTGTCAGACAGATATAAATTGTTGGGATAGGTGTTCAAAGGTTATCGTTCTTAACATGCCGCATGACATGTAAAGCATGTGAAAGTACATATGATGCATGCCATTCCTAGATAGTGCTATCAAAACGTCAAATCTGCAACTGTAAACTGTTCCAAACATTGATAAGAGCCATTTACTCCTCAGTGCAATGCGTTGATAACAATGATTGATCGTTTCCACACCACTCGTGCAATAATATCCGTATCTCGGTCAAAAATTCTGCTGCACCTTTTATTTGAAGTTTGCCAGATTGTACTCTGTAGAAAAAGTGCACATTTTAGGGTCCCAAGAATGCCCTCAAACTTTGGATTAGATGACATGTGGAGCTGTAAAGTAAGGAAACGGATTGCTAGATACATGATATACAGTAATGCCCTAAATAATCAACTCTTTAACCACAGCCGAATTATGGTTAACTTTTCAGGATTTAGTCGGAAATATGGCTTGGGAGTTGATTATTTAGGGTATTACTATATGCTATTTAGTTGCTATGATTGTCATCCATGTAAATTCCAAGAAATTTAAAGTCATACATACACCCAGCCCTCATAATTTGTTACGGCAATCAGCAATGCCAAATTCATTTGCTGAAGCAAACTCAGCAGGGCCTTGGCAAAGGGTTGCCATAGTGGATTGCCAAAGCCAAACAATCTGAATTAAGAGGGCACGACACCCGTTGTTGATCATCAACTCCAACATGAAATCCAAGATTAAATGTCTTGTCTGAACATGAGATGATTTATCTTGATTTCACTGCATTGTAGCTAAAAGATGTCACATAATAAAATATATACAGTAATGCCCTAAGTAATCGACTCCTTAACCACAGCAGAATTATGGGTAACTTTTCAGGATTTAGTCGGAAATATGGCTTGTTGCCATTCGTAGGAAAGCTGTCGGGGAGAGCTTTCCGATGCCCCGAGAGCTTTCCGATGAATGGCAACAAGCCATATTTCCGACTAAATCCTGAAAAGTTACCCATAATTCAGCTGTGGTTAAGGAGTCGATTATTTATGGCATTACTGTATATGCGAGTCGCCCATAGGGAGCATCGCATATATTTACCTTGACCTTGTAAGCCAGTGGGAGCCTCGCATATATAAAAGAATGCACTGGCACAGGATCTGTAATGCTGCTCCCATCATGAAAGGGTTAATTTCATTAAAAACATTGAAACCTGTGATGGCTAGAATATTTTGTTGATGTTACAAGAGCTGGCTTGCTTTGAGAATTAATCTTACACATCATGCAAACGATTAACTTTCTGGTCACCATCCAGGCGCCTGACACGACTTCATAAATAATGGGTTAACACAGGCCAAATTTCCCTTCCTCTTCAATGAATTTTTTGATGCTAATGCCAGCTCATCATGAAAGGTTTGTTTGGCGGGATTCTGTGCGGTTTTGCAGTTATGCTGCCAGGGAAAAAGGTAATTACGCTTTGGTGGTTAATGGCAGTTTGGAGTCGGATCAAGACATGAAATTCTTGTGAACATTTTTTCTCAGCTAATATCTGCTGTGAGAAATATGTTTATCTGCCAGAAGCAGAAAGGAGAGATTTGTGTAATGTGATGATAACAGACGCCTCGAGTCAGTGTTGTTAGATCATAAGAGTTGCACTAACTTGCCTTCCCACCAAGCCATGCATTTCCTATTATTCCTTCCTTCGTTGGTTATATAACACCGCCTTTGCGCGGAGGATGAGACAACGGAATAGCAAGAATGTGACCTTTGATATTAATCGAGTAAAAGAAATGCTGAGCGCGAGCATAGACCTATTACTGAAGGCGGTGTTATATAACCAACAGAAGAACGAATACACCACTGGTTAAGTTGTCCTGTAACAGCAAAATGATGCTGTTACTATAAACAGTATCGTTTTATTTTTCTAAAGTTGTAACTTTTGTGTTTGGCTATAATCAGTGAGAGCTTTCCGATGAATGGCAACAAGCCATATTTCCGACTAAATCCTGAAAAGTTTCCCATAATTCTGCTGTGGTTAAGAGGTCGATTACTTAGGGCATTACTGTATATAAGAGAATACATTTCAGGAAGCTCATCATGGAAGGGTTAAGTCAATAGATTTTTTATAATCTGGATAGAAAGGGCTTGCATGAATAAATTATACAACTATTTCATAGCGTTTTTTCATGACCATTGGAAGCTAATGTATCTGATTTTCTGCATAGTTGCTTCATTGTAATCTTATCCACGGTTCATTTAACCTCATTTACAAGATTTCTTTATCGCTAGTAAAGACAGCATGCCTCATCAGATTTGATATCACCACATGTCTGGGAGAAAGGACATGAATTCTCAAGTACGCCTTCAAATAGGCTGCCCACAACCCTGGGGCCAAACAGAAACACTTATTTGTTTCCGATTTGTTTGTCATAAAAATTCAGGCAAGCAAGTAAAAGTATGGGATTTTTTTTTTTTGGAATTATTTTTATTAGAATGAGCCTTGCATAGACTATTTATAGGCAATTAAAGGGTTTCCTTGTTTCTATTCTACAACCATCTATGGCAGAATGGAAAGTCCCTCATAATTTAAACATCTGTGTAGTAAAGACATCTAGGACCCGAAAATGGTATTGTCTACACTGCATTTAGTCAAAGTCATTATGATAATCAAAGATGTTTGTAAAATTCCTGAAATTTGGTTCAATTTTGCTCAAAACAACATATAAACAGCATATAAACATTGTCAACTTCTCAAATTTACAGTATGTGCTGCCAATAGTGTGTCTGGACATTTGCAGAATGAGGTCCCCAGAGGCAGGCTAGCATCACCTAATTTTCCCTATGGGAACCTCATTCTGCCTTGACCACAACTGCTATGGGAGACCTAGAAAAGATTGAAGTTCCCCTGGTGAAGTTCACCCATTAGTCACCTCGATTATGCATTTTATCTTCTGCAAATTAGGGGATATAGAAACTCGATAGAAGGGAAACATACATGTAACTAAAAACAATGTTATTATGAGACTATCACTATTTCCCAGACAATGAGACCTAAGCAGAATGAGGTTCCCAGATGGTGAAGACTGGGCAAATCGGAAACAACCATGTTTATTGTATTGGCCTTGGCTACTCACAAACCCAGCATTAAATTTGGATTACGGCTTATAAAGCTCTGGAGTGGGTCCTATAGAAATGCCCCCTTCCCTCATCTGTGTCATTCTCTTGAATTTCATCCCTCAAGTGGACGGCTGAATAATGGCGCGGTGGATCATGTTTTTGGAAACAATCGAAGGAGGCTACACGGAACTGTTGACCCTCGGAGCATGCTGGGAAGGATAATAGCATTAGTTAGAGTTGAGTAAGTCGGAGTGCTGGGTTTATTGACACTGTGAATGTTTGAAAATGATCCCAAGATACTTCACTACCCCATTCAACTCATCGAGTTTTAAGTGCTTGTCGAAAGTAAACATTTAATCAGTGAGAAAATTTGAATAGCATGGAGACGGTTTTGATAAACACTCTCCCGCTGTGACCAGTGAACCAGTCGCCGTAGTTGTAAATGGAGTTAACAGCACCCTTTGGATATCACCAAAATTTCTTTTATGCTCCGTCTTAATGTGTACGCACATATATTTTCACAGAGCGTTGCCTGTGCGTGCTGCTTTATTAATCTGCCGTGCATTGAATTTCTAGTTTGTGCTAGGATAACGAATACAAAAGTGACGAGACAGACTGGTGAAAAGCTAGGCCAGGTTAAGACAGTTTTGTTTGTGTTGGTGTGTGTGGTAAGATTACTGCACAGTTCACACAGCCATCTCCGGCAAGCAGGGTGTACCCAGTTACTCTCACTCCTCTTTATATAACGCTGCTTTCTGGTTAAGGATTTTGTTCTTCATCACTGGATATTTTGGATTTTAGTTTTGTTCTTGTGTGGATAATATTATGTTCATTGAAAGGTGGATTTAAAAGAAATAGTAAGTATTTACATTTATATATTTATGGGTGTAAATTTCAGGAAATAGTTCATGTTTTAGTACATTTAGGTTATGAAAAATATTTTTTTTTTATATTTTAATTAGCCTGTCCCACCAGCTATAAAAGCATACATTGGAATGATCCGTTGTTCATCTGGTTGGGTGTTGAGGAAATACATGTATAAGCAGACAGATACAACAAGTGCGGAAAATGTTTGGGAAATATTCGGATTATTAGTTCAACAAACGGCCTATGGTCGATTGTTGAACTTATTATCTGAACATTTCATATGGTAACTCGGGTAGAGCTTTCCGATGAATGGCAACAAGCCATATTTCCGACTAAATCCTGAAAAGTTACCCATAATTCTGCTGTGGTAAGGGGTCGATTATTTAGGGCATTACTGTACATATATTATTATTTACTAAAGAGGGTTTACCCTTTCTTTACTAAATACTCATTGAGGACATTTGTTGAACTTAATTATTATCTGAACATTTCCCTACAATAAATAGGACTCCTTCTGTACTTGCATTAGCTGTTGTCTGCTTATGTTTCCTGCAACCCCCTCCAGGTAAATAATGTACAATTCCAATGCATACTTTTATAGCGGAGTGGGAGAATCCATTTAGTAAAGAAAGGGTTAAGATAGGAGTTTATTTGTGTTGGTGTGTGTTATCAGATTACTCTACAGTTCAGACAGCCATCTCCGACAAGCAGGGTGTACACAGTTTTTCTCCTTAGTCTTTATACAACACTGCTTTCTGGTCAAGGATTGTAATCTTCATCTCTCTGTTCAACAAGGAAATTTTTTCTTCATATCAATCTCTGGATATTTTGGATTTTATTCCCTTCCTGAATTTATAATTTATGCGTTTAGTTCTGATGTGGATAATATTGTGTTCATTGAAAAGTGGATTTAACAAAAATAGTGAGTATTTAGTTTATTTATGGCCATCATGGGTGTAAACATCATGAACAAAATACATTTATTTTATGTCTTATAAACTTTTTCTATAATAATATATTTTGATTGTTTATATATTGAAAAGGTGTTAGTACTAATGTCAATACATTGTGACCTCGGCATTATAAAACTCCTTCCATATATATTTTGAAAATCCATGAAAGTTTACAACCAACTACAGTAATGCCCTACTAAGAGCTTTCTGATGAATGGCAACAAGCCATATTTCCGACTAAATCCTGAAAAGTTACCCATAATTCTGCTGTGGTTAAGGAGTCGATTACTTAGGGGATTTATCGGTTACTGTAAATGATGACTAATGTCTGATCTTGAGATTTGAGAATACGGATCAGTGTATCATTGTGTTGAATTGTTCAAACTATTTCAAAGGAATTGTTTAACATGTATGTTAGCTATATAACATATGAGACACATTTGTTATCTCTTCTGTTCTGTGCTGCTAAATCCCTCATTTGATTAACTCTGGTATGATTTGTATTATACTGTCCATTGTAGAAACCCATACTTCACGAGAATTGATTACATGTACATGTATATACGTCTAGTCCCTGCTGTTCTCTGGTACTGATGTACTGCTATCCCATAGATTTCAATCATATGGATAAGTAATAGGTGACTCTTTACTGTTATTTGAACCTTTATATAAATCATCCTTTACAAGTAATTGATTATGTCAAAATGAATGTTGTAAATTTAAGATATTATGATGGAAGCCAAGGATTGAAATTGTTTATTGTCCGATATTCGCTTGTAATAGTGTTTATGTCCCATATTTATAAAATCCAGTTATTCAGTAGAGATATAATACCCTCCCGAATCGTCGGTAGTGGATTATGTCCTATATTTATGAAAATTGAGTTATTCCGAGAGTATGTAATACCTTCCCAAATATCATCCATCTGAGAACATGTTTTCCGTGTAAAGGGAGGGTAACCTGAATCATGTATCTGGTTGCTTTCCTGGCGTTGGTGGTTTCTACATGCAGTGGAGTGATTTCAAGGTGAAATTAACCTTCTGTGGGGTCTTTCCTCCACTCATAAATCTTACTTCATGATATTGCCTCACAATAATTTCCAACAACCCAAACCCAAGCCTTGAAATAGTGTCTGTAGAATGAGGTCTCCAGAGGGTGAATTTAGTGATGCTATCCCACACACCCGGCAAGCATCACCTAATTCACACTCTTGGAACCTCATTCTGCTCAGGCTTATCTGCTATGGGAGACCTATGATCAGATTGAAGTTTCTCAGTTGAAGTTGGTGATCTTGACCTATTTATAGTCACCTCGATTATGCATTCTATCTTCTGCAAATTAGGGGATATAGAAACTGAATAGAACGGAAAAGGTAACTTAAAACAATGATAATTTGAGACCAGATAATTCCTAGAAGATGAGGCCTAAGCAGAATGAGGTCCCCAGAGGGTGAATTTAGTGATGCTATCCCACTGTGTGGGGTAGCATCACTAAATTCACCTTCTGGGGACCTCATTCTGCAAATGACAGACACACTATTTCAAGCCTTGCATAATACCGTCCCAAATCATCCATCTCAGATTATGTCCTATATTCACGACATTGAGTTATTCCGTAGAGTACATAATACCCCCCAAATCATCAATCTCACGATTACTAGGTAGACTCTAGACACAAAAATCAATTTAGAAGCGATCAGCATCTTGCATGTCAGTATTCATCAATGTACAGCATGTCCAATTACATTAAGTGCTCTGTATTCTATCGATCCATGGAGACATATGTCCCACAAGCCCGAATATGTATGCTTGCATGCTATTGTAAACCACTCCTGGTTCACTTATCGTGTGATGTCGGTGGACCTGCCGATAACACTCGGGTGTTGGGCGCTGGGTAATCAATTTTGAATCTGATGAGGTTACTGGGTTTGATTCAGAATATGTAATTCGGTTAATATTCCTGTCCCATCTTTTCTATATAGATTCCAGTGAATAACCTACTAGTACATGTGCTAAGAAATTGTAAGATGTGCGTTCAGCTTAGTTCACTATTAACCCTTTACCCAACAGAAGGGCCCTGTGCCAATGCATTCTCTTATATATGCGAGTCAACCATAGGTCGCCTCGCATATATAAGAGAATGCATTGGCTTAACACATTAAAAATTATAAAATTGTTAAAGAATGTAAGAAAAAATGGTAAAAAGTGTTTAGGCCAATGCATTCTCTTATATATGCGAGGCGACCTATGGTCGACTCGCATATATAAGAGAATGCATTGGCACAGGGCATAACTGTATCTATCACAATGTGGTCAAGGAGCCAGTTCCAATGATATCCATATTTGTATGGTTCTATTGAGACAGACCGAAGATATTTTAGGCTGTTGAAGCTTGTTTTGGCCGTTTGTTGGGTAAAGGGTTAAAATACCATAAAGTAACATTCTTCCCTATTTTGCAGTCTCACCAGCTCCATAGTGGGTAAACAAATTTATGAAGTGGAAGTTCTCAAAATGGTCAATTTCTAAAAAATAACATTGAAAAAAAATAGCAAATAACATCACCTTCATCTTCTTTGGTTCATCATGCGATGCAAATATCGTAATTTTTCATAAATCTAATTAAGCTATATAATATAAGGCAATCTAAAAACATGATCTATTCTGAGAAAACAAATGTCCTAATTATTAGACTTGTAGCCACGGAATTTATGAAACAAGTACTAGTTGCTTATTATGCAGATAGACATTACATGTAAAATTCCTTATTGGGCCTGGCCTTGTTAACATCAGTGTCAATGCTTGTTTTAACATTTATCTTTCTTCAGGCACGCTGAGTACATCATGTCAAACACCACGGCTAATTCAAGCCTTCTGGTCTGTTGTGTTGATGTTTACAATACTGCTGTCCCTACACTAGCTTTGGCGCCTGTTGGTTTTTTGTCGACTATTTTGTCTTGCATGTCTTGGTGCATTGATTGCACCCTTGACATTTTTGTACCCTTCTAAAATGAAATCTCCCACCCAGTTTTAAAAATCTACATGTCATCCGAATGGTCTATTTTTCCTTTCGAGGGGTGTTGACAAAAAATAAGCAGACAACAGATAATATAAGTAGAGAAGGAGTCATATTTATTGGAGGGAAAGGTACAGAAGTTCAACACGCCTCGCATATATAGGAAAATGCATTGGCCTTAAAAAATCTTTTTTAACACTTTTTACCATTTTTTCTTATATTCTTTAACAATTTTATAAAAAATTTCTTACATTTTTTAACAATTTTTATAATATTTTTCTACATTCTTTGACAATTTTATCATTTTTAATATGTGTTAAGCCAATGCATTCTCTTATATATGCGAGGCGACCTATGGTCGACTCGCATATATAAGAGAATGCATTGGCACAGGGATAATCATCTTCATTATGATCGGTTTGCAACTACCATCATAGCCAGTATTAAAATATTTTACAGTATATATTTTTAATGGTCTCATGTTAGCCATTGAAAATTTTAACCATACTTTTTGCCCTACCAACATCATAGCTTCAGCAGAACCCAGCATCATATCAAATTAGCAGACCACTTGACTTAACCCAGGGTGATAACGTGTGTGCTTTAGTAGTACTCGTTACCTTTAAGAGATGGCGGCCCACCTTCTGCTCTCGATATGTTTACCTGAGGCTTGGTGTGACTTCTCTTATGTTTTTCTCAATGAATAATAGATTTTCTCATGTATACGAAACACACATAAATTAGTCTTTGCATATTAACCCCCTATTAGGCAAAACAGAAACTTATATCAATAAAATAATAGAATTTTGAGTGTACATGTACTGCGTGTGGGTTTGATTTAGCCAAGTGATAGGGTTTCTGTTAGTCAAAAATAAATTAGGCTGGTGGGCCCGTGGGGTAATCTTCAAATTTGGGCTTTTATGAATAAAAAGTAATCAATATTTTTTGCACTAGAGATCAAAAGTAGGAACAGTAACCTTTCCATAACTGGAGCTTCCTGAATGTTTGTGAAAACGGTGTGCCAATGTATTCTCATATATGCGATGGAAGCCGTGCATATATAAGATAATACATTGGCCTAACAATATTTACCTTTACCTTGTAAGCCAGTGCATTCTGTTATATATGCGAGGCTCCTTCTATTGCACTGGTACAGGTTCTTTAATGCTAAACCAGCGCAGCTCCCATCATGAAAGTGTTAGCCCTTTCTGTACTAAATACTCATTGACGAGTAGTTCCTTTAGGAAATGTTCTCATAATAAGTTCAACAAACGAGCATAGGTAACCATTTCCTTGCACCTGAGATAAAAAGTAGGAACGGTGAAGGGACCCACATTTTTTCCTGGTAATTCACTCTTTCTTTCATCCTCATATTTCGTAGTGTATTATACTAAAATTTACATTGTTTTACTATAAGCTTCCATTTTGCCTCTGTAGTCTGGTTAATTATACAAAGACCCTGGAGATAGCGTCACTAAATTCACCCTCTGGGGACCTCATTCTGCATATTTTCAGAGCTGAGTGTCAGTATTTTCCCCCACCAGGAAGTGATTAATGGATTGAGGAGATGTAGGACTGTCTCATGTGCCCCCCCCCCCCCCCCCCCCCACCAGGAAGTGATTAATGGATTGAGGAGATGTAGGACTGTCTCATGTGCCCCCCCCCCCCCCCTCCAACCCAGAAGTGATTGGCTGTGATAAGATGAATCACCGTCCCATGTGTCCCCCCTTACATCACATAAATGGCTTATTGCTGCAGTTAACCATGAATAAATTTCCATGTCCCATTGTGCTTTTAGATAAGAGTAATCTCCTACACAAATTTAAAAACAGGCCTTTGACCTTTCTTAAAAAGCAGGTATACAGTCACAGCAGGCTCTTAAACAAAACTGGCACCTGATGCTATGTGCATTATGTTGCAAATACATTTATGTATGCATCCAGTCCTTCATCGAAAATATGTTGTTGATCATAGGTGGCCGCCCCTAAAATATTGCATACATATGCTCAGAGCTACAATTTAGCACACCTACTGGCATGTTTCTTACTTTCAGTCTGTAGGTTAAGTTTCACGTTAATATACTTAACAATGGGGTTGGTTGGCACATATTATAATCACTGTGAAAAGTCTTAAACTATCCCATGACTGACGCCTGCAAATAGTGTGTCTGTCATTTGCAGAATGAGGTCCCCAGAGGGTGAATTTAGTGATTCTATCCCGCACAGCGGGCTAGAATCACCAAGTTCACCCTCTGGGGACCTCATTCTGTTTAGGCATTATCTTCTGGAAAGTATCTATTGTCTCAAATTAACATTGTTTTTAGTTTTTTCCCCCTATATCTATATGCCCTAATCTGCAGAAGATAAAATTTATAATCATAATCGAGGTGACTAATGGGTGAACATCACCAACTTAAACTGGGGAACTTCAATCTGATCCTAGATCTCCCATAGCAGTTGAGGCGTAAGCAGAATGAAGTTCCCAGAGGGGTGAATTTGGTGATGCTTGCCCACAGTGCGGGATAGCGTCACTAAATTCACCCTCTAGGGACCTCATTCTGAACATGTCAGACAAACTATTTCCAGGAATGTATGACTTGATTGCATCATCAATATACTTCCTTGATCTAATTGAGATGGTGCATTGCCAATGAAAATGGTTGTTGTCTGAGTTCTGTGTGAGTTCTGCCTAAAATCAATACAGAAACAAAAAGCATTTGTGTTTAAGAACCTTACGAGCACAGAAATAATTCCTTTGTTTACATTCATTTTTTTTTTCAAATAGCATTAGCAGCACATGTGTGGACCTAACATTTTCTTTTGCCAAATGAATCTATTTTAGGCAAATTCTTGGAAATTTCCAGATGTATTCAGATTCAAATTATACAACCATGTAGCTGAGCTTGGTAACTAACACAAATCTTTTTAACCCTTTACCCAACAGAAGGGCCCTGTGCCAATGCATTCTCTTATATATGCGAGTCGACCATATGTCGCCTCGCATATATAAGAGAATGCATTGGCTTAACACATTAAAAATTATAAAATTGTTAAAGAATGTAAGAAAAAATGGTAAAAGGTGTTTAAAAAAAGATTTTTATTAGGCCAATGCATTCTCTTATATATGCGAGGCGACCTATGGTCGACTCGCATATATAAGAGAATGCATTGGCACAGGGCATAACTGTAACTATCACAATGTGGTCAAGGAGCCGGTTCCAATGATATCCATATTTGTATGGTTTTATTGAGACAGACCGAAGATATTTTAGGCTGTTGAAGCTTTATTTGGCCGGTTTGTTGGGTAAAGGGTTAAAGCTATGAAACCTGTCTGTCATCTAGCACTAACTAATCAGTTCAAATTGATTCTTTTTCTCGTGGTGAAACCAGGAAGTGTTTTGAATTAAGTGTGCAAAACGATATCTTGTCTCCCGTTTTGTATTAAATACTCATTGATGAGTAGTTCCTTAGGCAATATTTAACCCTTTCAGTGCCAAGTCCCATTTTTGTATTGACCCATATTTCCTTGATCATTTTTCAAATTTATTGATTATAATAATGTGATACATTAATGGACAGAGCTCTAAGGGTTGATAAATATGTTCAACAAACTTTGTTGAACTTATTATATGAACATTTTCCACCAATGAATATGAATCATTCTGCTCTTGTAATATCTTTTTTTCTGTCTGTCATCTGTTTTTATTACCTGAACACCCCCCCCCCCCCCCTAAATGGATATTGGACTGTTCCTATGTATAGTTTTATAGCTGAATTGGGAGAATCCATTTAGTATAGAAAGGGTTATATAGATGTTTATGACTTTTCACATATGCCGATTCCAAAGGGCTTGAATCCCTTTAAATAGTGTAATGCTCTAAATAATCGACTCCTTAACCACAGCAGAATTATGGGCAACTTTTCAGGATTTACTTTTCCGATGAATGGCAACAAGCCATATTTCCAACTAAATCATGAAAAGTTACCCATAATTCTGCTGTGGTTAAGGAGTCGATTATTTAGGTCATTAGTGTAACAATCTCGCATTGATAAGATAATGCATTGGCAGAGGGTTTTCGAAAAATTTCAGGAGGCTCCAGTCATGGAAGGGTTATATCACTGCCAAGCCTTGAAATAGTGTGCCTGTCATTTGCAGAATGAGGTCCCCAGAGGGTGAATTTAGTGATGCTACCCCGCATAGCGGGCTAGCGTCACCAAATTCACCCTCTGGGGACCTCATTCTGCTTACACCTCAGCAGAATGAGGTTCCCAGAGGGTGAATTTGGTGATGCTAGCCCGCTATGCGGGGTAGCATCACTAAATTCACCCTCTGGGAACCTCATTCTGCAAATGACAGGCACACTATTCAAGGCTTGATCACTGCTGAATATGCGATCTCTAAAACTAGCTCTATTTCTCAAAGACACAGTCCCTGATTGAACTGAGGTAACCTTCAGACCGTGTTATTATTTCCCACGTTTAGTAGTCCGTCATCCAGTGCGTCATCGGCTGAATTCCATCTCTTACTCTTGTCAGCTAGCTTGTTGTCCGCTGGTCAATAAATATCTCTGTCCGCTGACCTGGCGCGAGAATTGGCCATGACATGATTACTACAGGCGGAATTCCTGACCATCAGTGGTGTGAGCCAAAGGTATTTAACCCTTTGAGTGCCAGGGGCCGATATTATCGGCCCTAAACCTACACAATAAGTCTGTTAAAGAATATAATAAAATATATTAAAATTGTAAAATATTGTAAAAAAAAATTAAAAAAATTGTTAAGCCAATGCATTCTCTTATATATGCGAGGCGACCTATATAAGAGAATGCATTGGCACAGGGTATATGGGTTGATACAAAAATCGGACCTGGCACTCAAAGGGTTATCCCTTTTATGGCGGGAGCTGTGCTGGTGCAGCAATAAAGATCATATGCCAGTGAATTCATGCACTGCCTTACATGGTCAATGTAAATATTGTTAGGCCAATGTATTCTCTTATATATGTGAAGCTCCTTATGGGAGACTCGCACATATGAGAGAATGCATTGGCACAGGGTTTTTAGCCAAATTTCAGGAAGCTCCAGTCGTGGAAGGGTTAACACTCATAAGCATCTCCAGGACACACTTCTGATTGAACTAAAGTAACGCTCAAAGTAATCGACTTCTTAACCACAGCAGAATTATGGGTAACTTTTCAGGATTTAGTCAGAAATATGGCTTGTTGCCATTCATCGGAAAGCTCTCAGTGAGAGCTTTCCGATGAATGGCAACACTGAGAGCTTTCCGATGAATGGCAACAAGCCATATTTCCGACTAAATCCTGAAAAGTTACCCATAATTATGCTGTGGTTAAGGAGTCGATTATTTAGAGCGTTACTGTACTATTATCCCACACTTTTAATAATCTGTCATCCCCTGTGCTTGATCTCATACCCTGTCATGGCCTCCACTCCATCTCTTACTCTGTCATCGCCTGCACTCCATCTCTTACTCTATCAGAGTTGGAGCCAGTGTCCTGTCAGCTGGCTTGTTGTCCGCTGGTCAATAAATATCTCAGCTGACCTGGCGGGAGTAGTGGCAGATTACCACAAGCAGAATTCCTTGCCATCAGTGTTGTGAGCTGATCTTTGCGAGAACAACTAATTGATTTATCTGGCTAGATTACTGCCCTGGTGAAGGAAGCTTCTCGATGAGAATTGGAATCATTTAACAGAACGTCCTCTTCCATGAGGCTCACTGTTTTCTGTGAGGCTTTAAGTGCTATAGGTTCATCATCATAGTCCGGGATTATAACTCAGCAAGCTGTCTGTTTCATCTGGATTACAAGTCGGCTATAGCTATCAGTATTAGTTCACCGACATACCGAGCTAATTATCTGTTCAACAGTGAGGGATTATAACACTAGCTTAGGCCCATAGCTTGCTCCCTGTCCTTAGTGTTCTATCACTGAGGATTTATGACTAAGATACCGAGCTAGCTATCTGTTCTATCAGTGAGGGATTATAACTAAGATACCAAGCTAGCTATATGTTCTATCAGTGAGGGATTATAACTAAGATACCGAGCTAGCTATATGTTCTATCAGTGAGGGATTATAACTAAGATACCAAGCTAGCTATATGTTCTATCAGTGAGGGATTATAACTAAGATACCAAGCTAGCTATATGTTCTATCAGTGAGGGATTATAACTAAGATACCAAGCTAGCTATCTGTTCTATGAGTGAGGTATTATAACTAAGATACCAAGCTAGCTATATGTTCTATCAGTGAGTTATTGGGATAGCTATCTCATCCATCAAGGATTGTAACTCTGCAGTGTCTATATTATTTCATCAGTGACGTTTCACATATTTTAATGGATTCTCACAATTATACAGCCATTTATTTATGCGATGAATTATGAGGGATTTTTAAATCAACTTGATCTCTTTTTAATCAGTGGAGGATTATAACTTGGCTGTATCTGTAGATTTCTTCATATATCAATGGATGTTCACTGTCACTTGAGATATTTTGAGCCTCTAGTTTATGAGTGGTTATAATAAGACTAGATACGTGTATCTGTTTCATCTCTTCACCAGTGGAGGATTATAACTTAGCGCCAAGTTAGGGGCGTCTTCAGATTTCTTGATATTTCAATGGATTTTAATGATTGCTTGAAATATTCCCATCCTTTTGTGTATGATAATACAGCTAGCACCTGTTCATTGGTCAAGGATTATAACTCTGCTTGCTATATTTTTCACCATGGAAGGATTATAACTCAGCTGTGTTTCTAGAATTCTTCATATTTCAAGTGAATGATTTTGTAGTAAATATATTTTATTCTTCATGTCTTCTTCTTGGAATGGATATGATCACAGATTTAAATTATGTTGTGAGAACAAATATCGATGATTTCCATTGATATTGTGATATCTGCATAATTGCTTTCCAAATTAAATCGCCAGCGAGAACCTAGTTCATCTTTGGATTTCTGTGTTGAAATTATATTCTGTGAGAGAATTCTTTCCTGGAGTATTATGCACCAATGAATGAGGTAGGTTGTCGTTTGATAATTTATTTGAGTGACATGTGCAAATATTATAAAATACAATCAATAAGGGTTGATAAATCCATCGAAATAAGGGTTGATAAAACCACATGTCAACCTCGAAATAATACAATAAGTGTTTTATTATATGATCTCACAATGTTATCAAGCCCATTACACCTGAAATACCTTATTGACCTGTGTATATATGTACAGTAATGCCCTAAATAAACGACCCCTTAACCAATGCAAAATTATGGGTAACTTTTCAGGATTTAGTCGGAAATATGGCTTGTTGCCATTCATCGGAAAGCTCTCAATGAGAGCTTTCCGATGAATGGCAACAAGCCATATATCCGACTAAATCCTGAAAAGTTACCCATAATTCTGCTATGGTTAAGGAGTCGCTTATTTAGAGCATTACTGTATGTACATGGATCCATCAAATGCACAACAATGTGATTTACTTATCAATGGAAAAACCCAGCGATTAACAATTCCTATAATAACTCATGACGTTGTGTGACCTTGCTAATTAACCCATCATTCCTTTTTATAGGAAAGCCTGGTAGATATCCTGATTTATCAACACTATTTCCGTATGATTTAGTATGGGACTTTTAGAATATAGTTTATGATCATATAAATAATATACATTTGTTGCATGGTTTAGAGGTTGACATGAGGATTTATTAACCCGAGGAAGTTAATATTCACCGAGGCCACAGGCCGAGGTGAATATTAACTTCTCAGGGTTGATAAATCCTCATGTCAACCTCGAAACCATCCAACAAGTGTTTTATTATATGAACTAGCGGCATTCTTTACCTGGTAGCCAATTAGAGTACTACTGTAGGAGTTGAACAGACAAATATGTTCAACAAACATCAGATTTACTGAAACTCTCTTCCGAAAATCAACGATAATGAGTTAAGTATAAGCAATTTTGATTGGCTGTTGCAAAGCTATGCGTAACGTGATTGGACAGCCACCTCTTACGCGTGGCGTAACACATATTTTGTTATTAACCCCGTGCCGTGTTAATATCGTGATTTATCAATCCGGCCACGCCACTCAATTACTTTAGGGTTCGCGAGAGAAAATTAATGACCATATAATAATACTATTTGCCATGCTGCACCCAATAAATAAATAGTAACAGGACAAATATACAGCATGATGTGAAGGTTCTCAGATTTGAAGAAAGCCAAAAATTCTCACAATTGTTAATTAGTTGCCACAATCTAGAGGTTGAGAAAGGTAGATATACCAAACCTACGAAAACTGCATTAGAGAAAAGCATATATAAGCAATGTCATTCAGGGGCAGTGGAGGATGAAGCCACTTCATGCTACACTGTACCTGATTCTCCCAAATGGGACAGAGTACAATATTATATATTTACACACTAAGTGTTGTCATCACTAAATCCAGCATTCTGATTGGTCGGCACCCACGTGGCTAGTTGCAGTTATTTCTCGGTGAATGCGCATTGCCTCATAACACCAAGCTAATAACACCATCGATACGTCATTAGGTTTGGAAAGACGAACGCGTAATGCTTTGGGCGCATTTTGAATCGCGCAGGATTGACTTAATACATCATCAGGTTTCAAAATGAAGAGAAATTGTTCCTATAAACTTTTGCCAAGGGTGCTATTGGGTATTTTGGGCTGATCTTGTCACGATACACTTTTCGATTTAAATATATTTACAAAAGTGGCTTTTTCGCTAAATGTATATAAATATAAGGATTAACTGTCATGTGGACTATTTTTATGGAGATGTAACGGTGAGGTAAGGGAGCATGTCAAAACCTCTTTCGCATATGCGAAAATATTGTCGATAATGTCGAAAAAGTTTTGACGTAATTGACGTAAATGTGCAAAAACGAAATGTCGGAAATGACGAAAAATAATGCGATAACGTCGAAAGCGACTGGCCATAAAAGTGCGATAACGTCGAAACCACAACAGACCAAAATTTCCGTAAAATGTCGAAACTTTCGACAACGCGAAAGTCGCGACGTCGAAACATTGATCGATATTCCCAAACGATGAAAAGTTAAAACATCCATACGATGTTGTCGCACTTCATAAATCCGCGCATTTATTTTTGCCTTCTGCGTAATCAGATGCCAGCTGAATTTTTATTGGCTGTCAGCCAAAGGCCATACAAACAACTCTATGCGTTTAACACACAAGTACAATGACTTGACAGTTCGACTGTTTTGATAGCTATGAGTTCGCACAAGGCCTAATTAAACAATAGTCAACCCATTCCAAATGTGTGAAGGGGTGACATTTAGCAAAAGGCTATACAAACATATAGGTCTACTGACATATAATGACGTATATATATACCGGTCCTTCACAACTATGCGTGAACTGTGCGACAGTTTTGTTGTTGCTGTGATGTCTTCTCAATTAGTGAACAATGGTTTAACTCGTTGGACAAAAACAACACATCTGATATATAAAATTCCAAAATAAAGCGACTTGATGTCATAATATCAGTTCGATCATGGCTAGAAACAGTGATGAAATCGAATAGATCTATCGGTAGCGGACATATACGCAGTTGGGAAAATATTGGACCAGCAGTTTACACAGGTCGACAGTACGAAGAAGTTAGGGTTTTCACAACCCCAGGTATCACACATCTAACAGAAAAAAGATGAAATCACACAGAAATTTGAAACCAGCTGCACCCACCCACAACGGGAGCGACAACGGTCCATCCACATGATCCAGCATTTGAAGCAATAGGCCCGATATAGAACAAGCCCTCATCACATTGTATCAACGCCAGACATATATAGAGCCATACCCCCTAAGTTCATTGTTTTATAATGGTATGATATCCATATTTTTATTATTCATTCAATAAAGAATCGAGAAAAACATAACACTCAACTCCTCTGTCAGTCAATGCTACCCACAAACGAAACTAGGATTGGCCTGGGAAATTAGTGCTAAAAATAGCACAACATAACATGATTGTGCAATTCGTGGAAATTCCAAACTATTATATAATATGTTTTGTATTGACTTAACTTTGTCGCATCTGATCGCTGATATATATTGAATAAAATGTGTAGATTTGAAATAAAAGTATAAATGTCGCCGACGAATTAATCATGATGACGCTGCGCTTCCGATATCTAACAATGATTTCATACATATATTGCGAAAATTAAAGCATTGTTTACGACTGTCCGACGATGCCGTAAACACCCTGATTTGCGTCCACATTAAAATATGTGTCTGGTCTAGAAAGACAGATTGAAACTGTAGAAATTAACTCTACGTGGCATACAGAAAGTATACTATAAATCGGGGTTGTGGAATAATTTATTGTCGTCCACGGCTGTATTCTTTTATTCATAATAGTTCGCACAATTAAATGGTGACGGTTTACCCAAAGTGAAGACAAGTTACATAATCACACACAAAAACGATTTTCGAAATCAAAATTTGCATTGTTTACGGTGGTACCACTCTGCAGTATTAATGCGACGGTGTAGCAATTATTGCTCGAGATTTAGGGGGACTTCAACCTGTACTGTAATATGTACTGTAAACCAGTGATGCAATATCACTGCTATAAACCCACGGATTTGCGGGCACCGTGTGATATAAAAACGTAGGAAATGATTGTGTTGGCCTATCCTATTATATAAATTGGGTCTGGGAATAATTTATTTGGGACTTTAAATAATCTTCTATTAATAATAGTTTATTATTAAACGAAGTTTGAATTGTCCGATATTAACCAAATCGGAGATTTCAGTAGATCGGAGAAATTTACATTTATAAACTCCGATCAAATCGGAAATGTTTTCATATCGGCGAATACTCCGATTAAATCAATGGAATTCTTATGATAAAAACTCCAATCTGAGAAATTTCAGCATGGACACCGACATCTTCCCGTTCGCGACACATCAGTATAAAACTGCGACTATGGAGTATTTATTGAACACAAACTGTCACTCCGATCTGAGAAATTTCAGCATGGACATCGACATCTTCCCGTTCGCGACACATCAGTATAAAACTGCGACTATGGAGTATTTATTGAACACAAACTGTCCTGCCAATCATATCGACACAACAGCAATATTGACGGATTTAATGCTGCGATCTTGACGAAAACAAACACTGCGAAAATATGTCGAAACAGAACAGCGAACATTTGAGCAAAACTGCGATAATTGCGAAAACATCGAACCAAGACAGCGAAAATGACGAAAAATTGACGAAAACGTACAATGTTACGGCGTGCGATAATGACGAAAAAACTCCGATAATGTAGAAAAAACGACGTCAATGACGCCACATTTTTCGCACTTTTTTCGCATTTCTTTCGCATATGCGAAAGAGGTTTTGACATGCTCCCTAAGTGGACATAACTTGTATGTAAAACCCTTCGGGTTTTACACAAGTTATGTCCACTTACCTCACCGTTACATCTCCATAAAAACAGTCCACATGACAGTTAATCCTTATATGACATCCAAAGGCAACACAATATTAGATTCAATGATAAGATTATCTTCAACCATTTATTTAATTTAAGGGAAGAGCTGTCTATAATTATATGGAGAATAGACAGCTTCATTAAACAAGCTCTTTGTATTTTTGTGTGTGTGTCTGTTGTCTGCTTTAATTACCTGACTGAACACCCCTCCAAATTAATAATAGGTTGTTCCAATGTATATTTTATAACTGAATAGGAGAATCATGTAGTATAGAAGGGGTTAAGTGTGAAGAGTAGGCTACCTTAGTTCCCATAGATGTAGGGATGGGTGAAAAGAAGGCAAATGATTGGGGGAAGATGAACTACACAATAGAGAAATCATGTTGTTGCAGTCTCCTTTTTAAATATGAAGGTTGCAAAATACCCATTAAAAATGAATATGCATCAATTCAAGCATCTTTACCCTTATATTTAATATATTTCAAAGATATGCATGATAAAATCTTAATACTTGGTGTCAGAGTCAAATTTCATGCATCCGTGACCAATCTGATCTTAAATCTGCATCAAACTTGATCCGTAGCCGCACATATTCTTAACGATGCGTCATCTCAAATATTTTTCTTTGTGTCCGATTGTGTTGTTCACACGACTCGTTCATTCCTCCACCTGCGGCTAACCAGAATGAGGGGACATTGACTAAAGAGCTGCCTATTTTTTTCAGAATGCCATATTCTAGAGTATTGGCTTTTGACATTGGGGTGAGGGCATTGCACTAATGTCATTGCCAGTTATTCAATTTTGTTTTCACTAAAAGTAAGAAAATATTTAACTTTTGGTTTAAAAAAAAAAGAAGAAAACATTTAAGACTTCTTTAATACACTGGTTGGAAAATCAAATTTAGAACAATTTCAATCTATTTTTGATATGAAATATCTAACTGATGTGCCAAGCATGAGCATCCAACTGTTGAAAATTTTGACCGAAGTTGTTGGGGGGGGGGGGGTTGGTGGGTGAGGTAACCTGTCGCCTGTTCCTGATCATCAAATTTGGGTTTTACTCTCCACCAATGAAGAGAGGGGTGGTGGAGTATGGAAGGTAGGGATGGGGGTGAAGTTGTAATTAAAAAATTTGCAAAAACACCCATTGAAATTGTTATGCAAATGGCAAAAGTGAAAGAATCTTTACCCTTATTTAAATATATTTCGTTGATCCTTCACAACAGAAATTCTTAATGATGCGTCATCTCATATTATTTTCTTTGTGTTCGATGGTTTGTTCACATGACTCGTTACTCCACCTGCGTGTTACCAGAATGAGGGAACATTGACTCAAGGGCTCCCATTATTTCAGAGTGCCATATCCTATAAGTATTGGCTTTTGACATCGGGGTGAGGGCATTGCACTAATGTCGTGGCACTTGTAGGGGAAATGTTCAATAATTGTAGATGAGAAGGCTTCTAAGTGTCGGTAATTGGGGGCTGTGTTAGGATTCTTCCAAGCCTTTCATTATTATATTGTTCTCTTCCTGGCCCTTAGGAATTAATAACCCTCGCCTTTCTGCTGTAATAATATTAAAACCACAATAATTAACACTTAAACACACGTCATATAAGTTTCGTACTACTGTGAATGCAGGTACCAGTCTATAGGGCGAATTGGGAGATATCTTTTCCCAAAAATGTGCAACTTCTCAATATTTTTGTCCCAGGGAGAAGTGACTTCTCTCTCATATACCAGTATGCATACAGTAGTGTCCTAAATAATCAACCCCTGAACCACAGCAGAATTATGGGAAATTTTTCAGAATTTAGTTGGAAATATGGCTTGCTGCCATTCATCGGCGAAATCTCTCGGTGAGAACTTTCATCGGAAATCTCTAGGTGAGAGCTTTCCGATGAATGGCAACAATTAAGCCATATTTCTGCCATTAATTCTGCTGTGGTTAAAGGGTCATATACTTAGGGCATTACTATATATCCCAACAGTATATTTAATGGTGTATTTACTCATGGTTTTTGTAATTTGGCTCTTGTACAGCCCTTTTAATTCAGATTGTTTGGCTTCGGCAATCTGCTACGGCAACCCTTTATCGTGGCCCGGCATTGCCGAAGCCAATTATGAGGGCTGTCTTGTATTGCATATCTATCCACATTATATCCATGAAAAGTTTACCTTTAGGAAATGAGTTTTTGAAGTTATGACACGGTAACATAATATTACCCTAAAACTACAGTAATGCCCTAAATAATCGACTCTTTAACCACAGAAGAATTATGGGTAACTTTTCAGGATTTAATCGGAAATATGGCTTGTTGCCATTCATCGGAAAGCTCTCACTGAGAGCTTTCCGATGAATGGCAACAAGCCATATTTCCGACTAATTCCTGAAAAGTTACCCATAATTCTGCTATGGTTAAAGAGTCGATTACTTAGAGCATTAATGTATGTCTTCCACACGCCAACCTTAAAACAACGTAAATATCATTCTGCCTACCAAATAGTTAACCCTTCCATGACTGTGTTCATACAGTATGAGCTTCAAAGATAAGTTGAACATGTTTTTAACCCTTTCTATACTAATAATCATTGTCGAGTACCGGTAGTTACCCCATAGAAACTATTCAGATAATAAGTTCAACAAACGACCACATTTCCACCAAAAGAATTCAATAGGAATCCTTCTGATCTTCTATTATATGTTGTCAGATTTTATTTCCTGAACATCCCTCAAAATGGACAGTGGACTGTTCCGATTATATGTTTATAACTGGATAGGAGAATCCATTTAGTATAGAAAGGGTTAATGGTTTGCATCATGTTTTATTTTCTACTTCTCCATACTAAACTATTTTATCACATCAAGAGTGTGGCAAGTCTGGAAATAGTGTGTCTGTCATTTGCAGAATTAGGTCCCCAGAGGGTGAATTTAGTGATGCTACCCTGCACAGCATGCTAGCGTTACCAAATTCACCCTCTGGGGACCTCATTCTGCTTTGGCCTCAACTGCTACGGGAGACATAGACTCAGATTGAAGTACTCCAGTTGAAGTTGGTGATGTTCACCCACTAGTCGCCTTGATTATGCATTTTATCTTCTGCAAATTAGGTGATATAGAAACTGAACAGAAGGGAAAAAGTATGGTAACTAAAAACAATGTTAATTTGAGACTATAGATACTATAGAGAAGTTCATGCCTTAGCAGAATGAGGTCCCCCCAGAGGGTGAATTCCACTGTGCGGGATAGCGTCACTAAATTCACCCTCAGCGGACCTCATTCTGCAAATAACAGACAAACTAGCATTAGATTGTGGCATATCTTATCAGGTAATATCTTAATTTCACCAGATCCCTCATTTTATTCTATTTTATTTCCCTTATTGAATGAATTTATTTCAGAAGTGGATTTAAATTTAAACAGAATTATGATAATCCTCGATTTATAGTCCAAATATCTTGAAACCCCGTGATGTCATAAATTTATCAGACCCAGGTGTTTGTCTTGACTTATGCCATTTGTGATTATAACTAAAAACATGGCATAGCTCTGAGATAGGGATTCTTAACATAGTATCAAAAGTGGAGTAAATCACAGGCAGCTATCTCGGAACTTACCAGGGAGAGATACCAGAATGATGGGGTGATAAAACCCCACTGTGTACTCTGGTAGAAAATAAATTTGATTGTATTTGAAGTAGATGTTAAATAGAATGTTTCAAATCTGAAATTGTGTTGCATTATCATGCAGATAGTGTTTTGTGAATAAAACATGATTCCCACACGGGTTATTGGTGGAGATAAAAGGCGTGGGTAATCATGGGTAATGGCCCTTGTTTGCCACTAATAGCTATTAACTGATATTCATGAATGGTCCGGTATCATCATGCTGGTAACCCCCCACTGATGAACGTGGTGCTCCAATTACCTACATCCTAGGATTCCAACCATGGAATTCATTATATTAACACCTTTAGTACTGTATGGAATCTCCCATTCAATTCTATTTTATACATTGGAATAGTCAATTGTTCAAGAATAAGGATGTTAACCATTTCATGACTGAAACTGTGCTGGTGCAGCATTAAAGATCCTGTGCAAGTGCATTCTCTTATATATGTGGTCTCCCTATCTCTTATATTCGGTCTCTCAGGGAGATGTATATATAAGAGAATGCACTGGCTTAATAATTACAAGGTTAACGTAAATAATGTATTCTGTTATATACAGTAATGCCCTAAGTAATCGACTCCTTAACCACAGCAGAATTATGGGTAACTTTTCAGAATTTAGTCGGAATTATGGCTTGTTGCCATTCATCGGAAAGCTCTCAGTGAGAGCTTTCCGATGAATGGCAACAAACCATATTTCCAACTAAATCCTGAAAAGTTACCACAGAGCTTTCTGATGAATGGCAACAAGCCATATTTCTGACTAAATCCTGAAAAGTTACCCATAATTCTGCTGTGGTTAAGGAGTCGATTACTTAGGGCATTACTGTATGCGAGACTCCTTATGGGAAACTCACATATATCAGAAAATATATAAGACAATGCACTGGCACAGGATCTTTAATGTTCGGGAGTGGGGGGGGGGGGGGGGAACCTATACTTGCTACACTACAGGTTGCATCTGTTCTCATCTCAAGCTTTCTGGATCAGTTATCATATTTATTTGGCAGTGCACCTCTTTACATATGGATATCAAAGATCATTATAACACCACACCCTATACACATACTCCTGATAAGGTATGGCATTTTATCAGCCACGTGAATAGGGCTGCATATTTATCCTATCTCAAACTAGTTCAGCCTGTCAGAGTAACACTCAGATATCAAACGATTATGAGATAATTTTGTTATGTCTGTATCAACTTCTGTCAACATTCATATCATGTTGAATGCTTTCTGTTGTCCTGTCTTCTGTATTTGTTATATTATTAACATATGATTATACATTGTACTTGAGAAGGGGGGGGGGCTGACCCAGTTGACTGATTGTGAATTGAAACTTCCGTAAACAACCATACACCCACAACCCTTGGAATAGCCTAGGTAAAAGCAGAGGCAAAATAAGTTTGCCTGGGCAATAAAATTGAGACCCAGACATTTTGCGAATACATTTGAATTCAAACCAATTTAAGGAATATACAGTCATCTAGACCACAAATGTTTATTGCAATATTTAGCTTGCCTTCGTTGTTTGTGATGTATATAACCCCATGCCATTTCTTTTTCTATGATGTCTTAGTTATGAAACATTCAGACCCGAGCTACAAATGTTATTAGCAAATAAATTGCATTTATTGTGAAATGGAAGGCGCATTTTAACATTTATCTCTTTGATGTGTGGCCACATTAGCATAGTATTTGAATCATCAGCCCTATTTGTGTTTCTAGTATGCAGGATCAATAACTTTTTTATGGTACTGTGGTATAAATTAGATATTAACGTTCTGCTTGCCGTTCACTGGGGAGGTGAAATGTTTCCGGATATTGATACAAGGATAACAAGATATTAGAACACTATATAGACTGTGCTGCCATCTCATCAATATGAGTGAGGAATTCTCAAGACATTTATGCAAGATACGAGAACGCGGCAGGCATGTGGGGATATTGCTAGGGGGTGAGAAATTCTGGACCAATTTTGTTCAACAGTTTTATCCCTGAAACAACAGTTGGAAATTTCTGCCTGGAGATTTCTAATTTCAGACAGAAAATCTAAACCAAGTGTTTTGAGGGGGTGTGGTATAATAAATTGTGTTTACTGAATTTGGCACTTGATCTAGATCTTCTAGTGATGTGCCAATTCTGACAATAGTGTTGGGTGCTCAGCATCTCAAAATCGACAGGTCTGTAAACCATGGTCCAAAGTTCCATTTAGCTTCTTAGAGACAATTTAATTACTTTCATCATTCTTTTCTCTCACTTTGACAAATCACTATATAATAAGCCTTTCCCCATGCATTTATCGGAGTCATTAAAGTTGCCATAGTTGGTTACAGGTAGAGCGTTTATTTCATTAACAACTTGCATAATTTTGTTGAGTACATACTATTATGAACAAAAAGTGTGCTGGGTGTTTCTGCTTGAATATGGAGTCACTCCTGGGTGATAAGTTGGAGTTGTGGGTGATCCTGCCCAATGCCACCCAGCGTCAGCACGTCCCTGATCTTTATGCAGTATATTGCAGAATGAGATTTAACAAACCTTTTCTACATGTTAACTCTGCTAGAAGGATAATTGTATTCTGCTTGAAGAATCCACATACGTACATGTACCACTGTATGATGATACTCACTAGTGAATTCTACTACCAGTCTGAGTGAACTTTTGTTGGGAGTTTCCTACATACAGTAATGCCCTAAGTAATCGACTCCTTAAACACAGCAGAATTATGGGTAACTTTTCAGGATTTAGTCAGAAATATGGCTTGTTGCCATTCATCGGAAAGCTCTCGGGGAGAGCTTTCCGATGAATGGCAACAAGCCATATTTCCTACTAAATCCTGAAAAGTTACCCATAATTCTGCTGTGTTTAAGGAGTTGATTGCTTGGAGCATTACTGTATACTTACAGGGAGTTTTTTTGGTTGAAATATACAAACCATCTGACAAAAGCCATGAGGTGCCAGAAAATTCCAATCCAAGAGCACAGGGGTTGTAAATTGAATTTCTCGTGTGCCAAACAAAAATCCACTTCTGATTTTCAGTCAATGAATTCTACTACAAGTCTGAATTAACTTTCCTTTAATCCGGCTAAATCAGTTAGTATTGATGTTTGATGGTGGGAGGCAGCTAATAATACAAGCAATGATTTGACATTTAGCCTAAAATAGCACCACTTCATGGTAGGTACACAAGGTTTTTGTGAAGTAGTGTACTTACAGCCTTGGCAAGTGGCACCACAGGTTAAACCAGATTGTTTATAGATACAGGTATCATCCCCAGATTCATTTCCACCCAGTCAGTTATGTGATTAACACCTGTTTTACCATTAAGCTTTATGTGTATTCCATAGGATTAGCCTGGCATTTAAAACACTGGGTAGTGTACTGCTTGACCGACCTGGCAATAGATATACACATAGTGTACTGTTATGGGAGAGAGAGATAGAGAGAGAGAGAGAGAGAGAGAGAGAGAGAGAGAGAGAGATTAGTTATTCCTCAATGTAAGGGAGACATAGTATACAACACATATACAATTACATACTAAAAAGATAATGAAATTTCTTAAATCTTAAATTTCTTAAAAATTAAGTTTACTCTCATGGTCTTCATATATGGATATGTGTATATAAACTGCACTTGTCAAAAAGTTCAAATTGTCAGAAGTTCTTTGTGCATGAAAACTGAAATAATTTTCCATGCGGCAAAAGTAATAAAAAGTGTGTGTTATAATTTTCAACTGATTGATTGATATTTCTTAAATTTTATGTTATATTGATCACATTTGCTAAATTTCAAACAATTCTTCAAACAGATTTTGAGAAAATCCATTTTGAAATATCAGGAATATGTAGGCAAAACATGTGACCAGACCTACACTCTACTGCTTGACCAGGTTATGATAAGTCCATTAATTTGGTTGATATTTTAACTTACTGACTCTCCCATTCAGTTCTAAAATTACCCATCCTTTATTTGTAGGATTGTTATTATCTGAACATATCAACAAATGAATGAATGGGAATCCAGTTACCTATTAACAAGTATCATCTCAGGATTCATTTACACCCGGGCAGTTATATGAATAACACCTGTTTTACCATTAAGCTTTATGTACATTACAGGGACTTAGCATGACATTAACAGTAACATTAATGCACTGATTGACCCGGTCTTAATATCTGAACATTTACTGAGGGATAACTACTCTTCAATGAGTATTTTTAGTATATAAAGGGTTAATTTGGTTGTTATTTTAAGGCCTTTATTACTGAGTGGAATTCATAACCCTCAGGTTACTGGATATATTTTCTCATTCAGTTCTACAGTTCTCTGGCATCCCTGCTAATGGTTTTAGAAATGGACTTGTGTTATACTTATTGGATCATAGAATGGGTAAAATTGAACTTCAGTCATTGGTACTTCTCCCTGATAACAGTCCATTTCTCCCTAATAACCAAACAGGGAGAAGTGACTTAATAACCCTTTACCCAACAAACCGGCCAAAACCGGCCAAATAAAGCTTCAACAGCCTAAAATATCTTCGGTCTGTCTCAATAAAACCATACAAATATGGATATCATTGGAACCGGCTCATTGACCACATTGTGATCATTACAGTTATGCCCTGTGCCAATGCATTCTCTTATATATGCGAGGCGACCATAGGTCGCCTCGCATATATAAGAGAATGCATTGGCCTAAAAAAATCTTTTTTTACCATTTTTTCTTACATTCTTTAACAATTTTATAATTTTTAATGTGTTAAGCCAATGCATTCTCTTATATATGCGAGGCGACCTATGGTCGACTCGCATATATAAGAGAATGCATTGGCACAGGGCCCTTCTGTTGGGTAAAGGGTTAATTCTCCCAATTTTAAACCTCGAGGCTGGTGCCTGAATGATCTATTCAAATAATCAACCGCTGATGCAAATGAATAACTATAATCCATATTTTTCTAAAATAAAAACTAAAGCCGAAAATTTGCTTGAACTAACTACATTTGAATATCCTGATTTGTTTCTATTGGGAGAAAATATTTGAATATTCGGACCCAGCACCACAATATTTTGTTTTCTTTTGAGTTAATGAACCAAAGCTTGTTGTATATGAGGGTTTCAGGTTGTTGAGATATATAAGTGCATGTTAAATGAGTTGCTTAGTGGGTGGTCACATAGTTGAGCTTGTTGCCCTGTCACATAATACTTAGCATCCTTTATCATGTGATGATAAGTATATAGGATTTATAGCTTTGTTAAGCATCTGTTTTGTTAAACCAAGGGAGGTAATCTGAATATAATGTGATATTATTCACATCCAAGTGACATAGATTGCTTGTTATTGTTAGTCTTTTCAAGGCTGCAAATAGCATATCTGTCATTTGTAGAATGAGGTCCCCAGAGGTTGAATTTAGTGACGCTATCCCTCAGTGCATGAGCTAGCATCACCAAATTCACCGTCTGGGAACCTCATTCTGCTTAGGCCTCAACTGCTATGGGAGACCTAGGATCAGATTGAAGTTCCCCAGTTGAAGTTGCTGTTCACCCCTTAGTCATCTCGATCATGCAATTTATCTTCTACAAAATAGGGGATATAGAAACTTCCCAGAAAGGAAAAAGTAATTAAAAACAATGTTAATTTGAGATCATAGATATTTGCCAGAATAAATTGATGCCTAAGCAGAATGAGGTTCACAGAGGGTGAATTTGGTTATGCTAGCCCACTGTGCAGCATAGCATCACTAAATTCACTCCCTGGGGACCTCATTCTGCAAATGACAGACACACTATTTCAAGGCTTGCTTTTGAAGAATTGTCTGACATGATTTTCATTCCTGATGTCATCCATCTTATTAAAAAAAAACTGTAAATGATACAGACTGTTAAGGAAGCTAAGGTCATATCATATGAGTAATCTTAGATGGGAATTCCCATCAAAAACCAGGTGCAAAAGTATTATAGGAAGCCACTGTCTGGAAACTCGAGCAGTTACATCCATTTCACAACCCAAACAAGAATGAATGTTGAATAACTTACTTCAATTGGTTAAAAAAAAACTAACAAAACAGTGCACTGTATGACGTTATGGTGGGTAATTAATCTGGCTAAAGTTTTTCCATTCCTGGACCTCGTACTATCAATGACCATTGTGTCTGAAGCAGGGGGGAGGGGCAGGTAGAGGCATGATGATGCAAGCTAATTTAACCATATCGATACTAAATGGATTCTCCCATTCAGTTATAAAAGTCTACATTGGAATGGTCTATTATTGATTTGGATGGATATTAACCCTTTGAGTGCCAGGGGCCGATCTCATCGGCCCTAAACCTACAAAATAAGTCTGTTAAAGAATATAAGAATAAATTATTAAAATTGTAAAAAAAATGGAAAAAAAATAAATTGTTAGGCCAATGCATTCTCTTATATATGCGAGGCGACCTATGGTCGACTCGCATATATAAGAGAATGCATTGGCACAGGGTATATGGGTTGATACAAAAATCGACCTGGCACTCAAAGGGTTAAGGTGATAATAGCAGATGACAGATAAATAAAAGTGCAGAAGGAGCCCTATATACTTAATGAGGTAATGTTTAGATATTAAGTTCAACAAATGACAATGAACTTACTATCTGAACTTTTTCTATGGGATCAATGATGCTTTAGTATAGAAAGGGTTAAACATATTTATTTGCCATATATGCATATAAAAAAACATTCGGCAATGGGATTGAAGAACAAGTGCAAGTCACTTATATGATACTACTCTCCAGTCTGCTGTATCATCAGTTTTACTTATATTTATTATTTGTACCAGTACTAGTCCAATAACTGGTACAAATTATTGTTATGCAGCCCTCCCCCTATTTCCCCCTCCCTGCTTCCTAAGCCCCTGATTGTGGGTAAATGAGGATCCTCTTTCTAGCTTGCCAGCAGATATTGGGGTACTATATGGGAGGTCTGATGTTTGACAGAATCTCTGCATGTT
This sequence comes from Siphonodentalium dalli, assembly GCA_032622095.1. Lineage (NCBI taxonomy): Eukaryota > Metazoa > Mollusca > Scaphopoda > Gadilida > Siphonodentaliidae > Siphonodentalium > Siphonodentalium dalli. The sequence goes on from CP136064.1 coordinate 256,011,016, forward strand.
TGTGAGATTTAATAGGCCAATAACTGGTGAAATTTATCTTCCTAACATGCCACTGGAGCTGTTAAGTTAATTATGCTAATACTGTGAACAAACTTTAACTGGCACTCTATTAGCTGACAAATCATTTAACATGAGTCTGATGCAGGAATATACAGAAAGGAATTGAGGGCAGTATACCACCAGAACATATCAAGCAGTGGTGTATAAATCAGATCGGGCAGATCACGGAGGGGGCGGATGGACCAATCCTGGATTTACTGTGTCTGACAATGATTCTGCAAATTAGGGGATATAGAAACTGAATTGAATGTAAAAAGCAGCTAAAAACAATGTTAATTTGAGACTATAGATACTTTCCTGAAGATGAGGCCTAAGCAGAATGAGGTCCCCAGGTGGTGAATTTGTGATGCTAGCCCACTGTACAGAGTAGCATATCTAAATTCACCCTCTGGGGGCCTCATTCTGCAAATGTCAGACACACTATTTCCAGGTTTCTTTCTGTTTCCATGGCCTGTTTGTTTTCCATGACTTGTTTTGTTTTTCTGTATGTTGGCCACCCACTTGTAGATGTCCATGACCACTTTGCTGTCTCTTATTGTCACCATACATCACTTATTTCCCTAAATATAAATACCAGTAGGGGTGAGATGATTGTTAGTTATGTTTGGTCACCACCTGGAAGCTCTTTATAGCTGGATTTATCACATTCATCAATAAAGCACTTGATGCCTGCTTTCAGCCTCTTACCCAGATTAATATCAAATGCTGGTCTGTATTTAATACATAGATTCTAGGAGGCTTCATCTGGGTTGTGAACTCTAATGGATAGATCTTATCTACCCTTGAATCCCAGGGACTGATTTAGCTTGGTCTTATATCCCCTTGATTCCAGTTGGCAAAGTTATTGTTGATTCCATGCAAAACGCCCTTTCCGGTACGTTCATAGATGTACAGTCAGTAATGCTCTAAATAATCAACCCCTTAACCACAGCAGAATTATGGGTAACTTTTCAGGATTTAGTCGGAAATATGGCTTGTTGCCATTCATCGGTAAGCTCTCATCGAGAGCTTTCTGATGAATGGCAACAAACCATATTTCCAACTAAATCCTGAAAAGTTACCCATAATTCTGCTGTGGTTAAGGAGTTGATTACTTAGGGCATTACTGTACACTCGCAGATATTTGCCAGTCTATCTTTTGTAGGCAGTTTGGTATAGAAAACTACAATATGGCAGGAACTGAATGCAGACATGCTTATAAAATTCATATGTACCACAGCTAACTATATACAGTAATGTCCTAAATAATCGACCGCTAAACCATAGCAGAATTATGGGTAATATTTCAGGATTTAATCAGAAATATGTCTTGTTGCCATTCATCGGAAAGCTTTCAGTGAGAGCTTTCCAATGAATGGCAACAAGCAATATTTCCGACTAAATCGGAAAAATTTCCCATAATTATTCTGTGGTTAAAGGGTCAAATAATGTAACTATATAGGAAGTAAAAAAAACTATGTAGTTCTCATAGTGGCGATGCTATAGAACTTTGCCTGTAAATTGCATGGAATTATCTCGCAAGAATCAATCATTCAGGTATTTTAACCCTTTGAGTGCCAGGTCGATTTTTGTATCAACCCATATACCCTGTGCCAATGCATTCTCTTATATATGCGAGTCGACCATAGGTCGCCTCGCATATATAAGAGAATGCATTGGCCTAACAATTTTTTTGTTTGTTTGTTTGTTTGTTTGTTTTTTTTAAAACAATTTTTGACAATTTTAATAATTTATTCTTATATTCTTTAACAGACTTATTGTGTAGGTTTAGGGCCGATGAGATCGGCCCCTGGCACTCAAAGGGTTATCAAAGGGCAATGTGTTAGTAGCTCAATTACATGTGGGACTACAAAATATTACTTTGGTAAATATGCATTTTATATGCATGTCGCCAATGGCTCGCCATACATATTCTGGCACCACAGGGGTCTTATATGAGAAATACCTGCAAAATATACCATGCAAACTTGCCTGTATATGAACGTACCTTTATTTGAGTTCATCGTTAGGAGAATGACTCTTTGGATCAGTTGCAGTTGTCAATGTATTTCCATGACTTGTTTGTTTTCCGTGACTTGTTTTGTTTTCATGTACGTAGTAGGTCCGGATGACCACCCTCTACGTTGGCCACCCACCAGTAGGTGTGGATGACAATGGTGTTGTCTTTTATCATCACTGAATCACTCATTTCCCTAAATATAAGAAATGGTATGTTCAGTTGTTAGTTACTGTATGTTAGGTCACCATCTGGAAGCTCTTTATAGGTCGATTTATCACATTCATCAATGAACCACTTGATGTTTGTTTCCCCGCCTGTTAGCCAGATTTAGATCGATGTCGGTCTGTATTAGATAGATTCTCCCCCAGCTTCATCTGGATTGGGGACTATATTAGATAGATCATATCTACCCATGATTCAGGACAGGATTGGGTGAAAAAAGTTGGCAGGTTTTTGTGTAAGCTTTGATGTTTGTGATAAGTTAATGGGTAATATGCAGCTCTGATCTGATAGTTAGTTGCCTCAGGCACCTAATCTCACCACATCTAACCTATACAGTAATGCTCTAAGTAAGCGACTTCTTAACCACAGCAGAATTATGGGTAACTTTTCAGGATTTAGTCGGAAATATGGCTTGTTGCCATTCATCGGAAAGCTCTCCCCGAGAGCTTTCCGATGAATGGCAACAAGCCATATTTCCGACTAAATCCTGAAAAGTTACCCATAATTCTGCTGTGGTTAAGAAGTCGCTTACTTAGAGCATTACTGTATCTACACACATCCTCAGCCATTGTCTGGTAAAGCACTCCACAAGCATATAAATAGTGTGTCTGGCATTTACAGAATGAGGAACCCAGAGGGTGAATTTGGTGATGCTATCCCATGGTCTAGTGTCACTAAATTCACCCTGTGGGAACCTTGTTCTGCTGAGACCTCAACAGACCTAGGATCAGATTGAAGTTCCCCAATTTAAGTTGATGATGTTCACCCATTAATCACCTTGATTATGCATTTTATCTTCTGAAAATTAAGGGGAAAAGAAACTGAACAAAAAGGAAAAAGTAACTAAAAACACTATAGATTCTTCCATGAAAATAAGGCCTAAGCATAATGAGGTCCTCGGAGAGTGAATTTGTTGATGCTAGCCCGCTGTGCGAGAGATCACCCTCTGGGGACCTCATTCTGCTAATGACAGACACACTATTTCCAGACTTTGCACTCCATCTCAGTTCACCTAACATATGTTTGGATGGTGAGTGAACTATTTATGTAACTGATGATTAAATTGTTCTTTGCCGATCAGATGGGAGATATTTCAGGGTGGATAATCATCTCCAGTGGTTGTATGTGTGGTTGTTGAACTCAAGTTTTCTTCTCAGGAGGATGTGGCAACAAGTCTGAAAATAGTGTGTCACTGAGAGCTTTCCGATGAATGGCAACAAGCCATATTTCCGAATAAATCCTGAAAAGTTACCCATAATTCTGCTGTGGTTAAGGAGTCGATTATGGCATTGTATGTATGGCCAAGAATTTCTAAGGTACATAACAGTACATGTAAATTGTCAAAATTGAGAAATCACTCTTCACTATTATGCTTTTATAGTTTGTACTGCTACATATACAGTAATGCCCTAAATAATCGGCTACTTAACCACAGCAGAATTATGGGTAATTTTTCAGGATTTAGTTGGAAATATGGCTTGTTGCCATTCATCGGAAAGCGTTCACTGAGCCATATTTCCGACTAATCCTGAAAAATTACCCATAATTATGCTGTGGTTAAGGAGTCGATTATTTAGGGCATTACTGTACTTCACAAGACCAGTATTCTTCAGATAAAAGGCACCCCGCCCCATTACAGAGAAATAAGCTTCACCTCAAATCACCTGAGGAAAGCATGCTTTAGCAATCAGTGCGTGATTGTGTATATTCACAATCAGTGCTGTGTAGGCCTAGGTGTATGCAGCGTGCAGACAAACAGATCTGCTCTGCCTGCCCCCACTGTATGCCAAGTGTCTAACAATCAGCTCATTTGTATCACCAATGTTTAATCTATCTCGTTGATTACACATATTTCCGACTTTTCGGAGATGGTGGCGGGTGGTACAGAGAAATGGGGGCTAATGACCTTCAAATAATAGTGGATGTTTTTCTGCTGAATGCATAACAATAATTGAGCATCATTTCCGTTGTGTGTTAGAGTCTATTCACATCTGTGTAGGTCTAGACTGGAGTCAGCGAAGTCTGAACCACACCATAACCCAGTCTCTTTGAAAAGCCGAGGAAAATCCTATCAGATGTACCGTAATGCCCGAAGTATATGACCCTTTAACCACAGCAGAATTATGGGAAATTTTTCAGGATTTAGTCGGAAATATGGCTTGCTGTCATTCATTGGAAAACTCTCGGTGAGAGCTTTCCAATGAATGGCAACAAGCCATATTTCCAATTAAATCCTGAAATTTTTTCCATAATTCTTCTATGGTTTAGGGCTCGATTGTTTTGGACATTACTGTACATCTCTGGACCTATTATAGAGAATCATTTTCTGTATTGATGAGATTCCCTACATTTCATCAGTTATGCGCGATTTCATTGGTTAGTAACATAGCAGATCATTTCAAAGCAGAATCTGATATCGATAAAAAGCCGATAACAATTACAAACACTGCTTCGTGGTTGGTTATATTTAAATTGCAGGATTGGAGGTCAATGTGATGTTGACAATTTTTTAATACAAAATGCAGACGACAAATTCACAATTCATTATACTCATTGCAATCTAGTAGACATCATCTTCGAGTTTTTATCAGTCAATGATATTTATTACGGATTATTCTTTCGCATCTTGTTGTTTTTATTACTACTCACAAATATTACGATTCTCACAAAGGTTTACTATGTCAGACATGCACTCCATACCTGGAAACGATTTATTTCTTCATCTTGGGGAAAAGCCGCATCATCTTAGAAAAGAAAACTAACACAGATCAAGATACGTAAATCTGATCAAGCCTGAGTTTAGTGTGCCTGTCATTTGCTGAATGAGGTGCCCAGAGGGTGAATTTAGTGATGCTATCCCACATAGCAGGCTAGCATCACTAAATTCACCCTCTTAGGTACCTCATTCTTTATCGACTCATCTGCTATGGGAGACATAGACTCAGATTGAAGTTCACAAATGGTGAATATTGTGATGTACACCCATTGGACACCTCGATAATGCAATGTGTCGTCTGCCAATTTGGGGATATAGAGAAACTAAACTAAACTAAAATAGAAATAGAATCTATGTGAATAAGTTTCTATAGAAATTTTATAATAAAGAAACTTTCCAGAGAAGATGAGGCCTAAGCAGAATGAAGTTCCCAGAGGGTGAATTTAGTGATGCAAGCCCCACTGCGGGATAGCATCACTAAATTCACCCTCTGGGGACCTCATACTGCGAATGACAGGCACACTAAACTCAGGCTTGTGACTGAGTATCCTAATTACTTTCTGTGCTTCTCACACCTTTCTTTAGTATTTCTTAAGACCTTGACAGTTACATATGAATGTTATATTGGCTGCATGAAGAGCTCCTCAGAACCAAAGTGGTCCCTGTTTGTGATTTATGTGATTCCACTTGTTAACAGACCCCTACAGCCCAAACAATCATGACTGTTAATGCTTTATGTTTCCTGTTATAACACATTTGAAGTTAAGCACTCCAGTCCCCCTGTGATTCATGCCTCCCTCTGGCACTGACACCGATTTCCAGTAGCCCTGTGATTCATGCCTACCTCTGGCACTGACACCAATTTCTTTCTCTGATCTGTCAAAGTTCACAAGTCTAGATGTGATTCTAACTGATTACCATATTATGCAAGGTCGCCAACCACAAACACCAATTGTTATCAATCATCAAGACAGCTTGTTCATGTTCATAGCATCAGTTTTCTCCAAAGTGGTTAGCAAGCACCCCTCACCCATCCCCACCCCGACAACCATCACCCCCACCCCCCCAGGATTGATTTACATTGTTTGGTGCTATTGGTTGAATTCTCTCATTGAGACTTGAATGCGAGTTAGAGAACTGATTGAGTGCGATATATCACATATTTATGATGAAGGACTCAAGAAGCATGCGGAAGACTACATGTAGCTTTCTCTGCGGACATTAGAGTCATTCAGAATTCACAACTATGAGGACATTAGGGTCATTCAGAATTCACAACTATGAGGACATTAAATAGAGGGTTCCATCATTTTGTTCGTATTTTCCATTCTAGAGTTATTCATCTTTGTTTATCAGGAAATGTTGGATTTTTGGTCCGTCTGGTGTCTGTTCATGTCGTAACTTCAACAGTTGTGCTGGGATCTCAATGAAATTTGGTATGGATGTTCACAACTATGAGGACATTAAAAAGAGGGTTCCATCGTTTTGTTCGGATTTTCCATTCTAGAATTATACATCTTTGTTTATCTGGAAATATTGGCTTTTTGGTCCGCCTGGTGTCTGTTCATGTCGTAACTTCAACAGTTGTGCTGGGATCTCAATGAAATTTTGGTATGGATGTTCACCACTGTGAGGACATTCAATAGAGGGTTCCATCGTTCTGTTTGGCTTTTCCATTCTAGAGTTATTCAAGTTCGTTTATCTGAACATGTTGGCTGTTTGGTCCATCCGATGTCTGTTCAGGTCATAACTTGAACAGTAATGCTCGGATCTCAATGAAATTTTGTATGGATGTTCACCACTATGAGGACATTTAATGAGGACATTTAATGTTTTTTGTGCTATAGTTATTCATCTTCGTTTATATAAAAATGCTGATTTTTGGGTCTATCTGAGTATAGCAGTCATAAGTTATAGATATGCCCACACTAGGCGGTATACCACTAGGGGGTATGTACCAGACGACAGTCCATCTCTTGTTATTGTTTGGTGTATATGAAATGCCAGACTGTTCTATTATGACCATGTACATAGTGTTAATAAAGAATTGTTTCAGACATGATTTTTCAGAGTTTTGAAAAAAATTATGCGGATTGATGTTGGGTCATGTGCGACTACGCAGTGCACTTGTCCCGAATCATTTAAAACCTGCTGACATTTGAGGTTCTATTAGGTGAATCATAGTGTCTGTGTATCTGTGTTATTTATCTGTTTACAGCCACCACTAAAATGTTTAACATTTGGCTATCACTTACCACAGCTGTTACTAGTATATTAACACTTCCATGATGGGAGCTGTGCTGATACAGCATTAAATATCCTGTGCCAGTGCATTCTCTTATATGTGCGATTCTCCCATAGGGAGCCTCGCATATAAAACAGAATGCACTGCAAGGCTCCCTATGGAGGGGGACTTTATAGCATTGAACAAACAATGCAGAGAATACTTAATCTACTTCACAGTAGGGGTGATGATCCCAGCTCGAGATTCCATAATTTTTGTGAGTCGATATCACGATAAACATTTAATTGATTATCCGGTGAAAATTCCATGATTATAAGGGATGCAAATCAAATTTTTGTGCCACTAAATATCTAGTTGCATGTTTAAGGCAGCAAGAATTTATTTTATTTTCCTTGTTCAAGTGCAGGCGTATTTATATGGAAAGTGCCTCTCTGGATGTTTTTAAAATGGGATATTTGTTTCCCATAGATTGCCATATTCTGGTTACTGGCCTGGTCGTTTAATAACAGCATCAGGATTACTTTCAAGTTTCACCTAAAATATGTTTCCATTTGCACTCTTCAATGCTGTTGCCCCTTCACCTATATTTTAAAACTTGGGAATATATCTGCTAGCATGTTCCGTTGGGTACCAATCCACCTATTCAATGTTTTAAAAGTCTGGAATACTAAACTGATATTTCTGTTACTGAATGGAGTTTAAATTCTGACTGTCGGCATTTAACATTGAACCTGAAGATGTGTTTCCATTTGCACCCATCAACGATGTTACGGCTTCAACTATTCAATATTTTAAAACGGGTGAATATTTCTGTTAGCATGTTCCGGTAACATCTGGTCTGAATGGAGTTAAAATTCCGGCTGTCAGCATAATTATTGGCGTATGATTGTTAGCTATGATGTGTTCACCTGGACCAATAGATCGCTGCCGATGCTTCCCATTGTTGTATCGCAATTAGCGTGGAATATTATAGGCATCATCAAAGTTCCATGGTGCTTTAGAGTGCGATAGCTCAGTGCTGTGGGGAGTGAAGAGCCTCCTGCTGGCGTCCAGGGCGTATATTAATGTACAGGCGTATTGTGTAGTCAAGTAACATGTCAGATAATAGATCGCCACAAGCATTATATGCAACACCTTGTCACGGTGGATATGGTCCGTCAGTAGATCCGTGGGAGACCGTGAGTTTCGCCGATGTACTTCGCAGAATGGTAGGATTTTTTGTTTTTCAATTTTGGATTATTATTGGGATTATTATTTTTGTGCCATTAAATTTCTGGTTGCATGTTCAAGGATAGTATGAAGTTATTTTATTTTCCTCATTCAAGTGCAGAAATACATTTAGCAAAAATATTATTTCTTTCCTTTCATAATACAAGTATGGTACAGTAATGCCCTAAATAATCGACTCCTTAACCAAAGCAGAATTATGGGTAATTTTTTAGGATTTAGTCGGAAATATGGCTTGTTGCCATTCATTGGAAAGCTCTCATCGAGAGCTTTCCGATGAATGGCAACAAACCATATTTCCAACTAAATCCTGAAAAGTTACCAATAATTCTGCTGTGGTTAAGGAGTCGATTATTTAGGGCATTACTGTAGCAAAAATACTATTTCTTTCCTTTCAAAATACAAAAGTATAGAGTATGGTAGGATTTAGGTGTATTATTTACTGTCCATTGAGATTATTTTTTCTGTAACACACTTATGCCTTGTAATTGCATGTTTTCAAATAATGAAAAAAAAAACAGGTTATGTTCAATGCAATTTTCCTTATCTAAAAACAGAAGTATTTCTGTGCAAAGTGCCTCTTTTGGTGTGTTTTGTAAAAGTAGTACTAGTATTTCTTTCTTAGCTTCATTGTGGTATTCATATGCCTGGTTCAAGTTTGAGTTTAGTGTGCCTGTCATTTGCAGAATGAGGTCCCCAGAGGGTGAATATAGTGACGCTGTCCCGCATAGCATCCTAGCATCACCAAATTCACCCTCTGGGAAACTCATTCTGCATGGCCTCATATGTTATGGGAGACATAGAATCAGATTGAAGTTTCCAAATGGTGAATATTGTGATGTACGCCCATTTGAGAACCTAATTATGCAATGTGTTGTCTGCCAATTTGGGGATATAGAGAAATTAAACTAAAAAAGAAATAGAATCTATGCAAAGAAGTTTTATAATAAAGAAACTTTCCAGAAGATGAGGCGTAAGCAGAATGAGGTCCCCAGAGGGTGAATTTAGTTATGCTAGCACGTGGGATAGCGTCACTAAATTCACCCTCTGGAGACCTCATTCTGCAAATGTCAGCCACGTTAACTCAGGCTTGCTATGAAACATACATGTATGTAACCCTAGTTGTTTTCTTACTTGTAATCCATAACCTCAACCAGATTTTTAACTATCCTTGGCCTAGGATAGATAACCTTATAAGATGCATTTATGCAATATATTTAAACAAGCCTCAAGGGGAAGCAACTCTTGTGAGAATTTGCATTAAGTATCAGAGACACCAATTTCATTTGGCTGCAGGCTCTATTAAAGTATGTAAGATGTGATTGGATAAAACAGAGGAGCTTTTGTGGTGTAATTTTCTCCGAGATTTTTTGGTCATGGTTTCAGGAAATGTCTTTGAACCAAATGAAGTATCTTTGTCGACATCAACAGAATTTGAAACAGTTTGATTTTCTGCAGTACATGTGAACTTAATAAATACATGAATACTTCATTGTATTGCAGCATACATGCCCATTGCACGTGACTTATTTTGATCATGGTGGATTAAATAGAGAGTAATCACTTGCAAGCCTTGAAATAGGGTGTCTGTCATTTGCAGAATGAGGTCCCCAGAGGGTGAATTTAGTGATGCTACCCCACATAGCGGGCTAGCATCACCAAATTCACCCTCTGGGGACCTCATTCTGCTTACACCTCAGCAGAATGAGGTTCCCAGAGGGTGAATTTGGTGATGCTAGCCCGCTATGCGGGGTAGCATCACTAAATTACCCTCTGGGGACCTCATTCTGCAAATGACAGACACCCTATTTCAAGGCTTGATCACTTGATTGAACTCGTGACATGAAATAATACATTCGAGGCAGGGACGTTGTACAAACATGAGTGTGCATTGCGCTTGAGTGTTTTACAAAATAGTCCCTGCCTCGAATGAATAATTTCACATCACCAGTTCAATCAAATGATTATTCTGTTTATTATATTTCACTATAAACATCTGATTTGCCAGAACTCCAAATAATACCGCCATTATACCCATGACTCATACATTTTGACAGTGCGTATGAATACATAATGCTCTAGTTAAAGTGACATAATTCATTGGTGAAATTATCATTTATAATCACTCGAGAAGTGTCAAGGTAAATCACACACATGAATGTAACAAAACTAATTAATTCATCAACAAATCAAATGATGTTGAGTCCAGGGCATTTTATATGATGTTCAATCAGATGAATCCAAACATCTGTATTATATTCTTTGTTTTTGAATTATTATTTATTGAAATCATACTTGACATAGGAACCAAGCCAAGTCTGAGTTTAGTGTTCCTGTCATTTGCAGAATGAGGTCCCCATAGGGTGAATTTAGTGATGCTATCCCACATTCTATATATAATATATCTAAAATACCATGCATCAAAATATCATCTATATCATTCAAAGGCATTCCATGGGCTTTATTTTGTGTTTTATACTGTTTTATACCTGTTTTAACCCTTTACCCAACAGAACAGCCCTGTGCCAATGCATTCTCTTATATATGCGAGTCGACCATAGGTCGCCTCGCATATATAAGAGAATGCATTGGCTTAACACATTAAAAATTATAAAATTGTTAAAGAATGTAAGAAAAAATGGTAAAAAGTGTTAAAAACAGATTTTTTTTAGGCCAATGCATTCTCTTATATATGCGAGTCGACCATAGGTCGCCTCGCATATATAAGAGAATGCATTGGCTTAACACATTAAAAATTATAAAATTGTTAAAGAATGTAAGAAAAAATGGTAAAAAGTGTTTAGGCCAATGCATTCTCTTATATATGCGAGGCGACCTATGGTCAACTCGCATATATAAGAGAATGCATTGGCACAGGGCATAACTGTAGCTATCACAATGTGGTCAAGGAGTCGGTTCCAATGATATCCATATTTGTATGGTTCTATTGAGACAGACCGAAGATATTTTAGGCTATTGAAGCTTTATTTGGCCGGTTTTGGCCGGTTTGTTGGGTAAAGGGTTAAATTGCGAGTCGCATTCACACTATAAAAAGTACAACATCCCGTGCAATGTACACAATCAGCACAAACTTTCCAAGTTTTCAATCTCAAATCTCACATATTTATGGGGAAGATAACTTTTATCAGAGTTAATATTAGATGTAAATGATATTTCTAGGATTTATGAACATGACAAGAGCGATTAAATCACCTAATTGAATTTCTGATGCCCCCAGTAAAATTACGATCCGATCATTGTTGGCATGTTCTTGTTACAAAAAAAACTGATGCGTCAAATATAAGATTTAGTAACTTGTCAATTCTTGAGAATGACAACAGCGTGTTTTGTGCTATATCGAACCGCCGATAAAAACATCGAACCGGAGATCGAAAGTGGAACTGCATTATATCGATTGCAGTCTGTGAATCTGGGAGTATAGTATCAGTATTATTGTCCCCCAATCCCATTGCCTATACAGTAATGCGCAAATAATCGACTCCTTAACCACAACAGAATTATGGGTACTTTTCAGGATTTAGTCGGAAATATGGCTTGTTGCCATTCATCGGAAAGCTCTCATTGAAAACCATAATAAACAAACTTGAGGATAGGAGGTTAATATGTTATCAGTATGGAAAAACCAATCACAAATATTTTGTTCTGTTATTCTGTGGAAGACACTTCATGAGTTAATCTGATATTCAAAGACAGATAGGAGAAAGCATGTATTTTTATACTTTTATAGTGATAACAGTCTATAGCAGGAGGACTGATAACTTGATATGTACTGACTCTGATAGGCATCTCACATAGATTTCTGTCAGTGGCAGCAGCTATTACAACAAGTCACTTCCTGACATGATGCTGATCGCTGTTTAGCAATGATATTATTGGTTTGTTTTTAATGAAAAATAGAACAATTGTACAAAAAACAAAGTTTTTCTTGAAAGCCATGGAAAAAAAATCTAAGGATAGTATGGAAACTGCAACCACAAATATTTTATTTTAGCCCTATCATTGATATTATCTGGAACTTCAGGAGTTAATCTAATATTTAAAGACAGATAGGAGAAGGCATATATTGCTTTTCTTTATAGTGATAATAGTCTATAGGAGGAGAGTCTGATAAGTACTGACTGTGATAGGCTTCTCACATAGATTTCTTTCAGCAGCAGTAGGATTACTACAAGTCACATCCTGATGTATAATGCCCCTCAGCATTGATTTGTTTTGATCCTGGTAGACGTTGGCAGTTATTGCTCGACTGTACTTGTGTTTAAGATTTGCCAGACAAAGCACGGCACCATTTGTCAAAACTGATCCTTGTTTGTGTGTGGAGTGAGCTATCAGACGTACTTCTAGTGAAATTGATCGATCATTTCATAAGTTTTTGAGAGGTTTGATGTTTTTGGGATACTTTTGAGGTGATAGATATCGTTATTGATACTGATAGCCTATTGTTGGTAGAAAGGGTAAGCGTGTCTTGTCTGGATGGAAAGGAAATTCTATAATATATCTGTGTTTGTATATACCAGTACATATAAGTCATCATATGCAATCCTATGGGCATCAAATTGGGAGATTTTATTTCACTCCTTATAATGTTTGTGCATTTCTACAGTTTGGACACTAACATACATGTAGATCAATTTCCTAATGTCCGCACCAACTGGCTGTACTAGATACTGCAGAGTTTGTATATGGGTCTGGAATCATGGAAAAGTTATGTAATTAAAAACATTTATAAAAGCTATGAAATTTATTTGAAAAGTCTTGGAAAATTTGTTTGAAATTCTCAAAGGTTTGGGAAATTATGGAATTTTTCTCTCAGCTATTTCTATGAACCCTGTACTGGCATCCAACCTATGTCTCATCTAGTTCATTATGCCCAGACTCGTAATATAAACAACAACTTGTTTTTCTCTGATTTTCAATATCATGCACTGGATCAAAATATTTTGCACTGGCTTACAAGGTCAAGGTAAACATTGTTAGGCCAATGTATTCACTTCCCACAGTCTTTTGAGAATAATGTTGTAAACCACACAGGGTGAACCTCTGGAATCCAGCCACCTGTGTGATCTCAGGCTGGGATAACATTTACAAGGGATATTTCTCTCATACAGGTGTGTTCTCGGGTAACAACACACAAGACTTAAAATAGTGTGTCTGTCATTTGCAGAATCAGGTCCCCCAGAGGGTGAATTTATTTACTCTATCCCACACTGTGGACTAGCATCACCAAATTCACCCTAGAGGGGGACCTCATTCTGCTTAGGCCTCAACTGCTATATGGGAGACCTAGGATCAGATTGAAGTTTCCCAGTTGAAGCTGGTGATGTTCACCCACTAGTCTTCTCAATTACGCATTTTATCTTCTGCATATTAGGGGATATAGAAATAAAGCAGAAGGAAAAAAGGAACTAAAAACAATGTCAATTAAAACTATTCTTTCCAGAGAAGATGAGGCTTAAGCAGAATGAGGTCCCCAGGGGTGAATTTAATTATGCTAGCCCTCTGTGGGGTATAGCCTCACTAAATTCATACTCTGGGGACCTCATTCTGTAAATGACAGACACACTATTTCAAGGCATGATAAGTGTATTCTCAGGTAACAACACATGAATAGGAGGGGGACATAAATTAGTCTATTGAGCTCATGACTTTCTCACATATAACCTATTATAGGGTCATTATTATCCAATGAATATTGCTGTTCTCATTTGAAGTACCCTCAAGTATTTATAAAACCCAGCAAACAATCAACTTTTTGACACCAAGTTGGTGCAAAGTCTTTCACAGCAACCATAAAATGCACTTTGAAAAGTTTTTAAGTTCTGTTTATGTCCGGGGATCACAATGAGCGTATGGACATAACTCTATGTGAATACCAGTTAGTGGTTTTATGTTATTAACACGTTAACAGCGAAGGTCATTGATGTTTCTCACTTATGATCCAAGCTGCAGCCCCCCTACCAAATGTTTGAAAGCTCAAAATGTGGGCAATTTTCAGGCAAATTTGAGATATATATTCGGTCATTATTCGGCAAATTTAATGGAAATTCAGGGGAAATTGTGGCAAATTACAGTATTTTTCACATATCTGCCAGAATTATACATATTTAAGGTTAACGTGAATTTATTTTGTTATATTTATTTGTATATACAAGGTATATCCTACAAGAGCTATATTACAACCATGAGTATATCATGTAAAAAACATTGGGCAAAAAGTCGCAGGGCCCCGTTAAAACTTTGGGTGCCCGTAGGACTATAGTGGTAATTAAGGCCAAACCAATATTCTATTCTGGTGTACAAATTGTGTAGAGAAAGAGTAGATGCGGGAAGGACAAGAATAATAATACAAATAGTCCATCACCACTCCACCAATAGATACGCATTGAAAATGTTCCTGAAATTTACACAATTTATTTTTTACAATTTTAATAATTTTTTTCTTATATTCTTTAACAGACTTATTTTGTAGATTTAGTGCCAGGGAATCTTACGTTTTTCATGGGCATCAAAATTATTACTATGAATACTTCGTGATAGTTTTGAGTTATAACATGCCCCTAAGGTTTTATCCAGTTTGTTTTTAAATTTGCTATAGCATGCTTAAGCATACCTAAACAAAATTCAACCCAAAAACATCTTTTAAAAAACATTTTTTAAATTTTTGTTTAATTTTTTTTAGGGCCGATTTTACAGACCGTAAATTAGGGCCGATGAGATCGCCCCTGGCACTGAAAGGGTTAAAAAAAAATGTTTTTTGACAATATGTGACATAAAGTTGCAGGATGGGTTCATAATGCATGCTATTAACTCTTCCATGACTGCAGCTTCATGCAATTCTACGAAAACACTGTGCCAGTGCATTCTCTTATATATGTGAGTCTCCCATAGAGAGCCTTGCATATATAAGAGAATACATAGGCCTAAACAATATTTACATTGACCTTGTATACCAGTGCATTCTCTTATATAAGAGAGGCTCCCTATGGGAGACTCGCATATATAAGAGAATGCATTGGCACAGGGTCTTTAATGCTGCACCAGCACAGCTCCCGTCATGAAAGCGTTAATCCGTATAACACTCAATGGATACCAGGACAGCTAAATGAATGATAGTGTACGTGTGATAATCATAAAGGCCTAAGATCTTCTACTTTACTTCTTTCTAAACTGGATGAAGTATATAACTGCATATCTTGGTGATGTTAACACAAAATTGGCATCAGAATGAAACCGTGTCATTACATACAAGAATTAATCTATCACAACATCTCCTTAAAAAGTGTCCTATTATATCAAGCTATAGTAATCTTATGTTTTCTGATTTACTCTGACGGAAAAAAAGGAACCTTTATATCAACTGTCGGAGTGCATTTGGCTCCAGTACACACGCCAATCTGTGTTTGAAATGAGTAACGCACTTTCTAATCAAAGACGCCTATCGTTTGCATCAACTTGATGATAAAAAATGCCCTCTTACTCCTCCTGATGCTATGCACATTTTTTGAAGCACTCTCTTGACATAATGAGCTGTAATCATCAAAAACCTGGAAGCGGCACTGGAGAAACAGAGAGAAGAACTGTGTTATCAGCCGTTTATATCCATGGCATACTAAAGGGCTGTGTAAGTACATGGCATGGATCCTAAGAGGCTTCAGATCCTATCACAATCTACTATGTGTTAATTTATAACAGAGAAATTGGAATGGGAAATTGTGGTCCTGTGTTTGTATTAGTGTGTTATAAAGAAGCTCTGGTATTAATCTCGACAGCTCTTCATATTGGCCTCTTGAGGTCTGTATGTCTGAATTGTGCTCTTGTATTTTAGTGTGGTAGTCCGTAATCTGTTCAGGAAGTCTCGAGTGCTAAGCATGCATTTCATACTGCCAGTGTTTTATAATACCCTTGTGAGCGATTCATACTGAATAATGGGGTATACTGGTTGTATAACTTGGGCGGCTAATTGATTGTTAGAACATGGTGGTAATCATAGAAACAAGTAGTCTCCTTTTGGGAACCTCACACTTATGAATGCATGTAAAGTTGAACGTCAACTGCTCTGATCTCTATGGGGCTCCATATGGGTGACTAATTAATTGCTAGACATGGTGGTACTCTTAGAAATATTAGGGAACCTCACAAGGATGGAAGAAGCAAGCATGATTATACTCTTTTGAATGTCAGCTGCTCTAGTCTTGTGGGGCTCCCTGTGGGTGGCAATTAATCCTTGAACATGAAACATGCCACCTTGACTCAGATTATCCTCTAGGGAGCCTCTCTTGCCGGAACCATGTACTTGATTTGGTCGGCATGGGGCTCCCAATAGGTGGCTAATTAAATGTTACACCTAACAACTGTTAACTACTTGTAATCATGAAAACAAGAAGTCTTGTGAGACAAATGTAATCATTATGATGATGATAACTATTATCCCATTTATTACCAATTAGTCCAAAATGTGATTCCAAAAAGCTAAAATGCTTTGGGATAAAGTTCTTTTGTATTCAAAGAGAAGTCATTTCCTTTATTTCTTTGAACTTTATTATTTCGTCATTATTTTCAGAGGATTACTAATTTGACCACCCTGCATGCAAACATCTCTTCCAGATATGTAGTTATTATTATTTTGTTATATTAGTTAGAAATTGTAAAGAGATCTCACTTATTGCTGTTAATTACTTCCTTAGTGTTGCAGAGATGAATTAAGGTTCCTGAAAATTTATCTATTCTGGAATAAATTAAGTGCAGGTATGAAATCAGCGTCCACTGACGATTGTTTCTATTGTTTATTTACAGGCATCTGATGCAGGATCTGAACTGTTCACAGTTAACCATATTACCCACAATCATATAAGTGAGTATTATTTATAGTAACAATCTTACAAAGGGATAGCAGAGTACTTAGTATTTATAGTAACATTTACTATTTATAGTAACATTTACTATTTATTGTAACATTTACTATTTATAGTAACATATTTTCCACAGTTGTATAAGTGGGTGCTATTTTTGCAACCATATTACCCACAATCGTATAAATATGTACTTTATAAGAACTTTTGTCTCGATATAAAGCATCATTGCATACTAATAATAAAGCTAGCGGTGGTGCGGTTACTGTCACAAGGCACCATTTACATTCATAGCCTGCTTCTTAAACTCATCACAAGCCAGATTTTCGTGGCTATCTTTGGATCACTGGTGTCTTGTTAACCTTTTCTGTACTAAATACAGTAATGCCCTAAATAATTGACTCCTTAACCACAGCTGAATTATGGGTATTTTTTCAGGATTTAGTCGTAAATATGGCTTGTTGTCATTCATTGGAAAGCTCTCACTGTACTTATTGACGAGTAGTTGTTCACTTTGGAAATTTTCAGATGATAAGTTCAACAAACGACCAAATTTATCATTTTTAAACCATTAAGGTTGTTTGTTGAACTTATTATCTGAACATTTCCCTCCAATAAATAGGACTCATTCTGCTCTTTATTATCTGTCAGACAATTACATCATTTAACTCCAAATTGACGAAGCCAATCAGGCGAAACTGCAACCCAAGTTGTATTTTTGTTTGGAACGTGTCCTTGACTGAACGTCTTTAATCAAGATTGACTGACTCCATTGCAGATTCCATTAAAACCCTCCCTCTGTGGAAATCCTCCTTTATCCAGCTTAAGTCCTGTGAACCAACATCAACAGAAAGCCATCGCAATGATCTGTGAATATTTCTGTAAATTTGGACAGAGACTCTGTTTTCTCAGTTCGTTGTTTGATGAGGAATTATGGGAATTCAACGCAGTTCATTTTGGAATTAAGAGAAGTCAATAACCGTATCCCGGCAGCACGCAGACGGTTATTTGCATACTATCTCCTTTCTTTTTGACATTTCTTAGTTTGTTTGGATTTCAAACATTCTTGGCTTGTTCTGGACTTCTTGCAAAGTTTGCGAAAATATTTGTGGCTTACGTAGCTTATTGAGCTTGCGAGTTGTTTTCATTCTTATGATCCTTGGCGGTTTTACCTCAAATATCTCATCTTCGAAGCTGTCTGCCAAGTCGCTCATCTTTGTTTAACATTCTACTGCCGATATCTTTACATATATAACTTTTCTGGCAGTCCTTCCCATGAGGAAAACACAGCAAGAGCTTTTATTTGGTCTTCCAATTCAGAATATGCGTGTAAAATTGCACCCATAGTTTAACCCTTTACCCAACAAACCGGCCAAAACCGGCCAAATAAAGCTTCAACAGCCTAAAATATCTTCGGTCTGTCTCAATAGAACCATACAAATATGGATATCATTGGAACCGGCTCCTTGACCACATTGTGATGGTTACAGTTATGCCCTGTGCCAATGCATTCTCTTATATATGCGAGTCGACCATAGGTCGCCTCGCATATATAAGAGAATGCATTGGCCTAAAAAAAATCTTTTTTGAACACTTTTTACCATTTTTTCTTACATTCTTTAACAATTTTATAATTTTTAATGTGTTAAGCCAATGCATTCTCTTATATATGCGAGGCGACCTATGGTCGACTCGCATATATAAGAGAATGCATTGGCACAGGGCCGTTCTGTTGGGTAAAGGGTTAATTGTAAGTTCTCCAAGTTCTGTTTTTCTCAAACAAAATGTCATTGTGGGATAGATCATAGATCTACAGTAATGCCCTAATTAATCGACTCTTTAACCACAGCAGAATTATGGGTAACTTTTCAGGATTTAGACGGAAATATGGCTTGTTGCCATTCATCGGAAAGCTCTCGGGGAGAGCTTTCCGATGAATGGCAACAAGCCATATTTCCGACTAAATCCTGAAAATTTACCCATAATTCTGCTGTGGTTAAGAGGTGGATTACTTAGGGCATTACTGTATGTATGTCAGTGCTGTATGTTACCATTTCTCAGATGCTTGTAGATGCTTATAATAATGACTGGAATCTGATAGTAATGGCCGGCTGACTTACTAAATGGCTACATCTGCTAGTTTGTTTATTAATCTTTCAATCTTATTGGGCAATTATCAGGCACATTATTTTGAAGTTGTTTAATAGTCTGCTTGCCAGAAGCTATGGGGCCAATTTATTCTGCTCTTGACATAGTTGTAAATCTGTTAACCTTCTGAAGGTAATGATAATTGATACTTCATGTCCATCCTCACCTGTACATTATCAGACATGTACAGAGCTTTCCGATGAATGGCAACAAGCCATATTTCCGACTAAATCCTGAAAAGTTACCCATAATTCTGCTGTGGTTAAGAGGTCGATTACTTAGGGCATTACTGTATTCTTGGAAACCGATCAGAAACTTTAACCCTCTATTATAATAAATACTCATTGACGAGTAGTTCCCTTTATAGGAAATCTTCAAATAATAAGTTCAATAAACGAACATTGATTTGTTTCTTATAATTTGTTATCAATTTGAAGTCATCCCAGTCTGAACTTTCGATGTCGTGAGCAATCTTCGTACAAAATGGTTGCCTCCGAATTTCTATACATAAGGGGATATCATGAATTGTCTATACATAAGGGGATATAATATTTTTTACTTTGATTTTGCACATAGGTTTAAGGTGATCTTGAATAACAGGTTTCTATGGTAATCTGATGGAATCTAAGGGGTGCAAAAAATTGCACCCATAAAACAATTGTATGCAAAAAAATTGCCCTCCCGCAAAATGCCAGGTCTGATTTAAATACATATTATGGACATACGGTAATGCTCTAAATAATCGACTCCTTAACCACAGCAGAATTATGGGTAACTTTTCTCTGTGAGCTTTCCGATGAATGGCAACAAGCCATATTTCCAACTAAATCCTGAAAAGTTACCCATAATTCTGCTGTGGTTAAGGAGTCGATATTTAGAGCATTACTGTACTTCAAATTGATGGTATCCAAAGGCTATCCCTACTGGAATAGTGTTACAGCTATAAACTAAGATTATCAAACATTCCAACCACATCGACTCAACCATCTCAGAGAACACATCATTTGAAATACGCACAAATGTAAATAGTTAGTACTTTATTCTGGTTTAGGAAATTTTTTAGCCAAGGCAAATTTCTGCTAATAAACAGGGCTGGGATATATATATTAGATAGGCACCGTAATGTTCAGAAATGTAGCAAGTTAGTTTATATAGATTGTGATAAATATATTAGATAGGCACCGCAATGTATCGAATTGCAGCAAGTTAGTTTATTTAGATTTTAAACTATATATATCAGATAGGCACCGTAATGAATAGAAATGTAGCAAGTCAGTTTATATATATTTGGGATAAAATATTAGATAGGCACCATAATGTATCAAAATGTAGCAAGTTAGTTTATTTAAATTGGAATAAATATATATATCAGATAGGCACCGTAATGAATAGAAATGTAGCAAGTTAGTTTATATATATTTGGGATAAAATATTAGATAGGCACCATAATGTATCAAAATGTAGCAAGTTAGTTTATTTAAATTGGAATAAATATATATATCAGATAGGCACCTTAATGTATAGAAATGTAGCAAGTTATTTAATATAGATTGGCATTTATTGGCGATAGCTGCCTGTTGTCATGGTAGCTCTTCATTTGAATGTCTTTAGTTGGAATCAATAGAAATCGCTGCTTTATGCCCCGCCAAAGACTGAGATTATAGCGACAAGGCTGCTTTAATGAGAACGCAAATCCAGGCCGAATCTACGTCTATCGATTCCATTATGTAACCCGACAAGTCATCAAATGTGTCTCTTGATGTCCGCTCATAATGCTTGATTGACTGTGATGTACTATAATAAAACACTGTAGGAGTTTGTATAATAGCTGGTGTTAATGTCGTCTTAGGGTTCAAGGTCATGGTTAGCGATTCAGAAGAAAGAAGGATGGTTTTTGCCCAAGTTCTTCGTTTCTGTAAATGATGAAGTGAAGCCTAGTTGTATGAAATATCTGGCTGTAAATAAAATATTGCCTTTATATGCACGCAGGGAAACAGGCAATTCACGCTGTGTTCTTGTATTATTGTCTCTAGAATGCTTTCACAGAATATATCAAACACTATACACCTTTAGAAACTTGGTTTATTATCCTCTGCAAACAGTTTGGATGGTTGGGGGGGGGGGTGCATAAAAATTTGCTCTGTCTGTCTGAGTCTGTCCGTCCATTCATAACAACTTTGAAGCTCTATATCTCGGTCATTTTCAGTCAATTTTAATGCCCTTCAGTATGTTGTTGAGCCAACATGGGGGGATAGCTATTTACAAACAGCATGTTTTGTCCATTGATTTTGTCTACAGAGTTAAGACCTTATTGTGTAATGGGTCATCAGTGTAAAATGGATTTTTAAATTCTTCGGCACTCCTACAGGCCACATCCCTCATCCGATCATCACCAAACTTCATATGGATCTTTGGAGAGGCCACCAGATGGGAGTCACACCCTGCTGTCCACATTAGTTGCAGGAATGTTTTGAAAAGTTACAGGCATCTTTAGGATCACCTACAGATGAGAGCTATTGAATTTGTACGATTATTGATGAAAAAATGGCCTCAAGACTACATCTTGTTCATATTTGCTGAAATAAGGGAAAAAACTCATCAATTTTGAGTTCTAAAAATAGTTTTTGATCATTCGTAGAGATTTGACTCTCCTGTGTTGATTTAACATGAGTTATTGTGGCTCTCCTGCAGTTTTCAAACGGCCAGACCTGTTTAAATAAGATTTTCAATGATGGATAATATTAATTTTTACCTCTCTCAGATTTTCTAAACTGGGCCTGTGCTTTTATACAAATCATATTTGCTATATCTTCACACACACGCACCTGTTCCTTACATACGAAGTTGATTTATTATCTTTGAATTGAGACTATCACCTTACCCAATCAAAAAAAAAAGGTGGAAACATTTTCAAAGATAAATAGTGTTAGTGTAAAGTAAACTAATTTCCTGGACAACATCAGGTGGGAATTGGCTCCGAATGAGAAGTAACAATCTGCCACCCAGGTGGTCCATGTGTATATAATGGCTACACGGAAGCGTGATGACGTTCATGTTTTCCATTCTAGAGTTATGCTCTGGAAATCTTGGTTTTGTGTCTCTCCAAGCAGAGAAGCAACAAGCTGCCACCCAGGTGGTCCATGAGTATATAATGGCTACATGGATTCGCGGTAACATTCTCATTTTCCATATTGGAGTTATCCTGTTGTTTATCTGGAAATCTTGGGGGTATTATTTGTCTGTCCGCACAGTTATCTCAACCATGGTTCATCGGATCTCGAGTTTAGTATGAAGGTTCACCATCAGGAGTGCCCATGATATTGTTTGCATTTTCCGTTTTAGAGTTAACCTTCTTTTGTTTTCCTAGAAATATTTGGCCCATCTCAGTTTTTTCAAACTGAGCCTGTTCGTTTATACTGATCATATTTGATACATCTGCTCACACACCTGTTCCTTACATACGAAGTCGATTGCATTGCATATCTTTGAATTGAGTCTTATCGCCTTACCCAATCAAAAGAAAAAAGATGGAAATATTTTCAAAGATAAATAGTGTTAGTGTAAAGTAAACTAATTTCCTGGACAACATCATGATCAGGTGGGAATTGGCTCTGATTGAGAAGCAACAAGCTGCCACCCAGGTGGTCCATGTGTATATATTGGCTACATGGAAGCAACCTGTTTATATTATGATGGGAGTGCAAGCCTTGAAATAGTGTGTCTGTCATTTTCAGAATGAGGTCCCCAGAGGGTGAATTTAGTGATGCTACCCCACAGAGCAGGCTTGCATCACTAAATTCACCCTCTGTGAACCTCATTCTTTATTAAAGGCCTCATCCTGTGGGAAGTATCTATATATAGTTTCAAATTAGCATTGTTTATTTACTTTTTCCCTTCTGTTCAGTTTCTATATCCTCTAATTAGCAGAAGATAAAATGAATAATTGAGGTGACTAATGGGTGAACATCACAAACATCAACTTGGGAACTTCAATCTGATCCTAGATCTCCCATAGCAGTTGAGGCCTAAGCAGAGTGAGGTTCCCAGAGGGTGAATTTGGTGATGCTAGCCTGCCATGAGGGATAGCGTCACTAAATTCACCCTCTGGGGACCTCATTCTTCAAATGTCAGACACCATAAAATTTGAAGGCTTGGTGGGGTATAACATTGATGCCAGTGTGAGTGCTCTCTAACCCTGAAGAGGAGATTATTACATTGCCCTTATTATGTGGATAATTAGAGTGTCTGGTGCAAGCAATTCATACCTGTATTATGTCATGTTATACCTTCAGGTAATCGAAAAACGATCTGGTTTAACCCTCTGAGATCTAAGCTTTCGTTTGGATAATTTGCCAAGATTTCTATCAGTTCAAGCTTTAATTTTTTTATGACTGGAGCTGTGCTGGTGCTGCATTAAAAATCCTGTGCCGGTGCATTATCTTTTATATCCAAGTCTCCCATAGGGAGCCTCGCGTATATATGCGAGGCTCCCTATGGGTGACTCGCATATATGAGAGAATGCATTGGCACAGGGTTTTCTCACAATTTCAAGAAGCTCCAGCCATGGAAGGGTTAAGCTTTACAGTATATGGCCTTCATTTTTCAATGTTTTAATTCTCCTGCATTTATTTATTTATTACCAAATTCCTAAGATCAAAATATCGGATAAATATTCAGTGTAATCATGTACAGGTTTTATGTATTGTAGAAAAAAGCACTGAACAATAAAGGCCATTTCGTGCTACTATTTATGTCTCACTTAAGAATTTGTTGCAACCACATGTGACATAAAAAGTTTTTTTTTTTTTATAAGTACTTAATATCATTTTTATGGCAAAACTAATGCTCTAATTTCCTAGTAATGTGACCCAGAAATTCATCAAAATATCGGATAAAAAATGGGGTGAAAATTCTACATATTTTCGGAGATAATATCATCTACCAAGGACTTCTAGCTTTCAAAAAAGCCTCAAGTTCTTATGTACTAAGCTGTGGAGGTCCATGCCTTCTAGACAAGACAGAATCTTGATTCATCATTGTCTGTTGCTAAAAAATACCACAGGAATTTTTATGCAGTGTGTATGCACCCATTTGTTTTGTGATGGTGGTGGCTTTCATAGACGATATCACATAATTTTTTTATATAGTCTATGCACCCATTTATAATGTCCGGGACTGAGGGTGGTCGTCTTTATAGACCTTATCACTGGAAATTATATCCAGTTTGTTTGCACCCATTTATAATGTCCCGGACTGAGGGTGGTCGTTGTCTTCATAGACGTTATCGCAGGAATTTTTATCCAGTATATGTGCACCCATATATTTTGTGAGGGTGGCAGGCACACAGTAGGCAACCACTGCTCCTATCTAAATTCATCTTGAAGCAAGGTTAAAATAACAGCATTACTATCCTAGTAATAAACACATGTGATATGATGGAAGCCAACTATATCTTGCAGGCCCTGTAACAATCAAGAAAAAACATAAAATGAACACACGTGTGTGTTAATATCTCACTGTGCTAATCTCTCCCTACAAGTGGTGTCAAAAATTAAGCCTTGTATTAAAAGTTTTATCTGCTCTTCAAACTCCCACTTGAATAAATTGTGATAAGTAGGTGAGTTTGCTTGTGAAGTTGAGTGAGAGAAGATATAAGTAGTTAGTGTACTTTGAGCGATTAATATATAAGTATGCAGTGTACTTTGAGCGATGATATAAGTATGCAGTGTACTTTGAGTGATTATATAAGTATGCAGTGTACTGTGAGTGATGATATTAGTATGCAGTGTACTGTGAGAGATGATATTAGTATGCAGTGTACTGTGAGTGATGATATAAGTATGTAGTGTACTGTGAGTGATGATATAAGTATGTAGTGTACTGTGAGTGATGATATTAGTATGCAGTGTACTGTGAGTGATGATATAAGTATGCAGTGTACTGTGAGCGATGATATGAGTATGCAGTGTACTGTTTGATAAGATATTAGTATGCAGTGTACTGTTTGATAAGATATTAGTATGCAGTGTACTGTTATGATAAGATATTAGTATGCAGTGTACTGTTATGATAAGATATAAGTATGCATTGTACTGTTTGATCAGATATTAGTATGCAGTGTATGTTTGATCAGATATTAGTATGCAGTGTGCTGTTATGATAAGATATTAGTATGCAGTGTACTGTTATGATAAGATATAAGTATGCAGTGTACTGTTTTGATAAGATATTAGTATGCAGTGTATGTTTGATAAGATATTAGTATGCAGTGTACTGTTATGATAAGATATTAGTAGGCAGTGTACTGTTTGATAAGATATTAGTATGCAGTGTACTGTTTGATAAGATATTAGTATGCAGTGTACTGTTATGATAAGATATTAGTATGCAGTGTATATGTTTGATAAGATATTAGTATGCAGTGTATGTTTGATAAGATATTAGTATGCAGTGTACTGTTATGATAAGATATTAGTATGCAGTGTACTGTTATGATAAGATATTAGTAGGCAGTGTACTGTTTGATAAGATATTAGTATGCAGTGTACTGTTATGATAAGATATTAGTAGGCAGTGTACTGTTTGATCAGATATTAGTATGCAGTGTACTGTTATAAGATATTAGTATGCAGTGTACTGTTATGATAAGATATTAGTAGGCAGTGTACTGTTATGATAAGATAGTAGTATGCAGTGTACTGTTATGATAAGATATTAGTATGCAGTGTACTGTTTGATAAGATATAAGTATGCAGTGTACTGTTTGATAAGATATTAGTATGCAGTGTACTGTTTGATAAGATATTAGTATGCAGTGTATGTTTGATAAGATATTAGTATGCAGTGTACTGTTTGATAAGATATAAGTATGCAGTGTACTGTTATGATAAGATATTAGTATGCAGTGTACAGTTTGATAAGATATTAGTATGCAGTGTACTGTTATGATAAGATATTAGTAGGCAGTGTACTGTTTTATAAGATATTAGTATGCAGTGTACTGTTTGATAAGATATTAGTATGCAGTGTACTGTTTTATAAGATATTAGTATGCAGTGTACTGTTTGATAAGATATTAGTATGCAGTGTACTGTGAGCGATGATATGAGTATGCAGTGTACTGTTTGATAAGATATTATTATGCAGTGTACTGTTTGATAAGATATTAGTATGCAGTGTACTGCAGCTTGTGTGCATTTTTAAGTTCTTGTGATAATGGGTTTATTTTATATAATATATCATCTATGATGCAGTACACAAAGAACCTAGCAACAGGGAATATGTCCAGGTATAGCCTCACCCACACAACTCCCATATAGCTAGGTCCCTCCCTGAGCATACAAAATTGTAGATATTTTGTTCAATGATATAGTTTTGATCCACAATCAGACTGAAAATTGGAAATCTTTGGGTCAGAAATTACTAAATTTGAATTAAATTTCAATAAAAAAAGGTAATTATTCTTACAACTTTCTGTGTTCAAATTTCCAACTGTCTATCTTTCGAACCTTTCACTGGAAAATTATTAAGTAGAGAGGGTTAATTAGACCCCCTAAGCCCAAAATGCTGATAAAAAATTGCCTTCATTTGAGAGAATATTTGAAGAAAAAAATCATGACCAGAGCTAAATTAGTAGTATGTACCAACATCACAGAGATGGCAATAGCACCCACCCTTTTAGTCCATTTTTAGAAATTGTCACATCAAAATTGGCTATTGCTCTGTGTTAGAAATTTCTTATAAGAGAAATGATTGTTTTTTTGTGAACATGAGAATATCTGATGCTTAATTAAAATGAATATCAAATGTAAAAGGACCCAAATAGAGCTGATCCATACTTGTTTTTGTGCTTTGAGAAAGTGAGAATATCTGGACAAAAATAACATCAAAGACCAATGGAGGCAAGATGTCATCTGATTCCTGTCAAAATATCTGATACAGTATCAACGCGGACATTTCCTGTGGAACAAAGGCATATGCTTCCGTTTCTATGGCCGCCTATAAATTGGCATGTGCTACCACAAATACTACACAAACACGAACATTAGGTCTCTATACTAAAGACATGTGTGTTATGAGTCAATCAGTGTTTTGGCTGGAAACTAATTACACATGACACCTAAGTTGAGATATTATTATAGAAGGTCATGGGAGTACATTTCTATTGGCTTTCATTTGGCTCAGTTCCCCTGCTAATAGTTTCAGTCTATGCCAATTACTCTCAAGATATGCCCCTTTATTATAACAATACAGTGTATTTCCGCATGTTCAATTTTCTTCTTATTACACACACCTTTAATTTCCTGACATTGTGAACTGAGTAAAACAACCTTGTGGGCTGGAGTAAGACCAACATTCCTGAGGCCTGATAAATTGTATTTTTCTTTTCTCTAACCTGACTAGATCATGCCATGAATACTCTATAGCTACATCAATGCCCTAAATAATCGACTCCTTAACCACAGCAGAATTATAGTTAATTTTTCAGGATTTAGTCGGAAATATGGCTTGTTGCCATTCATGGGAAAGCTCTCAGTGAGAGAAATCTTGAAAAATTACCCATAATTCTGTAGGATTCGATTATTTAGGGCATTACTGTAAATGGACATAGAGATCATATTCCACCAGTACAACTCCTGGGAACTTTATAACATTTAACAAACATGGCAGGGAATATATTTTGTTATTAATACTTGTTCCTCTACTTCACATTAGGCGGTGGTAACAGCTCGAGATACAGTAATGCCCTAAGTAATCGACCTCTTAACCACAGCAGAATTATGGGTAACTTTTCAGGATTTAGTCGGAAATATGGCTTGTTGCCATTCGTCGGAAAGCTCTCGGGGAGAGCATTACTGTAGCATGTTTTTTGTGACGTTTGTTAGCTGATCTTGTAATAAACATTGAATTAATTACTTGGGATAATTTCCATGATTGTAAGCGACACGAAGCAAAATTGCTCACAAAGTCGCTGAAATCTTGCAATTTAGAGTTGAGACCTTCATATACAGTGAAGTGCATTATTAAGGAACATGTAATAACTAATAACGGGCGCATACAGCTAGAGCAGAGATTCATGGCATGACCTATAACCTGACTAACCTGTGCGTTCGTAAAAAAAACTTATGTTTACTAAATTTGTTCTTCTATAAAGACAATTTTTGTCATTAACGCTTTCATTACTGAACGCCCACCCAGTTTTAAAATTATACTTGGCATGGTCTACCACACAAGGTTCTGGGGAACTTTTAACATTAAATTGTATTATATATTAATTAAATGCAATGACTTTCGATGGTGAGATAATTTGCGTTAGTTTATCGCCAATAGCTGCGTCCCGAATTGAGATGTAAATATTCACAATTGAGCGTAGTTCAGAAAATGTTTTCTACGGAGTGGTATGGTCTAATTCTTCGCGATTTTCGATACTGTTAGTACAATGCTACATTCTCTCAGTTGACATAGCTCCTGAGTACTAATTTATCAGTTTCATGCAAGTAATTAATATGTCTTTAAATATAAATTTTGTTGACAGGACTACCCTTCCTGAGACATTATTCTTCATAACTAATAGTTTATATAGTCCTAAAAGACCTTATTATTGTGCACTTATTGCATTGAATCAAATTGATAAGTGAGTACAGTAATGCCCTAAGTAATCGAGTCGATTACTTAGGGCATTACTGCACCTGGGCTCTTTATACCCACAGAAAGAATGTAACATTCAACTAATATTAATGAACATTCCAACCCCATGGTCGTACTATTTCATAAAATACAATGTCGAATTGTAAATATTTACTCACTAACCCTTCATAACTGGAGACTCATGAAATTTTGCGAAAACCCTGTGCCGATGCATTCTCTTTCATAGGGAACCAGTCGCATAATGTAGAGAATGCATTGGCCTAACAATATTTACCTTGACATTGTAAGCCAGTGCATTCTTTTATATATGCAAGGCTCCCTATGAGAGATTCGCATATATAAGAGACTGCACTGGCATAGGACCATTAATACTGCACCAGCGCAGCTCCCATCATGAAACGGCTTATTTGGGACAAATTTATCTCTGATAACCAAACAGCAATGATTCACAATCAAGCATGGCTCAATATTATTCATGAATAAGAATGGCGTTGCTTGATTCCAATGTTTATTTACAATTTTATATGAAAATAACTACTTTATATATTCTCCATTCCTCTCCAATCACCCCATTGAAATGATCCACATCACTTTAAAGTGGAAATTGTTTTTCTCCAGACCTTTCAACAGGTGAAACTTTTGACATTTTAGAGGTGAAACACAGGTATATCTCATCTAGGCCTAAACAACACAATGAGGCGGTAAAAACAGCAGTTCACACTGGCATTCATTTGAGCAATCGTATCAGAAACATATGATATCTGTAGTATTTCCTTTACCTCAAACTGATTAAGAGGATGCACATGGGCAAGCCTTGAAATAGTGTGTCTGTCATTTGCAGAATGAGGTCCCCAGAGGGTGAATTTAGTGATGCTACCCCACATAGCGGGCTAGCATCACCAAACTAACCCTCTGGGGACCTCATTCTGCTTATACCTCAGCAGAATGAGGTTCCCAGATGGTGAATTTGGTGATGCTAGCCCACTATGCGGGGTAGCATCACTAAATTCACCCTCTGGGGACCTCATTCTGCCAATGACAGACACCCTATTTCAAGGCTTGAGGATGCACCTGGGTAATGTCTCGCACAGGTATTTTGGCTTTGGTTACCCAGGGTTCATTTTCATCCAAACATTCACAATTGATTGGACACACGTCGTGGGGAATCAAAGTGCATGATTTTTTGCTGCTGATTTATCTCTGTGGGATGATGCCAGCACATTTCGCGAGCGTTCTCACACTTGTATTTCTGGTAATTCTCGTCTCGAGACGGCTCAATTATGTCCAATTGATTGTTTAGCCTTTTGTTGTTGGTTTAGTAGGTGGAGATATTTCTGCATTCTTTGATGAATTAGCGTGATTATGTGGAGCAATGCACCACAATGCTTAAACACAGCATGTCAGAGGAACCCTTCCGGTTCCACTCTACAGGGGTGTACAACATCAATTAGCGAGGGGGGATGGGGATAACTACTCATCAATGATGCTTTAGTATAGAAAGGGTTACACTTATTATCTGAACATTTACTATGTGATAACTACTCATCAATGATGCTTTAGTATAGAAAGGGTTAAACTTATCTGAACATTTCCGATGGGATAAATACTCATCAATGACGCTTTAGTATAGAAAGGGTTAAACTTATTATCTAAACATTTCCTATGGGATAACTACTCATCAATGATGCTTTAGCATAGAAAGGGTTTAACTTATTATCTGAACATTTACGATGAGATAACTACTCATCAATGATGTTTTAGTATCTAGAAAGGGTTAAACTTATTATCTGAACATTACCTATGGGATAACTACTCACCAATGATGCTTTACCATAGAAAGGGTTAAACTTATTATCTGAACATTTCCTATGGGATAACTACTCATCAATGATGCTTTAGCATAGAAAGGATTAATACTAACAAAATCAATTATTAGTATTTTCTTGTGGGTTGTGAAAGTAGAGGATACTCATCAAGCTTCATGTGTCTCGCTTTATATATTTTCTCATTGAATTAAGCCTTTACCCAACAGAAGGGCCCTGTGCCAATGCATTCTCTTATATATGCGAGTCGACCATAGGTCGCCTCGCATATATAAGAGAATGCATTGGCTTAACACATTAAAAATTATAAAATTGTTAAAGAATGTAAGAAAAAATGGTAAAAAGTGTTAAAAAAAGATGGTTTTTGGGCCAATGCATTCTCTTATATATGCAAGGCGACCTATGGTCGACTCGCATATATAAGAGAATGCATTGGCACAGGGCATAATTGTAACTATCACAATGTGGTCAAGGAGCCGGTTCCAATGATATCCATATTTGTATGCTTCTATTGAGACAGACCGAAGATATTTTAGGCTGTTGAAGCTTTATTTGGCCGGTTTTGGCCGTTTTGTTGGGTAAAGGGTTAAGCTTACCTAAGCCACAGCATTTAACCCTTCCATGACTGGAGCTTTCTGAAATTTTTTGAAAACCCTGTGCCAATGCATTCTCTTATATATGTGGGTGTCCCATAGGTAGCTTTGCATATATAAGAGAATAAAGTGGCCTAACAATATTTACCGTTACCTTGTAAGCCAGTGCTTTCTCTCCATATGGGAGACTCGCAGATATCAGAGAATGCGCTGGCACAGGACCTTTAACCCTTTACCCAACAAAACGGCCAAAACCGGCCAAATAAAGCTTCAACAGCCTTAAATATCTTTTTTTAACACTTTTTACCATTTTTTCTTACATTCTTTAACAATTTTATAATTTTTAATGTGTTAAGCCAATGCATTCTCTTATATATGCGAGGCGACCTATGGTCGACTCGCATATATAAGAGAAGGCATTGGCACAGGGCCGTTCTGTTGGGTAAAGGGTTAATGCTGCACCAGCGCAGCTCCCGTCATAAAAGGAATAAGCTTTATGTATCTCACTTTATATATTTTCTCCTTGAATTAGGCTTACCTAAGCAGCAACAATCAACATAACATCAACACTTGACTTTTATATTTCTTTCTATTCCAGAAGATACTCAATCGAATCATGATACTCACATAGAGATACCAAGTCCTGGGGTGTCGCCCATCATCGCCGTGACGACGTGCACCATAACATCAACTCACTCATCACCATGTAGCAGTATAAGCTCACCAAATGTGCCCGTCAACACTATCACAGCTACGACAACCACGATCAGCGTGAGTGTCGTAGCAACGTCTGCTACGACAGCAGCCGCAACTGTGACGTCGTGCACGACAACAACAGTTCTAACAGCACCGATTCCGACCACTTCAGTGTCACGACCTCCGACGCCTGTGAATAAAAAATCATCGTCATCATCCGTACTTCGATCGCCATCTGTGATTCGGACTTCTTCGCCGATACTTTCAACTCGTGCTCACGTTCAGCTTCCGCCATCAGTGGCGTCTGCCAGTCGAGAAGTACCAAAAGTTACACCTCCTCCTCCCTCGAGGCCACCTAGGGATCGAGAACCAGTTCTTCCTCCCACACCGCGACGGGAAGAAGTTCGGGAACGTGAACTGCCAAATTTGCAGTATTCAAGACCCCAATCGTGGGGAAGGTGAGGAAATCTTTATTACACTCCTATGCGTGATTTCCATTGAAAAAGCTGTTAATTAAAAATGGTAATGTCACTAGTGAATTATGTCATTTCCCGTGACATCATTGACGTTAAGTCGCTTACTGATCTAGTCTGAATTTTCAATTGTTGATCTTTCTCCACATCGGGACATTCATGCATTAATTCTGTGTGTTTTTAATCATATTTGGCGAACCAAATTGTTGCCGAAGTGTAATAAATAGAGTAATCAATTAGTTCCGAGAATTACGTTCAATAATTCACTCGAGGTGAGAGACATTTGGGTAAGAAACGCGTGCGCTAACGTGCACTCGTTTCTTACCAACGTCTCTCGTGAATTATTTAACGTAATTCTCGGAACCAATTGATTACTCTCTATATATCTACAAATATAGGGGCCCTGGTGGCTCAGTTGATTAGTTCATAGTGTGTATTTGGAAGCAATTTGAAATGCAAGATTGAGACATAGAAAACAGCACAACAATTTAGCATCGAAAACAGCACAACAATTAGATGCTAAATGCGTTTTAATATTCCAGTCAAGTTTAAATATACTAGTAAGGATTGAATGTTGATTTTATTGCGTTCCATGGGGTATGGATGCAAGGTGATCCAACATTTTATATATGAAATGCAAAATAAAATAAATAAAAATAAATTACATATTGTATTAAATATAACAAAATGAATATCATTTTCTTAAACCCTTTCTATACTAAATACTCATTGATGAGTAGTTATGTTGGAAATGCTCAGTTAATAAGTATAACAAACAGCCATAATCCATTTCTTGAACTTATCATCTGAACATTTCTCATCAATGAATATGAATCCTTCTGCTCTTGTGTTGTGTATCATACAGTAATGCTCTAAATAATCGACTCCTTAACCACAGCAGAATTATGGGTAACCTTTCAGGATTTAGTTGCAAATATGGCTTGTTGCCATTCATCGGAAAGCTCTCAGTGAGAGCTTTCCAATGAATGGCAA
The DNA here is from genome assembly GCA_032622095.1 of Siphonodentalium dalli. Classification (NCBI taxonomy): domain Eukaryota; kingdom Metazoa; phylum Mollusca; class Scaphopoda; order Gadilida; family Siphonodentaliidae; genus Siphonodentalium; species Siphonodentalium dalli. Next base: position 256,044,729 of record CP136064.1, read on the forward strand.
CAAGCCATATTTCCAACTAAATCCTGAAAAATTACCCATAATTCTGCTGTGGTTAAGGAGTCGATTATTTAGGGCAATACTGTATATCATATATGCCAATTTCATTGATCACCCCTGGACATGAGTAATAGACCATTTCAATGTATACTTTAAAAAATGAATGGGAGAGTCCATTTAGTAAGGAAAGGGTTAAAGGACTTATACTATTAGAAGCAGCCAATGGCTCAGTTGGTATGGTTCATTGTGCGTCAAAATCAGAGGTCAATTTATGTATATCCAGCTAATTTTATTGAGGGTTGCTCATGGACACTGATTCTGTATCACTGTTACCAGGGAAGGGGGTGGGGGTGGCTTCTGATGATAGATCTTTATTTAATCAGGGATTAGAGTTTTCAGCTGATTTTATGTTTGAAATTCTGTCTTCTTTATGCAAGCTATTAGTTTATGTAAATATAAAGACATTAGGTAATTGAATTGAGGTTTGCTCACATGCCTGTACCTTAGGGTATGCCTCTATAATTTATTGATTACTGCATGTCTGTGTACTTTTACAATAATCAGAATGGGTGGTCTGAGCTTGATATGCTTTCATTTAGTTAAAATTTCTCTCATCTGGCAAATGAGCTTTGAAATAGTGTGTCTGTCATTTGTAGAATGAAATCCCCAGAGGGTGTATTTAGTGATGCTACCCTGCACAGCGGGATAGCGTCACTAAATTCACCCTCTGGGGGATCTCATTGTGCTTAGGTCTCATCTTCTGGGAATTATATATAGTCTCAAATTAACATCCCCCCTTTTGTTTATTTCTATATCCCATGATTTTCAGAAGATAAAATGTATAATCGAGGTGACTAATGGGTGAACATCTCAACCTTCAACTGGCAGACCTTCAATCTGATCCAAGGTCTCCCATAGCAGTTGAAGCCTCAACAGAATGAGGCTCCCAGAGGGTGAATTTGGTTTCACTAGCCTGCTCTGCAGGATAGCGTCACTAAAATCACCCTTTGGGGACCTCATTCTGCATATGTCAGACACAATATTTCAAGAATTGTATGAGTAATATTTTGAACCTATGACATGCTACTGTGCATGCTACTGTGCATGCTACTATTGCATGTAGGTCAACAGGTCAGGTCAGCAGGTGGCGAAAACAATTTTCATAGCAATGCAGTTTTACTCTTGTGTCTGCAGGTGCAGGTGTCTACAGTGTGCACTCATGTGATTGCATGTGACTGCAGTGTATTTTTAATTATTTGTTGCCAGGGATGTTAGAAGGAGCATGTGGGGGAGGGGGTGTCTCACATGATACTAAGGATACAAGACAGGTGATTTAGGGAGGAGGATGTTTCATGCACATTACCAGGGATGTGCAGTGTGTCTGTGATGGAGAGGCATAGAAGGTGCATAACTGACCTTTCCACAGGTGTCAATCAAATGATTATTAGCAGATATTTTCTACCAATCAGCGACTTGAGCCGGTCGCTTGCTGCAATGAAAATTCTTTGTTTACCCATACTTTTAATGTTAATTTACCTATATTTAAACAACATGTTTGTAGTCAAATTATAATATACTGATATTTCAATTTGCACAATGATGTTGGAAATTTATTCATGATTATAACACTGATTTTCATTTTGCATGACACTTGTCATAATTTTCAAAACTAAAATAAAGTAATGGATGTGTATTAAACCACATAATTATTTCTCTTCAATAATCATCCACTGTATCTTTATTCTTAATTATTTCTTTTCGGTAACCCCCTGTATCTATATATTTTTCTTTTCGGCAACCCCCTGTATTTATATATTTTTCTTTTCGGTAACCCCCCTGTATCTATATATTTAACTTTTTGGTAACCCCCTGTATCTATATATTTTTCTTTTCGGTAACCCCCCCCCCCTGTATCTATATATTTTTCTTTTCGGTAACCCCCCCCCTGTATCTATATATTTTTCTTTTCGGTAACCCCCTGTATCTATATATTTTCCTTTTTGGTAACCCCCTGTATCTATATATTTTTATACCCCCCGCAACGAAGTTAGGGGGGTAGTATACTGGAGTCAGCTTGTCCGTCGTCCGTCCGTGGACACAAATTTGTCCGGAGTTTTTTGATCAATTTACGTGAAACTTGGCACAGACATCAACCATCATGGGAACCTGTGCACCTGCGATTATGACGTCTGTCGGACTTTTTTGTTTGGAGTTATCGCCACTTTTTCGACTTAGAAAATTTTCGCAACATGTATACTTTTGTCCGAGCTTTTATTAGCTCACCTGAGACGAAGTCTCCGGTGGAGCTATAGTCATCACTCCTCGTCCGTCGTCCGTCCGTCCGTCCGTCCGTCTGTCCGTCTGTCCGTCTGTCCGTCAACTTTTTTTTTAAACATCTTCTCCTCTGAAACCATCATACCGAATTGGTTCATATTTGGTGTGGATGTTCCCTAGGTGACTCTCATTCAGATTTGTTCAAATGACGTCACTGGGTCAAATAGTTGTGAAACCAGGGCCATAACTCTATTCCTCCATAGTAATTCTTACAACAACTTCTTGTTCATAACCATTGTGCCGATTTAGCTAATATTTGGTATGGAGGGTCCTTGGGTGACTGGTGTTCAGATTTGTTCAAATGAGGTCACCCGGTCAATTAGTTGAGAAACCAGGGCCATAACTCATAGTAATTCTTACAATGACTTCTTCTAAAAAAATATTTGGCCTATTCAGCTTATATTTGGTACTGAAGGACCTTGGGTGACTGGGAATCAGATTTGTTCAAATTGGGTCACTGGGTCAAATAGGGGCAGAGCCAGGGACATTTCTAAAAACAAAAAATTAAATTTTTGCATTTTGACCTTTAATTTTTGTTTAGGACCCATCACAGTCTCATATTTCTTACCTACATTTTTCTTAGCATGTTCTTCATCTGTATGGATTTTGGTATTGTTTATTTAACCCCTTCCACTCTTGTTTTGATATAGAATTCATCCAAGACAGGATTACTCAAACATTTTTCATCTGATCAACACCAAATTTGGTATATGAATTTTTGACACTTATATACAGATCAAGTTAAAATATGGGTTTGATCCGATATATTTTAACAGAGTTATGGCCCTTTATAATTCACACCCCTTTGCTATGCACTATTAATTTTTAAGAGGACACTCTAGCCTGTATTATTGAAAAAGCCAATTTATCATAGTGTGGTCACGGGATCCTCTTGCTGAATACTGCTTGCTTCAGACCAGTTTATCATCTGTCATTACAAGACATGACATTAGCTAAACAACTACCAGAGTCTACAAGGAATAGTCCATTGTTCATTTCTCCAAGCCTGGACATAGTGTGTCTGACATTTGCAGAATGAAGTCCCCAGATGGTGAATTTAGTGTTGCTACCCCATACAATTTCAAATTTGGTATATGAATTTTTGACACTTATATACAGATCAAGTTAAAATATGGGTTTGATCCGATATATTTTAACAGAGTTATGGCGTAATTCCCCAAAAAATAATAAAATATTCAGGAACTCCTTGATCAATTTATGTAGGCAGAGTCCCCAGGGAGTGTATTCATGTCATTCATAATTTAAATGAGATTAATGGTGTTATCAATGAAGCACCCTTGTTGTTTACATTATCACTCAGTGGTCATTAAAATCAGATTAATTTCATTTTCTCCAAGTGTCTGGCATTGGAGGTATGAGGTTCCCAGAGGGTGAATTCATGTTGTTCCACACAGCAGGCTAGCATAACCCAATACACCCTCTGAGAACATTATTCTGCTTAGGCCTCATCTTCTGGGAAGTATCTAGAGTCTCAAGATCTCATTCTGCTTAGGCCTCATCTTCTGGGAAGTATCTATAGTATCAAATTTACATTGTTGTTAGTTAAATTTCCCTTCTAGGAAGTTTCTGTATCCCTTAATTTGCAGAAGATAAAATTCATGATTGAGGTGCCCAATGGGTGAACATCACCAATTTCAACTGGGGAACTTCAATCTTATTCTAGGTCTTCCATAGCAGTTGAGGGCCTTATCAGAATGAGGTCCCCAGAGAGTGAATTTAGTGATACTAGCCCGCTGTGCAGGAAAGCGTCACTAAATTCACCCTCTGGGGACCTCATTCTGCAAATAACAGACAGACTATCTCAAGGCTTGATTGTATAATACAGTGTGTTGCTTGAGGCCAGACATGCACAATGTAGGAACAGACATGCTTGTAGTGATGCTATCCCACATAGCGGGCTAGCATCACCAAATTCACCATTTGGAGACCTCATTCTGCTTAGGCCTCATCTTCTGGGAAGTATCTATAGTATCAAATTTACATTGTTGTTAGTTAAATTTCCCTTCTAGGAAGTTTCTATATCCCCTAATTTGCAGAAGATAAAATTCATAATTGAGGGGCCCAATGGGTGAACATCACCAACTTCAACTGGGGAAATTCAATTTTATTCTAGGTCTTCCATAGCAGTTGAGGGCCTTATCAGAATGAGGTCCCCATAGGGTGAATTTAGAGTCACTAAATTCACCCTCTGGGGACCTCATTCTGCAAATGACAGACACACTATCACACTATTTCAAGGCTTGTTGTATAATACATTGTGTTGCTTGAGGCCAGGCATGCACAATGTAGGAACAGACACGCTTTTTGTGATGCTATTCCGCACAGCAGGCTAGCATCACCAAATTCACCCTCTGGCGACCTCATTCTGCATAGGCCTTATCTTCTGGGAAGTATCTATAGTATCAAATTTACATTGTTGTTAGTTAAATTTCCCTTCTAGGAAGTTTCTATATCCCCTAATTTGCAGAAGATAAAATTCATAAATGAGGTGCCCAATGGGTGAATATCACCAACTTCAACTGGGGAACTTAATTTTTATCCTTATCAGATTTGTGAAAATGGGATCACAAAGTCAAATAAGGGCAGAGCAAGAGACTTAACTATTTCACTACATAGTAATTCTTAAAATATGTTTGCAAGAACTAGTTGGCTTATATAGAATGGAATGTTCTTCCTTGACTGCAATTCAGATTTTTTTAATGGGGTCACCTGGTCAAATAGGGGCCAAGCGAAGGACAGTTTCCCTCTTAATATGCTTCCTTCACAAGGACCATCAGGTCTATTTGACTGATTTTTATGATATGTATGAAGGGTTCTTTGGTGTCTGGGATTCAAATTTATTCAGATGGAGTCACCAGGTTAAATAGGGTGGGACCAGGGACATAACTATATGTCTCTATAGTAATTCTTAAAATGTCTTCTCAAGAGAGTTTGGACTATTTAGCTTACATATAGTATGGAGGAATCAATAGGATCCTTTAGTGACTGAGATTCAGATTTGTTAAAATGAGGTCAACCTGTCAAGAAATGGCAGGCTATGGGGAGTCTAATAAAATCATCGAAATACCAAATTCATTAAAACATCTACCTTGGAACCAATTGACTGATTGGTCGGACATACATGTATTGTGTTTTTGGGTCCATGGATAATTGGGCTTCAAACATGTTTAAATGGTTTTAGAAAAAGGCGCTTGTGAGATTGGAAATTTCCAACAATTGAGAAAGTTTGAGGTGTCGGTTGTGAAATTCCAACCTAAGACTTGGGAGTCTGGATCCCGGTCGGGAGGGGACTTGTTGAGCTGGAGGAGGGGGGTGATCAGTAGTGTACAGTTGGCAATTTCAAGGTGGATTTTTACCAAGCTACATACTTGAAGTCTCTCTAGCCACATATCCTGTATAAATCTACTTCTTTTAAAGTGATTATGAAAAGTGCTGACTGTTTTGGTCTCCAGAGTCCCAGTCTTATCAGTCTTTGCAGTCTGGTGAGCGACCCCACAGTCATTGACTGTCTTGTTCCTACATTTTTCGGTAATTTTTTTTTAAACTTGGCACAGATATTTAGTACCATTGGAACTTGTGCACCTCCGATTATGACATCTGTCCGCAATATTTGGTGGAGTTATCCCCCTTTTTCAACTTAGAAACATTTTTTGCAACATGCATAATTTTGTCCAAGCTTTTATTCCTACATTTTTCGGTCAATGTTTTTTAATCTTGGCACTAATATTTAGTACCATGGGTACCTGTACACCTGCGATTATGACGTCTGTCCGACATTTTTTGTGTGGAGTTATTCCCCTTTTTCGACTTAGAATTTTTTTCGCAACATACATAATTTTGTCCAAGCTTTTATTCCTACAATTTTCGGTCAATAGGTTTAAGATTAGGGTTATGGTTGTACACCTGCAATGGCAACTGTTATTTTATTATTTTAACTAAATGTTTACTGACATGTGAAACATCTTAGTATTTTAAAAAGGGGGGTATCCGTAGTCCCATTGGGACAGTCACACCTCTAGTTCTTTTCGGTAACCCCCTGTATCTATATATTTTTCTTTTCGGTAACCCCCCCTGTATCTATATATTTTCTTTTTGGTAACCCCCCTGTATTTATATATTTTGTATTTCTTTTCAGTAACCCTCTGTATCCGGGTCCAGCTCATTCAGTGTCGCTGCCATCAGCCGTCGGCTCCAACATTCATCTGCCACTACATTCCTCACATAATACGCCAAACTTTCATCACCAACCATCAGTCTCAGCGTCGCCGCTACCAACGCATCATTCTTCGCACGCGCCTCATAATATGTTTGCTCCGCCCCATCCTCCAGGCCCATCACCTCTATCTGCAGCGTTACCGGCTCACTCACAAATACCACGACAAATACCAAGAGAACAGATAAACTATCCAGGTAACTCCTCATTAATGCAAAATTATTATCGATCAACATTTAAATTTTAAACATTTGATTACAAATAATTTGACGTGTACAGTAATGCTCTAATTAATCGAACTCTTAACCACAGCAGAATTATGGGTAACTTAATTTTCAAGATTTAGTCGGAAAAATGGCTTGTTGCCATTCATCGGAAAGCTCTCCCCGAGAGCTTTCCGATGAATGGCAACAAGCCATATTTCCGACTAAATCCTGAAAAGTTACCCATAATTCTGCTGTGGTTAAGAGGTCGATTACTTAGGGCATTACTGTAGTTCCTTCAGGAAATGCTCTGATAATGAATTCAACAATTGGCCGCTGTTTGTTGAACTTATCATCTGAAAATTTCCTAAGGGATAACTACTCGTTAATGAGTATTTAGTAATGAAAGAGTTATTAATAAATGGCGATCATGTTACAACCCTACGAGACGGATTCTTATTCATAATTTTTAATAGATGTTCAGATAATAAAAAAGAATGTAAGAAAAAATTATAACAAATGATACAAAATTATAAAAATTGATAAAATATTGTTAGGTCAATGCATTATCTTATATATGCGAGGCGACCTATGGCTGACTCGCATATATAAGAGAATGCATTGGCACAGGATCTTTAATGTTGCACCAGTGCAGCTCCCGTCATGAAAGTGTTAAACATTTCCCAGAAATAGTCTTGAATTTTAGAATTGAGGGCCTGTCTTTGTCTAGAAATGTCCTTTGTAGTTTCATTGGTTCTGACCAATAGGAACTGTGCGAGCCTAGTTTAGATTGACGATCATGTTAGTTGATATTTTCACAGAAACATGAGTATAGTACCGACACGTTCTCAATTTCCAATTAATGGAGATGTGTTGACTGCACAATGACATTTGCCATAAATTGGGTCAGCACCTCGACCTAACATGTCGGGTGAAGGTCAAAATTATAAAATTTAGCTGAAATTCCCTACAAATGAATCAATGGCAAACAAGTAACAACCCTATGTACTCCCATTCATTTATAGGAATGCTCAGCTAATAAGTTCATCATCATTTCAGTGCCAAGTCCAATTTTTGTATCAACCCATACTCTACAGAGCTCTTTCCATCAATGTATCACATTATTATAATCAATAAATTTGAAAAATGATCAAGGAAATATGGGTTGATACAAAAATTGGACCTGGCACTGAAAGGGTTAAACCGTCCGATTCGCCCATTTGCTGGAGCTTCCTGCAATTTTGCGAAAACACTACCAATGCATTCTCTTATATATGTGAGTCTCCCTCTATAAGAAAATGTATTGGCCTAACAATAATTTGCCTTGATCTTGTAAGCCAGTGCATTCTCTTATATATGTGAGGCTCCCGAGATCTTTAATGCTGCACCAGCGCAGATCCCGTCATGAAAGGGTTAAACCGCCTGTTTGCTGGACTTACTAGGTGAACATCCTTACAAACGAATGAATGGGACAAAAAAAGAATTACTCTTCAGTGACTATCTACAGGGTTCGTACGCGGGTCTGGAATCCTGGAAAAGTTTCGATTCAATACCCTGGAAAATGGGACCTTTTTTCACCCTACTATGGGAAAAGTCTTGAAAATAAGCTACCCCGAGATTCAAGGTCTTGAAAAGTCATGGAATATCCCAAGGCCGAGTTCTTAGGTAAATAAACGCTGTTACTTTCCGATCTTATCGTGTAAGCTTGCGATACCATCCCCGTAGTCATAGTTGAACTACACGTTTTACGGTACACAAATTGTCTCCCTTACCGGAACTCCTGTTTGACCGCTAAATATTTCAGAATTTGACCTAAATAGTAATAGTAAACAAATATGCCTGGAAAATGTGTCTTCCGTGACAAATGGGTCACGGATACGCGATTTGAAGCATGGATAGATACTCTGGGTATATCTATTTATGATTTATTGTTCATATCAGCTTAATTAGTTAAATGCATCTTTGCCGATAAAGGGCTGATTTTTAACTACTGTATATGTGTGCTCTGTTTAAACAACCTGGAAATTTATATATTGGTCTTCCTCATTGTTTAGCTAGGTACGAGGTATGGAAAAGTTATGGAATTTTTTCACTGAAAAGTCTTGGAAAATTTGTCCGAATGTCTTGAAAAAGTATGAAAAAGTTATGGAATTTACTCTCAGCTAGGTGTATGAACCCTGATCTAGTTATCAAAAAGAGTAAATATATTAATATATTGACAACCCTAATTTTACTGGGACATCAAGTTAGTTGATCTTTTCACGCCGATGGATTCACGGAAGCAGCAGATCTGTTATACCTGATCACCCCTACAAATGAATGAATGGGAATCAAGTTATCAAAGCCTAGTTTAGCTTGACTGATCAAGTCAGTTGATATTTTCGCGCTGATGGCTTCACAGAAACATGAGTATAGTATGGAGACATTCTCTCCCAGGATCAATTTCCAATTAATAGAGTTTTGTTGACTCTGCACTCTGACATTTGCAATAAAATTGGGTCAGCACCTTCAGCTGACATGTCTGGTGAAGGTCAAAATGATCGAGAAGGGGACATGGATGCGGATATAACGTGAGAAAGCCAAATGTCATTCAACATTAGCCAGTGTTATATAAATGTCATAACAGAACATGTGTACTGATGCGGTGAGAATGACTAAACAGGGGGTGTGGGAGCAGTGGTTGGGTTGGAAGCTGTTCCTACCCTTCATCAGGGGGGTGGGGTGCAGGGACCAGACTAGAGTTTCCAAATTGGGAGAACATACTTCTCCTTGTTATTAGGGAGAAGTGGATTGTTATCAGGGAGAAGTAACAATGGCTGAAGCAATTTACACCCCGCAGCACCATTCTATGATCCAATAAGTATTATGAAGTGATGGCTATACGAAAAGCCAAATCAAAATTTTCGAGGTTGCAATTAAGAATGTATTGCATAAAATGGGTGTTGATTCACTGAAACCAGAACAAGATAATATTCTACAAAGCTTATTTATCCACATAAAAGGTGTTTTAGATATTCTGCCTACCGGTTATGGCCAAGGTTATTAACACATGTGGTCACATCTACCAAAACAGTAAACAGTGCATTATGTTGAAACATGGATTATTTATTTATTTATTGACCTCCATGTGTGGAGAGTGGTTGTCACGAGTAGTGGGGATTCTCTGAAATCAATTTTAAATACCAGGGTCTCTAGACTGAGTGTTGATTGTAATGAAGCACTTGGTCTAGTTTAACCCTTTCAGTGCCAAGTCCGATTTTTGTATCAACCCATATACCCTGTGCCGATGCATTCTCTTATATATGCGAGTCGACCATAGGTCGCCTCGCATATATAAGAGAATGCATTGGCCTAACAATTTTTTCATCATTTGTTATTATTTTTTACAATTTTTTACAATTTTAATAATTTTTTTCTTATATTATTTAACAGACTTATTTTGTAGGTTTAGTGCCAGGGAATCTTACGTTTTTTCATGGGCATCAAAATTATTACTATGAATACTAGGTGATAGTTTTTGAGTTATAACATGCCCTAAGGTTTTATCCAGTTTGTTTTTAAATTCGCTATAGCATGCTTAAGCATACCCAACAAAAATTCAACATATTGTTTTGTTTTTTTTTTTATTTTGGGGCTTTTATCGGCCCTGGCACTCTACAGACCGTAAATTAGGGCCGATGAGATCGGCCCCTAGCACTGAAAGAGTTAAATGAGACTGCGATGTTGTCTGCACAATGTCTTTTGATCAAACAGTGTTAGTTATGCATCATCCGCACTTAAATACTTAAACATTTAGAAAACAATTGCTGTGCAAAAAGGCAATAAAAGGCACTTAATGGACACAACTGTCATATGGGAACATATGTGGTTTGCTGGTTTCTAGTTATTGAACATGAAAACAGTTGACATGAAACAGTTATTAGTCTGCATATGATGTGGAACATAATTTATATCATCATTCAAAAGAAGTGGTCTTTGTAGTTAATATTTATTGTGTTCAATACTGCGACATATGCTTGGAATCTGAATAGATGTGCACTAGTTTTAGAACACCCATCATATTATGTAACATAATAATTCATAACGTCATTCAAAACAACCAGTTGTTGTTAAAATTGTATGGCATTCAATACCGCAGAATGTGCTTGGAAACAGAATTGATGTGAAATTATTTTAACCCATTCTTTACTAAATACTCAGTGATGTACTTTAGTTCCCTTAGGAAATGTTCAAATAATAATTTCAACAAACGACTATATGTGAACTTATTATCTGAAAATTTCCCTCTAATAAATAGGAATCCTTCTGCAGTTTTTATTCTCTGTCGTCTTACTCATATTTCCTGAATATCCTTCTAGATGAATAATTGACCATTCGAATATATACAGTAATGCCCTAATTAAATTAATCGACTCCATAACCACAGCAGAATTATGGGTAATTTTTCAGGATTTAGTCGGAAATATGGCTTGTTGCCATTCATTGGAAAGCTCTCCCCAAGCCATATTTCCGACTAAATCCTGAAAAATTACCCATAATTCTGCTGTGGTTATGGAGTCGATTAATTAGGGCATTACTGTACTTAAATAACTGAGTGGTAGAATCCAGGTACAGAATGATGAGATCAAAGTTAGTTCCCAAGTTTATGGAAGCTATTTCGATTATTTGTGCACTAATGACGTTGATGCTATAAATGCTTGTGCCATTCATCCTGTGTTATGGAAACACTACTCATTCTGTCCATTATTTACATGGCCATTATTTACACTGCGGTGATGTTCCTTTTGCTTAACCCTTTACCCAACAGAAGGGCCCTGTGCCAATGCATTCTCTTATATATGCGAGTCGACCATAGTTCGCCTCGCATATATAGATGGTAAAAAGTGTTAAAAAATTTTTTTTTTTAGGCCAATGCATTCTCTTATATATGCGAGGCGACCTATGGTCGACTCGCATATATAAGAGAATGCATTGGCACAGGGCATAACTGTAACTATCACAATGTGGTCAAGGAGCCGGTTCCAATGATATCCATATTTGTATGGTTCTATTGAGACAGACCGAAGATATTTTAGGCTGTTGAAGCTTTATTTGGCCGGTTTGTTGGGTAAAGGGTTTAAGACATATAATGTGCTTATTTTACTACTTCAAACTCATATATTACTTCTCATCCACTACACCCATTTGAAGAATTCATAATTAAACTATTACCATCAAAATATTAAACTATTACCATCAAAATATTAAACTATTACCATCAAAATATTAAACTATTACCATCAAAATATTAAACTATTACCATCAAAATATTAAACTATTACCATCAAAATATTAAACTATTACCATCAAAATATTTGACAACATCGACTGACATTCAGTCCTTCATTCGTTCTGAAGAAATCACCAATGAACAAACGAAAAAAAAATTGGCAACAAAGATTCACCAATGAGCAAATGAGAAAAGGTCACTTTATAGTGATGTTGCTTGATGTTGCTATGACAAATTTCATATGTCCATAAGTAATTATTCTATTTAAATAGATCATCACTTTGGAAAAGAACAGCAAAATACTTTTCAAAATCAAGTGGATGTAATTATATTGTTGTATTAAATTCCTTTTCCAGGTCAGGATATCGTTGGTCTGCAGAGAGAATTGAATAATCGATTCCTGGCGTCTCACGAGACTCCGACTCCACCCACTCAGCTCACGCCACTGCTCCAAACGGAACTTCATCTACATCAACATCAGCATAATCACCAATACCCAACGCCATTCTCCGCGCCTTCAATGCTGTCAACCCCATCACCTCATATGGTAAGTTTGTAGTCAGTGATATAGCAATGATTTTGAATTTAGTGGTGGGGGGAGCTAAATCTCATATGGTAAGCTTGTTGTGAGTGATAAGTAAGGATTCTTAATTTACGGCGGGGTAGGGCCCCATCACCTCATATGGTAAGCGTGTAGTCAGTGATATAGCAAAGATTCTGAATTTAGTGGATATCATAAGCTTGTCATGAGTGATAAGTAAGGATTCTGAATTTGGAGGGGGCCGATGATATGAGGAGGGTACCTTGATCGACGAAAGGCATTCTCGTTTTAATTGGGTCTTTCTCAGGAACGATTTATACTATTATGCTAATACACTAGCAACATATCATGATAATAGGGTTATAAACAATTTCCCTGTATATAGTGCTAAATTTATTTCAGAAGCTTATGACATAAGACAATCAAAACTTTCAAAATCCACACATGTGCACAAATAATTTATTGTTTATCGTATTCAAAGTGACTTATAGGCCCTATGGGCCGGATGTTATATTTATATACATGTCACTATAATAAATAAATTCATTCATATATATGTTTGGTGGGGGGGGGGGGGGGGGGGGGGGGGGAATGTTACTATAGAATTCACTCGTATATTCCATTGAATCAACAGGATAGGGGGGGGGGGGTGGTAATCTTGTCAGGCCTCAAAATATAGTGCTGGACATTTGCAGAATGGGGTCTCCAGAGGGTGAATTTAGTGATGCTACCCTGTACAGCGGGCTAGCAGCTTTGCCAGATTCATCCTCCAGGGACCTCAGTCTGCATGGCCTCATCTGCTATGGGAGACCTAGACACATTGATTTAAGTTCCCAGATGGTGATGTTGGGCACCTCGATTATGCATTCTGTCGTCTGCCAATTTGGGGATATAGAGAAACTAAACTAAAAAACATCAAGAAACTTTTAAAATAAACTAAAAAAAACTTATTACTTTTCATCATAAAGATATTTTCCAGAGAAGATGAGGTCCTCATAAGATGAATTTGGTGATGCTAGCCCATTGTGCGGGGGATCGTCACTAAATTCATCCTCTGGGGACCTCATTCTGCAAATGACCAGCGCCGTATTTTGATGTCTGAATCTTGTTGATGAATATGGCAGTTCACTTTGAAAATGAGGTTTGAATTTCTATCTATTTTACTTTCTTCAATGGAATACAATATAAAATTTTATATTGTTTATCTTTCAGTTTGAGAAAGTTCCAAAGTTTGAGTCTCCTCTCCATGTAGGAAATGTAAGTATATTGTCGTTAAGGAATTAACTTTTCCGCAATATTTGAATCTTCCTGCATATCCTGATCATCCCGAAAACAGGAAGAATGCGACCTTGTAGCCTCCAAAATGAAGTCATGTGTGTTTTGCTAACTATGAAACCATATATTAACTGTGAAGCCATGTCTTAACTGTGAACCATGTGTTAACTGTGATGCCATATATTAACTGTGAAGCCATATTAACTCATTCACTTTTTATGCCATTCATGAAATATTTGGTATGCGATACATTTTCATCAAAAGTTGAGAACAAAAATTCAATTGCATTTATACCTAATTCAATTTTGAACGAAACCCATGTTCATCATAGCCATAAACATGACCCCACAATGCAATTCTTCTTTAAGGCACTACTCCAAAAATATTTAAGGACAATGTTTTTAGCTCGACTCGACAAAGTTAAGTTTAATCTATTAGTTTTATACCTTCCAACTCAAATACTCACATTTCAACTTTCTGCTTTGATTTGCAGCCATCAAGTCTGACAGGATATCCTGGATTATCCCCCTTGGTTCACCCATCGGCACCGTCAGGACCACTGAATACCGGGATGCATGGTGCTTTCCAACCAAAAGTGAGTAATCTTTAAATGAATGACTTCAACTGCCATTCATTTCTAAATGTAAGCCATGGGCTGTGGTTGTTTGGCTAAATCCGGCTTTTACAATGTCTGTATTGAACGAAGACACCAGAAGCACATCAGTTTTCGGTCTGGGTCAGTTTTTGACTGATTGTGCATGACTTCACCATGCAATCAATTTAAACAAATACACGTAAATAACAGGAGTTCAAAGGAAACATACGAGTAACTGCCAATAACGGTTTTGCCACTCGGCAAACGCTGTGCTGAAGGGCCTTTACAAAGTCTATACAAAGGTGTATGACAATATTAATAAAAATCATTATGATTGACATATATATGGGACATTGTTTTTTGTCGTTAGTTGAACTTATTATCTGAACATTTCACACCAAAGAATATTATGCCTTCTGCACCTGTATTAACCCTTTGAGTGCCAGGGGCCGATCTCATCGGCCCTAATTTACAGTCTGTAAAATCAACACTAAAAAAACATTTTTTTTTTGGGTTGAATATTTTTTGGTATGTTTAAGCATGCTATAGCGAATTTAAAAACAAACTGGATAAAATCTTAGGGGCATGTTATAACTCAACACTATCACCAAGTATTCATAGTAATAATTTTGATGCCCATGAAAAACGTAAGATTCCCTGGCACTAAACCTACAAAATAAGTCTGTTAAATAATATAAGAAAAAATTATTAAACTTGTAAATAATTGTTAAAAATAATAACAAATAATGAAAAATTGTTTGGCCAATGCATTCTCTTATATATGCGAGGCGACCTATGGTCGACTCGCATATATAAGAGAATGCATTGCACAGGGTATATGGGTTGATACAAAAAAAGGACCTGGCACTCAAAGGGTTAACTGGGATGAACCCTGCCAGTTACAAACGTATACATTGGAAAGTATGTGTTTTTACGTGCGTTCATCAAGGGCTGGGAGGGGGTGCTTGAGCCCCTGACTAGCAGTCTTCCCCCAGCATAGACCAGTGCATCGCTAACTGTATAAAGGCATTACAGGAGTATACATTATGACTAGCTCCCAGACAAGGTTTGGCCTGCTAGATATATTTCGTTATACACTCGATGGCTTCACCACGTTCTCTGGAGATGTATTCTAATAAACTAGTCCTCTGCCAGACAGATAATAGCACACCAGTCTAATAGATTTGTTATGATGTCAGTCCACAAATGGATTCCGCAAATGCATTAAAATTAATTTGTGATTGTTCAGAATTAATTTGTAGATCGTCTGACATTGGTGTCAATTCTCACCTCATGCAAGGCTGAACAAAGTTAATGCTTTGTTTCCAAGATTATTTTCTTCTAATTTAAATGTTGTCGGGTTTAGAAAAGTCGAAGACACCTGCCCGGAAATGCTTCTATCAATTAATATCAATTTTATATTTATTTTCTTATATAATCAAGTGGGACTTTTTTTTTATAACTATTTTTAGATTGATCGAGTTATGTCCCATGCTATGCTTGAATGACCGCAAGCCGTAAAATGTCCCAAATTGATTGTATGTATAATTTACAAGAAAATTTGAAATAAAATCAATATTAATTGATAGAAGCGATTCTGGGCAGGAATTCATATTTATTATTTTATACCCAGGAAACTAAAAAAATAGAAGATCTCTAATGAGTCGCAAATTATATATAAAAATTAATAACCAAGTGCATCAAATTTGATTTGAGCCGAGCTTTATCAAGGCTATAATTCTAATTTAGTGGACGAGGCGTTATCAAGGCTATAATTCTAATTTAGTGGACGAGGTTATTAATTTTGTATAGAATATGAGATCCTTTTTAATACAATATTTAATATAATATATTTTAATATATTAACATAATCAAAATTTAGCAAGGACAAATGATCTTGTAGCGGCTGGGTTAAAACAAAATTAATATTGATTTCCATATCACAACAAAAAGTAAAGACACCTTCAAAAAAAAATGTAGTTCCATTTCAAATGTGTCTTTTCATGTTGACAGAAATTTTTCAATCACCCATGTTTATCTCACAGTCAACACAAATTGAATATCATAATTAAATAATAATTAAAATAATAACATTGATCAATATCATTGTGCTAAGCTCTTACCTCACTGTGGGTGCCGATAATACACATGTGTCTTACTAAAACATAGGCCAGGTTTAGGGGCTATTTATGTGATAAAACTTGTTATACATGTATGAAGAGATAGACCATCTTTAAAGTGTAAAACACCATAAAAATAGAAAATTAAGTTGATATAATTTTAATTTTTAGGCATCTTGTTTTCAGTCTGTTAATCCAGGTGCTAATCAGGCGATGCTGCCGTCCTTGCGAGATCGTGACAAGTCACTGCCGGTACCGTCATTGCCACAGCATAAAGTAAGTACTAACTATACTATTCCATGTACTAACTATGGATATGTCATGTATTAACTATGACTGTATCATGCACTAACTATGACTATATCATGCACTAACTATATATGTCATGTACTATGACTATGTCATGTACTAACTATTTCCATGTCATGTTTCCATTCTCACCAGGCTGTACTTTTAACATCATTTTAATATCACAGCATAACATGTGCATAATCTAGTCCAAGGGGTATAACTCTATTTATTGAATTATGTTCTCTGTGTCAGTTTACATATCATCTTCCAGATAAATTTAATTTCATTTAATTAAATATACAAACTGAATAGGCAGCAAGAGAACTGCTCATCTATGAGAGTAATGTAAGGGTTAATCACCTGAAATCATTATTTCACACATTCAATATAATAGACTTTTTATCCATCTATTTAAATGATTGTTTTACTTTCAGAAAACTGGTAAATGGTGTGCAGTGCATGTTCGAATAGCATGGGAGATCTACCATCATCAGCAAAAGCAGCAATCAGATGGGAACGAGTCTAAGATGCCCGAATCGCTAAGGCCTCCTAGTCATTTGTTGCCGGGCAGCTCACTACTTCATCCGTCAGAAATCGCTGTGAGCAATCACTCGGCATTACTCGGACCTGGTTAGTAACATCACAATGATATTTCGACAGTGGTATCATACTTATCTTTTTCTGTGCTAAATACTCATTCACGATTACAGTAATGCTCTAATTAATCGACCTCTTAACCACAGCAGAATTATGGGTAACTTTTCAGGATTTAGTCGGAAATATGGCTTGTTGCCATTCATCAGAAACCATTCACCGGAAAGCATCACCAAATTCACCCTCTGGGAACCTCATTCTGCTGAGGTGTAAGTGGAATGAGTTCCCCAGAGGGTGAATTTGGTGATGCTAGCCCGCTATGCAGGGTAGCATCACTAAATTCACCCTCTGTGGACCTCATTCTGCAAATGACAGACACCCTATTTCAAGGCTTGTCCCCATGACTGGAGCTTCCTGAAATTTTACGAAAACCATGTGCCAATGCATTCCCTTATATATTGGCCTAGAAATATTGATCTTGGCCTTGTAAGCCATTCATTCTCTTATATTTGCGAGGCTCCCATATATAATGGAAGCGCTGCACCAGCATAGCTTACATCATTGAAGGGTTAAAAACATTCTTTTGAAAATGTTATTGCCAGAAATGTCCGATTTTTGTATCAACCCATATACCCTGTGCCAATGCATTCTCTTATATATGCGTACCATAGGTCGCCTCGCATATATAAGAGAATGCATTGGCCTAACAATTTTTCATCATTTGTTATTATTTTTTACAATTTTTTACAATTTTAATAATTTTTTCTTATATTCTTTAACTGTTTCAGTGCCAGACTTATTTTGTAGGTTTAGTGCCAGGGAATCTTACGTTTTTCATGGGCATCAAAATTATTGATTATTGAATTATATTGATCTTGGCCTTGTAAGCCATTCATTCTCTTATATTTGCGAGGCTCCCATATATAATGGAAGCACTACACCAGCATAGCTTACGTCATTGAAGGGTTAAAAACATTCTTCTGAAAATGTTATTGCCAGAAATTAAATACTTTCTTCCCACTGATTCTATCCCTATCGTTCATTTCAGGTCCTCACAGCCGAGCTATGTTAGAAAGCACACCTCCTCACGGCTTTCTAAATCCTGCTCATATGGGTACGTATCACTACCATCCACCCCCTCCTCACGGCTTTCTAAATCCTGCTCATATGGGTACGTATCACTACCACCCACCCCCTCCTCACGGCTTTCTAAATCCTGCTCATATGGGTACGTATCACTACCACCCACCCCCTCCTCACGGCTTTCTACAGGATTTTGAAACGTTGATTAGAGTCCCCAAGATTTTGAAACGTTGATTAGAGTCCCCAAGATTTTGAAACGTTGATTAGACTCCCCAAGATTTTGAAACGTTGATTAGAATCCCCAAGATTTTGAAACGTTGATTAACCCTTTACCCAACAAACCGGCCAAAACCGGCCAAATAAAGCTTGAACAGCCTAAAATATCTTCGGTCTGTCTCAATAGAACCATACAAATATGGATATCATTGGAACTGGTTCCTTGACCACATTGTGATAGTTACAGTTATGCCCTGTGCCAATGCATTCTCTTATATATGCGAGTCGACCATAGGTCGCCTCGCATATATAAGAGAATGCATTGGCCTAAAAAAAAACTTTTTTTAACACTTTTTACCATTTTTTCTTACATTCTTTAACAATTTTATAATTTTTAATGTGTTAAGCCAATGCATTCTCTTATATATGCGAGGCGACCTATGGTCGACTCGCATATATAAGAGAATGCATTGGCACAGGGCCGTTCTGTTGGGTAAAGGGTTAAGAGTCCCCATGATTTTGAAACATTGATTATGGTACCCAGGATCTTCATGATCTCACCCAATTGACCAAGCCTTGAAATTGTATGTCTGTCATTTGCAGAATGAGGTCCCCAGAGGGTGAATTTGGTATTCTACCCCACATTATGGGCTAGCGTCACCAAATTCACCCTCTGGGAACCTCATTCTGTTGAGGCCTCAAATTCTATGGGAGACCTAGGATCAGATTGAAGTTCACCAGTTGAAGATGAATAGCCCTGGACTATTTTGTGATACACATTGCTTAATATGATTTTTGTATAGAAGACAATATTGTATGTAATTTTGTACAGTATGTGTGATTATGATATGATATTAATCTTGACTTTCTAATTTGCAGGCATTCCACCATTCCCACGGCCGGCACCGTATCCTGTTGGGACTAATATCAGCAGCTTTCCTCGACTCGGTTAGTTTACGGCAGTAACGATAGTGTTTATTGCTAATTGTTCCCCGAAAAATTTTCAGAGGACTGCTATAATCAGCATGGATCATAACTTTGACAATATTAATCAGAAATCCTTGGGTATGTAGTTGATATTTGAGAACACGCAGTTCGAGTTTGAATCTAGTCTAGTCGATGATTTTTGACACAGTTATGCCCCTTTTTTCGACTTTTTTGGATTGTCCAGATAATAACTTTAGCGAATATTCAACAGAATTTCTTGATATTTGGTAGGTAGATCTCACATATGGAATGTTGAACCCAGTTAATAATTTTATATCACTTTCAGAGATTATACAGTCTTAAGTATTTCATGTATTTGTGTCAAACAATTTTAATTGTCAGTAATATCACAAAATTGAACCGTTACTTTTTTGCGCCACGTTTGTCTAATTTATTGGGGCTGTTTATAACGAATGCTAAACATATCACAAAAGTAGCAAATGTGACCACCTCGAGTCGCGTCGATCTCTGAAGTTGTTTTGCATATATCTAACACAGGAGGCTCGGGAATTGAGAAACATTTTAATGAAAATTTGATCTAAAATGGTATCGGACTATGTAAGATTTCAGAGTTATTTCAAAATGTGGAATACGTTCAGCAACGGAACAAACACTATTCATGTATCGATTTCATATAACCTAAATGGGGGTTCAAGTAACCCGTAGTAATATATCATAACTTGGATGATGGGAGACATATCTTTATTTATTGCTCCATATTTTCTAAATGAGTTTCATGATATTGCTATAACCTGATTCGATACGAGTGTAAACAATCATCTACATGACTTTTTTGCTCGCAGCATGTTGCTGTCAGTCCAAATTATTTTACAAGAACAAAAAATTAAGATAATGGTCAGGTATTCCGATACCAGATGGACTGAAACTCAATACAATGGCAGAGTAATTTTGCTTTGTTTAGTTGATATATTTAATAAACTGGTTTGAGAACTCAAAATAGTGCTGGCAGAATGTTATTATAAAAAAATGCAACAAAGTAATCAGTTTTTAATTTCAAGCGAACTCTTTCAATTCACAGAGAAATGGTTGGTAACCAAGGACACACCATAAACACTCTAGGTAAATTCGCCCCGGGGACAATCTACTCTCGCGAATGTTAAACCTTCCCTAAATCATAGGCCGGTGACTCGATATTTGAAAAATATGAATTTTCTGCCTATAGGTTACAAACACCTAATTATTTTCCATAGGCGACAGTGTTAACTAGAAGTCCCGCTGGCCATGGGTTAAGCCTATTTGAACTTCAAGTGGTCAATTTTCCCTTAGAACGTCATCCGCTGCACCAGTCTGTGACGTCAAACGCACCCTTTTCACTCAGGGGTGGAGTGTTATAATCCCATCACTGGTCATCGGAAATAAAAAAAATGTTATTAAATTCCTCCCTCATTGGTTCAGAAAAGAAATTGTCTGATAATCAAATAATTTTGTTTGTCCTAATGATCCATGTTCTGATTTTGTTAGCAACTGTGTTATTCATTGCAGGTGGCGCTAATTTATTGGGTAGAGATATGTCAACGATACCCGGGGTAGCTTCGCCCCAAGAATGGAATCGTCTTCACAGGACTCCACCTTCATTTCCAACTCCTCCTGCGTGGCCAAAAATGGAGCTAGAGAAGGAGCGAGAACGGGAACTTGAAAGAGAACGAGAGAGGGAAAAAGAAAGAGAACAACGTGAAAGGGAGCAAAGGCAGAGGGAACACGAGAGGAAAATTGAGGAGATAAGGGAAAGGTAACTCTATTATTGCTCAACCTCTAGTTGTAATACAACTGATGTCTATGTCTACTTTATTAGCTCAACTTTACTTTGTAAAGTTTGAGCTATTGCCATGGCTTTGTCGTCCGTGTGTACGTGTGTACGTGTGTACGTAAGGCGTCAACAATGCAGTCTACAGGTCGTACCTTTCGTCGGATCATTATGAAATTTGTCATAGCTGTTGACATCAACATTTAGACCAGAATGATTAATTTTGGGGTCATTCGGTAAAAAAACATGGCCGCCAGTGGCCATCTTGCATTTCAAAATTCAATCCATTAGCACGGGCTACAGGGCGTACTGTTTGTCTGATCGTCATGAAATTTGTCATGGATGTTAATATTGACATGTAGATGGGAACGAGTAATTTTGGGGTCATTCGGCCCAAAAACATGGCCGCCAGCAGCCATCTTGGATTTTACTCTTTGTATGACTAAATTCTTTAGCACGGGCTACAGGTCGTACTTTTAGTCTGATCATCATAAAATTTGTCATGAATGTTAATAATGACATGTAGATGGGAACGAGTCATTTTGGGGTCATTCGGCCAAAAAACATGGCCGCCAGCAGGCATCTTTGATTTCACTCTTTGTATGACTAAATCCTTTAGCACGGGCTACAGGTCGTACCTTTAGTCCGATCATCATAAAATTTGTCATGGCTGTTGAAATTGGAATGTAAATGGGAACGAGTCATTTTGGGGTCATTCGGACAAAAAACATGGCCGCCAGCGGCCATCTTGGATTTCAAAATTCAATCCATTAGCACGGGCCACAGGTCGTACTGTTCGTCTGATCATCATGAAATTTGTCATGGATGTTAATATTGACATGTAGATGGGAACGAGTAATTTTGGGGTATTTCGGCCAAAAAACATGGCGGCCAGCAGCCTTCTTGGATTTTACTCTTTGTATGACTAAATTCTTTAGCACGGGCTACAGGTCGTACCTTTAGTCTGATCATCATCAAATTTGTCATGGATGTTAATATTGACATGTAGATGGGAACGAGTAATTTTGGTGTCATTCGGCCAAAAAACATGGCCGCCAGCAGCCATCTTGGATTTTACTCTTTGTATGACTAAATCCTTTAGCACGGGCTACAGGTCCTACTTTTAGTCTGATCATCATAAAATTTGTCAAGAATGTTAATAATGACATGTAGATAGGAACGAGTCATTTTGGGGTCAATCGGCCAAAAAACATGGCCGCCAGCAGCCGTCTTGGATTTTACTCTTTGTATGACTAAATCCTTTAGCACGGGCTACAGGCCGTACCTTTAGTCTGATCATCATAAAATTTGTCATGGCTGTTGAAATTGGAATGTAGATGGGAACGAGTAATTTTGGGGTCATTCGGCCAATAAACATGGCCGCCAGTGGCCATCTTGGATTTCAAAATTTAATCCATTAGCACGGGCCACAGGTCGTACTGTTCGTCTGATCATCATAAAATTTGTCATGGATGTTAACAATGACATGTAGATGGGAACGAGTAATTTTGGGGTCATTCGGCCAAAAAACATGCTCGCCAGCAGCCATCTTGGATTTTACTCTTTGTATGACTAAATCCTTTAGCACGGGCTACAGGTTGTACCTTTAGTCTGATCATCATAAAATTTGTCGTGAATGTTAATAATGACATGTAGATGGGAACGAGTAATTTTGGGGTCATTCGGCAGAAAAACTTGGCCGCCAGCAGCCATCTTTGATTTTACTCTTTGTATGACTAAATCCTTTAGCACGGGCTACAGGTCGTACATTTAGTCTGATCATCATAAAATTTGTCATGGCTGTTGAAATTGGAATGTAAATGGGAACGAGTCATTTTGGGGTCATTCGGACAAAAAACATGGCCGCCAGTGGCCATCTTGGATTTCAAAATTTAATCCATTAGCATGGGCCACAGGTCGTACTGTTCGTCTGATCATCATGAAATTTGTCATGGTTGTTAATATTGGATTTTACTCTTTTGGTGTCATTCGGCCAAAAAACATGGCCGCCAGCAGCCATCTTGGATTTTACTCTTTGTATGACTAAATTCTTTAGCATAGGCTACAGGTCGTACCTTTAGTCTGATCGACATAAAATTTGTCATGGATGTTAACGATGACATGTAGATGGGATACAATCCTTTTGGGGTCATTCGGCCGAAAACATGGCCGCCAGCAGCCATCTTGGATTTTACTTTTCTCTTCATGTCTATAAACTAGTATTAGACATTCAACTTTCCACATTCCTAATCGCTCCATTGACTGTAATACATTAAATTATTCCCTTTCCAAGTTGAGCTACAGTGTCATTGACACTTTCATACTCCATCGCCCTCAATATGCTGAGGATTATGTGGAGGTCCAGGTGCTACCACGGCCGAGTAACTTTATAACCCTGTGGTGACTCTATAGTAGCGTTCTTTAACGTGCACACCGAGGCGTGTACACGGGTCAGCCATTAATGTCCGCGCCCGATCGGACAGCGTACTGAACCCACAACAACATACCTGGACAAGTGTTGTTATGGGGGGAAGTCAGCATTTTGCATTCGGATCTTTATTCAGTGATCTCGAATGAGACTTTTCAGCCTGACAAACTTGGTATCTGACCGAGTTCTGATTTTTGTCAGAATACCCTGACCAGGTTGCGATCCCCGGTCCGCTAGCACGAGAGACCAGTACGCTACCTCTCGGCTACCGACTTCCCACGAAACCATAGTACAAATAAAACTATGTACACCAGCTATATGAGCTGGTCCCATTTATAGCGAGGGAATCGACCCTGAAGATTATGTCCCTTTCAGGCCTCAAAATATGGTGCCAGACATGAGGTTCCCAGAGGATGAATTTAGTGACGCTACTCCACACAGTGGGCTAGCATCAATAAATTCACCCTCTGGGGACCTCATTCTACTTTGGCCTCATCTTCTGAAAAGTACATTTAGAAAGTTTGTCTTTCTTTTTTAGTTTAGTTTCTCTGTATGATATATCCCCAAATTGGCAGACGGCACAATGCACAATCGAGGTGCCCAATGGGTGCACATCACCATATTCAAAATCTGGGAACTTAAATCTGTGTCTATGTCTCCAATAGTAGATGAGACCATGCAGAATGAGGTTCCCAGAGGGTAAATTTATTTATGCTAGGTGTCACTAAATTCACCCCGGGGTACCTCAGTCAGCAAATGCCAAGCATATTTTTAGGCCTGGTCTCTTTAAAGATATGTTCAGGGTTTGATATTTAATTTTTATCCATTTATCTTTTATAGTTTCAACGTTTTAGTGTGACAGTAATTAATTAGTGAAACAAAATGAAAAGTGCTATTAAAGATGCATAATCCGATTAAGCACCTCTCAATTACCATTTATTTGGATTACGGGGTAAAAAATATTTGATTCGAGTCGAGGAACCTACCTATCAAAGCTCAGAATTATTAGATATCAATTTTTTAAATCTATTATTTTTCACCATAGAGAATTAATAGTGGCCCAGTAATCAGTCAACGGTCTCGGACCAAATTGCAGATGAAGATGGATAACTCTAAAATCAAGAGGCTTTGTGTTGATAATAAGGCCAAATTTCGTCGAACAACATGTTGATAAATAACACGTTTCGGGCAATTTTATGCTATAGTTGACAGTGGTTAGCATTAATTTTGGGCAACTAATCGATTCCGATAACTGAAGCGACATTTCTAAAAAAAATATCTCCGAATCTGATTATATGGGAGAACCATCGAATCGGATTGAGTACCTTTAAATTAGATTTTGTGCTGCTGTTGTTGTAATTGGAGGTCTGGAACACTAAATAAATCATAAACCCTTTCTTTACTAAATACTCATTGATGAGTAGTCATCCCTTAGGAAATGTTCAGATAATAATTTCAACAACGACCACAGCAGGTCGTTTGTTGAACTTATCTGAACATTTCCCACCAATTAATAGAAATCCTTCTGCACTTCTGTTATATGTTCATGTGTCTGTTATCTACTTTTATTACCTGAAATCTTTCTAGTATCATTGAAAGGACGCGGAGTCTCATATTAATTACCAATACAATGCATAGAGAGTAACAAATAGGTTTTGATGATTACGTGAAATAATTGACAAGGGGAGCCTGGCCTGGTAAAACCCGAGTGAGCAGAGCGGCCCCCAAGAGAATTATGTCATGATATCATCAAAACAATTGATTATTCTGTTTATTACACACTTTCTGTCACTAAAAGGCACCAATTATAAAGATAATATGTGACAAAATAGTCTCCGATAAGCTGACCGTGTATGCTCACCGGAGACGTAATTCACACTTTTAATTCACCGAGAAATCCTTATAAATCACGGCTAAGTGTGTAGTAAAATACAATACAATAAATATACAATTTTTATTCTGCTTCTCTTGCAGAGAAAGGAGAGAAAAGGAACGGATGATGATAGACGAGAGGAATCGTGAACGGTTCAACAGAGAACATGAGAGACATCGCTCAAGGTCAAGGTCACCAATTCGAAATGGCAGGATAGAAATTCCCAAGCTCGAATCTGTGTATTCTAATCACTTCGATGAGCGGAATCATCTTAAAATAAAGGACGAGCGGCGGGATGATATGATGAATCACGAAAGACTAAATCATGAACGTGATAAACTCAGTGCATTGCGAAACGACTATTTGAAATGCGGATTACCTCCCGGATCTCGACCAATGGGGTTGATGCCTTCTGAGGATCTTTCTCAAGTTAGTTTATGGAATTCCTATGATAAAATGGGACTCGATCGGCATCGCATGGACATGAGGGAACAGTTCATGCTTGGTCGTCTACCACAAAATCCACTTATTCTTGAACAGGATCAACGCATGTTGAAGGAAGAAATTTATCTTCGCGAGCTTTCAATGGAACGAGGACGATTAATAAATTACGAACGTGAACGAATGACAATGCTAGAACGTGAAAAAATGGCATATGAACAACAGAAAGTTCCGTCTTTACGACAGTTTGAGCATTTGACTGCACCTCATTTGGGCCACCCGGGCCACCCGATGAGCCCATTGTTGAACCATACCGTTAAGAGCAATTCGCCGGCACACATGCCAGGATTGCCGCCGCCATTGATTCCATCAGCTTCCCAGTCGCGGAATCATGCTCCATCACCGACTAGTGCAAAACCAAAGAACTGCTCTCCCAGCAGCAATATTAGTGATGTTAAAGACAAACGGGACTCGAGTTCAACGGACCCTGATGCTCACTCGAGGTGAAGCTGAGCAAATATGTGCTGTGTTAAAGTGGCAACCTGGTTTGAAATGTCTTATTGAGTTAAAATTAATGTTATCCACAAACTTGATCAATATATATACAACATGGGCCATTCAACTTGGAATCCAGAGGGAGATGTGACTAAAGGGTCATGGTAAAGGGTGTTCAACTTCGAATTTACAACGGAACTTCTTTCTATGAGATTTGATTTGATACATTATCCAATTTGGAGCCTTGTTAAGTCAACTATTATCAAAAGTTAAAAAAAAACAATTATCTGAATCTAAATATCTCGCACTTTACAAGGAATATTTGGTCCGAAAATCAAAATATAAGAACAATCAAAACCTAATTTCCAATCTGAAACTTCCAACTTTCCAACTCACTTAATTTTTGAATCCTCAGATCGCACTATATACAACATATTCCATATTATGTACCTTTTGAAAGAGGTGGCACCAAAACATGTATTATCTACTTATACTGTTGAATAAATTGTAAACACGATCCGGACTGTACCACCAGTCTATTAATTTCAATGCAAGGGAAATAACTCTATCTCTTAGTTGTGAATTATGATTCATTCTGGGGTAAATAATGGGGTGAGTCTTGGGGTGAGAATCTCTGTCACTTGGTGGACACTCCTAGACCAAAGCTATTCCATATTACGTTAGAATATATATATATATTGTTGTTCCTGTTCCAAATGGTATATAATACGGAATATGTTGTATATAATGTGATCTGCGAATTTGAAAAATAAGTGGGCCTTTCATGTGTAACGAATACAATTTCCAAATTGATCTTGTAATGCCTATTATCTTTGTCTCATGTTATTTGAATGAACTTGGCAAGGTTTTATAATATTAACTTTAATGTTATTCAGACATTGAAACCAGGCAAGCCACTTTGAATTAATGATCCATTGTGGTCGTCCTCATTGTTACAGAAATGTGTTATTTTTTAGGTATTTAATGCCTTCATTTTCTAATCCAGAAACAGAAACCTTCAGAATGTTATGTCCTGTTTCTGTTTTCTTTGTAGGTTAAAGTGTTGAAACAATTAGTCGTTTTCAGATGTCGACTTGTCTTCAACAGAGTAGTCAATTAGTCGAACCCCATCATCTGATTTTCATTTATAATCATGTTTGGCATGGGAACGTCTCTTATTTCAGGGTAAATTTATTTAATAAATGAGTCGACGTTGACTAACTGCTTCAACACTAGTAGGTTATAAGGAACTGTTCAGAGTTAATTTAGGTTTCTGAATTTTTCTACCTGCCTCTTATCGGTGCACAGTAGAGTTATTTCCCTTCTATTGGTGACTTGCAGTCTAATATTCAGACAGGGACATCTGCTTCAAACAGCATAAATAGTGGGTCACATCAAAGCCCTTTGAAACACTCAAAGATTCAAAAGTTATCATTGTCAACTCTTCAAATTAAATACCGAAAGATACATGAGTTTATAACTATTTATATTATAACATATAACCCTTTCATGCCTGGAGCTTCATGAACTTTTGCGAAAACCCTGTGTTGCCTCGCATATATAAGGTTATGCATTGGCCTAACAAATTTATAATATTTTTAATAATTGTTAAAGAAAGTAAGAATTTTTTTTTTTTATGATAAAAAATTGTTGAAGAATGTAAGAAAAAATGATAAAAAATTGTAAAACTGTTAAAGAATATAAGAAAAAGAATTATAAAACAGAATGTAAGAAAAAAATTACATGTGGTCGACTCGCATATATAAGAGAATGCATTGGCACAGGGTCTTTAATGTTTTGCCACAAAGTAGAGATTGGATTAACCCTTTCATGACGGGAACTGTGCTGGTGCAGCATTAAAGATCATGTGCCATAGTATTCTCTTATATATGAGAGTTTCATATATATAAGTGAATGCACTGGCTTACATGGTTGAGATAATGTTGTTAGGCCAATGTATTCTCTTATATATGCGAGGCTTCATATGGGCGACTCCAATATAAGAGAATGCATTGGCACATGGTTTTCACAAAATTTCAGGAAGCTCCAGTCATGAATGGGTTAAAATGATTTTGAGATTTTACAGCATTTTGTTGTATTTTGTAAAGGTATGTCTCAATGGGTTCTGATGATTTTAGTCTCTATTTCAAATGGGCTGTAAGTCCTCTATCAAATAATATAGTAAATATTTGAACTAATTTGTGAATTCTGAACTGCCATATGACAGGCAAGTGACTGCAAACAACCAATAGATATGTCTCATAATTTATTGCTGTTGAGATTGAGGCATTGCGATATGAGTATGTAGTTTTGAAGATACGTTAGGGAGATTGAAGGCATGGATCCCTTCGCCGTTGCTACTGCTGTTAACCTCTTCGCTGCTAAATGACGTTGTGACGTCGTGTGCTGGGCTGTTGACGTTATTGCCATTTTCCAGCGGAAAAATATAATGGGAATATCACATGAATCATAAATCTAATTCAGTTGAAAGGCTATTATCGTTCACAATCGTGGAACATCATACACTGTTCGAAAGTTCGAGATACAGTTATTCCGATGCACCAAACTCTGAGTTCCCGTTATGAATAATGGCCTACAGCTAATGTGCTGAAGTAGGTCCGTAGTACCTACGGACCATATAGCACACGACGAGCACTTTTACGTCCGTAATAGTTAGCGTAATAGCAGCGTCATAAAACTCATAAAGAGAAAGAACATTAAAATATAGATAGATTTTGTTCTTATGTCAATCATATATCTCGTAAAAAAGTATGTTATTGTCAAGTTCGTATGCTTTTTCATGTAAACAAAAGCCAAAATTGTTACAGAACCTGGCTTTTGTTCACATAACAGAGTATACGAACTTGACAATAACATACTATTTTCACGATATTTATTATTGGTATAAAAATTAAATATATCTATATTTTAATATTCTTTCTGTTTGACCGTTTAACGGGTGCGACTATTTTAACAGCATACCCACCACGAAGGCCACCCGTGCCTTTAAGCCTTTACCCAACAGAACGGCCCTGTGCCAATGCATTCTCTTATATATGCGAGTCGACCATAGGTCACCTCGCATATATAAGAGAATGCATTGGCTTAACACATATTAAAAATGATAAAATTGTCAAAGAATGTAGAAAAAATTATAAAATTGTTAAAAGAATGTAAGAAAAAATGGTAAAAAGTGTTTAAAAAAGATTTTTTTTTAGGCCAATGCATTTCTTATATATGCGAGGCGACCTACGGTCGACTCGCATATATAACAGAATGCATTGGCACAGGGCATAACTGTAACCATCACAATGTGGTCAATGAACCGGTTCCAATGATATCCATATTTGTATGGTGTTATTGAGACAGACCGAAGATATTTTAGGCTTTTGAAGCTTTATTTGGGCGTTTTTGGCCATTTTGTTGGGTAAAGGGTTAAGCGTTGCTACATGTTAACATATCCCTGTGTCGTCACTCTTGTGATGCATTAATGCCAACATTTTTTAGAAATATTTATTTGCATGAAAATTAATTTTGAACATTATTTATAACAACCTGATAGAAATTGATATTGATTTATGAAGAATTCATGAGATATATATATATACTCTGAGGAATGACTTCACAGAAACTATACAGTTTTGTTGCATAATATTGGTTAGACTAAATCTTCTCTGTCCACAAAAGCTTGGGATATCGGTTGGGTTGATGCTGTTTTGGACTCCCGTCCCGTTAATCTTCCATAACAGACTTTATGCCCAGGATCGTGGACGGGAGTTATCTTGCTTGTATGTCTTCAGATGAGGTAAATGAACACTTTGCGTATATGAACACAGCCTTTCATGAGCATATATATCAGAGGTCCTTTGAATGTCAAGGCAACGAAATTTATAAATAAACAAAGCCTTGTTTTCCAGAGAATTTCATTGTGTCACGCCATCAGAAAATTTATGTAAACAATATATTAAATGATCGTATAATCACTTTACCTTTTTCTATCATGGTAAATGGTATATCATGTTGAAGACAGATTAATCGCGGACATGTCAGATGATGATTCATATTCAGCAGTTCACGCGAACTGAACGGGACTCTGTCCAAAACAGCATTAACCCAACCGATAACCCCAGTTGTTGTGGACCGAGAAGACCTGGTCATAATATTGGTTTAAAGTTTAATTGTGGGCAGCTGTGGGATAGATGAAACATTAAAAAGTGCTGTGGCACATTATAGTTGAGTATGTGTTGAATAAAACAACAGGCAGTTCAGTTACAATGATAATGATTATATCTCAACATGAGATTTGACAAATTATCTAGAAACCAAGCATGTTGTACAGTAATGCTGTAAGTAATAGGCCCCTTAACCACAGCAGAATTATGGGTAACTTTTCAGGATTTAGTCGGAAATATGGCTTGTTGCCATTCATTGGAAAGCTCTCCCTGAGAACTTTCCGATGAATGTCAACAAGCCATATTTCCGACCAAATCCTGAAAAGTTACCCATAATTCTGCTGTGGTTAAGGGGTCGATTACTTAGGGCATTACTGAACTTAGTGAATCATATCACCAAGCAGCTTAGTCAAGTAAACCTATTGAGGCGGTCATGATAGTTCAGATATTTCAATTTTTTTTTTACATCCACAAATAGTTATTATTTATCTTACTTTTATGTATTTTCCCCCCAATTATGAGATTCTTATAATTTTGAAGTCATTTTTCATAAATAACATGCAGTTGTTACAGAATATGTAAAATTTATAAAATAACAAAATCTTGTATTATAAACCAGTTTGTCATGGGGGCGTGAAAATGATATATTACCTTATAACTAGGCCATTACAAATGATCAGTAACGTTCACATTAAAATTCTCGGATCAATTGAGAACGCTTCAATAGGTTTTAAATATGATACTCATTTCATAAAATGGAGGATGTTTGTTACTTGTGTTTGGGTGAAAAAAAACTTGCTATTTGAGATAATCATATCTTCTGTAAACATGCTGAATGACTTCAAAATTATTATGAAACTTTCTCCACATTGGGTGGACCCACAGCTGTCAGCAACTAAGGCGCATAATTAAATAAATCTGCTTTCAAAACTGACATCTTCAGCTCTTTTTCAGAGGATCTCCCACAATATTGAGTTTGCATTAGTAATTCCTATCACCTCCCCCCATCACTGCTGGTCGGTGGATAATTCGATTTGTTAACCCTTCCATGACTGGAGCACCCTGAAATTTTGTGAAAACCCTGTGCCAATGCATGCTCTTATATATGCGAGTCTCCAATAGGGAGCCTCGCCTATATATGAGAATACATTGGCCTAACAATATTTACCTTGACCTTGTAAGCCAGTGTATTCTCTTATATATGCAAGGCTCATCCCTATGGGGAAACTCATATATAAGAGAATGCACTGGCACAGGATCTTTAATGCTGCACAGCTCCCATCGTGAACCTCATGGAAGGGTTAAGTAGATATTGATCAGGTCGGGCGCATCCTAAAATCAACTACTATACAGTAATGCCCTAAGTCATCGACTCCTTAACCACAGCAGAATTATGGGTAACTTTTCAGGATTTAGTCGGAAATATGGCTTGTTGCCATTCACCGGAGAGCTCTCCGGGAGAGCTTTCCGATGAATGGCAACAAGCCATATTTCCGACTAAATCCTGAAAAATTACCCATAATTCTGCTGTGGTTAAGGAGTCGATTACTTAGGGCATTACTGTATGTGAGAGTTATGGAGGCACAGACTCAGTTTGAGTGTTCATTGCTTCATATTGGCTAAACTCAGTGAGCGTGACCAAATTCTCATTTCTTATCGAAATGTCAATGTGTTGATCGGAATGGTACATTGAGTTGTCCCTCAAACCAAATCAAGCTTATCAGGTCAGGCACATCCGAAATTCAACTATCATATAAAGTTACATATAACTATTATAGTTAAATTTGACAATGCCATATCCAATGTTTCCCTGTTTTTTGTGGAAACTTTGAGATCGCGCATCCCGAATGAATGAATGAGTTTATTGCTAGCCACGAATTGACATGGAACATGCAAACATATATACATATATACAAAAGCACCAAAATATATCGATGCGCATTAGGGAACATCAGCATAAATACACATGTATCTAATATACATTCAAGATATATATACTGGCAACTCAACACCGCTACTCACAATTGTGAGCAGATCACAGCCAAATGTCACTCTTAACAATATTGCAGCAAATGAAAAGTCTGCAGATAAAATTTGTTTTGCAGCATTTTGCGACAGCTTAGTTTATTTTATAATGGCACAAGTATACCTTTCTAAATGGCATTAGCACGAGACATCTTATTTCATCACAAAACAGACATGGTACCGAATCAGTTACACTGATTTTGAATAATTCTTGTGAAATATGATTTTGGATTGAATTCACAAAACAGCAATATCAACATTCCACTATAATAATTGAATACAGCTATAATAGTTGAATTGAGAACGTGACTGATCTGTTGATGCCTGCTATCATGCCACTTATCAATTTCTCATCGGACAGCCAAATAAGATTCATAGGCAAATAATATGTTTTCTTTTGACCTTTTCTGTACTAAAGCATCATTGATGAGTAGTTATCCCATAGCAAATGTTCAGATAATAAGTTCAACAAATGACCAAAGGCCGTTTGTTGAACTTGTTATCTAAACATTTTCCTCAATAAATAGGACTCCTTTTCTACTTTTAACTATCTCCCGTCTGCTTTTATCACCTAAACATCCCTCCAAATGAATAATAGACTGTTCCAATGTATACTTTTATAACTGAGTGGGAGAGTCCATTTAGTATAGAAAAGGTGAATGCACTGCCAGTGAGGCGCTCTGTTGGCCTCAGGATGTCCATGGTGTCGTCAAATTCCATATTTTTTTTTCTGACTTACCGACGTCTCTCACCTCTAGTGAATTATTTAACGTAATTCTCAGAACCAATTGATTACTCTCTATGTTAGAGTAGCCACTCTCATACCCTCCCCTACTGATGTTTACCTTGCTGACTGAAACCCTTTGAGGGACTCTAAAGAGTTCATCATCAAATTCATAATCTGACTGGTTATGCCAGACCTGTTAATCATTTCATCTCTGAATCTTGTTTTTTTTTTTTTTTTGAGGCGGCGGGGAGCAACTTTATCACAATTGTGATATTCTGTATATGTGGGTCATATGTTATTTAACCTTATTTCATCATCACCTCACAATATCACTTGATATAAAACTATATAGTATCATTGAGACACAAGCAGTTTTGCAAGGGGTATTTTAATAATATCTTATATCTATCGTCTTTAAATGTAGATTGTTTTATGCTGCGAGTAGATATACTGGATATTTTGATGTTAGATGCGGATATTCGACGCTTATCGTACCCCGTCGGGATGTGATATTCGATGCGTATCATACCCGTTGGGTTGTTCCAGTCTGTTACCATTATTGCCTAAACATTGTGTATGATTATCAGTGTTTCTATTGAAATCAAATTCAAAAGAATAAAAAAATATGAAACAATTCTAAATTCTCTTCATTTATCTTTCCATGGGAGATGCGTAGGCTTGATGGTTCGGGCTCAGAGAAGCTTAGTAACTCGATTTGATTCAAAATCGGCATGAAGCTTTGATTCAGTTTGTAAATCGTGAATTAAAATTTTTTGATTCATGGGCAACGATGGGCGTTCAGGGAATGATGTTCTCACATTTACATGGCTGCTACATTCGTCACCGAGGATATAATATACATCCCAACAAACAGCCATGAGATCGAAGCCCTGTGCCAATGCATTCTCTTATATATAAATTTGTTTTTGCCAAATGTTCTTAAAAGTTGCCAAATTCTATCAGTTCTACAACATTGTGCCTTTTATTTTGACTATTTCGACAATTACTGCTTGAGCGGCCATTAATATCGATAGGAAAGCAGTTAATTACTGATAATTCTCGCCTCTATACTTGGGTTTATCATAGAATAATAAACCAACAACATAACAATGGAATTGTGGAAGGGTTTCTTCATCAGAAAGGCACGTTGAATCAGAGGATTAGCTATGTAAACACCACAACCAGATACTAATGATATCGGATTAATAGTATCTTGATAGAGGTGTTAACTTTTCATAACCTTATAAATCACCACCAATACCAGTGATGAAAGATTTTCCTGAAATGAGTGGTATTAGTTGACAAATATTATTAAACTTTCTTTAGAAATATCAAAAGTGACTTGCCAAATGAAATTTTTTTTTGCCAAAAGTGAATTATTTTTGCCATTGGCAACAGGGGCGCCGGAAGAATCCAAGGGCAGGGGGGGCACAGCCTACAAAAAGGGCACTTTTCCGCAAAAAAGGGCATTTTCTCCGCAAACTCGGGAAAATAACCATAAATTCATTGTGGCAACAATCCCTATTTTAATGGTATTTGTCGGTTTTTATGGCCGTTTTGTGATAAAATTGACAAAAAATTAATATTCCTTGTGAAATTGGTGGTATTTGGACCAAAAAAGTCACATTTTGCTATAAAAACACAAGATTAAACACACAAAAAGCATTTTCTGTCTCCAGAAAAAGGGCAAGTCCTGCCCCCGCTCGCCCCCCTTGGTCAAGGGCAGGGGGGTCAGCTGCCCCCTCTTCCGGTGCCCCTGATTGGCAAGTGGCAGCGCGAACCCTGACTCTAGATTGACTCACTATCAATGCTCAAAATAAAAAAAAATTTACTGACTGTCAAAATGACAGACACCAAATGGATGGTGTTGGTCATTTCAAAATGGTGCCTGTCAAAACTGAAATGTACTGTATGAGACAGTATCTGGATTTCCAATTGACTTATTATTCGTCAATGATGAGCACATTTTAGTGAGCGTCTAATCGCCACCCAGGAAAAAATCTTGTTATTTTTGTTTTCAAAAGTTCAAAAACTTTACGTTGGTTAATAAATACACATGCAATTCACAAACAACATAATTGTATTCACTCTGAAATTAAAAACTATTTTTGACTTTCAATGTCCGATTTGGCCAGTAGTGGATTCTTGGACGTACCCAAACAGATTGTTTAAAAATTTGCATTGGACAAAATGTCCAACAGATACAGAAGTGCACTGGACATAAGCTATTTTTCGTCAGACAATGACGGTGACCGGTCACTTATTTTGAGCCTTGCTCACTCTCTATGTATCTTATAGGATACTTCGCCAACATCATTATGAAGACTCTTGCATGGTAGGGATCTTTAAACATATCGAAAGTGTAGCTCAGCTGTCGGCTCACAAACCAACTGAGCTATCCCTCCCTTAACCCTTTACCCAACAAAAGGGCCCTGTGCCAATGCATTCTCTTATATATGCGAGTCGACCATAGGTCGCCTCGCATATATAAGAGAATGCATTGGCTTAACACATTAAAAATTATAAAATTGTTAAAGAATGTAAGAAAAAATGGTAAAAAGTGTTAAAAAAAGATTTTGTTTAGGCCAATGCATTCTCTTATATATGCGAGGCGACCTATGGTCGACTCGCATATATAAGAGGATGCATTGGCACAGGGCATAACTGTAACT
Source organism: Siphonodentalium dalli (assembly GCA_032622095.1). Lineage (NCBI taxonomy): Eukaryota > Metazoa > Mollusca > Scaphopoda > Gadilida > Siphonodentaliidae > Siphonodentalium > Siphonodentalium dalli. Next base: position 256,081,066 of record CP136064.1, read on the forward strand.
ATCGCAATGTGGTCAAGGAGCCGGTTCCAATGATATCCATATTTGTATGGTTATATTGAGACAGACCGAAGATATTTTAGGCTGTTGAAGCTTTATTTGGCCGGTTTTGGCCGTTTTGTTGGGTAAAGGGTTAACTCACTGTGTCCTTGACAATCAAAACATTGGGAATACTGAAGCATGTTTAATACAGGCCTTGTTAACCCTGAGGCCCATGACGGGAGCTGTGCGGGTGCATTCTCTTATATATGCGAGTCATAGGGAGCCTTGCATATATAAGAGTAGGGAGACTCGCATATATAAGAGAATGCACTGGCTTACAAGGTCAAGGTAAATATTGTTAGGCCAATATAATTCTCCCTATGGGAGATTCACATACATAAGAGAATGCACTGGCTTACAAGGTCAAGGTAAATATTGTTAGGCCAATATAATTCTCCCTATTGGAGATTCACATATATAAAGAGAACGCATTGACAGGGTTTTCACAAAATTTCAGGAAGCTCGTGTCATGGAAGGGTTAAAGATGGCACAGGCAGTTATCTTCTCTCAATTTAGGGCCCAGCATAGTGGTTTCAATGCTGATTTGGAGAAGTCACTTCTCCCTGTGATTAGGGAGAAATGGACTATTATCAGGGACTATAACGATGGCTGAAATTAACTTATTTACACCCCAAAATCACCCTTCTATGATCCAATAAGTCCCATGCAATACAAGAGCCCAATTATAAAACCATTATAATGAGTAAGAACACCATTAAAATCAGGAAATATACTTTAAATATGCCAGTAAATGAGAGAGAATTCACTTCTCCTTGGGATAAAGATAGAGAGAAGTGACACATGACAGGGAGAAAGATGTCTGCCAAGTCACTCTCTTAGCTGGTCCCTGTCTGCCAAGTCGCTCTCTTAGCTGGTCCCTGTCTCCGTTTGTTGGATTCTGTTATTAAGTTTACCCAATCCATAGTATGGTAAACATAGTGTCAACTTCCGAATTGACCACTCATCGTTCGTTCATCCGTCCGTCCGTCCGTCAGTCTGTCTAGCCATCTGTCTGTCCATAGACACTTTACGCATACTGCCATAACTCAAACATTTTTTATCTGATTGGAACCAAATTTGGTATGTGAGTTTATCAGCCCAAAATGTTCGAATATGGGTTTGATCCAAATTTATTTAATGGAGTTATGGCCCTTTGACAAAGAATTCATGCATGCTTCGATAAGTCAACCATTTTTTATCTGATCGGAACCAAATTTTCTCAACTCAAAATACAGATCAAGTTCGTATATGGGTTTCATCCAATTTTTTATACCGGAGTTATGGCCCTTTTTCAACTAAGAAATATCCAGATTATAACCCAGTAACTGACAATTAATTAATACCTGCTTCTCTGTGAGACAGATAAGACCCAAGGTGGTTTATTGGATTGAGAGTTATTTATAGCCCTCATATCTCAGCTCTACATAAGAGAATTGGCCACACACAGATTAATGAACTATTGGATAAATTGATTTGGTTATCTTTTTAACCTCAACTTAGCCATGTGAATTTATTTAACTAGACCAATGGAGCTCTAGGTCCTTGGATGCTTGGACTTACATTGGATCAAACAGGGCAGAGATAGCTGATTTAACCCCTTTTATCCATTCCATGTCTTTTAACCTTTTCCATTAATTAAATAACAATATTATTTTTTATCTCACATGGAAATTTGTAACAACATGAATAGAGCTGCTTTCACTCTGATATTGGTGACAGTCTCTATAATTTAGATGTTATATTAACCCTTCTATTTTGACCCATACATTCCAATAATTTGTGTTATTACAATATTACTGACTTATGTATATTTGTCTATACTACTTTATGTCATAACATTATACTCTATGATTCAACATTAAAAGATTATGATTCCGATCATAACAATTTACTATTGCCAAGGGATGGGTTAAACATATGCCGATCATGATCGGCCTCTCGTTATATCTGCCAACATACCCCCATCAGCTAGATTGGCTGGAGGAAAGACCACACTGTTCATCTCACTAAGAAATTACACAACTAAACAGAAACAATCCACCCCCAGAAAGCAATTGACAAACTTGCCCAGATACACAAATCAGGCAACACTCCTTTTGATGTTGTGGATATTCAATGCTTATGGTACCCCTCTCAAATTCAAAAGAATAAACATGAAACACTATTATAGACTAGCTGAAACAAGCTCCATTCGGTTCATATTGGACCTAAATAATTTGATTATGGGATAAGCCGATAGTGGACTTCTACCAGTTATTCTGTTGGATGGCGTGGGCCACATTGAAAGCATATATATAAAGAGCGTACATCTGGTGCTGAAATAGGTCCACAGTGAGCTTATTTGTTTTGTATTTATTTAATTAAAAAAAATTTAAATAAAAAATGTGAAAAATTAACGCCGTTATAACCTCCACAAAGGTACCCGGAGTCACCACACGGAATTTGGTTGAAATCGGACCAGCAGTCTGGGAGAAAAATCCAAACAGACAGACATACCTTCTCCTGAGCTTGTCCTAAATTACTCTTTTATATATAGATGTATTCAGGGTTCTAGACCTCAAATTACAACAACAACATACAAAATCTAATTTAACATCACATTCTCTGTTAATAGTCCGGCAGACGTGAAATGGTACTGCTACTGTACTCCTAATTATATGCCCAAAGCAGAAAAGAATCAATGTGTCTATTAGAGTCTCAGAGGCAGATGAATGTTTTCATGGAATTCTCGGAATTCAGGGATTTAATTTTTTTTAACCCTTTACCCAACAAACCGGCCAAAAACGGCCAAATAAAGCTGCAACAGCCTAAATTATCTTGGGTCTGTCTCAATAAAACCATACACATATGAATATCATTGGAACCGGCTCATTGACCACATTGTGATGGTTACAGTTATGCCCTGTGCCAATGCATTCTCTTATATATGCGAGTCGACCATAGGTCGCCTCGCATATATAAGAGAATACATTGGCCTAAAAAACATCTTTTTTTAACACTTTTTACCATTTTTAGCTCAACTTACTTGTAAGTTTGAGCTATTGCCATGGTTTGGCGTCCGTCGTCCGTGTGTCCGTGTGTCCGTGTGTCCGTGTGTTCGTGTGTGCGTGTGTGCGTGTGTCCGTCAACAATTTCCTTTGGCGCGGGCTACAGGTTGTACCTTTGGTCTGATCTTCATGAAATTTGTCATGAATGTTGACATTGACATGTAGATGGGAACGAGTCATTTTTGGGTCATTCGGCCAAAAAACATGGCCGCTGGCAGCCATCTTGGATTTCAAGATTCAATCCATTGGCGCGGCCTACAGGTCGTACTGTTCATCTGATCATCATGAAATTTGTCATTGATGTTAATAATGACATGTAGATGGGAACGAGTGATTTTGGGGTCGTTCGGCCAAAAAACATGGCTGCCAGCAGCCATCTTGGATTTTACTCTTTGCATGACTAAATCCTTTGGCGCGGGCTACAGGTCGTTGTTTTGGTCGGAAGTTTATGAAATTTGTCATGGATGTTAACACTGTCATGTAGATGGGAACGAGTGATTTTGGAGTTGTTCGGCCAAAAAACATGGCCACCAGCAGTCATCTTGGATTTTACTCTTTGCATGACTAAATCCTTTGGCGCGGGCTACAGGTTGTACCTTTGGTCTAATCTTTATGAAATTTGTCATGAATGTTGACATTGACATGTAGATGGGAACGAATCAATGTGGGGTCATTCGGCCAAAAAACATGGCCGCTGGTGGCCATCTTAGATTTCAAAATTCAATCCATTGGCGCGGGCTACAGGTCGTACTGTTCGTCTGATCATCATGAAATTTGTCATGGATGTTAATATTGACATGTAGATGGGAACGAGTCATTTTGGGGTTGTTCGGCCAATAAACATGGCCACCAGCAGCCATCTTGGATTTTACTCTTTGCATGACTAAATCCTTTGGCGCGGGCTACAGGTCGTAGCTTCGATCGGAACATCATGAAATTGGTCATGGATGTTAACAATGACATGTAGATGGGAACGAGTGATTTTGGGGTCGTTCGGCCGAAAAACATGGCCGCCAGCAGCCATCTTGGATTTTACTCTTTGCATGACTAAATCCTTTGGCCCGGGCTACAGGTCGTACCTTTGGTCTGATCTTTATGAAATTTGTCATGAATGTTGACATTGACATGTAGATGGGAACGAGTCATTTTGGGGTCATTCTGCCAAAAAACATGGCCGCTGGCAGCCATCTTGGATTTCAAGATTCAATCCATTGGCGCGGGCTACAGGTCGTACTGTTCGTCTGATCATCATGAAATTTGTCATGGATGTTAATATTGACATGTAGATGGGAACGAGTCGTTTTGGGGTTGTTCGGCCAATAAACATGGCCACCAGCAGCCATCTTGGATTTTACTCTTTGCATGACTAAATCCTTTTTTGCGGGCTACAGGTTGTAGCTTCGATCGGAACATCATGAAATTTGTCATGGATGTTAACAATGACATGTAGATGGGAACAAGTGATTTTGGGGTCGTTCGGCCGAAAAACATGGCCGTCAGCAGCCATCTTGGATTTTACTCTTTGCATGACTAAATCCTTTGGCCCGGGCTACAGGTCGTACCTTTGGTCTGATCTTTATGAAATTTGTCATGAATGTTGACATTGACATGTAGATGGGAACGAGTCATTTTGGGGTCATTCGGCCTAAAAAAATGGCCCCTGGCAGCCATCTTGGATTTCAAGATTCAATCCATTGGCGCGGACTACAGATCGTACTGTTCGCCTGATCATCATGAAATTTGTCATTGATGTTAATAATGACATGTAGATGGCAACAAGTGATTTTGTGTCGTTCGGCCAAAAAACATGGCCGCCAGCAGCCATCTTGGATTTTACTCTTTGCATGACTAAATCCTTTGGCGCGGGCTACAGGTTGTACCTTTGGTCTAATCTTTATGAAATTTGTCATGAATGTTGACATTGACATGTAGATGGGAACGAATCATTGTGGGGTCATTCGGCCAAAAAACATGGCCGCTGGCGGCCATCTTAGATTTCAAAATTCAATCCATTGGCGCGGGCTACAGCTCGTACTGTTCGTCTGATCATCATGAAATTTGTCATGGATGTTAATATTGACATGTAGATGGGAACGAGTCATTTTGGGGTCGTTCGGCCAAAAAACATGGCCGCCAGCAGCCATCTTGGATTTTACTCTTTGCATGACTAAATCCTTTGGCGCGGGCTACAGGTCGTAGCTTTGATCGGAACATCATGAAATTTGTCATGGATGTTAACAATGACATGTAGATGGGAACGAGTGATTATGGAGTTGTTCGGCCGAAAAACATGGCTGCCAGCAGCCATCTTGGATTTTACTCTTTGCATGACTAAATCCTTTGGCCCGGGCTACAGGTCGTACCTTTGGTCTGATCTTTATGAAATTTGTCATGAATGTTGACATTGACATGTAGATGGGAACGAGTCATTTTGGGGTCATTCGGCCTAAAAACATGGCCGCTGGCAGCCATCTTGGATTTCAAGATTCAATCCATTGGCGCGGGCTACAGATCGTACTGTTCGCCTGATCATCATGAAATTTGTCATTGATGTTTATAATGACATGTAGATGGGAACGAGTGATTTTGGTGTCGTTCGGCCAAAAAACATGGCCGCCAGCAGCCATCTTGTATTTTACTCTTTGCATGACTAAATCCTTTGGCGCGGGCTACAGGTCGTGCCTTTGGTCTGATCTTTATGAAATTTGTCATGAATGTTGACATTGACATGTAGATGGGAACGAGTAATTTTGGGGTCATTCGGCCAAAAAACATGGCCGCTGGCAGCCATCTTGGATTTCAAGATTCAATCCATTGGCGCGGGCTACAGATCGTACTGTTCGCCTGATCATCATGAAATTTGTCATTGATGTTTATAATGACATGTAGATGGGAACGAGTGATTTTGGAGTTGTTCGGCCAAAAAACATGGCCACCAGCAGTCATCTTGGATTTTACTCTTTGCATGACTAAATCCTTTGGCGCGGGCTACAGGTTGTACCTTTGGTCTAATCTTTATGAAATTTGTCATGAATGTTGACATTGACATGTAGATGGGAACGAATCAATGTGGGGTCATTCGGCCAAAAAACATGGCCGCTGGTGGCCATCTTAGATTTCAAAATTCAATCCATTGGCGCGGGCTACAGGTCGTACTGTTCGTCTGATCATCATGAAATTTGTCATGGATGTTAATATTGACATGTAGATGGGAACGAGTCATTTTGGGGTTGTTCGGCCAATAAACATGGCCACCAGCAGCCATCTTGGATTTTACTCTTTGCATGACTAAATCCTTTGGCGCGGGCTACAGGTCGTAGCTTCGATCGGAACATCATGAAATTGGTCATGGATGTTAACAATGACATGTAGATGGGAACGAGTGATTTTGGGGTCGTTCGGCCGAAAAACATGGCCGCCAGCAGCCATCTTGGATTTTACTCTTTGCATGACTAAATCCTTTGGCCCGGGCTACAGGTCGTACCTTTGGTCTGATCTTTATGAAATTTGTCATGAATGTTGACATTGACATGTAGATGGGAACGAGTCATTTTGGGGTCATTCTGCCAAAAAACATGGCCGCTGGCAGCCATCTTGGATTTCAAGATTCAATCCATTGGCGCGGGCTACAGGTCGTACTGTTCGTCTGATCATCATGAAATTTGTCATGGATGTTAATATTGACATGTAGATGGGAACGAGTCGTTTTGGGGTTGTTCGGCCAATAAACATGGCCACCAGCAGCCATCTTGGATTTTACTCTTTGCATGACTAAATCCTTTTTTGCGGGCTACAGGTTGTAGCTTCGATCGGAACATCATGAAATTTGTCATGGATGTTAACAATGACATGTAGATGGGAACAAGTGATTTTGGGGTCGTTCGGCCGAAAAACATGGCCGTCAGCAGCCATCTTGGATTTTACTCTTTGCATGACTAAATCCTTTGGCCCGGGCTACAGGTCGTACCTTTGGTCTGATCTTTATGAAATTTGTCATGAATGTTGACATTGACATGTAGATGGGAACGAGTCATTTTGGGGTCATTCGGCCTAAAAAAATGGCCCCTGGCAGCCATCTTGGATTTCAAGATTCAATCCATTGGCGCGGACTACAGATCGTACTGTTCGCCTGATCATCATGAAATTTGTCATTGATGTTAATAATGACATGTAGATGGCAACAAGTGATTTTGTGTCGTTCGGCCAAAAAACATGGCCGCCAGCAGCCATCTTGGATTTTACTCTTTGCATGACTAAATCCTTTGGCGCGGGCTACAGGTTGTACCTTTGGTCTAATCTTTATGAAATTTGTCATGAATGTTGACATTGACATGTAGATGGGAACGAATCATTGTGGGGTCATTCGGCCAAAAAACATGGCCGCTGGCGGCCATCTTAGATTTCAAAATTCAATCCATTGGCGCGGGCTACAGCTCGTACTGTTCGTCTGATCATCATGAAATTTGTCATGGATGTTAATATTGACATGTAGATGGGAACGAGTCATTTTGGGGTCGTTCGGCCAAAAAACATGGCCGCCAGCAGCCATCTTGGATTTTACTCTTTGCATGACTAAATCCTTTGGCGCGGGCTACAGGTCGTAGCTTTGATCGGAACATCATGAAATTTGTCATGGATGTTAACAATGACATGTAGATGGGAACGAGTGATTATGGAGTTGTTCGGCCGAAAAACATGGCTGCCAGCAGCCATCTTGGATTTTACTCTTTGCATGACTAAATCCTTTGGCCCGGGCTACAGGTCGTACCTTTGGTCTGATCTTTATGAAATTTGTCATGAATGTTGACATTGACATGTAGATGGGAACGAGTCATTTTGGGGTCATTCGGCCTAAAAACATGGCCGCTGGCAGCCATCTTGGATTTCAAGATTCAATCCATTGGCGCGGGCTACAGATCGTACTGTTCGCCTGATCATCATGAAATTTGTCATTGATGTTTATAATGACATGTAGATGGGAACGAGTGATTTTGGTGTCGTTCGGCCAAAAAACATGGCCGCCAGCAGCCATCTTGTATTTTACTCTTTGCATGACTAAATCCTTTGGCGCGGGCTACAGGTCGTGCCTTTGGTCTGATCTTTATGAAATTTGTCATGAATGTTGACATTGACATGTAGATGGGAACGAGTAATTTTGGGGTCATTCGGCCAAAAAACATGGCCGCTGGCAGCCATCTTGGATTTCAAGATTCAATCCATTGGCGCGGGCTACAGGTCGTACTGTTCGTCTGATCATCATGAAATTTGTCATTGATGTTAATAATGACATGTAGATGGGAACGAGTGATTTTGGGGTCGTTCGGCCAAAAAACATGGCTGCCAGCAGCCATCTTGGATTTTACTCTTTGCATGACTAAATCCTTTGGCGCGGGCTACAGGTCGTTGTGTTGGTCGGAAGTTTATGAAATTTGTCATGGATGTTAACACTGACATGTAGATGGGAACGAGTGATTTTGGAGTCGTTCGGCCAAAAAACATGGCCGCCAGCAGCCATCTTGGATTTTACTCTTTGCATGACTAAATCCTTTGGCGCGGGCTATAGGTTGCCTTTGGTCTAATCTTTATAAAATTTGTCATGAACGTTGACATTGACATGTAAATGGGAACGAATCATTGTCGGGTCATTCGGCCAAAAAACATGGCTGCTGGCGGCCATCTTGGATTTCAAAATTCAATCCATTGGCGCGGGCTACAGGTCGTACTGTTCGTCTGATCATCATGAAATTTGTCATGAATGATAACAATGACATGTAGATGGGATCGAGTCGTTTTGGGGTCATTTGGTCAAAAAACATGGCCGCCAGCAGCCATCTTGGATTTTACTCTTTGCATGACTAAATCCTTTGGTGCGGGCTACAGGTCGTAGCTTTGGTCAAATGGTCATGAAATTTGTCATTAATTATAACAATGACATGTAGATGGGGAACGAGTCGTTTTGGGGTCATTCGGTCAAAAAACATTGCCACCAGCATTTTACTTTTTGCATGACTAAATCCTTTGGCGTGGGCTACAGGTCATACCTTTGGTCTGATATTTATTAAATTTGTCATGAATGTTGACATTGACATGTAGATGGGAACGAATCATTGTGGGGTCATTCGGCCAAAAAACATGGCTGCCAGCGGCCATCTTGGATTTCAAAATTCAATCCATTGGCGCGGTCTACAGGTCGTACTGTTCGTCTGATCATCATGAAATTTGTATGTCGTAGCTTTGGTCAGATCTTCATAAAATTTGTCATGGATGTTAACAATTATACGTAGATGGGAATGAGTTCTTTTGGGGTCAATTGGCCAAAAAAAATGGCCACCAGCAGCCATCTTGTATTTTACTCTTTGCATCACTAAATCCTTTGGCGCATGTTAGACATTTCAATTAGCACCTTTCCTATTCCTCCATTTACTGTCAACCATTAAATTATTCCCCTACCTAAGTTGAGCTACAGTGTCATTGACACTTTCATTTCTTACATTCTTTAACAATTTTATAATTTTTATTGTGTTAAGCCAATGCATTCTCTTATATATGCGAGGCGACCTATGGTCGACTCGCATATATAAGAGAATGCATTGGCACAGGGCCCTTCTGTTGGGTTAATAGAATTTTCATTTCATTTCAATAAATTTTGTCATTGCCACTGAAAAGATACCATACATGAGAGTTTATACTCATTTATTGCACCGTTTTGTCTGCGTTAGACATCATTTGTTTTATTAAATGCCCACTTATTTTTAGAATCCCCAGATCACATTATATAAAACATATTCTATAAATTAAATACCATTTGAAAGAGGTGGCTCCAAAACATTGTATTGTAAATTTATCTGGTCGAACTGTGGACAATGTTGTTTTTGTCGATGTACCGACGTGTGTTCTGTGTTTAATTTCGATCTGATCTGTACTGCCAGTCTATTTTCTCAATGCAAGGGGAATAACTCTATCTCTTAGTTGTGAATTATGATGCATTCCTGGGTAAATGACGGGGGAAGTCTTGGTGTGAATCTGAGAATCTTTGTCACTCAAGTTGGTGGACACTCCAAGGCCGCAGCTGTTCCGTATTCCGGTAGGATATATACATTTTGGTTCCTCTTCCAAATCTAATATCTATTTTGGGACTTCTGTTTGTCTGTTTGTCTGTCTGTTAGCTATGGCCGGGAAAACTGCCATACGGATTTCGACGAAATTTGATACCTAGGGCTGCTTTTGTCCGGGGAGTGTTTTGGATGGTAAAATCGTGACCCCGACCTGACCTTGACCTTCAAAATGGTCAATTTTAAGGTCAAATCGCGCCTTTTGACGGAAAGCAGAGGGGAAACAGTCCGGACGAAGTCGGGCCCACCAGCTAGTGGTATATAATATAGTCAAACGCGGGGAATATATAGCCTATAGTGCCCAGGCCAACAAACGTATTCTATCGGTACGAATTGAGTCACGGTACGAGACTATATTTCTCAGTTATTACTTGTTCCTTAACCCTTTACCCAACAGAAGGGCCCTGTGCCAATGCATTCTCTTATATATGCGAGTCGACCATAGGTCGCCTCGCATATATAAGAGAATGCATTGGCTTAACACATTAAAAATTATAAAATTGTTAAAGAATGTAAGAAAAAATGGTAAAAAGTGTTAAAAAAAGATTATTTTTAGAGAATGCATTGGCACAGGGCATAACTGTAACTATCACAATGTGGTCAAGGAGCCGGTTCCAATGATATCCATATTTGTATGGTTCTATTGAGACAGACCGAAGATATTTTAGGCTGTTGAAGCTTTATTTGGCCGGTTTTGGCCGTTCTGTTGGGTAAATGGTTAATAATGTATTTCACTGTAGGTAAACGTCCCCAACTCAAAATTGCACGATTTAAGTGACTTAGTGTGCGATTTTTTCTTTGCGTCGCTTATTGACAACAGTACTGTGGAATATCTCCTGGGTAATTAGTTCAATGTTTATTGCGATATCGGCTCACAAAAGTCACATAAAAGCATGCAGTCTCTAGCTGGGGACCACCCCTAACGTTAAGTAGATTATTGGGAATAACTATTCACAAAGAAATATTTCCCCTGCCTTGTTAGTTCAAGGTTATACCACAGGAGCTTGGAATTTTGTCAAAACCACTCTTTTATTGGCGGAACCACCACCCGGGACCAAAGGTCACGGAAGGAACGAAACAGAAAATTGTTGCCACCTATTTTGAACTCAACTGTATTCCTACAAAAAATATATTTTCACTAAAAACTTTTGGTACCTCTTACACCTTAGATGCCAATCTACAACATTCCATAGGTATATATTTCCAGTTCTTCGAAAACCTCACTTTATTTCGGTAATGTATTGTAAATTCACCAACGAACACAAATCTGCGACACCTACATCACCCGTTCTAGAATCTGAATGACAAATGGCACAAAACCATTTTTTCGGAATAACAAAGTCGGAACGAAATAAAATCGAAACCTAAATTTAAAGCCCGCGAAATTCAAAAATATTTGAAAGTGCGTCCGGTTTTCGAACTTAGGCGCCAGAAAACTTAAATCTGTTTATGTTTGCGTCATACTATATATGCTCATTTTTGAAGATCTAATCCTGATGTTTTGTGCATTTTCCTGAAAATTTCTGTATTTTTCTGTGTCTGCTGTTCTTCATTAGACTGAATGGTAATTTGTACATATATTTCATATTTAATTTATTTCTATTTATGGCACGACCACCTGGTATTGTTTTTTTCTTCTTGTTTTATGTTCGTTATGTACAGGTAGGCCTATATGTACTACTTGACTTTGTAATGCTACTGGTTGCAATGATTGGTCATACAGGGACCAAAACTCTCTAGCTCCCTCTCTCTCTCATAGGAGCTTGTGTCGCGCTCCGTTGTATAGGCCTAAAATATCCATCATATAATAGTAATAGTAATCAACCAACTGATTACTGGTCGAATATCACGAAGTAGAAGAAAAAGATATATAGACTCACGGGGAGGCCTGGTATATATGCCTATGCATGAAGCGATTCCTTTGTGCGTTTTGGTGCAGATTCGTTGCCAGAATATCTTAATTATTTCCACATCAAATGCTGTTTTTTTACTAGTTCTGACGAACAAATATATGTCTTAGTTGATGAGAAGACATTTTTCTTGAGTTAGGTAACGATATTGGCCATGCATATATAGAACGAGTGTTTAGTTTCGCGAAATTCAAATTTGTCAATGTAGGGTACAAAAACTCGCCATTAATATGCCAAATACAGTAACAAAATGTAATAAGATTCTTTAATGTAAGAGCACAAAATTAACCTGCGTATTCTTCACAGTATACGTTTTATTTGTGCGTTTGCAAGTTGTATATAATACAAACTGGTTTACCGAATAACTAGTTTATAAATTTGAGTTAGTGATAAACTCGCTAACATAAATTTTATTTAATAAGCAACTATAAGTATTGTCAACTGTACCGGTACCAGGATCTATAAATAGTATACGTCACTCGTGACTCGTGTGTCGTAACGAATCAGCACCAAAACTCTCAAAGAATGGCTTTATGCATATGATTATATAGCCTGTGCTCATGAATTGGAAATTCAATTTTTAAATTCAAGACAGCTAGCCACCATCGGCATTGTTTTAATCAAAATCAAAAATACCAAAAAAATATTAAAAACATTACTTAATGTAACTTTCGCTGATGGGGTCACTGTCACAAGGCTCCGCGATCCGATCACATTCGTAGCCAGGTTTTTTAATCGATCACAAATGTAGCCAGCTTTTCTATGGCGATCACATTTGTAGCCAGCTTTTCATATTCAGGCGAGCCTCAATGAACACGATCAGGTTAATCTAATTTTTCTGAGTTGATGGATGAAAACAACTTGAATTTAGTTTTGATATAAGTTCATTTATAACCTGATGATTCGGATCAATGTCGTTGGAATGCTCGAATTATATTCCAATATAAGTTGATAAACGAAGTCAGTTTTGGAGCATGACGTCGACATTTTAGTCACGAACGTGATGACGTCATATTTCGGGCAATATAAACCACGAATTAGAAAAGCTGACTACGAATGTGATCGCCGGTGAAATAAGCTGGCTACACTGGCTACGAATGTGACCGTCACTGACCGGAGTCTTGTGACAATGACCCCATCGGCGTAACTTTCATGGTCGATGAAACGAGTGGCTGAAATCCGACGGCGGCCATGTTTCTATGACTAATTCCACGACGATCGCACCAATGTTACAGTCTCTAGCAATGATTCGTTCTCATTTTGATACCAATGTCATGACCCATGAACAATTTAACGATGATCGGTTCATCGACATAGGCCTAGGCTCAAGACAGTGTTATTGATTTAATTATATATGCGGTGTTGTCGCTGAAATCCGACGGCGGCCATGTTTCTTTGAGAATTCACAGCAAAATGACTCGTTCCCATCTATATGTCAATGTCAACCTCCGTGACAAATTTAATTATGATCGGACCAACACTGCGACCTCTTGCCCACGGTGCTAAATGATGCAATTTTGAAATCCAAGATGGCTGTTGGCGGCCATTTTTTTCATGCAAATAAGCCCAAAATGACTCGGTGTCGTCTATATATCAATGTCATGATCGATGAACAATTTCGTGATGATATAGGAGCATCGACACAGGCTCTAGGCTGTGTAATTGATTAAGATTTATCTAGTATTATCACTTAAATCCACGATGGCTGCAAGTGGCCATGTTTTTATGCAAATGAGCCCAAAATAATTCGTTCCCATCTAGACGCTAATGTTATCATCCATCAAAAAGTTCATGATGATCAGTGCATCGGTACGGCCATGTAATAAACATGTAATCAGCAGCTATGTTCGAAATTATAAACGGTACTTTCATGCTATCCGTCTCAGGATCATAGTTTTAAAGTTTCCGCATATTTTGGTACCAGTTCCGCTACTCAGATTTTAGAACGGGTGATGTAGGTGTCGCAGATTTGTGTTCGTTGGTGAATTTACAATACATTACCGAAATAAAGTGAGATTTTCGAAGAACTGGAAAAATATACCTATGGAATGTTGTAGATTGGCATCTAAGGTGTAAGAGGTAGCAAAAGTTTTTAGTGAAAATATATTTTTTGTAGGAATACAGTTGAGTTCAAAATAGGTGGCAACAATTTTCTGTTTCGTTCCTTCCGTGACCTTTGGTCCCGGTGGTGGTTCCGCCAATAAAAGAGTGGTTTTGACCAAATTCCAAGCTCCTGTGGTTATACAAAGTTCCCTGTCAGAACGCGGATCAGAGCGGGTCAAAAGTTATCATTTTTTTTTTTTATACTGGTGGAAATATGATCTCACCAGCATCATAGCTCATTAGCAGGACCACTTGGTCAGGGGGTGGAGTGGAGCCTTCCATGGGTGCAGTGGAGCCTTCCTGCAAAAGAAGCACGAATCCAGTGATCGTTTCTCGACCCAAACAGAAGCATGCGTATTACCACTAATAATGACTAATTGTTCAAGTAGGGATAACTCCGAATATTCCTCGGTTTATCGAGATCAGGCCAACGTTGTGAACCATTGTGTTCATACATGTCTTGTTATTGTGAGACCACAAAGGGACGTATTATGTGTTTGGTCCGTCCGTTCTAACGGGAGCTACACTGTGGGGATGCCTGGTCAAGAATGAGATACATTGCGTAGAATAGAGATTCATGGCATGGTCTATGTATTCTCTTGATCAAATTTGTTTCAAAGATTTTTGTATCTGACCACCTTTCATCTACATTGCGCCCAATTTGCGGGTAAATCATGCCATGAATCTCTACTCTGGCTAACGCCTGTAGAGATCATATTCCACCAATACAAAACCTGGGAACTTTTTGAACTTTTGACAGGGAACCTTATAAAGTCTAAACAATAACACGGGGAATATATTTGTTAGTTGTTATCTACTCCTCAATAATGTACTTCACTGTAGGTGAAGGTCCCAACTCGAAAATTCACGATTTATGTGAATTTGTGAGCGATTTCGCTTTCTGTCGCTTAAACAATTATGGAAATGTCCTGGGTAATTAATTCCACTGTGTTATTGCAATATCGGCTCACAACAGTCAGAGAAAAGCATACAATTTTGAGTTGGGATATTCAGCTATACAGTGAAGTGCATTATTAAGGAAAAGATAACAACTAAGAAATATATTCCCCGCGTTATGATGTTTTCGACTTGATAAGGTTCCCTGTCAAAACGTTAAAAAGTTCACAGGTTTTGAACTGGTGGAATATGATCTCTACAGGCGTTTAGACAGTGTAGAGACTCGTGGCATGGTCTACATTGTGGGGGTGATTTTTGGTGACCAGTTGTGATGTTACTAAGTTAACGTGTTTGATTTCCAACGTTTACTCACATTGTGTTCCTTAAGGGATATCTCAGATATCCTTCAATCACAAAAAAAAAATCATCACAAAAAAAATATATATATATATTAACCCAAAAAAGCTTGCACTGTCAAACTTATAATATTTCACTGGGAATGTGTTTAGAAAGCTTTTGCCATAATAAAAAGGGCTAAGGATTAATTCAGAGCCAAGTTGTGTTCAATTACAAGTTTAATATAAGTTTAATATAAGTTTAATGGATAGCAGTTTCTGGTGCTCAGTCGCTTTGAGTCCCATTAAGGTCGAAGCTCTCCATCGATATGGCATCCCCGTCGGTGTCTTCCGATTCGGTCTGGTGTGACATGTTATAACGTCTGACGGTCGGTGTCATTGTGTGTTCTGATGACGTATACATACTCGCAGCGTCATTGTGTCCGAACTCCGACAATTCTTTAGCGCTGTGACGCAAATTCGAACAGAATAAGACGTCATGGAAGGCAGAGAAATTAACATTCCATCTGCCATTATTTTCGTCAAAGTCCTCAATCGTGTCGAATTTATATCCCCAAAGAATTTCTCGTGGTGTGTATGACGTCTTCATTTGGCACATTTCACCGGTTTGGTCCAGGGTTCCTTCGACGAATAATATGATCTCGAACTTCTCCTGGTTCACTTCGTACGGCTGCATGTCCCACAAAGGACTCGTTGGTGTGATTTTATGGATTAAAATCAGAGGCCATATTAAGTTTGTACACCCCTCCATGCCGTGTGTCTCGAAGTCCATGTTGAACTGATAAAGGGGGTATAGGTACCCCTCATCGTTGACGTAACGTCGCACAAGCATCCCTTGGACAGTCGTATTCACCAGGTGCGTCCGTCGTACGTCACCAATTCTCACCTGTAAGTATAATAGATAAGATAAGTTATCGACAATTACAACCACAAGGGGCTGCAATTATATCACAAGAATCAATCATATATATATACATGTATTTTAAGGCAATGTGTTAGTAGCATCGTTACATATGGAACTATCGAAATTCTTCTTAGCTTTGGTTAATATGCATTTTATATGAATGTTGCCGTTCATATTCCGGCACCAAATGGTTTTATTTGACGAAATCCCTGTAAAACATGCCGTGCAAACTTGCCAGTATATGAACTATTGTATGTATAGGAGTTGAATGCTAGCATATACAAGTTTTGCAACGTGAACGCAATAGAGGATGGAATACACCCGATACTTATGCAGAGTTAAGAGCAAACTTTCTCACGAACATAAACTTTAGATTAGATGCAACGGTGTTCACTCTCCTGCATATATAGCACAGTATTTATTTCAGCCCTCGAAATAAAGTAGGAAAAATGTCCCACCCCCCCCCCCCCCCCACCCTGTGGCATGTTGGATTCCAAATGTTGCCACGGCGTTTCACAAATTTAAATATGCGTATGAAGTGGAGAGTGATGTAAATGTGTCCTATGGGCCGGGTGTAAATGTATTTACTAATTTTGTGTGAAGAGTCTGAATCACGCCCTGAACTAGGTTTATAACGTTGGCATCGTGGAATTGGCGGCAGTGCATGGGTTGGGGTGTCTCACCCGGCACTGTATGGGTTGGGGTTTCTCACCGGCAGTGCATGTGTTGGGGTGTCTCACTGTCACCCATCAGTGCATGGGTTGGGGTGTCTCACCCGGCAGTCCATGGGGTGGGTGTCTCACCTGCAACACTGGTCAATATTTTCAACAATTGAAAATATAATGCCTGGCAGAACATTAGTTGGAAATTCCTAACAAAGCCTGTATATATAGGTTGAAATTGTGCTCATAGTTTGATTTCATAACCAGTATTCAGTGTGATATTTGTTGTTTTTGTAACCCAAAGTTGAATATTTTCGCATATCAAATTTTGGACTTGTTTAACCATTTCTATATTGAAGCATCATTCATGAGTAGTTATCCCATAGGAAATGTTCAGATAATAAGTTTAACCCTTTCTATATTAAAACATAATTGATGAGTAGTTATCCTATAGGAAATGTTCAGATAATAAGTTTAACCCTTTCTATACTAAAGCATCATTGATGAGTAGTTATACCAAAGGAAATGTTCAGATAATAAGTTTAACCTTTTCTACAAAACGACCGTTGTTGAACTTTGTATCTAATAATTTCCCTCAACAAATAGGACTTCTTCTGTATTTTAACCTACTTATCGTCTGCTTATACTACCTGCACCTCTCTGCAAATCAACAATAGACCATTCCGATGCACACATTTTAACTGACTGGAAGAATCCATTTAGTATAGAAAGGGTTAAAGACTTCCCAGAAGGTTTTATATAGATTTCGGAGTGTAAAATAATAGATATATATGAACCGAGGACACCTCTATCATTTAATATAAATATTTGTTATAATTTCTTGTTACATCCACGGGACAGTTTTCGGAACTATTTTTAGAATATAAATCCGCGCGAAAATGTTTTTACCAAGAAGGATAACTCTATCTTGTTAGTAGCCTCAATCATGGCAAACGGTTTTTTAACTATAAATTTACCACGATCTCACGATCGATATAAACCACTTCATTACGATCGATATAAACCACTTCATTATGCCTTTATCAGGTCTGGCTCATGTGTAGAACTGACTATATAGTCCGATTTGCACATAATGTGCAAATCGAGCTATATCAGTTTATCATCAGATTTTATTAGTACAAAGATCATAATCATTCTGTCACCTAATGTTTGATTTCAAAATGTTAATATGAGAATATTCAATATTTCCCAACAGGAATAATTTTTTACACCAAAAATGGACTTTTGATGATTACTTTGGCCATACTTTGGGACAGTTTTGTAATCTTCTTCAAACTTCATAAAATCACTTTATTTTGGAAACTGATTGTCTCCAGAATCAATTGTTACCAAACTATTAAGATATAACCAACTGGATTTCAAAAGAAATGTTATTTGGTAGAAATAGAAAATTTCATACCAAAACTGTATAGCTCGATTTGCACATTATGTGCAAATCTAACTATATAGTCAGATTTGCACATGAGCCAGACCTGTTTATAGACAAATAATATACCCAGTCTTCAGTTTGATCTCTATTCTTTCACAAAATAGTTATTTGTGTTCTTGAAACGATATTTATATAAAAAATATGCTGTTGTGAAATTGTGGCCAGAAGAGATAGACCATCTTTAACCACAAGGTGGATATTTAGGAAATAGCCAACATAATATTGTGGAAAGCTTGGGGTACCATTTAGAAATTTTATTCCAATCAAAGGAGCTAGAGGGTGAAATGAAATTGTCATCGCTTATTCTTACCTGCAAGTAGAGATCTTTGTCTTGTTGGTAGATGCAAGCATGTTTGCTGAATATGATGGACACACCTCGCTGTTTCGGCTTTGCAACTTTAATGTAGATCAGTCCAAGGAGGATGGTTTCACACAGGAACCCGACAGTCGATTGAAGAAATATCAAGGGCAGAGCGAAGGCACATCTGGGATCTGGAAACTGGTTCCCATAGCCGATTGACGTCTGCGTTTCTATGGAAAACAACAGCGCGCCCCAGAAGTCAGAAACTCCTAGAAGACATGGTTCCCAATGTTTGTTGTCAAGGTTATCAAAGTCCCCATGAACGAAACCAGTCAGCCACCAAAGAATTGCGAAGAAGAAATACGATACTATATATATGTTGCATACAATAGCAAGAAGATAGCCCCATCTCATTTCCAGCAGTGTGACGTATAGGTCTTTCATGAAGTCACGTTTCTTCTTGCCCAGTCCACAGAACTCGATTCGGTAGTCGCCATTTTTCTGAACGACGGCGCTTCTTTTAAATTCATTATCTGTTCCAAGACCAAAGAATTTATTACTTAAAGTCCTCAAGTATTGAAATACCCGGAAATCCTTGTGTTCGTTTGGATCCGCGAACACAAATGTCGATTCCGGCATTGTCGGATTTGTTTCCTCCCTTGGTTGACTCATGACGTCGAATAACTTATTTGCAATTCTCCAGAGAAACCATTTTTAAACAATAATAATTATGTCTGTCTGTCCTAACACTGTATGCGTGTCTGGCAGCCTTTAATCCTCCCAATGCTTGTTACTCCGTTAGAGAACTATGATTGTTCGGTATTCCAATGCACGCGCGTCCTGTGAGCTATCCAAACTGAGGTTGCACTCATCGAAATGTTTAGAAACAGTACAGTTGGATTAGTCGATTTCATGACAACTGATTAAGGTTTTACATTGTATGCGCATTGATGACGTATGCCCATAAATCACTTCTAATAAAACTAAGCATAAGTTAACATAACAAAGAACTTGAGTGACGAAACAATGGATCATTAACGTGCATATTATGACGATATGTACAATAGTAATCTATCATTGGAATCTCAGATCTCGTGTCGATGAAGTATCGGATACTGTGATTCAGTGATCAATCATCAAGATGAACGGTTTAAGGGAGTGACATCTTTCTTTAGAATTTACAGTAACAAAGAGGGCTACCGGGTCAATATAACAAAACTACGTGTCTTGAGGTTATAGGGACTAATGGGAAATAACTCAAGTTGTGCAATAAATGTGTCAATTCTCGTGTTTTAGCTACCCCTTTATTCAGTTGGGTACCGTACTCAGCTTTAAAAAAAAATCAGTCGGGTATCCGGCTTTTATAAAATTTAAATTTTGGTACCCAACTTTATGAAATCTCACACAGAACGTGATTTAATTACTGATTTCCGTCGGTTGTTTTCGAAATGAACCTGTTCAATTTGTGAATTCTTGTTTATATGCTATATATCTGTCACGATGCTTGAACATAATAGCGGAGAAGAATTGTAGGCATAGGACATAGGTCCCGCAGACATCTGTACCGTATCCTTAAAACAGAATTAATTTAAGTTGAATTTGTTTACGTCATGTTAATCTACCCACAAAATTCCATTCATAATTTATTCGCAACTTGAATAACTGGGTACCCAAATGCAAATATTATGACAACTGGGTACCCAACTGAAATTTTTTAAAAGCTGGGTATCGAACTGAATGAAGACAGTGACCGCAAACTGCAAGCATGCTCTGTCATTTTTGAATAAAACGTATGGACATATTGCATATCGATGTTGCTAAACCGATTACAGATGTATTCAGGGTTCCAGAACTTCAGTTACAACAACAGCAACATACACAATATAATTTAACCCTTTCTATACTAAATGGATTCTCCCACTCAGTTATAAAAGTATACATTGGAATGGTCTATTATTCATCTCGATGGGTTTTCGGGAAAATAAGCAGACGACAGCTAACACAAGTACAAATTGAGTCCTATCTATTGGAGGGAAAAGTTAAGATAATAAGGTCAATAAACTGAATATCCTGTGGGAACTACTCTTCAATGACTACATTTGGTATAGGAAGGGTTAACACATTTGGCTTCCTTTGTTTCGATGAAAATGGTGAACACCAAATGTGACATATAAATTAGACCTATATACACACACGCACCAAAGAATGTCTCAAGTAACATATATACATTTATGTACATGCATATACATTTATGTATGTGCATGTCGCTATGACAGTATTCTTGTGTAAATGACACGAGTGTATAACATAAATAGATAGTCTGTATATATGCATGGAAACGGGCACATTCACTCTGTTTTGGGTGGATGTGCCTTCAATGAATGCATTAATATTACATATTACTATTATATAATTATGTACCTGTTTAAATGTGCTTTTGTCATGTATTTGTATTTAAATTTGTATATCTCACATACCATGTTTATTGAGATTAAAGAAAATTTTTGTTTTTGAAAAATTGACATGGTAATTAATGCTGTCCCTCTAAAACATCCAAACGTTATGGAATAAATTAAATCGGGTAATCGATTACTTTGATTACGATTACCCCAACAACCTGAAATGAATGTACAATTTAAAGACATATTATGGACTTGTTCGGGTATGTGAAACTATATAATTATGTTAGCACGCAGGCGCTATGTCAACTGGAGGAACGTAGCATGTTAGTAACATCGCCGAATATTTCAAGCAAATCGACCGTGTGACTCCATACAATTCATTGTCTGAACTATCCTCAATTGTAAATATTTACTTCTCGATGCGGGTCGCAATTATCTGCGATAAACTAACGAAAACGATTTCTCCACCAAGAGTCACTGTATTTAATTAATATATAAGAATGACGATGTGTGTTGCCAATTTGGATATAATATATGTAAAAATAACTTTCAGCAAGATTCTTCTCCATTTCTATTTGATCACCCTACCTGAGTGTTTCACATCACTTTAAAGATACTCAATCCGATTCGACGGTCCTCATATCATCAGATTCCAACAACAATTATTTTTTTTGAAATGCCGCTTCAGTTGTCAGAATCGATTAATTGCCCAAAAATAATGCTAACCACAGTCAACTATAGTATAAAATTGCCCAAAACCTGTTATTTATCAACGTTTTGTTCAACGAAATTTTGCCAGTTGTCAAATATCTGACACAAAAAAGCCACTGGGTTTTAGAGTTATCTATCTTCATCCGCTATCTGATCAGATAAGTTCTTCTCGTCGACAGTTTACTTAAAATTAAAATAATAGATTTCAAACATCGATATCTGATCACTCCTAGCTTTGATGGGTGGGTTCCTCGACTCGAATTAAATATTTTTTACCCCGAAGCCAAGGAAATAGTAATTTGGGAGCGCTAATTCGGATTGAGTACCTTTAATATCAAACAAGTGTCTTGAGTATGCATGGTACGTCTCACCCCATGCAATCGGGTCATTTTATGCTTTAGGATATTTACCATTTAATCGCGAGAGCAGCGCTGGTAGATCATTGAAAATCATGTGCCAGTGTATGCATGCTCTTATATATACGAATCTCCCATAGACAGCCTCGCACAATAAGAGAACACACTGGCGTACAAGGTAAATGTTGTTAGGCCAATGTTAGTTACATGCGGAACCACATACATTTTACTTCTCGTGACGATATATATAGCCTTGGTAAAGATACATTTTGCACGCATTATGTCGTCTATATCCTGACGCCATATGGTTTTCTATGACGAAATGCCTGCACAAAATACCAGGCAAACGGGCCAGTGTGTGAACGTACCAAAGTAAGAAGTAAAAGAAGTTTCATAAAAATAACGGCTATATCCCCTGAATACACCTTTAACCTTTTATTTACTAAATAAATTCAGTTATAAAAGTGTAACCGGGATGGTCTATTATTCATTTGTAGGGGTGTTCAGGTAATACAAACAACCGACATATAGAAAAACAGATCATACAAGTGCAGAATGGTTCATATTCATTGGTGGGAATTGTTCGGATAATAAGTAATAAGTTCAACTACTCATCAATGTTTTATGGGTTAACCCTTTACCCAACAGAACGGCCCTGTGCCAATGCATTCTCTTATATATGCGAGTCGACCATAGGTCGCCTCGCATATATAAGAGAATGCATTGGCTTAACACATTAAAAATTACAAAATTGTTAAAGATTGTAAGAAAAAATGGTAAAAAGTGTTAAAAAAAGATTTTTTTTAGGCCAATGCATTCTCTTATATATGCGAGGCGACCTATGGTCGACTCGCATATATAAGAGAATGCATTGGCACAGGGTATAACTGTAACTATCACAATGTGGTCAATGAGCCGGTTCCAATGATATCCATATTTGTATGGTTCTATTGAGACAGACCGAAGATATTTTAGGCTGTTGAAGCTTTATTTGGCCGGTTTTGGCCGGTTTATTGGGTAAAGGGTTAACTTAACCAATACAGGTAAGTGGTTATCTGACAAGGTGACACATCTGTCGTGTCAACGAAAATCACACCCAGCCCTCCGGAATGACATTAACAAGTCAGAATGGAGCATGGCTGACGAACCATAAGCCTATTCCGTTTGTCAACATAAGTATAGTGAAAGAAACAATGGCTTACAACCTATCCGTTATATAATTTCCCAACATAATAAAGGTGGCACATCAATATATGGATGTCATAAGAAAGGGGAGGATGTCTGCTAGGAATATTAAAGAAGATTTGAGGCTAAATATGATGATGACCAAGGTCCCAATTTTTCGCAGACAAAATTAAGTGGGCCTTTAACTGACTGACTTAACCCTTTCAGTGCCAGGTCCGATTTTTGTATCAACCCATATACCCTGTGCCAATGCATTCTCTTATATATGCGAGTCGACCATAGGTCGCCTCGTATATATAAGAGAATGCATTGGCCTAACAATTTTTCATCATTTGTTATTATTTTTTAGAATTTTAAATTTTTTTTCTTATATTCTTTAACAGACTTATTTTGTAGGTTTAGTGCCAGGGAATCTCACGTTTTTCATGGGTATCAAAATTATTACTATGAATACTTGGTGATAGTTTTGAGTTATAACATGCCCCGAAGGTTTTATCCAGTTTGTTTTTAAATTCGCTAATGCATGCTTAAGCATACCCAAAAACAATTTAACCAAAAATGTTTGTTTTTAATTTTTTTGGGGCCGATTTTACAGACTGTAAATTAGGGCCGATGAGATCGGCCCCTGGCACTGAAAGGGTTAAATATAGCGCTGAGGGGAGACTCCCACTACTAAGACCTATCGGGGATTTATGTGATGCGTATTGTCGCTCCAATATCTACCGAACTACCGATGCGGTTATATAGCCACCTTATATATATAGAAACAAAACAACCCTACCCCCCGCCCTGTCCAACCAAATTTTGACCGCCCCCCCAACCGCCCCCCCCCCCATTTTGTTTTAGCTTCCGCCGCTCCTGATATTTCCGTATAATGTACATATCAGTGTAATTTAAGTTGAACTCCGTGTCCAACTCAACAAGGTGCGTTTATTTCCTAAATTACCAAAAAGGCAAATAATCGACTCCTCGGCCACAGCAGAATTATGGGTAACTTTTCTGGATTTAGTCGGAAATATGGCTTGTTGCCATTCATCGGAAAGCTCTCACTTAACTGTGACTTAAATATAGTGATGAGAGGGAGATTTCCGCTACTAAGAGCTATCGGGGATTTTTGTGATGCATATTATCGCCACCCCTGTATATTAAATTTTTAATGTATATATCATTGTAATTTAAGTTGAACTAAATGTCCAACGAAATTTAACAGGGTGCTTTTATCTCCTAAATTACCAAAAAAAGGCCGTCAATAACAGCCTGACTTAAATATAGCGTTGAGAGGGAGACTTTGGCCACTAAGAGCTATCGGGGATTTTTTAATTCAACTGCACTGTATTAAATCACAATGGTGGCAAGAATGCAGATTGGGGTATATTACTAATTATAGTTTCAAAGCAGCAGCCATTAGCCTAACTGCTTGTTTCCAGAGTCAGAGTATGGGTAAGATCCGTGTTTTGAAATCTGTTTTCATCTTATACAATCACCACCAGACCACGCTTACATAATTATGGGATTAATGTAGCCTCCTATTTGAAAACATTATTGATCCATTAGTTCCCAGTGGCATCAACAATGCAGCTTAATTGTGGTACACTAATGGTATATGATGCGTCTGGTTCAATCAGAAAAGCAACAACTATGGTGCGTGATACATGCGAAATGCGTGCAAAAGTATGCATGGCAAATTGCGAGCGTACACTTAGGGTACGTTTATACACTATAGCAAGTTTGCACGGCATAATTTTTCAGGCATTTTCTCATAGAAAACCGTATGGTTTCAGAATAGGAACGGAAACATGGATATCAAATGAATCAGTAACAAAGCTAACTACATGGGAAGTAAATACTATGTAGTTACACTAGCATACTGGTGCGCCAACGTAGAGATTTCAATTGTCCAAAATAACATATGATTAAAATACTATAATTCATCACCATTTGGAACGTATGTGTCTCAGAAGGTGCCCATATATTGATAGAACAAATATTTAGCTGAAATAATAACATAATTTCCCCCGTTATGGCTCCCAGAATGCAACAGAATTCATACTATAGTTTATTTTCAATGGAAAGGGAATACTTCTATATCTAAATATATAGAGTTATTCCCCTCCCCCCCCCCCCCCCTTGAAAATAATCGAGTTTTTTTTTTCAGAAACAGAAAATATCTTTTCGCCACATCTTGAAATTTTAAAGCCACACCCAATAATATTCTATTTTTATTTTTTCCGGTATCGATAAATACTTGAACTACCTTTCTACGAGCATTTATATATGTCACAGAAAGACGCGTTGAAATTATAAAAAATACAACGTGGAACACCGTGTTTGGGTCACAAACAAACAACAGCCATGTGTACGGCACGGAACAAAACAAAATGAGCGTTCCGTGTGAGTCGGTTCATGATAAAGAGGGTTTCTTCCACTTATGTGCGAACAATTGTAAACAGCTGGAAAATGGCTGTGGCCATGTCAAGTATCTTTCAGAGCATATGAGGCCAGTATATCAATAATGCGCATATATTCGTCAACCTGTCTAAAACCTCCTTCCAAACAACGTAGACAAAATTTGGAAGCTCGAATGAGCCATGTCCGTTTAAAGCCTTGAACTCACGGATTTGTATGTAAAGTAAACTAGATTGTGTTTTTTTTAACTACAACAACTGTTGGATTTAAAGGGAGATAATTCATACCTCAGAATTAGGTGAAATATTTCTGAACAGAACAAATACCTTTATATGGACTTTATATAGCCACCGGAAGACTAGCTCAAGTAATAGAAATAAATTTCTTCAACATTGGTAAATAAAGAGCGTTCACTATGGGTCTATTCTCGACATTGTAAAAGTAAAGAGCGTTTACCTCACTTCTGTGTGAAATGTTAAAACAGCTGGAAAAGTGGTATCACTTCGGAAAGTCTTTTTGTTTTGCCTGCATACCGTTTTGTTCTGAGTTTGTCGACACTAACTTATCTTTATATCGCTTCTTCCAAATAACGTAGACATAATTTCAGGTTCGGACGAGCCACGTACCACGTATTTTATAAGGAATAACTTATTTTCAGAATATAGGGATGAGATGTTTCTCTTATCGTCGGAGCGTTATTGTTTAATAATAAAACTGGACACCTATTTTTACATTCGCATAGTGCTCAGATGTTGGAGGGTTCTATTAACCCTTTACCCAACAGAACGGCACTGTGCCAATGCATTCTCTTATATATGCGAGTCGATAAAATTGTCAAAGAATGTAGAAAAATATTATAAAAATTGTAAAAAAAATGTAAGAAAATATTATAAAATTGTTAAAGAATGTAAGAAAAAATGGTAAAAAGTGTTAAAAAGGCCAATGCATTCTCTTATATATGCGAGGCGACCTATGGTCGACTCGCATATATAAGATAACGCATTGGCATAGGGCATAACTGTAACCATCACAATGTGGTCAATGAACCGGTTCCAATGATATCCATATTTGTACGGTGTTATTGAGACAGACCGAAGATATTTTAGATTGTTGAAGCTTTATTTGGGCGTTTTTGGCCATTTTGTTGGGTAAAGGGTTAAGTTATATGACAAATTGGTGCCACTAAACGGGCATGACATGGCCGAACCTTCAAATAACAATGTCTTCATAATATGGACACGATGGATAAGATACACAATGAATACACGAAGTATCGGTCTATTAGCTTAACCCTTTACCCAACAAACCGGCCAAAACGGCCAAATAAAGCTGCAACAGCCTAAATTATCTTGGGTCTGTCTCAATAAAACCATACAAATATGGATATCATTGACCACATTGTGATGGTTACAGTTATGCCCTGTGCCAATGCATTCTCTTATATATGCGAGTCGACCATAGGTCGCCTCGCATATATAAGAGAATGCATTGGCCTAAAAAAAATCTTTTTATAAAAATCTTTATATAAGAGAATGCATTGGCACAGGGCCGTTCTGTTGGGTAAAGGGTTAAAGTACCCAAGTCTATCACAGAATAAAAGTGTGCAAAAACATCTCCACTAAGAAGAAATAAGATAAACTTTGTTGTTATTTTCATGCATTATAGTTCTCCAATAACGACATTGTGTGTTGATCCGATTGTCACAAAACTGTTACAGTGGTCGTGTCAACACACATCTCTGATCGAGTAGTAAGTTCAACTATTGTTGTCTAAATCACTGGTCCCCAGAACAATATTTGACCTCACCCCCAGTAATACTTTGTGGTGTAAGTATGATTTTCAGTATATAATTAAATGATTTGACCTTTTCCAATGTTCACCTTCAAGTTTTGCTTAAACGATTGGTAATGCACTGTAACAGCAATATTTACATAACACTATAACATAACACTATAACATAACACTATTACATAACACTATAACATGAAATCTCTTTATTGAGGTATTTATATCATTTCGCGTGAGGTCTTGATTCCCTTTAAAATGCAATATTAATATACTATTTTCCACACAAAAGTAATATACTTTATTAGACTTTCATAACATCAGCCGTAAAGAAGCAAGGGACGCTCGTATGCTGAAAAAAAAAAAAAAAAAAAAAAAAAAACACCCACACTTCGAAGGCCTTGTGTTACTTAATATACGCTGAAAATCTATCTATTCAATTCAATTCTTTAATCTCAATAAACCAACAAATATGGTCATGGCAATTTTCCACACATTATACAGTTTTTAAAAATCAGCCCTAGAGAAGCAAGGGACACTCGTTGTGGCTCTATGCTGAAGAAAAGTCAGGACCAGCTTTTTCTAAATTCTTTTTATTTATATTCTGGGGTATAGAGAGACACCACAAATTATTTTATGATTTTTTCAACAAAACACATATTTTTTTGAATTCATAGGTGTAGTTCATATGTAATAATTGGATTTCAAAATATTTTTTCAACACAACAAAGCAGAAAACGATAATGAATTAAATTCTTTATGATGTTCTTGAACCATGGATACACCGTTTGAGTTATTTAACGCATTTATCGACCTAATTTGAACCCGGAACTGTGTTGGGATGTAACAAATGCGAGCACAATTTCACACCTCAAACCGCCGCGAGACTTTAAAACAAATTACGTTTTTTTTATCGATTTGTCATACTATTTATATACATTCCGAAGCGATTCGTAGAAAAAATAGAGGGACATTAACCCTTTCATGACGGGGGCTGCGCTGGTGCAGTATTAAATACAATGTGCCAGTGTGTTCTCTTATATATGGGAGTCTCCCATATTTACAAGGTAAATATCGTTAGGCCAATGCATTCTCTTATATATGTGAGGCGCCCTCTGGGAGACTCGCAAATAAAAGAGAATTCACAGGGTTTTCGCAAAATTTCAGGAAGCTCCATTCATCAAAGGGTTAAAGAACTTAGATTAAAATATTTCAACAAGCGCTATTTAATGCAACAAGATTTTGCGTATTATCCTGATTCTGTGGTCATTGGCTGCGCAATCCATTGTTAACATATTTTCTAGATATCTGTGTACTTAAATGGACATTCGAGCTTCCAAATTTTGTCTACGTAATTTGGAAGGAGGATAAATATAGGTTGACAAATACATGAAATATTGATATACCGGCTTCATGTGCTCCGAAAAATACTTGCCATGGTCACAGCCATTTTCCAGCTGTTTTCAATGTTTCATGCTTAAGTGAAACAAACGCTCTTTATTTGTACAATAACAGGAATACGGGCAGATCTTTCCTGTTCCATGCCGTGCACATGACTGTTTTTGTTTGGGAACCTAACACCGTGTTCAAATTGTATTTTTATGAATTAAATGTATCCTTCGGGGACCTATACTGCCAGTATAAAGGTAGTTCAAGTATTTGTCGACCTATTTCGATACATGGAAAATTGCAAAAGCGAATATTATTAGGTGTATTTTGGAGCGCAACCGCCAAGTGGCTTTAAATGTGTCCTGGAAAAATTATATAATGTCATTGTCTTCATTTGCTTCTACTGAAAAAGGACATTTTAAGCCTTCTATAATAATACTTATAATACTCATTGATAAGTTGTTATATCTTAGGACATGTTCACATAATAAGTTCAACGAACGATGTTGTACTTATTATCGGAACATTTTCCCTTCAGTAAATAGGACTCCGTATGCACATTTATTATCTGTTGTCTGCTTATTTTTCCTGAACACCCTGCATATCAATAATAGATAATTCCAATATACACTTTTATAATTGAGTGGGAGATTACATCTAAAAAAGGGTTAAGATTTAGTATAGGAAGTTTAACACTTTCTATATTAAATACTCATTGACGAGTAATTACCTGAGAAAATATGCAGGTAATAAGTTCAACATGTCATTTGTTGAACTTATTATTTCAATATTTTCCATTAACACTTTCAGTGCCAGGGGCCGATCTATTTACGGTCTGTAAAATCGGCCTTAAAAATTTTTTTTTTTTTTTTTTTTTTTTTTATAGATTTTTTTGGGTTGAATTTTTTTTGGGTATGCTTAAACATGCTATAGCGAATTTAAAAACTGGATAAAACCTTCGGGGCATGTTATAACTCAAAACTATCACCAAGTATTCATAGTAACAATTTTGATGCCCATGCTCAAAACCTACAAAATAAGTCTGTTAAAGAATATAAGAAAAAATTATAAAAATTGGCAAAAATTGTAAAAAATAATAACAAATGATGAAAAATTGTTAGGCCAATGCATTCTCTTATATATGCGAGGCGACCTATGGTCGACTCGCATATATAAGAGAATGCATTGGCACAGGGTATATGGGTTGATACAAAAATCGGACCTGGCACTGAAAGGGTTAATGATTATGAATCCTTCTGCCCTTGCATTATATTTTCGTCATGAACACCCCTCCAAATGAATACTAGACCATTCCAATGTATATATTTTGTATAACTGAGTGGGAGATTCCATTTGGCATAGAGATGGTTAAGATGGTGGAGTCATGTCGCTAAGGTGACCAATTAATCCGACTTCATAGAAATATGAGTTCCTCTCAGTCCACTGATTTTCATGTAAGTAAACTGGACATTTTTTTTTACTTAACTATTTTTTAAACTACTGTTGGACCTCAAAGGTAGATAATTCATGCCTGGTTAAGAAATGGATGTTGAGTTGCTTGAGTTCCATATAGTATGGATGCAAGTTGGTCTGACATTTTCGCATGGTTCCACACATAAAAATGTCAGACCAACTTGCATCCATATATACCCTATGGAATGCAAAAAAATCAACATCCGTTACTTATATTTACACTCAACCTGGTCAAATGGCAGTTTAAAAGAGCATTAAGCGCCCATTTCCAACGTTATGCTATTGATTTGATGCAAGTTGCGTCTACTTAAAAATGGTAGGTCATGCCATGAACCTCTACTAAGGCGTTAGCCTTAGTAGAGGTTCATGGCATGACCTATAAAAATGGATGCAAGTTGGGGTCAGCGCGCGACGTCATGTGACGTAATTTCGACCAACCAACGTCCTGCATTCATGTCCCACAACGCGAATGCATGTGTGAGTGTAAATATTGGATATCAAAGGGAGATAATTCATACCGCAGAATTAGGTGACACGGTTAAATCCGTTCATCACGTGAGATTTGATTAACCTGGACAACGTTATTACACACACACACACACACACACACACACACACACACACACACACACGGTTATCGTGACCAATCCAGCACTAATCCCAAAAACAGTTCCCGTGTCGGAAAATGGAGAAGTTACCATGTTTTATACAAACTCTTTAATAAATAATATATTTCCATTGGAAAAATATATTTCCATGTAATCCTTGTTTATATCACTGATGTAATATAATCACGGTGGGGAATCACGTGGTTTCGAGTTGATGAGTATCACGCATTCAAAATGGCCGATGCGATCGTATAATAAACGCGACCAGAAACGAGGAAAAAGATAATAAACTAGAAAAGTGATATAATACATAGTATTTTGGCAGCTACGAGAATATGCTATTCTGTTGTTTCAAACAAGCTGATACCTCATTTGTGTCCATGAAATTTCACAATTGTTTGCTATAACGTTCTGAACAAAGTTGTCAGTCGAAGGATTCTCTTAGATGTACATGTATGGATTGTTGTATTATACACGAACCTCCGACTGAAAACTTTGGTTAGAATGTTATAGAAAACTATTGAGCATTTCCGAACAAATAAGGTATCAACTTGTTAAAAAATAAACTAGCATATGTTCGTGACAGTAAAAATGCTGTTTTGTGTCAGTTTCTCATATATTATGTTTTATGCGTTTGTATACACTGTGAGTGCGTGGTACTCACCAACCTCGAAACCACGTGATTCCCCACCGTGATAATAATTATTCAGTATGCATATGTAGAGGCTACACACAACATGAAATACGTTAACGTAAAAATTATAGTTCAAAACTTGGTAGAAACATCTGGATGTGGATTCGTGACGTCGTGGTTTCCGCAAACACCGCCAAGGTCCACAGTGTCTGTCGATCCATTGTCGTCAAGATCCCGATGTAATTCAGTCACATTATTATAATGCTCATCGTAAATCTCATGTTCCTCGTCGCCAATAGCTTTCAGGGACGAACGTTTCTTTCCGACGACCTTATGAGTTTTCAGAGTCCCAACATGAGGAAAAAATCTAACTGGTTCGTCGCATTCTTCGAGGCAAGACTTCAGTCCATCCGTGCTCTCAACGTGTGCCTCAAACTCTGAACACTTAACCATTTTATTCAAGAGACCAAAGTTTACATTCCATCTTTTCTTTTCGACATCAAAATCTTCCATTCTCATGAATTCGCGGCCCCAGACTATCTCTGACGCAGTGAATGATGTCCGTGTCTGGCAACCCTCTCCTGTCGACTCAATAGTTCCTTCTATGAAGACAATGACCTCGAAATCGGTATCCTTCCGCTTGAGACCATATAAGGGACTATCTTTTGATATCACGTGTGTGAGCACGAGCGGCCAAATCAAGCACGCGTGCGCATCCATGTAGTTCGCCTCGAACACAGCCTCGTGTTGGTACAGCGGGTAGAGTACACCTTCATCCGTCGTGTAAGACTTTACGACCATCCCGGATATCTTCGTGCTGACAAGATGGGAGTCCCTGATGTCTGCTACGCGCAAATGCAGTAAAAGTTCGCCATTTTTCATTGAAATGCATGCCCTCTTGCTGAAGATTAACGTCTTCGACCTGCCCTTAGGTCTGGCCAACTTGACGAAGATAAGACTAAGAAGAACAGTCTCGCACCAGAAGCCGATCGTACTTTCGATGAAAACAAGAGGGATGTTGAATGGACACAGCGGGTTAGGGTATAACGCCCCATATCCAATTGATGTCAGTGTTTCTATCGAATACAGAAGTGCACTGCTGAAATCCACAACGCCATACAAACACGTGGTATGGTTTCCGCTTTCGTCGTTGTCCAAATCGCCGTTTTTATACGCCAACGCGTACCATATACCCGCAAAAGCAAGGTATATTGAAAGATATCCACACGCGACGAAGATCACAAGAAACGACCAGTGGCTCTCTAAAAGTGTTAAATAGGTGTCCGTCAAAAGTCTGAGTTTGTTCGTCCCAAGTCCACAGTAGACAACCTTGCTTCGGCCCGATTTCTCTAATACTCCTTTTCGAGAATCTTCTCTATCTGAAAAGCAACACAGACCCATTTCTCGTCAGCCTCCCTTGGCGTTCAGCAGTGATTTGGAAATGTTGACGTCGGTCTGACCAACTTTGATGAATTGCGTGCGAGTACAATACTAGCTAACCTGTAGCAATCAATTAATACATTCTTACGATGTATGTTTGTGACTGTTTGCGATGGAGATTTTTCTATTGTAGTTTGAGGCATGTTTTGAAAGCCAGCTTGTGGCTGACACTTTACACGAACAATTGGTAAATTGTGCGGAAACAATCGACGAGCCTAACTCGTTTTCGAACTAGTTTGCTTGATTTGTAATGTCAATTGTTAATTATAAACTGGTTCTAAATCGCGCTAATAGATGAATAGGTATAACATATATGATGGTAAACCACCGTCGAGTGAAATAAACCCGAGGGCAAATAACTATGGGATTAACTCCGATTCGGAAACAATGGGCGCACTAATAACTGTATACCGACGAAACAACGTCTCATGATTTAACTATTGAGAAAGAAAAAGGAAACAAATGGCCCACAGTTTAGCTGTCGAGGGTATGACAAACATTTTCTTTGGTGAAAACAATGACATTTTGCAACTAATACTTTTGCAGAACAATTTCTTTTGGTGCAGCTGCATGATTAAATTAACCCTTCCATGACTGGTGCTTCCTGAAATTTTGCGAAAACCCTGTGCCAATGCATTCTCTTATATATGCGAGTCGCACATAGGGCACCTCGCATATATAAGAGAATACATTAAATTGGCCTAACAATATTTACATTGATCTTGTAAGCCAGATAACTCCCCCATATATGGGAGACTCGCATATATGAGAGAATGCACTGGCATAGGGTTTTTAATGCTGAATGTCATCAAAGGGTTAATCCCTATATTGATTGCACTGATTGGCCTTTTTGCCATACAATCTTGATAAAAAAAACTGACTCCTTTCTGAGTTACATGTATACGGTGTGTTTCGCGAACAATCTAAATCTGAACCTAAATGAGTTTAGGTACATGTACAACGTCTATTTTCCAGTCCTAAAAAATATTACTTCTGATGCAGTCGTTGTTCCCTGGATTTTACAATGTTCGACAGTGATTCGTGTGTGTTGTTTTTAAAGCCAGATGCAGGTTTGCGCTCCAAAATACACATAACAATATTCGCTTTTGAAATATTCCCGGGATATAGGTCGATAAATACTTGAACTACCTTTATATGGACATTATATGTCCCAGAAAGACGCATGCATTGAAGTAATACAAAATACAGATTTGAACACGGTGTTTTGGTCCCAAACGAACAACAGCCATGCATCTGCACGGCATGGAACAGAAATGAGCGTTCAGTGTTATTCCTGATATGGTAGAAATAAAGAGCGTTTGTTTCACTTCTGTGCGAAAAATTTAAAACATCTGAAAATGTCTGTAACAAGTATTATATCAGAGCATATGAAGGCGGTGTATCAATAGTTCGTGTATTTATCATCATCCTTCCAAATTATGTAGAAAACATTTGGAAGCTCTAATGAGCCATGTCCGTTTAATTAAAAAAAGTCCCAAGCTTTTAACTATCCACGGTACGATTTAACGCTAAATATTTGTCCGCTTACCAGGCAAAACAATTGAAAGATACTTGCAATAAAAAAATTCGTTATATATATGATGTTAAACCACCATCGAGTGCAACAACCCCGAAGGCAAATTACTATAATTTTGTGACGTTTCCCGCATGTATGCTTGAACTATACCCTTCTACTGGCATATACGTTTCTGACGGACACGCCGTATATATAATGTCTGTTTAGGGGAGCAAACTTAACAAAAGCCCTTGGGTTTGTTGTTTAATCCCATTTCCAATCAATCGATCATCAAAACTATTCTATTTTATTGTCAAAACTTTTGTCAAATGTATATATATATGTGGTATTATGATTGGAATAAATATGTTTATACTATAATGTCTGTAGGAAGAATTTTCTATTTAGAATTTGTATTCTCAACTGTTTTAAATTTTTAACATAGGAGTGAAACAAACGCTCTTTATTTTTACCATTTATCATTTCTCATAAATGCAGCGGGACACTTTACACATTCATCCATAAATAATACGTCAAAAATGACAACAGAAACTCATAATTGAAAACGCTCTTTATGAACCGCCTTTGAACGACAGAAGCATGGACGCTCTTTATAAGAGACGATTCTTGGAATCTTTGTTCGGCTGACAAAACATGTTAAAGCCGGTTTGCGCTCCAAAATACACATAATATTATTCGCTTTTGAATTTTTCTCAGTATCGAAATAGGTTGATAATTATCTGAACTACCTTTCTACGAGCACGATGTTTGGGTCCCAAACACAAAACAGCCATTTGCACGACATGGAACAGAAAAGAGCGTTCCGTGGTAGTCTATTCCTGATATGGTAGCAATAAAGAGCGTTTGTCTTACTTCTGGCGAAAAGTTGAAAACGCCTAAAAAAAATGGCTGTGACTTTGGCAAGTGTTTTCAGAGCACATGCAGCCGGTATATCAATAGTTCGTTTATTTATCGACCTACTGTATCCGTCGCACCAAAATACGTATACAAAAAGTTGGATATTCGAATGAGCCATGTCCATTTAATTCTACCTCTTTTGAAAGTCGATATCTGGCCTCCAAAACATCCTATTAACAGGGGCTCATGGGTCAGATCTAAATTAGTGTTGTCCCCCGGAAAAAAAACAATTCGGGCGACTATAGAAATGAGCGGTGTCCGTCCGTCCGCGGAGTCGTCTGTGTATCCACCCGTCGGCGTGTCCGTCAGAAACGTTTGTATTGTTCGGATGTTAACTTGATAGTATTCGACATAATTTGACGAAACTTGGTGTGTGTCATTCGTATGAGAAAGTCCCAAATGACTTCGAATTTGGATCCGGTCCGACCATCTCTGGCTGAGTTTATTTTAGATTTAGAATTTGCTGATAATTTTGCTGTCCGGATGATAACTCAACTTATGATTATCGATAGCTTCCGAATTTAGTATGTGTATTAATTTCATGAAAATACAGATGAAGATCGAATTTGAGTGGCCTTTCCAGAATTGATAATCATGGCATTTTTTTCCAAAAACTATGTCTTTCAGAAAGTTAACGATATCACTTAAAACCACACAAGGCCTTCGCAGTGGGTAAATATGAAAACATGATAGAAGTCTGTAAACAACATCACACCACGAAGAACACGAATAAATAGATAAACGTTCTAATATTAATTAGTGAAACTTCGCCAATAACGAAATTCCGCGTATTAAAACCTTTATGTAAACAAAACGGTTACAGTGATTGTCAAAACATCGCTATAATCGCGTTGTATAAGTGATTAAACTTTTGTATCGTATTTGACTAATTTGACATTGAACGTTAAGGTAACTGTAACAGTAATATTTACATTACAATGGTTTCGATATGCGAAATCTCGTTATGAGGGAATTATTGATAAGTCAATTTAGAACAAAGTCGATATTTTTTTAAATGTACGTGTTTTACAGACTTGTATCAACTTTATGTTATTTCACATGACCTTGATTCCCTTTAAGATGAAGGTAAAGTGGCAACATTTCAATGCGGAATTCAGTGTTAATTTTTTAGAAAAGATTGATCAAACCTTACAAAGCGCAAGTGATCATATCATACCTTTTTGGAAAGTTTGAAGACTTATCTAGTGACAACGCGAAGTGGAATTTGATTTTCCAGGTTGGATATTATTGGATTTTTATTAGTAATCATTGTTTAAAATATTTCCATCAAATGTCACAAAACAGAAAATAAAACGTAAAATATGCTTCGCGTTGTCACTAGATATATACTCAAACATTCCAACAAGACATGAAGCATTCTTCTACAGTTTGTAATTATTAAGTAATCTTGTCCTGAAAATTCACACTGAATTACCCATTTAAATGTCACCACTTTATCTCTCTCTTAATGTATAATGGCATTATAAATCGTACTGATATGCGATGGTGGTAAAACGCCATAAAATGCAGAAGGCCCCAGGGCAAATAACTATGGAATTAACTCCGATTCTGAAACAATGGACTCAATTAGCCATTGTACAAATGAAATACATGCGTCCTGTTTAGCTATCGAGGAATATTGAAACAAAAGGCACACGACTTAACCACCGAGCGACCAACAAACATTACTAATGTCTAAAAACAATGGTCAGTGAAACTAATACATTTCAGAAAAAACTCACTTTGACCTAGTTATAAGGTTATGCTTATTCCTCATTGATATATTCCAATTTCCATCGACGTAAACCAGCTAGTGAAATCAGTCGGGATATATTTTCTATATTGAATAAACCGAATTAATTTCACAATTGTCACATTTTATTATCGTCATGAGAGTTTCGATGATCGGGGAGCGGGTGATTTACGCTTAAAGTTCGCCACTGAAGAGTAAGGCAACCGCAGTTAAACGTACGTAAACCAATATTACTCACATAAGCAATCACCAACATTCGTATCATAATAAAAACCACAAATTCATTCGTTAGTAATATGCTTATAATTGATAACGCTCTTTATTATCTACAACTTTTGGACAATGGAATCATAGACGCTCTTTATAAGAGACGATCATTGCAATTTTTACACGGTGAAAAAACTTTAAAATGTGAAAATTTCCTTTTTTGAAAGTCGATATCTGGCCATAAAAAACTCATATTAATCGGCTGATGGGTGCGATCTAACTAAACCTCCTATTAATCGGCTGATGGGTGCGATCAAATTAAACCTTTTAATCGGCTGATGGGTACGATCTAACTAAACCTCATATTAATCGGCTGATGAGTACGATCTAATTAAACCTCCTATTAATCGGCTGATGGGTACGATCTGATGATTTTCTGGTATAAGAAATATTTATTTATGGTGTCCCATCAGACAGGGAAACTTTAAAGATATTCATTACCACTTTGCTTCTGTTTTACATCATGAATAGCCCCCTCACAAACGTTAGATTGACCAGTATATCAATGGGCAGTATCTAAACAGAGGCGAGAGAATTTTAAAAATATATTATAGACATTATATTCGGCTCGGATACTCGATTGTGTTTCCACATTACATCTACTTTAAAGCAACTCGACGATTTCAGGGCCAAGAATCTACCTCACTAATGTAATCTCTAAACCGTCGCTTCAGACGTCCAGGAACCTACGTCACCAATGTAATCTCCAAACCGTCGCTTCAGACGTTCATGAACCTACGTCACTAATATAATCTCTAAACCGTCGCTTCAGACGTTCAGAAACATACGTCACTGAATGTAATCTCTAAACCGTCGCTTCAGACGTCCAGTGACCTACGTCACTAATATAATCTCTAAACCGTCGCTTCAGACGTTCAGGAACCAACGTCACTAATATAATCTCTAAACCGTTGCTTCAGACGTTCAGGAACCTACGTCACTAATATAATCTCAAAACCGTCGCGTCAGACGTTCAGGAACATACGTCACTAATATAATCTCTAAACCGTTGCTTCAGACGTTCGGGAACATACGTCACTAATATAATATCTAAACCGTCGCTTCAGACGTTCAGGAACCTACGTCACTAATATAATCTCTAAACCGTCGCTTCAGACGTTCAGGAACCTACGTCACTAATGTAATCTCTAAACCGTTACTTCAGACGTTCAGGAACCTACATCACTAATGTAATCTCTAAACCGTCGTTTCAGACGTTCAGGAACCTACATCACTAATGTAATCTCTAAACCGTCGCTTCAGGCGTGCGGGTAGCTGCCATCTGGAATTCATGCAGAGGATGAGCTAGATATTTGTTGCAGGAGTTATTGTACTTGCGAAAGAAAGGGATTAAGTGCATTTTACGAACATCTAGTAAACGGTTGAGGCGTGTTTGGTGTTCAAAATAGGGGCATAATCGATGCCTATTTTCCTGTAGATATACATGATGAGTTTGAATATGAATTGTGAATTTCCACAGCTCATGTACTGGTTTACCCCATCATGCAACGTTTAGATATGTTTTAAACAAATTTTAAATAAAATCAGCTTTGGGTTAGAGGCTTGATTAGTGTATATTACATGCCTACACAATCATCCATTGACGTAAAATCAACATAGCTTTTGAATGAAATTATTCTAACTGTACCCGTTAGAGGTATGAACTAACAGTTGGCGATGTCTGTTGGGATTGAGGGGTTGCAGCCCAAGGACTAGGAAGTGAATGAGATATTTCGACGAACATTGAATTTTTATTCTGATATCCAATTGCTGATTCCACGACCAGTCTTTGTAGCTTATAGCGATTGATATAGGAGACTGTCGTCTGCTCAAATACAGTAATTAATTGATTTAACAGCCTGTGTTTATGTTGGTTTACACACATAAGAAAATGCCTGGTCTCGTCTTTACATGTGAGAAAATTCACTCACGTGTGTCATACAAAAATACACTGTTATATCAATGGATGATTGCCAAGTTTTGCACAAATAGCTATACCAGTTCAGTACATTATGACATTATTGACAAACAAAATCATCTTTTGAAAATAGTCTATTTAACACTGAATGTATGCACGGATCCAAACTAGTCGATTTAACACTGAATGTTTGCACGGATCCAGATTAGGGTGCATTAAGAATAGTCAATGCAGCAAACGACCATCTCCTGTCGCTGATTGTTAATATTATATATATGTATGCTAATAATAATTGATTGACAGCCGTGGAAAGTTCAAATTCACTCCAATTCATGCCTTGTTCTCTATAGTTCACAGATGAAAGTATTTGGTTGCGCGCAGTTTTTGTCGTTCATGTAATATTGCATATTTGCTGTTAACGCCATGCAATTCTTATCGTTATTGCCACCATCATTTGGCTGCCCAGATCCACAACCAGTCCAGGGGAGGTTACTGTTGTTCCAAATAACCCAGGTATTCTCATCTTCCTCGTCGCTGCCACCCACCCAGACCTTTAAGATACCTGCGGTCTGAGCTAAAAAGAAAAAAAGAATAGAAGGGAAGAAAAAGATTTAATGAAGAACATGCATTATATTTTACCTCGAAAGTGTTGCTGCAATTGGTCGCAGATAATATTAATTACACGTTTAAACCTTTAAGTTTAACCACGTTCAGCCACATGTACATGTAACTTGTAACGTGTGTTACCATGGTATTGATATATGGAGATGCATACGGTGGACACATTTACATGATTTTACGACGCCAAACCTACACATTTATCGATATCTTCCAACGTCTAACGGAACGTGCTAATAGTAGTCGCGTGGATCAGCGACACAGTGCAACCACCGACACTCTTAATGAGATTCAATAAAAATAATTAAGATTCTTGGGCGCGGACAAATCTCATTCTCCTGCCGCTTGCACAGCGTTGGTCGTACATTCGGTTATCGACATATTGCATTAATCCTCGTTTCGTATGCTATTGGCAACAACATTTGAGTACAGTATCCCTTTAACTACCAAGAAGGTATATGTACGGAGAACAAAGTCTATCTATTTTCCTTGTCATATTCTTCTTGTTGTTTTAATCCGCGTATATATATTATAAACCCAAGGCTTTTTTCTGGATTATATCTGAGTTTATTTATTTCAGTTGTTTCAGCTGAGAAATGACGTAAAATAGCTTCAAGAAGATTAATTTTTATTCTCTCACATTGGTTTCTCACTCATTCATTTGAGTTCACAAATGTAAGCTGCCGCCGTGGTGCAATATCCGTCGTCCAGGTTGAAGTCCTTGGATTTCCTGAACATCATGCAATCCTGGTCCGCCGCCCAGCCCTGGGCTGGCTTCCCTTTCCACCAGCCCGTCCAGGGGAGGTTACTGTTGTCCCAGATGACCCAGCTTCCCTCCACTTTCTCGTCGCTGCCGTCCAACCAGAAGTTTGTGAAGGCTGCGTTCTGAGCTAAGAAAAAGAGACAAGATTGTTAACATTTTATTGTTGAATGGATAATTAAGTGGTCCTGCTAATTCGCTATGGTGTCTGTGGGTCCTGGTGAATTACTATATGGTGTTGGTGGGTCCTGGTGAATTGGTATGGTGTTGGTGGGTCCTGGTGAATTACTATATGGTGTTGGTGGGTCCTGGTGAATTACTATGGTGTTGGTGGGTCCTGGTGAATTACTATGGTGTTGGTGGGTCCTGGTGAATTACTATGGTGTTGGTGGGTCCTGGTGAATTACTATGGTGTTGGTGGGTCCTGGTGAATTACTATGGTGTTGGTGGGTCCTGGTGAATTACTATGGTGTTGGTGGGTCCTGGTGAATTACTATATGGTGTTGGTGGGTCCTGGTGAATTACTATGGTGTTGGTGGGTCCTGGTGAATTACTATGGTGTTGGTGGGTCCTGGTGAATTACTATGGTGTTGGTGGGTCCTGGTGAATTACTATGGTGTTGGTGGGTCCTGGTGAATTACTATGGTGTTGGTGGGTCCTGGTGAATTACTATATGGTGTTGGTGGGTCCTGGTGAATTACTATGGTGTTGGTGGGTCCTGGT
Organism: Siphonodentalium dalli; assembly: GCA_032622095.1. NCBI lineage: Eukaryota > Metazoa > Mollusca > Scaphopoda > Gadilida > Siphonodentaliidae > Siphonodentalium > Siphonodentalium dalli. The sequence goes on from CP136064.1 coordinate 256,122,709, forward strand.
GAATTACTATATGGTGTTGGTGAGTCCTGGTGAATTACTATGGTGTTGGTGAGTCCTGGTGAATTGTTATAATGCTGGTGGGGTAAATTGATGATGTTAAGAAAAAGTATCGTTATATTCTCTACAGTTGTCATTTTCGCCTTGTTTTGATAATCCGAGCAATATGAGAGAAAAAAGTGTCTGTATGAAACATCAAAGAACATAATATTTTAATAATGGCTGCGCTAGTGTTTTCAAAATTACAGGAATAACCATATTGTCGGTTTGCAAAACCAACAAAGTCGTTATTAAAGGCCCACTTAATTCCCCCAGATCACATTATATAAAATATATGCCATATTATATACCATTTATAGAGGAAGCTCCAAAACATTGTATTTTATTGTATCTTATTTTCAATGGAAGGGGGGGGGGGATAACTCCCTTTATTTATATATTGAGTTATTTCAATTCCATTGAAAATTAGCTATAGTTTGAATTCTGTTGCATTCTGAGAGCCATAACCGGGGATTTTTTTTTTATTTCAGCTAATTTGTATTAGTCTATGGACACCTTCTGAGACGCAGACGTTCCAAATAGTGATGGATTATAGTATTTTAATCATATTTTATGGCATAGATTGTTACTAAATCCGTATAGCAATGCAATATAATTTTTTTTATCGGTGACTCGAAAATTAAATGGACCTTTAAAGTCCAGGCACATTAGGGTTCAATAGGGAAAAAATCGGGGAAAGCTGATTTTGTTCAGGGATTAATAAGAACATGTTTATGGGCAACATGGCAAAAATCCCCTAGAATTTGAATTGAGTTTTTTGAGATATTTTGATTTTTCGGAATGGTTCTTATTCTGAAGCATTTCCATCAGGCCAAATGCGAATGCAGTTGTGTGTAGACCAATTAGCACCAAATTCATAATGCGTTGAAATATATACAAATAATGCTTAGTCGTGAACCATATAAGTAGAATGTCTCTCCCAAAATAGCCGCCAATATGGCAAAATCGAATGAAAATTACATGTAGTACCATAAGAGTGACAACAAGTTCGAATTATGTGAGGACGAGTGATTGCAGAGTATAAGAGAAACATTTGATCAGAGATGTAAGAATTCTCTTTAATATATTTCATGTGAGAGCAAGATAAAGCAAGGTCTCATATATTAAGAAACTTGACAGACCGAGTGATTTTCCGCAACGAACATGTGACCTCCCAGACATATTTCTAATTCGCATTGGTTTGCATAAACAACAAACTTAACAACTCTTAAATCTTGGTTCCAGTGCGTAATACCGTTGTTAATATAACTCCATATCCAGAAAGACAAAATTATTTCACTGTTAATCACTAAAACGAGAAACACTATTAGGCTTATTTTTGGTCTATCATCGTGTAGACGTTAACCCTTTACCCAACAGAAGGGCCCTGTGCCAATGCATTCTCTTATATATGCGAGTCGACCATAGGTCGCCTCGCATATATAAGAGAATGCATTGGCTTAACACATTAAAAATTATAAAATTGTTAAAGAATGTAAGAAAAAATGGTAAAAAGTGTTAAAAAAAGATTTTTTTTAGGCCAATGCATTCTCTTATATATGCGAGGCGACCTATGGTCGACTCGCATATATAAGAGAATGCATTGGCACAGGGCATAACTGTAACTATCACAATGTGGTCAAGGAGCCGGTTCCAATGATATCCATATTTGTATGGTTCTATTGAGACAGACCGAAGATATTTTAGGCTGTTGAAGCTTTATTCGGCCGGTTTTGGCCGTTTTGTTGGGTAAAGGGTTAAAGGTCATATCACGACGTTGCCAGTTTCAATGGGTGGGTACGGTACCCCCCCCCCCTGATTTATGCTCAGAGGATCATTGTTCAATGTGCTTTATATCGTAGACCTTATCATTGACTCACGACGTTGCCAGTTTCAATGGGTGGGTACACGCAAAAAACTCAAGTGCTGTATTCTTACACTTGGCAAGTGTTACACTGATTTCGGCAGTACAGGTGCCATTTTCACACCTGAAGTGTACTCAAAAGAGCCTTACGTCAGGTGTAATGCGTTTTCGGTAGCACCTCGCAAAGTGCTGAATTTCCAACACTTCTACGGACTCATCGTTTCGGACAAGGACCATTTTGATTGGACGTCACTAGATTCGACGTCACTACTCTGAGACTCAATCACAGATAAAGTTTTTTCCACGCGGTCAACTGGTCGCCATTTTGATCAACTGAAGTGAAAGTGACTGTGACGACCAGCTTCTTTCAACAAAAACAACATTATTTCACTTTGGATCACTTTGGTGAGTATTGAATGTTGAATGCAGTGAGTATTGGACTAAGAACTGTTTTAAGAAAGAGGTAAAGTGTGCTTCAGACATTTCCAAATCGGGACCAAGGTAGTCATAAGGTGTTATTTCTACACTTGTAAGTGTATCTCTACATATCCCCAGGTGCAGTAGTATTACACTTCGGGTGCTGCAATGTAAAACTTGGTAAGTGCTATATGTTTAGCACCTGAATAAGTGTTGTCCGCGCACTTCGGGTGCTGTCCCTATTCGAGCACTTGTTAAGTGTGATATACAGCACTCTAAAGGATAGGTTTAGCACTTCGGTTTTTTTGTGTGTACGGTACCCCCCCCCCCTGATTTATGCTCAGAGGATCATTGTTCAATGTGCTTTATATCGTAGACCTTATCATTGACTCACCTGCCTTCTCCATTAAGGTTGCTCTGATTGCATCATATGTCGCCTGTGAATCAATGATTGCCAGCCTGCCCCCCATTGATCTGCACCCGTCACGGGCGGCATACCACGTGACTGGTCCGGCAACATACACCATGCATCTTCCTCCAACCATGTGATCGTGCCGATCACATATCAACTCTGCAATACATTAAACAGCGATGGTTGTATACTTCAATATAGCACAGTGAATTCCGTTCAGCGACGTGGCTGGAGGGTCTCCGTTGGCGGAGAGGCCACATTCTGCCCCGCCCAAGCTCCCTCACGGGACACTTACGGTACCATTTGGGAAAATTTAATCCACGCCATCAAAGCCCTCATATATAATTAATATGCCCGTATATCATTTTGGAGGAAATTGGCGCCAAATAATGTTTTTATTCATCTTGTCCTCCATACCGAAATCGACCCCTGCATGAATAGGACGGCGCCACTATTGTATCTTTAAAGCACAAGATTATACTATACATACGTTTTGTGGAAAGCGGCGGAAAAACAATCCTATTGTTTTTGTTCCCCTCCATTTTTCCACAACGTTACTTTTGAAATGTTTAAGGAGGCACCACATTCGTGAATTTTCAAAATATCGCAATTTCAAACAATCTTTTGAATGGAAAAATCATTATCCTTTATATTATTATTGTATATAACAATGTTCGTCTATTGTTAATATTGTATATATTATGTCTCAATACTCATGAAAATGTAATATGAGTTTAAGAGAATCAACTAATTCACAGTATAACCAGTGTATGCTATAGTATTACATGTATAACAACACGTGTTATCCTCACAATATGAGCGTTTAACTAGAAATATGATAGAAAAAAACACACACTGCATATCTAGAATATGTACACAACTAGGGTATTCGCTCAGTCTACCATCGGAAAGCATGATTGTCTGCGAGAAATTAAAGCTAACATTTTTCATTTGCAGAACTATTTTTTTATCGTATGAAGAACCAAAACAACATAAAACGACATAAATATTATTCAATCACGTTTTCAATAATCTAGCGGACATAAACACTCAATACTAATTCATCTTTCAGACATTATGTAGTTTTATGGTGATCTTTCCTCCAAAAAACAAAAAAAAAAGTTCTGCAAATGGCTGACAAAAAACATAAATATGCAGGGAAATATGTTTGATTTATTTTCACGCAGACAGTCATGATTTAAAATGGTAGACTGAGCGCATATATCCTATAGTTAGTTTCATAATCTAGATGATTCAATGTGGTTCTTCTATCGACCTACAGGAAAAATTGTGGTTATTTTTGTTTAAACAACTATTTTTCTTAATTCGAACATATCTCTCACATTGTGAGGGTAAAGAGTTGTTGGTAATATCATTCTTGCATATGTTACCTCTGACAGGGACCATGGTTCGGGCCCCTGGGTCTGGCTGAAGATTTGCGGTTGAGTTCCGACTCAGGTAGCAATTATTTCCGCCAGCGAAAGTTGTGAAAAATGTGGCTGCCCGGCATTCGGATCTTTCCAAACAGAAACCCCCGCACATCACATCACTGGCGGCACGTGAAGCTGAAATCTGAGAACCCACCGCACGTGCGTTTAGATCCGACATTCCTGTTTGAATTTGGAACCTGGCGGTCTGCTGGATTCCACTGCTGATGCGGCTTGCTGACAAGAGGAGGAGAAGCACGGGTCCAAACATGGTTCTGTTTTGTTGGTCACAATGTTTTAGTTATATTACAAACAAACTTCGTTCGGTCGTTCGTTGTTTTAAGAATCACAGCGTCTCTCCTTGTTTTAATATTATTCTGAGCCCACGAAAATGCCGCTCAAATCCTTACTCCATACGACGTCTCCGCGTGCGCAGAACTATTTGCAGCCGACAATTTACATGACAAAGGGGCCCCTGGATCATAGCCAATCGTTGAATGTCATTGCACTCTCTACAACAGGCATGGCATACGTGCAATAACGGAATAGCCCCGTCTTAAGTTGTTACTTTCTGCCAGGACAATGACAATATTTTTGTCTTGACACGGCTTGGTCAATAGACAATCTATAGGATGTTGTCATAACACCAACGCGTATAATGGTACGTTCACACAGCAGGCGAAATTATCTGGCATATTTTCAGGGAATTCTTCACAGATGGCTATACCTATTGCACACTTTTAACCCCCTTTTTTTACTAAATAGTCATTGATCAGTATTTCCCTCATAAGACATGTTCTGAAAATAATTTCCACAAACGGCCTGGGAACTATTCGTCAATGAGTATACTAAGTAAATTAAGGGTTAATTAATATAATATCGTTATGATAATATGTCGCGAGGTGTGACTTTTGGAACTTAGGGCTATTACTGCTTATATATGAGGGCTAAACTACAGGGGTCCGGCAACATTTGTATATATTACATGCAAGTCCCATTTTTGAGGAAATCACACGTTCAAAAACATCTTTTTTCCATTGCTGGATTGCTATGATGATGGTATATCGGTCCTGCTGAATGCTGCATTTCTGCTGTTAAGCAAATGTGCCGTTGCTTTTTGTTTCTAAATTAGTCATTTTGCGGCTATTGACTAATAAGTACGATTTGAGAAAAATCAAGTGTCTGCACGAACATAAAATCAAATGTATTCACGAACAAAACATCAAGTGTCTGCACGAACATAAAATCAAGTGTCTGCACGAACATAAAATCAAGTGTCTGCACGAACATAAAATCAAGTGTCTGCACGAACAAAAAATAAAGTGTCTGCACGAACATAAAATCAAGTGTATTCACGAACATAAAATCAAATGTATTCACGAACATAAAATCAAGTGTCTGCACGAACATAAAATCAAGTGTCTGCACGAACATAAAATCAAGTGTCTGCACGAACAAAAAATCAAGTGTCTGCACGAACAAAAAATCAAGTGTCTGCACGAACATAAAATCAAGTGTCTGCACGAACAAAAAATCAAGTGTATTCACCAACATAAACTCAAGTGTATTCACGAACATAAAATCAAGTGTCTGCACGAACATAAAATCAAGTGTCTGCACGAACATAAAATCAAGTGTATTCACGAACATAAAATCAAGTGTATTCACGAACATAAAATAAAGTGTCTGCACGAACATAAAATCAAGTGTCTGCACGAACATAAAATCAAGTGTATTCACGAACATAAAATCAAGTGTCTGCACGAACATAAAATCAAGTGTATTCACGAACATAAAATCAAGTGTCTGCACGAACATAAAATCAAGTGTATTCACGAACATAAAATCAAGTGTATTCACGAACATAAAATCAAATGTCTGCACGAACATAAAATCAAGTGTCTGCACGAACATAAAATCAAGTGTCTGCACGAACATAAAATCAAGTGTCTGCACGAACAAAAAATCAAGTGTCTGCACGAACAAAAAATCAAGTGTCTGCACGAACATAAAATCAAGTGTATTCACGAACATAAAATCAAGTGTATTCAGGAACATAAAATCAAGTGTATTCACGAACATAAAATCAAGTGTCTGCACGAACATAAAATCAAGTGTCTGCACGAACATAAAATCAAGTGTCTGCACGAACAAAAAATCAAGTGTCTGCACGAACATAAAATCAAGTGTCTGCACGAACATAAAATCAAGTGTCTGCACGAACATAAAATCAAGTGTCTGCACGAACATAAAATCAAGTGTCTGCACGAACATAAAATCAAGTGTCTGCACGAACATAAAATCAAGTGTATTCACGAACATAAAATCAAGTGTCTGCACGAACATAAAATCAAGTGTCTGCACGAACATAAAATCAAGTGTATTCACGAACATAAAATCAAGTGTCTGCACGAACATAAAATCAAGTGTATTCACGAACATAAAATCAAGTGTATTCACGAACATAAAATCAAATGTCTGCACGAACATAAAATCAAGTGTCTGCACGAACATAAAATCAAGTGTCTGCACGAACATAAAATCAAGTGTCTGCACGAACAAAAAATCAAGTGTCTGCACGAACAAAAAATCAAGTGTCTGCACGAACATAAAATCAAGTGTCTGCACGAACATAAAATCAAGTGTATTCACGAACATAACATCAAGTGTATTCACGAACATAAAATCAAGTGTCTGCACGAACATAAAATCAAGTGTATTCACGAACATAACATCAAGTGTCTGCACGAACATAAAATCAAATGTCTGCACGAACATAAAATCAAGTGTCTGCACGAACAAAAAATCAAGTGTCTGCACGAACATAAAATCAAGTGTCTGCACGAACATAAAATCAAATGTATTCACGAACATAAAATCAAGTGTCTGCACGAACATAAAATAAAGTGTCTGCACGAACATAAAATCAAATGTATTCACGAACATAACATCAAGTGTCTGCACGAACATAAAATCAAGTGTCTGCACGAACATAAAATCAAGTGTCTGCACGAACATAAAATCAAGTGTATTCACGAACATAACATCAAGTGTCTGCACGAACATAAAATCAAATGTCTGCACGAACATAAAATCAAGTGTCTGCACGAACATAAAATCAAGTGTCTGCACGAACATAAAATCAAATGTATTCACGAACATAAAATCAAGTGTCTGCACGAACATAAAATCAAGTGTATTCACGAACATAAAATCAAGTGTCTGCACGAACATAAAATCAAGTGTATTCACGAACATAACATCAAGTGTCTGCACGAACATAAAATCAAGTTTCTGCACGAACATAAAATCAAGTGTCTGCACGAACATAAAATCAAGTGTCTGCACGAACATAAAATCAAGTGTCTGCACGAACATAAAATCAAATGTATTCACGAATATAAAATCAAGTGTCTGCACGAACATAAAATAAAGTGTCTGCACGAAAATAAAATCAAGTGTATTCACGAACAAAAAATCAAGTGTCTGCACGAACATAAAATCAAGTGTATTCACGAACATAAAATCAAGTGTATTCACGAACATAAAATCAAGTGTATTCACGAACATAAAATCAAGTGTCTGCACGAACATAAAATCAAATGTATTCACGAACATAAAATCAAGTGTCTGCACGAACATAAAATCAAATGTCTGCACGAACATAAAATCAAGTGTCTGCACGAACATAAAATCAAGTGTCTGCACGAACAAAAAATCAAGTGTCTGCACGAACAAAAAATCAAGTGTCTGCACGAACATAAAATCAAGTGTATTCACGAACATAAAATCAAGTGTATTCACGAACATAAAATCAAGTGTATTCACGAACATAAAATCAAGTGTCTGCACGAACAAAAAATCAAGTGTCTGCACGAACATAAAATCAAGTGTCTGCACGAACATAAAATCAAGTGTCTGCACGAACAAAAAATCAAGTGTCTGCACGAACATAAAATCAAGTGTCTGCACGAACATAAAATCAAGTGTCTGCACGAACACAAAAAATCAAGTGTATTCACGAACATAAAATCAAGTGTATTCACGAACATAACATCAAGTGTCTGCACGAACATAAAATCAAGTGTCTGCACGAACATAAAATCAAGTGTATTCACGAACATAAAATCAAGTGTATTCACGAACATAAAATCAAGTGTCTGCACGAACATAAAATCAAGTGTCTGCACGAACATAAAATCAAGTGTATTCACGAACATAAAATCAAGTGTCTGCACGAACATAAAATCAAGTGTATTCACGAACATAAAATCAAGTGTATTCACGAACATAAAATCAAGTGTATTCACGAACATAAAATCAAATGTATTCACGAACATAAAATCAAGTGTCTGCACGAACATAAAATCAAGTGTCTGCACGAACAAAAAATCAAGTGTCTGCACGAACAAAAAATCAAGTGTCTGCACGAACATAAAATCAAGTGTATTCACGAACATAAAATCAAGTGTATTCACGAACATAAAATCAAGTGTATTCACGAACATAAAATCAAGTGTCTGCACGAACATAAAATCAAGTGTCTGCACGAACAAAAAATCAAGTGTATTCACGAACATAAAATCAAGTGTCTGCACGAACATAAAATCAAGTGTATTCACGAACATAAAATCAAGTGTCTGCACGAACATAAAATCAAGTGTCTGCACGAACAAAAAATCAAGTGTCTGCACGAACATAAAATCAAGTGTCTGCACGAACATAAAATCAAGTGTCTGCATGAACATAAAATCAAGTGTCTGCACGAACATAAAATCAAGTGTCTGCACGAACATAAAATCAAGTGTCTGCACGAACATAAAATCAAGTGTATTCACGAACATAAAATCAAGTGTATTCACGAACATAAAATCAAGTGTCTGCACGAACATAAAATCAAGTGTCTGCACGAACAAAAAATCAAGTGTCTGCACGAACATAAAATCAAGTGTCTGCACGAACATAAAATCAAGTGTCTGCATGAACATAAAATCAAGTGTCTGCACGAACATAAAATCAAGTGTCTGCACGAACATAAAATCAAGTGTCTGCACGAACATAAAATCAAGTGTCTGCACGAACATAAAATCAAATGTATTCACGAACATAAAATCAAGTGTCTGCACGAACATAAAATCAAGTGTCTGCACGAACAAAAAATCAAGTGTCTGCACGAACAAAAAATCAAGTGTCTGCACGAACATAAAATCAAGTGTCTGCACGAACATAAAATCAAGTGTCTGCACGAACATAAAATCAAGTGTCTGCACGAACATAAAATCAAGTGTCTGCACGAACATAAAATCAAGTGTCTGCACGAACATAAAATCAAGTGTCTGCACGAACATAAAATCAAGTGTCTGCACGAACAAAAAATCAAGTGTATTCACGAACAAAAAATCAAGTGTATTCACGAACATATACATTTTAATATATTTTAATCAAGGCTGCTGAGGTGTTTGCAAAAAGATCGGAATAGCCATTTTGATAATGTTAGTTTGCAACAACCAAAAGTGTCATTATTTAAATATTTAGTTTTTTTAATGTTTTATAACTAATTTCTCCCCCCCCCCCCCACTCGTTCAGATCAGTCAAACTTAGATCGTGAAATGACAACTTTAGTAAAAACAACGGTACATTTTGTTAACAGTATCAGTTTTCTCTCACAACAGCATATCAATTAATATAAGCAGGACCTACCAGCATCAAACAAAAACAATAGATTAACCTGTGATGGAATCTGAAGCAGGAAATTCTTCAAGGATTGGCCATTTATAAACGGACAATCCGCACCTAAAATGCTCGTTAATTAATGGACAATCCGACCACGCGTGGCACGCTAGCTTGGGATTGTCCACTAAATGACTATATGTATAGCTAATGCCTGCATGTTTGCTTCGTATTTAATATGAAGGGCAATAGCTCTATAAAGAATGTTAATTTACTAAATAACGGCGATTTGTATGAGAAGAAGTGTTTTTAACGAAATAACGGAGATATTTGAAGAAGAGTTTTTGACGAAATAACGGAAATATTCGAAGAAGTGTTTTTAAAGAGCGTAACTCTGTTTTGCAGCTTGGGACGGGCCCTGTATAAAAACCGTGCCATTCGCATTCATCGAAATTCTGGAATCGGAAGCGGACTGTCCGGGAAAGGTATATTGCGTTATCTTAACATGAAGCTATATTTAAAAACTTCCTGCACGGCTTTCTCTACCATAAACGTTATAGAGCGACGACAGTACTATATTTTCTTCCCGTGGTCTACAAACATGGTTTACATGGTCTACAAACATGGTTTACATGGTCTACAAACTGTTGCAATTTGGACAAGATCGCTGACTAAAAATCTTCGGTGTAGGTATGTTTTGAGATACCTCTTATATGTTCATTCTTCGCCGACGTTGAGTATAAGATATGTTTCTAGTGCCAGGCATCGACCTCTGGCTGTTCGTGCTTCAAAATAATTCAGAAAAGTCCAACTATTCATATTGATATGACATCTACTTATGGGGCGCTTATGGGGATCCTTTTGTTAACTATTATTAGTAATGATCCATGGTGTTCGTATTTTGTTTCTATGTTATTCTGTGTCTTAGAATGTATGTTGGAATTGTGGCAATCGATGGATTTGGCTGGCAACGACATCGACCACCATAGTTTCCATGATTGTATAAGGTTCTTTCGAATGTCTTCTCTAAGTTCATCCACACTTGTATATACAGACAGAAAGCACTCATATATACATTATTAACTGTGGATCAATTGGCCATTATGATATTCTCAGAAAACCCGATCCAAACAATGTTAAAAGCTACCAGAGGAACCCTGTTTAAAAAATTAAAATGGTCTAAGTAAAGTTATCACACGGAAACCAAAATATTAGCCGATAAGCTCACATACCAAATTTTGTTTAACTTCATTTATTTATTACTGGAAATATCAACCGCAAAACATCTTCGACGGACGGACAGACACACGGACGAATGGTCGCACTCCATAATTGTTTATCGGGGAACAATTAAATAACGGTGATTCAGAAGCACAAACCCACCGGACCTCGTCTCCCATACTGAGCTTATTTTAATTTGTGGGTTTTAAAATTTATTTAAATAAGTTATGTTAAATCAAAATTTCGAAAAACTAACGGCGTTTTGATCTCCACCAGGGTACCCCGAGTCACCACAGCAAATTTGGTTAAAATCGGTATAGGGGTCTGGGAGAAAAATTCGAACAGACAGACGGATGTAACAAAGTGCAAAGCACTGAACACGATTTGGATCCCACGTATAGGGCTCGATTTTTTGTCAAACGAAAGCTTGACATTCATCGACATTAATCCCAAACCACAACGCACACAGTAAATTGAAGACCAAGTTCAAATTACAGGGATGTAATAAAAGTTTAAGGGATAACGCTATGAGTGGTGGAAACTGTTCTTGAATAATATCTCAAGACATTATGGCCGGATTCGTCATCTCAGGTTTAAATCTGGTTGACCTAATCCTCTAGGTTTAAGCAGCCGCCGTTTGCCAGCTAAATCCGTGGTTTAAATCCGAGATCGCAGGTCTAAGTGACGCATTTGTCATCTCTGGTTTAAACCTGGTCCAGCCAGACCAGCGGTTTAGCAGTAGTGTCTGTATTGTCGAGATAATTAATAGTATATTCCAAATGCAGATCGCCGCGTTTTATTGATTGCGAAAATCATCATTACGACAGCGAGAACATTTTTCTATTGGAAATATATAAGCGAGAAGCACTCACACCTATAAAGTGTGTGGAGATATAAGGATTAACTGTCATGTTGACTGTTTTTATGGAGATGTAACCGTGAGGTAAGTGGTCATAACTTGTGTAAAACCCGAAGGGTTTTACATACAAGTTATGACCACTTACCTCACGGTTACATCTCCATAAAAACAGTCCACATGACAGTTAATCCTTATATTTATATACATTTAGCGAAAAAGCCACTTTTGTAAATGTATTTAAATCGAAAAGTGTATCGTGACAAAACAAGCCCAAAATATCCCATAGCACCCTTGGCAAAAGTTAACAGGAACAAATGAAACCCGATGATTTATTAAGTCAATCCTGCACGAATCCAAATGCGCCCAAAACATTACGCGTTCGTCTTTCCAAACGCAAATGACGTATCGATGTTGTTATGAGCTTGCAGTTATACGCTGTTGCGCATTCACCGATAAATAACTGCAACTAGCCACGTGGGCGTCGACCAATCAGAATGCTGTATTTAGTGATAATAACACTTAGTGTGTAAATATAATATGCTTAAACCGACAACTAAGCATATAAAATGGTCAAGATTAACCGCGTTACCGAGGCTAAACCTGAGATGACGAATCCGTCTTTTCTTCATCGCGGTTTAGAATTGCCAAACAATCAGACCAAAGGATGGAGCTGTAAATAATCTCGAGTGAGGGCGTATCTTATTGGCGACTACCGACCGGTGTTATCATATAACAGTTGATGCATTCGCACGGAGCGTTGCTCAGATATGGATATGTTCCTGCAATATAATTTTTACAACAGTGTTGTGGCTTTTTTGGCTTGTGGCAATCACAAATACTGGTGTTTTATACGAATTCATTGGAAGGGTTCAACGTTTAAATTCTGACACCAAAAACGATGCTATACATGACCAGATATGCTATACACATAGTTTGCAATCCTAAAATTATATTTCTTTATTTGATAACTCATTTTGATGTAGATCATACGACAAAGCTCTTCTCTGGTTACGTACATTAATTCCCATAATATTCCACCAGTTCAAAGCCTGGGAAGTTTTTGATTTTTTTGGCATGACGAGAAATTTATAACATTGAAAAAAGCAACGCATGTAATATATTTCTTTATTAAATCCTGTTCCTCTGGTCGCTCACTTCTAACAATTCAGATGCCGCTTCTGGTGTGTACTCATATGCAAATGGCCTTTACTTTGACTAGACTGACTAGATTATGGAGCCTTTATTCACGTCACAGGGGCCTGCGGCCCCTTTGTTCGCTAAGAGCCTGCGACAGCGTTGAGCACATTTTATCATTTGAACATTTTAATTAAAAAAACCCCATTTAATTAAATTTAAAACAAACAAATTAATTTAAATTCAAATTTTGTTTCTTATATTCAATTCCTTATTTAATTGAACAACACTATATATATATATATTTTTTTTTTTAAATTAAATTTTACTTACTTTTAAATCAACATTTTGAAAACCTGACGCCGTTACCCTGTTTCACTTCTCCTAATTTGGTTGAAATAGGTCCAGAGGTCTTGGAGAAAAGTTGCGAACAGACAGACGGACAGACAGATTGATAGACAGATCATATACTCTTGTATATAACATGTAAATACACCAAATTTTGTCTTTTCGGGCAAAGTATCTTGCAGAAAATCTATCACAAATAAAGTGATGAACAGCATGTGAAACTCGTATTGAGAGACATGCCCTTTGTCAGATTTATTTAAACCCAAAATGAGATCAGATTAGTGGTCCATTGGCAATACTTGTTTCTCAATGTATAAATCCCATGAGCGTGCATTCGTTCGCGATAATGTTTGACGGGTCAATAAGCGTTATATTGGCCTGACTTTTGGTCAGATTGGTAACAGGTTAGTTTGACTGCATGCTCATATCACCCGGAATAGATGGCAACTGAACGACAAAAACGCCCCCTTAGACCAGGTTTGGCTGGACCGCCAATGGAGGTTTAAACCAGGTATAAACTCGGAGGTTTAATCCGGAGATGATGATCCGGCCAATAGGTCTATATATTCACGCCACGATACAGCAACCAAAGGGAAGATTGGATTCAAATTTAAAGACATAGCTGTTTGATAAAGTGGTTGCGGTATAATAGGAGTGCTCGATTTCTGCGCGATATCGCGGATAAATAGATTTCAAGATGTATCGGGGGGATTTTCCGGGCACGTATACCGGGGTGGGTGGGTGATCGATGCCACCAACAAACAGTTATTTCCGCAACTCAATTTTTTGTTCCTGCAAGTCTTTTTGACTGTTTTTGCAATGAGTTTGGCTTAAACACCTTATAATTTAAATAATAACATAAATGAAAAATGTCATGATGATCAGACAAACAGTATAGCATGTAGTCCATGCTAATGGATTGAATTTTCAAATCCAAGATGGCCGCTGGCAGCCATGTTTTTTTCACCAAATTCATAGACGTTCTCCTCCAATTATACGAGGAATCAAGCCGTGTGTCTTCGGGTTACACTGGTGTAAATGTTTTCCATAGGCCTCAGTGCTAACGTTTTAGCGTATAGTGTTGGCAATATAAATGTTGGGTCCAAAATTTTCTTTAAATCTGAAAAATTGACATTTTGGGAAACTTTTTACACAAAAAAATCATGTCTGTCTAGCAGGGAATTCGCCTTTAAATCTTATGTTTTCGTAACTAGTGTCAGAACCGCATAAAGAAATACAGTCATATTTTAGACCACACCATAAAATTCAAACTTCACTACAAAGGGTTAATTCCTGTGCCAATTGTTATTTTACCTATGGGAAATCATAGGGATGATTTTTTTATGTGAAAAGCACACAAGGCTATTGACCAATCAGGGCCCAGTGTCTATTTTATTCTCTCCTATATATTCCTCCCGCATCCGCTAGATGTCGCTCGGAACCTTATTTACACCAGTGTAACCTAAAGCGATAGCCCGCTTTTTCGCGGAATAATTGTAACTCCCTAAATTTCTTCAGAATTGCCCGTCAATGGAAAAAATGTGTTCAAAAACAATATCACTTCTGTGGTTCTTTATTTATCACACACAATTTAACCCCACCCCCTTTAACAAATTATTCATCAAAAAAGCACAATTTTCCACCACCAGTCATGTTCAGGCCCCATTTTCACTCAGTTTTAGGGGTCTGGTGTTGCAAACTTGGATCAGCTATGGAAGACTGTACAATATTCTTTCCATGAGAGAACTTCTGGTGATGTGAGGTCATTGAGTCCAGATCTGATCAGCTGAGCATCAAGCGCATGACTTTATCAGCACATTGAAGAATAAAATATGACATTTTCAGGTCTGCAAGGGTGATCCAAGATAACTGGATGTGGGTGTATATTGAATTAGTTGAATAAAGATATGCTCTCTTTGAATTGCTGAAGCATTTTCTTAAATGTGTCCAAGTTTTAGTGCTATTAACCTTCAAATGACCATACCCACCAGTGGAAATGACACACTTTTATGATATATATCTGTATATCACTGGCTATAAAATCCAAAATACTTGTTAGATTAGGTTCTTATAACAATTGATATATGTGTCGTTGACATGCTCATGTTATGGGTCATTTGCATTATCATGTGACTATTACCACCTTGAAATTTTTTGAAAATACCTTGAAAAATTGGCATTTTTTATGAAAAATCTTACTATTTTTTTGGCTGATGTTAGTGAAAGAAGACATCAGCATCAAGAATAGCCACACCAAGCATGAGATATTCATTGGACTGAAAGACCAGGCTCTGTAAAATGCATTAAAATGCTTTAAAGTGACTCCCAGGAATCAAAAATGATAAAAAGCTATATTTTCCCTTTAGGTTACACTGGTGTAAATGTTTTCCATAGGCCTCAGTGCTAACGTTTTAGTGTATAGTGTTGGCAATATAAATGTTGGGTCCAAAAGTTTCTTTAAATCTGAAAAATTGACATTTTGGGAAACTTTTTACACAAAAAAATCATGTCTGTCTAGCAGGGAATTCGCCTTTAAATCTTATGTTTTCGTAACTAGTGTCAGAACCGCATAAAAAAATACAGTCATATTTTAGACCACACCAAAAAATTCAAACTTCACTACAAAGGGTTAATTCCTGTGCCAATTGTTATTTTACCTATGGGAAATCATAGGGAAGAGGTGTGATGATTTTTTTATGTGAAAATCACACAAGGCTATTGACCAATCAGGGCCCAGTGTCTATTTTATTCTCTCCTATATATTCCTCCCGCATCCGCTAGATGTCGCTCGGAACCTTATTTACACCAGTGTAACCGTCGAGACGCCACATTCGGTGCCTATATTTGCGAATTTCTGTCTGTGTTCTATATAAATTCACGGGAGACCATCTAGAAGGCACCAAATGTGTCTAACAGGGGTTAAATGTTTATGAGGAAGATAATGGTGCGGGTTAAATGTTTATAAAGTGACGCTATTAGTGTCAGGGGCAGAACGGGGGAGGGGGGGGGGGACTGAACAAATATAAATTTGTTATACATTATCATTTCCATGAAATGGCGCCGTTCCAGTCAGGAGTGTACGGATGGGCACCAAAATTTATTAAAAAAAACTATTTGTAGCGCCGATTTCCACCAAATTTATACACATTATTCTCGATGATACGAGGGATCTAATCGTGTTAAAAACGCCAAATTGGTCCCGTTTGGTGAGAGATGGGGCTTGGGGGCATTAGATTTGATAAGAATCTGTTTAGTCGCTCATTACCATCAAACTTGTATACATAGTCATGTCCATAATATCAGGAGTTTATAATAGTGTGGTTTTAAGATGTCAACATTGGCGCCGTTCGAGCAAGAAATGGGGATGGAGGGGGGGGGGGGCTACAACTGATACAAATATGTTTAGCTCCAATTTCCACTTAATGCATACACGTTCTTCCCAAATGTTACGAGGAATCAAATAATTTTTTTATTTCTCATTAAACTGTAATTGCATTATATGAGAGTATTACATACTATATCAGACGCGATATACATTGAAATAGACAATACATACACATGTTTATACATATTCATCTGGATAACAATTGTGACGAGGTCTTCACAAACAAAGTGGATTCCCTTCCCTAAGTATTCATACAAATACCAGATTGTGTTATCAAGTGCCCTCTAGTTGTAGTAATTTCTTGCACATGTGACAAACTTTAGGAACTCGTTCGCAAACAAAGTAATACATATAATATCAATTGGACATTAATTTTGTTAAATTTACCTTTGTCATCATCTAGCGAAATCTCTTCAGAAGAAATTGGGAAAAGTTGTGGTGTTCGATAATCAACAAAAGTAATAGTGCACTAAATTATCTAGTCAACTGGACCACATGTAGCATGATTCGTACAAATAACCAGTGCGCATCGTTACCATACAATGTACATACCAGATGCATCCGCTTCGGTTATCCCCCTTCTTGGACGGTCTGCAACTCCACAAACTTAATGCGATTCTTCCCGGCAACATTAGCACATTTCTTCCTTTCGACAATGGCACATGGGCACATCTAATTTTGTTATCTTCCGCGTTTCTGAACTACGGCTCAGAATTCATACCTATACGCAAGTGACTGGTCGTGAACAAACACACTCGTGACACGACGTAACATGCAGCTGAAAGTTAAAAATGTCCATCTTCCTCATAACATGTTTGAGAACGCTGACTTGGCACTAATGTTGCCCATCGCATCGTAAAGTGTGTGTATTGTGTACAATTTCTTCTCATTTTTTTCAACTTCTTTGTATGGTGCCCATTTTGGATATACAATTTATGAGAATACATGTAACAGTTTGAGTAAGATTATTCTCTATTTCCACCAAATGTTCACGGCAAATGGTTCCACATCGTTTCAACCTCGGCAACGCCAGGCAACCATGCTATTGATTAAAAAAAGCCAATTGAAGGCATGTTATTTGAAATTAGTAATCCATTCTTCTTAAAGTTGTTGTCCACTTGTGACTTTGTACATTGTATGTATTTCAAACGCCTCCTTGATATATTTGCATATCTGTTCTGAATGTCGAAAATCTGTGGAATTTAATAATGAGTTTGGATTCTTCTTGTTTAAATTTTGGAAACTATCTTGCTTATTTCTAATTTCTTCATACTAAGAACAATCTAACAGGAAATGGATATCATTTTCAACTTTGTCCTTGCAGCTGACGCATAAACGTTTTTTTTAATTAGTTTTTGCATATCTTACAATTTCAAATTTTAAATCTGTGGGCACTGATCCTCAATTTTGGTTAGTTCTCTTCTTTGATGTTTGGGAATATCAAAAGTAAGGTAATCTTTGATTGTAAAGTCTAAACACAATTTACAGTAAAATCTCAGTTTACCTTCATTTTATTATATCCATTTGTGTTTTAGATAAATTAGGTTTTAGAGCGTTCATGTTATAAATGAATGATACGCTAAGCCAAAGCTGAAACTTATTCACACTCCGGTGACCGTGACTAGTGGGGGGCTAGGATGGATGCAAATGGTCTTTGCATTTAATTAAACGATAGCGTCATATATAGTGAAATGCATTTTCGACGTTTGTTTGTCGGACAGGACCTAAACGTCGCGGAAAAGTTTCAACCAGGGCCATTTGGATCCAGATAAGGCACTACCATGCTCGAGTCCATGGCACCGAGTTTCTGTTAATCGAGCACACGTAACCGAAATATGGACTCCAATTGTGGTAGCTTCTCTTATGTTAAATATTATTTCAATGCAGTTGATATAATTACGGATTTTAAGTGATCTAATTATACGTTGTCCTTATTAACTTCATATATTTTGTCCGAGGGTTTATTAACTATAATTGTATTTACTTTGATGCTTGGTATAAAATGTACTTTTACATTAGTATTTGGTAAGAGTTGTGTGTGGGCCGGGTGATGTATCGCAAGCTCAGAAGCTTTACCTTGGAAACTGAGAGAAACTAGCCCCGTTGTTTGGGTAGATTAGGGAGCTCAGGAGTCCGCGGGCTCTGAATTCTAGGAAATTCTGGCAATAATAGTTTTTTCAATGGATAAACCATTGACAATGTGAAATTAAACCAATCCGTCTTTTTAACAAGTAAATTTATTTGGCTATAATTTTTGTTCTGTGTGCTTCTGGTGTCACTCGTCAACCCCTCGCACTGTTCGTACTTGAAGGAAATTCAGGTTTTAAAATTACTTGTGACACGTACTCACGTTCTGTATGGAGATATTGAGAATGGCTACTTCAGTTGGAATATCTCGTGCACTGATCAATTTTGTAAAACCATTCGTCATGATTCATGATGTTGATATATTGTTCCCATGGCATCATGGGAAACGAACAACTACGGACGTCAATAGATCTAGCTTCTTTCACCCGAATTGAACATATTGTACGTATTGTTGGTAGTCAATCGATAGACCCACACGTCCTGTCCTGTTAACCCTTCATTTACTAAAACATCATTGATGAGTAGTTATCCCATATAAAATGTTCAGATAATAAGTTTAAACCTTTATATACTAAAGCATAATTGATGAGTTTTTATCCCGTATGAAATGTTCAGATAATAGGTTTAGACCTTTCTATACTAAAGCATCACTGACGAGTAGTTATCCCACATAGGAAATGTTCAGATAATACGTTTAAACCTTTCTATACTAAAGCATCATTGACGAGTAGTTATCCCATATTAAATGTTCAAATAATAAGTTTAAACCTTTCTATATTAAATCATCATTGACGAGTTTTTATCCCATATGAAATGTTCAGATAATAAGTTTAACCCTTTCTATATTAAAGCATCATTGATGAGTAGTTATCCCATATTAAATGTTCAAATAATAAGTTTAAACCTTTCTATATTAAATCATCATTGACGAGTTTTTATCCCATATGAAATGTTCAGATAATAAGTTTAACCCTTTCTATACTAAAGCATCATTGATGAGTTTTTATGCCATATTAAATGTTCAGATAATAAGTTTAACCCTTTCTATACTAAAGCATCATTGATGAGTAGTTATCCCATATGAAATGTTCAGATAATAAGTTTAACCCTTTCTATACTAAAGCATCATTGATGAGTAGTTATCCCATATGAAATGTTCAGATAATAAGTTTAACCCTTTCTATACTAAAGCATCATTGACGAGTATTATCCAATATGAAATGTTCAGATAATAAGTTTAAACCTTTCTATATTAAAGCATCATTGATGAGTAGTTATCCCATATTAAATGTTCAAATAATAAGTTTAAACCTTTCTATATTAAATCATCATTGACGAGTTTTTATCCCATATGAAATGTTCAGATAATAAGTTTAACCCTTTCTATACTAAAGCATCATTGATGAGTTTTTATGCCATATTAAATGTTCAGATAATAAGTTTAACCCTTTCTATACTAAAGCATCATTGATGAGTAGTTATCCCATATGAAATGTTCAGATAATAAGTTTAACCCTTTCTATACTAAAGCATCATTGATGAGTAGTTATCCCATATGAAATGTTCAGATAATAAGTTTAACCCTTTCTATACTAAAGCATCATTGACGAGTATTATCCAATATGAAATGTTCAGATAATAAGTTTAACCCTTTCTATACTAAAGCACCATTGATGAGTTGTTATCCCATATGAAATGTTCAGATAATAAGTTTAAACCGTTATATATTAAAGCATCATTGATGAATTTTTATCCCATGTGAAATGTTCAGATAATAAGTTTAATCCTTTCTATACTAAAGCATCATTGACGAGTAGTTATCACACAGGACAATGTTCAGATAATAAGTTTAACCCTTTCTACACTAAAGTATAATTGACGATTTTTTATCCCATATGAAATGTTCAGGTAATAAGTTTAAACCTTTCTATATTAAAGCATCATTGGTGAGTTTATATCCCATATGAAATGTTCAGATAATAAGTTTAACCCTTTCTATACTAAAGCATCATTGACGAGTAGTTATCACATATGAAATGTTCAGGTAATAAGTTTAACCCTTTATATACTAAAGCATCATTGACGAGTAGTTATCACATAGGAAATGTTCAGGTAATAAGTTTAACCCTGTCTATATGAGAGCATCATTGGCGAGTAGTTATAACATTGGAAATGTTCAGATAATAAGATTGACCCTTTGTACACTAAAGCATCATTGAATAGTGGTTATCCCATAGGACATGTTTGTGCCCTGATCCCTATGTATATTTTTTCTAAATACATTAAAATATGTTTAAAGTAAAAAAGGACATGTTCAGATAATAAGTTTAAACTTTTCTATACTAAAAGCTTCATTGATGAGTTTTTATCCCATATGAAATGTTCAGATAACAGGTTTAACCCTTTCTACACTAAAGCATCATTGACAAGTGGTTATCCCATGTTAAATAGTCAGTTAAAACATCATTGACGAGTAGTTATCAGATAGGAAATTTTCAGATAATAAATTTAAACCTTTCTATATTAAAGCATCATTGACGAGTTGTTATCACATATGAAATGTTCAGATAATAAGTTTAACCCTTTCTATACTAAAGCATCATTGATGAGTAGTTATCCCATATGAAATGTTCAGATAATAAGTTTAAACCTTTCTATATTAAAGCATCATTGACGAGTAGTTATCACATAGGAAATGTTCAGATAATAAGTTTAAACCTGAATACTAAAGCATCATTGACGAGTAGTTATCACATAGGAAATGATCGGGTGCCTCGGTGGCCCAATCGGTTAGGGGTACAACTCCAGCGCTGGCGACGAGGGTTCAAATTCACATGTTTCCAACGTGGACTTTGTGACTCGAAATCGTTATCTGTTCGGTGGGTTGTCGCACATGGTCGACGAGTTTATCAGCGAATGAAATAACTGTTAGATTACTCGTAAGTGTGCGGATTTCCTCCACCACTAAAACTGGCAATGTCGTGATATGGCCTTAGTTTCTGAAAGCGACATTAAAACTCAATTAATCAATCAATCAATAATAGGATATGATTAAAATAAGGTCGTTTGTTGAACTTATTATCTAAACATTTTCACCAATAATAGGACTCTGACCTCTACTTTTATTGTTCTGTCGTTTGCTTATGTTACATCCATGTAAATAAATAATGGACCATTCCGATGCAAACTTATTCACTGATTGGGAGAATCCATTTAGTATAGAACTGGTTAACTACGAGTTCTATTTCTGGGACATACCAGGTAACCAAGTTTTTGGTTTACGAACCTGTGTTTAGACTGACCTATATTTAACTAGCGGACACGATTAAAGATAGGTGTCCCGAAAAATCTCAAATATTTTATCAAAGCAAAAACAAATCAACCTTCCAAGGAGCCCCTAAGATTCAACTGGTTGTCGGGTAGTGTTTAAAGCAAAAATAAACATCAACGCGTACACGTGAAGCGGCCGCGGTTAATTATCTGGTCTTAGACTTCCCGCAATGATTATCTGACTAAGGGTGGATACACACATGCATGTAATCTCTGTAAATATCGTGTATTTCGCGTTTTACATGGATCATACACACCGTGTAATATGTGTCCGCTGACAACCCAATCATTGCGACTGTGTTTGACCACAGTGAGTTAAACTCTGAACCGCCGAAGAGCCGTTGACTGGGACAAAGTCGTCAGGCCGCTTAAAATAATTATTCGCGCGATAACTCAAATGGTCGACGTTCTGTTTAAATCATTGTCAGTCTTCTATTGATGTTAATACCAGTGATGGCCTCTTCCCCAACGCAGGGGGGCTATGACCCCCAACATGCACGGGGAGCTATATTATCCCAGAAGCTACCGAATTCACCATTGCATATTTCCTCGACGGGGGTGTGCATCCAGCACCCTGAGTCCTGACACCCTGCTTTATAAATATCGTAGTCATGTCTATCGTGTCTGTTTTCTACGAGTGATTAATCTAATATGCAGCAATTTATGCTATTCATATAATTATGAACATATTATACAGCTTTAAATTTGAATGCATGGTGTTGCTGTTTGTCTTCATTCGGCGAAAGGGTTGCCTAGCTACGAGTTCCCAACTACGTCAACTTTCCTCTCTTGTGTTATACTGTTATACATGTATACGCAAAATTTACAACTATAGAATATTTAAGTAAAACATTACATTGTAATTCTTGCCCAGATAATCCCGACTGATACATTCAATTAACTCCCATAGTTATTGGAAGCTTTCGAGAACCAGCCCCTCCCCCAATCATGGATTATGGTCGAAAATGTTATAATTAAAGCTTGTGACAGTTAGGAGCTTGTTCAACCTTTGGCTTGAGAAACATATATATAAATGGGAGGGGGTCACTCTTTTTAATTTCAACGCTGTACCTGCATTATATTTTGGCGCTATAATGAATATTTGCAATCGAAATGAATTATAACTCGTGAAAAACAGCACATATATCAGACAAGAATTACTCATTTCGGCATCCATGAAAGAAGACATGTTTATGACTGGCCTGAAATTTCTTGATGGCAGTTTGTTTGATAATGGCTTATAACTACTCACTGGTGAAATTGACCTCTCGCGCACATGTGATTAATATTGTCAATTATTGGTGTGGCCATGTAAAATACATGCATTTTACATACAGACATTACATGCATGTGTGTATCCACCCTAAACCCCTTTTTGTATTAAATTTTGTATTCCAACATTACTGGTGCTGTGTAAAACGGGAAATTTCCAGCTGTTGAATATTTGTTCCAAAGTTATGCACGAGACACAACAAACCCCTTGTCGTCTTCCATGTCCCTCGGTAGACTTCCGTCGGTGTGGAACTAAGGTGTTTTCCTTTGCGCAAATTTTTAATTGAGTTTGGTGGGATTGAGTCGTACACGCGGAATTCTCACGGGTTCGCTTTCCAAGACGCTCTTTATTTTTTCGGCAATGACCCGCTTAAAGGAACACATCACCATGACAGTTTTGTTTTCATAAAAAGTTATTTTAACACATGAAATTTTAATATTAGAGAACCATCAATAATGAATATATATGAAAACAGTTATCTAATTATCCATGTTATTTTTAGTGGAGATGTTTTTATACAGACGTTTATATTTTGGCAGCACAATAAATTTCATAATGACACTTTGGTAAGTCAGACGCGCATGTGACACAGATAAATCGGTTTAATCCTTTCTATACTAAATGGATTTTCCCAGTCAGTTAAAAGTTAGATTATATTGATCTATTATTCATTTGGAGGGATGTCAATGCGATAAAAGCAGACGACAGGTAAATAAAAGTACAGAATGATCTCTATTTATTGAGGGAAATGTCTAGATAATAAGTGCAATAAACAACCTATTTGTTGAACTTATTAGTTGAGCATTCCCGACGGGATAACTACTCATCAATGATGCTTTAGTAAAGAAAGGGTTGAACTTTTATCTGAACATTTCCTATGGGATAACTACTCATCAATGATGTTTTAGTCTAGAAAGGGCTAAACTTATTATGTGAACATTTCCTATGGGATAACTACTCATCAATGATGCTTTAGTATAGAAAGGGTTAAACTTATTATCTGAATGTTTCCTATGGGATAACTACTCATCAATGATGCTTTAGTATAGAAAGGGTTAAACTTATTATCTGAACATTCCCGACGGGATAATTACTCATCAATGATGCTTTAGTATAGAAAGGGTTAAACTTATTATCTGAACATTTTTTATGGGATAACTACTCATCAATGCTGCTTTAGTATAGAGAGGGTTAAACTTATTATCTGAACATTTCTTATGGTATAACTACTTATCAATTGTGCTTTAGTATAGAAAGGGTTTAACTTATTATCTGAACATTTCCTATGGGATAACTACTCATCAATGATGCTTTCGTTTTGAAATGGTTAAACTTATTATCTGAACATTTCCTATGTGATAACTACTCATCAATGATGCTTTAGTATAGAATGGGTTAAACTTATTATCTGAACATTTCCTATGGGATGACTACTCGTCAATGATGCTTTAATATAGAAAGGGTTAAACTTATTATCTGAACATTTCCTATGGGATAACTACTCATCAATGATGCTTTAGTATAGAAAGGGTTAAACTTATTATCTGAACATTTCCTATGGGAAAACTACTCACCAATCATGCTTTAGTATAGAAAGGGTTAAACTTTTTATCTGAACATTTCCTAAGGGATAATTACTCATCAATGATGCTTTAGTATAGAATGGGTTGAACTTTTTATCTGAACATTTCCTATGGGATAACTACTCACCAATGATGCTTTAGTATAGAAAGGGTTGAACTTATTATCTGAACATTTCCTATGGGATAACTACTTAGCATTGATGCTTTGGTATAGAAATGGTTATACTTATTATCTGAACATTTTCTATGGGATAACTACTCATCAATGATGCTTTAGTATAAAAAAGGTAATAACTTATTATCTGAACATTTCCTATGGGATAACTACTCATCAATGATGCTTTAGTGTGGAAAGGGTTATACTTATTATCTGAACATGTCATATGGGATAACTACTCATCAATGATGCTTTAGTACAGAATCGTGCAATCGCGAGCTGTCAGCACATCAACAAATTCCATAGTAAATATTCATATGGCACGATCTATAGTAGACATCTATGATTGTTCTGTTTCCAAACGAAGTCCGTGCAACATTCCACAGCGGTTTTGTTAGTGGTCAGTGAGATAGGAAACGTGCCTACTATATTCAGTATAATAAGGCACCTTTCGCATAATGGACGACAACATATATTTATTACGAATAGGGTACTACGTCACTAGAATGTGGGTTCTTTCTATTCGTTGTCGTTTTTCCCTATCCGTTGTCACGATTACGGTTTTGGATTTTCAAAAAAAAAAAACCTCACAAATACATGATATAGTAATAAGTTCTCGGTCGTTTCCCAGCTCCTCAATTTGGGAGATGGCTCTGAGATTGGCTGCGGACACACGTACGACAGTAGCAATGGCATAGTATGTGTGGCGGCTTATTATGGTGGTGTCGTCATCATTACTA
This sequence comes from Siphonodentalium dalli, assembly GCA_032622095.1. Lineage (NCBI taxonomy): Eukaryota > Metazoa > Mollusca > Scaphopoda > Gadilida > Siphonodentaliidae > Siphonodentalium > Siphonodentalium dalli. The sequence continues at coordinate 256,148,653 of CP136064.1, forward strand.
TGCCTTTTGGCCCGCTGCGTTTTCACACACTACCAAGCTCTACCAGTGTCTCGGTCGATCACTCAATTTAAGGATTTACCTACCTGAATGTCTTGCGGCTGATGATCTATACTCAACACGCAGTGTTATATTTTCCATGCGTCTGTGGTGCATGTGACCGCAGCCATTATGTCCTTGAAATGTGATCGCCATGTGGCCTTAATTGGTATCTATGTGGCAGTCAAATCATTCGTCGCCGTGAAACACGAGAATCTCGCGAAACACAAAGCGATCAGCTATGACTTGGTAACAACATAATTAAGTAAAAAATATTCACGGCACGCATAATCATAATCCCCTTACTGTGAGTGGCAAGCACGATTAATAGTCTCACAAACGAACATGTAGTCGTCAATTCATGAAAAGATTTTCCGAAAAAATTACGACTACAAATAGCTATTCGTAATAATTATCTGACGTACTTCATTGTGCGAATGGTGTCTATTACATGGGGCCGCGCGCTACTCGTGCAACAATTCACACCCGGTGTTACGCAGAATTTATCAACACGATCTCCCGCCATGCCTCATGTATATTATAATTTTCTCTCCATATAGATGCACACTTGGATAATATTTTTATATATTTCCTGACAAAGCACCGTGTCGACATGAAACCCGCAATTATTCTCTCTATTGTTACATCCGCGCCCCCGGTTCCTACACTCTCGACCCGGTTTCTACACCCGCACCCGGTTCCTACACTATCGACCCGATTCCTACACCAGCGACCCGGTTACTACACCTCCACTCGGTTCCTATACCCACGACCCGGTTCCTACACCGCGACCCGGTTCCTACACCCGCGACCCGGTTCCTACACATCCATTCGGTTCCTATACCAACGACCCGGTTCCTACACCCGCGACCCGGTTTCTACACCTCCACTCGGTTCCTATACCCACGACCCGGTTCATACACCCGCGACCCGGTTCTTACACCACGACCCGGTTCATGTACCCTCGACCCGGTTCCTACACACTCGACCCGGTTCCTACACCCTCTACCGGTTTCTACACCGTCGATCCGGTTCCTACACCCTCGACCCGGTTCTTACACCCTCGATCCGGTTCATACACCCTCGACCCGGTTCCTACACCCTCCACCTGTTTCTACACCGTCGACCCGGTTCCTATATCCTCGACCCCGTTCTTACACCCTCGACCCGGTTCCTACACAATCGACCCGGTTCATACATCCTCGACCCGGTACCGGGGAACACAATAGATATTTATTAAAGTCACCAAATGGGGTTTGCGCTCCAACATACACATAATAATATTCGCTTTTAAATTGACCCGGTATCGAAATAGGTCGATAAATACTTGATCTACCTTTCTGCGAACAAAAATAACTCCCCGCCGGGTCTGGATGGTCACGACTTAATTTCGGGGTGTACAGGACAAGCCGGACAGTAATTTTGAAGCGGGTACCTGTATAAACATAGGGAATTTGGAATACTGAGACATTTCATGACAATACTCAATATATGCATTTGTGGGAGGGGGACAGGCCTTTCGAATGTTACACTGATTGTGGCGAAAAGTGGCTGAGATGATTGTGAAAACTTACATTTTCTGGGATAGTTTGTGGAAGAAATCGTCTCGCGGCGATGATTAAATGGCATGTTTTTTTCGTGACAGAGCACTGACAACTGCTTATAAATAAAAGATTGAGCCTTGTAAATCATAAACATAACATCGTTGAAAATATCAGTTTTATAGTTATTTATGTCCCTTTCTATCAAATTTAATTTTATTGTCATTTATCTGTTTGTGAATTGAGGCATTGGGAACAATTTCATTTAATTTTGGAATGCCGAGTCTCACTGATTCAAGTTCATCGCTGGACAAAGCTGCTGTGAATGTGGATCTTATTAAGAAATTCGCTTTGTGTATTTGATAGCTCTGGATAGAGCATCGTTCACAATCGGGTATATGTACTTTTACACACACGGTGGACATGAAGTCCAATGATGCTAATACTCCGTCGTGTTGTTAGCAATCTCAAAACATAACATAGTCGTGAAGACTCTGCTCCCTTTCAGTATCCCTTCACTTTTGAAACTTCGGAAGGGATGCAATGAAGGGGCGGTGGGCTCTTGCACATACTCTATTTCGCAGGGATGGCACCGATCGCCCACCATACTATTCCACGATATACTGACTTTCGGCGGATCTGGGCCCTCGGTGCCCTCCTCGGGTTACATACGGTGTAACATTGGGGATATGAAACCACCGGATTATATATGGACACTACGCTGATAAAATAATAATAATCAAGAATCATCGCCTGATGCATCATACATGCGCGAGCATCACTGTATATTGTTACTAATTACTATATGCTATTTATGTACATAAACATGGGGTGGGGTGCCTAACTCCATAACTTCAACCGTATGTAGGCCATATCATTTCAGAACAAATTTATCCAAAGGTTGAACGCTCTTTGTGCACACCATTCGGACTGTTTACCCCCTAAAGTGTTTCTGGGGTGAAAATACTTCTACCCTTACGAAATTCCAGATCTATTCTAGTTGTTAATTAAAAAAATCTACCGCTTTACAATCTACATCATTTTTAAAACTTGGTTAATGTGTAAATTTCAAAGGCTCCCTGAACAACTTATGGCTATTATTGTCTCTCCGCCAGATTAACTATTATTTGGTACGTCCAATAGTCATATGGGCTAATTTGGTCTCGGAATGTGCATAAAGAGGCTGGAGTTGGGAAACCCCATCCCAGAATTCTTACTCTTTCTGGAAACCCTGATATGCATTGTTATTTTATTATTTCTGTGTCAAAGTGTGACTGGCGGTAAAATAGATTTGCGTTCCGACAATCGTACCGCCCAACTGCCAGTGATACCTTATTAGTATTCATCAAGGCGTTACTTTAGCGACTCCATTGGCTAGCATGATGAACTTTACCTCCGCGTCATAGTGTATGCATGATATTCGACATATTTGTACTCAGCGGCGATCAGCCTGCGCGATTCTCGAACATAACCCGATACATATTGTCTCGCGTTCAATAGCAACGAAGTTTTATTCGCGCGATTTGGGAATTGAATAGTTCATTGTAAAACTTGTAAAATCGTAAATTACGATGTGCGAGTCTCAAACACCAAACGGGACCTCAGTTAAAACGGTATATAGTCCTGTTATTTAGAATGGAAAATACTGACACATAGATAACCTCTCCGTATATTGGTGTTCTTTTTCAGAATGACATCACATATCTATCTCAAGTTTTATTACTGACCGTATTGATATAACAGTTGAACGCATATAACATTGGCCGAAAACCGGGTTCTAAAACCGGATGAAATAGAATGTACGCAATGCCTGTTTTAATTCTTGCGTTGCTAATTGAATTATGCCTCCATCATATATATTGTTATTGCCTGATAGCACAACCCTCCCCAATAAAGCACTACGATCACATACCACCTCTTGCCCACCGGTTTGCTTATAACTGGGCCCTTTGTGGCCGAATCATATTGTAATGATTAATATTATGACTTATCGGGCAAGAGTCGGTGTGTTCTATACGCGTGCAGTAAGTACACAGGGAAAGAAACTAAATATGTTGTGTTCACTTAGCCTTCTGTCATTCCTTGCACTACGTTCCATTGGTATAACGCAAAACTTGACTTTCCTCATTGTTCTGAAGTATTATATGCTGAATAACGATAGTATTCTTCCCAAATATATTTTTGATAGGAATAATTTCAGAGTCACTGCAAACTTTAGCAAACTTTTCTTCAATGTTGCAATAAACACAATATCTCGATCATCACTAGTAACTTTATCACACTTATGTCGTGCAATTTATGAAATAATGAAAAGTTTATTAATGAAATCTGGGAGCGTTCACCCAAATCCTGGACCAAACGCACCTACACTATCGATTATGTGCCTCAATGTACAAAGCCTATTGCCAAAGATTGATACCATTATTGCCGAATGTCAAAATTATGATATACTTGCATTTACTGAGACCTGGCTATCAGATTCAACATCGGACGAGGAGTTGACTATACCGGGATTCAACAGCCCTGAACGACTTAATCGTCCTACTCTCGGTGGAGGTATTGCGATTTATGTCCGCAACTCACTTCATTTCAAAAGGCGAAAAGATATCGAAATACTCGGCCTTGAACATATGTGGTTAGAAATCATCACGCATACGAACAGTTTCCTTTTTGGAACCTTCTATAGACCTCCAAATTCACCTGTAGAACTCTGGGATAAAATATACACTTCACTTGATGGAGCGATGGATACAAAAGAATCCAGAAATCACACAATTATTACCGGAGATTTCAATTGTAACCAACTGTGCACTGAACCAAAACAAACAAGATATATATGTGGGAAGTTTGGTATGAAACAGCTTATAGAACAACCAACCTACTTTACTGAAAATTCCCGATCACTCTTAGACCTGTTTTTCTCAAATAAACCGGATTTTGTACAGTCGTGTGAGATTTTAGATCCTTTTTTTGCAGAATTGGTTCGATATCATTGCCCAATCGTACTTACTTTAAATATTGTAAAGCGACATCGAACCGATTCATCAAAAAAGACTCATGGCCCCAGACCACAAACCTATTCCGTCACTTTGCGAGGACAACAACATATACACAGATAACAATTCTAAATCAGAAATATTAAATAATTATTTTTGCTCTACATCGTCCCTGCCCGAATCTGACAAAATAGAACTACCGCTGTTATCTAGATCTAAAAATTGTGCTTTGAAACTTATTAAGATTACACACAAAGATGTATTGGAATCCCTGACAAGTGTTAAAGTAGCAAAGGCCAGTGGCGATGACGGTATCAGCCCAAAAATTCTAAAGAATTGCGCAACGGCCCTAGCAAGTCCAATGTGCTATATATTTAACGAATTATTAAAACATTCCTATTTCCCTGATGAGTGGAAGAGAGCAAACGTTTTGTCCCATCTTTAAAAAAGGAGATCCAAGTATGCCATCGAATTATCGTCCGATTTCATTGCTAAGTTGCCTCTCAAAAATATTTGAGAAATGTATCTTTCGACATTTATCAAAATACTTATACGAAAATAAGCTCCTAACAGATTTACAATCGGGTTTCACTCCAAATGACAGTACCGTATTCCAACTAACAGATATATATCATTATCTTATTTCATCTCTAGACGAAGGAAAAGAAATAAGGTGTCTTTTTTGTGACATCAGCAAAGCTTTTGATAAAGTTTGGCATAAGGGATTATTGTCCAAACTAAGTAAGCTAGGTGTGTGTGAAAACACATACGACATTTTGAAAATTATTTGGAAAATCGACAACAAAGAGTCATTTTGGAAACTACCCAGTCGTCATGGAAATCTGTAGAATCTGGTGTCCCCCAAGGGTCAATACTGGGTCCCCTACTATTCTTGATATACATCAATGATATAGCAGACGATATAACAAGTAATATCCGACTTTTTGCAGACGATACCTCACCTTTTCTAGCAGTAGAAGATCCCATAATGGCTGCTGACGTCCTAAACAAAGATATATCGAAAATACACGATTGGTCTAACAAATGGCTCGTTAAATTTAACCCATCCAAAACTGAATCCCTCTTAGTTAGCAGGAAAGAAATTAAACCTAGCCACCCCCATCTCAAAATGGCAAATCAGCCAATATGCGAAGTAGCGACACATAAACACCTAGGTCTAACATTTAGTTCCGATGGTAAATGGAAATACCATATCGCAGATATTGAAAAACGAGCTTATAGTAGGCTGTCCCTGCTGAGGAGGCATAAATTTAACCTTGACAGGAGGTCACTAGAAAGAATATATTCATCATTTATTCGTCCTGTCCTGGAGTATGCCTCCTCAGTTTGGGACAACTGCAGCAACGAAGAAGCTAATGAATTAGAAGAAATCCAATACGAAGCCGCAAGAATCGTAACTGGCGCGACAAGAAGTTGTAGTAAAGAGGACTTGCTCCACGAAACTGGATGGGAGACACTTACGAATAGACGCCGAAAAACCAAGCTAACCCAATTTTTCAAAATGGTGAAGAAGTCAACACCCGCCTACCTATACATTTATGTCCCCCCTATATCAGGGAGTCTAACAAATTACGACTTCAGACCTAAAGACATGAAACCGGTTTTTTTGTAATACTGAATCATATAAAAAATCCTTTTTACCTGCAGCTGTGAGTCTATGGAATGATCTACCACCTGAGGCTAAAAACTGTGAAACCATATCGGACTTCAAATCTGTTCTTAATACTGACCTCGTCGTGAGCCCCCGTTACATGGAATTTGCTTACACAAGACGAAGTCAAATTTTTCATTGTCGACTACGACTAGGGTGTAGCAATCTGAACTACGACTTATATCTCAATCATTTGCAAGACAATCAATATTGTATATGTGGCGAAGTTGAAACAGTATCACACTTCTTGCACTATTGCCCAGTCTTTGAAGCCGCGAGAGAGAGAGATATATGTCTCAGCAACCTTAATAATTTGGAAACAAAAACACTCTTAGAAGGTTCAAAATAACTTCCCTTATCCAAAAACATTGAGATATTCGCTAGCATTCAGAAATATATAGAACTAACTGGCAGATTCAAGCCATATTATGCACAGACCTGATGTATACGATCTTAGGCTATGTATGGAACAAATTAAAAACACATTAAAATCAAAATTAAACTAAGTGTAACATCAATCCCAAAAGTACCCTGCCAAAACCTGCTATGATTGAGGGCTATCAGGCATATTATAATTAACAATAACAATAGTAATTTCTTGAGCTGTATACATTCATATACATCGAAATGTATATTCTATTTTTGTCTGTATGAAACGGTCACCATTCATTATTTCATACGTGTAGGAGATGGCTTAAGATAAGCATTATGCTTACTGCCAAATCCCATTATAACCATCAATATCTCTCATCATCATACCGTGAATTTTGTACACTATATTGGTTAAAATAAAATATGTTTAAACTAAAGCCATAAGTTAAATGGGCGACTAATTTATGGAAGGGGTTGGTGTTGTGATTTTCTTCGATGTCATTTAAAAAAAAATCTTTTTAAGAGTAGTGCATGTTTGTCAAAACTGTAGCGCAAAAACAAAATACGATGACAATAACTTTTGGGTACATTTTCGTGTGTCTGAAATGACGTTCTTTAAAGATATATTATGCAAACTGGTAAGTTAGTATTCAGGCACCATGCCAACTGGGGGAATGAGCATTCTACTCACTGTGTAGGAACTGTTACATCGGAAGTCGTTCTATCGCCGGTTTGGATGGTTCTTGACTGATTTGTGACGGTTCCTTATAGTCGAAATTATACATTTTCGCGACTTTTTGACAGTTTAAACGCAATTTTGGAGCCATCTAGCTGATAATTCGATTAATTTTATCATTCCACTCACAATCGGTGGCCCCAACGAGCGTAATAATAACGAAAATTCCATTGTGCGAGTCATAGCAACGACGAAAACCGCGAATTTTGATATTTGTTTGGGTTCTCTCCTGATCGGGTCGGTTCTCTAACCATTTAATCGGTTTTATACGGGTAATACTATGGCTAATATTTGGCAGGATAATGGTTCAAACTGACAATGTCGTGAAATTAACCAAAGATAAACACAACAAAATATGCATTAAGTTGAAATTTGCACCACTTGTCATCAATTTCTATGAATTACATTGCCTTCCTATGCTTATTCAATAACCCGTGTTACGCCTATCAATGAAGTTTATGTTGGGCATCCGCTTGTTGTATGCTGATTATATAGGTTAGGTGCTAGAATTCGCTATTTCTTTATCGCACGTGTTCTGCTGTTCAGGATAATCTGACCGGCAATCACTCAGGGTTTGTTCTAACTTCAAAGCCCCTAGACAGTGAAGCCATGTCACTCAGATTCCTGTTCAGAGATACCTGATTACAACCAATCACGCAATTAATTGTATCAATTCGCCTGTAAGAGGGAATAATTGTTTTATACTAGTAAAGGCTATCTGTTGTAATTTTAAATAAAATTAAAATTGGATGAAGTGAAAGCAAAATTTATATGGTCACCCGCTTTTGACTTACTATGGCAGTCACCCCGAACATGCAAGATTAACCCCGGGGCAACAGGTCTTGGGCATGACTAGTCACGCATCCTCATTAATATTCCGGAATGTAAATACGGGTACCAATACTAAACCTTCAAAAGTAACTCAATCAGCCAATGGAAGTTTTTACAAAATCATGTGACTATTGGTCAAAAGAGTACAAGTGAAGTCGGGCCCATGTGAAGTCGACCCCATATGAAGATTGCCCAATTCGAAGATGACCCGACGCGAAGTCGCCCTGAGAGAAATCTGCCCCGATGATTAGATAGGAATTGAATATTGTTAATATTATTTTAAATAAGCGAGACGGACAATTACACATTATTATTACAATGTGAGTGTGTAAATAAGGAGGGGCTTTCCTCAGTCATTGTTGTAAAATCAAACTAATGGAACAATTTCAACATATTGTTGATGTTAAATTTTCAACCAATCTAGTGTAAGGTATGAAATTTGTAAATGTTGACAAATTTGATCAAAGTTTGGGGCATACACCAATTAAGCATCCCTTCCTATCCAAGCCCCTCACCTCACCACCTCCCATATCCCCCAGCCACGCCATAACATATCAATGATTCAGTTGATCGTGATTTCATAAGATATGTTCATGTCTGGGCGACAAACATGCGTAAATGTCCCTTAGGTGGACTTTCGAGGAAGAAATATGTTGGTGCTGGCATCGAAACATTGTCCCACCTGGATCTTTCAATCATGGCCCTGTATTAATTAAATGAATAACATCTCATAATCTCCTGAGAGTAGATTTCTATTACCATTGGTTATTTATATAGGCAGGCATGATTATGATATTATACCCCTCGGGACTTTCAATATTTGATTTCTACTTGATTTCTCTCTAATTAATGTCACTTACTATTATTATTAGGTATTTATTGTATTATTTCTTAATATACCTGTTGTATTATATAAATGGCATAAGATACAGTCATTATTTGGTTTAAAATGTCAGATACACAAGACAATATTCGGCCCAAAGTGCAGAAATTATTCGAATAAATCTTATGTATAGAACCGTCACAGCCATGATTGGCTTTAAATAGAACCGTAACACGCACACATGTTGATTACGAGACTACTGTTCCAAATTATCAACCGCGATCGGGATATTTTCTCAGCTATTTTACAGAAGAATAACACGTGTATACTTTACACTCAGTGTTCATGTTCAGAATTCGTTTCATATTTTATACGCCACCAAAAACAAAGGAATTGCGTTTACGTTGCTTGATTTTTAGTGATAACATGTTGATATTTACGCGTTAACTCGCAAATTCCGAGTTAATTGTGATCTAGAGTTCAAGTTTCGATAACACGGCACTTCTGCAGCCTCTGTTCATTCAGGAAAGTATAATACATTCAAGATATCTATAATTATGCGTGATTTTGTCCCGAAAATGATTATTTTTAATCATAAGGAACCGTCACAAATCAGTCAAGAACCATCATAATACCGGCGATAGAACGACTTCCGATGTAACAGTTCCGACACAGTGATTCTACTAACATAGCCGAAATTCTGAAGCAAATCGACATTACCACTCGGAACTACGCTCAATGTAAATATTTACTTCTACAACTATCGGCGATAAACTTTCGAAAATGATTTCGCCATGGAGAGTCACTGCATTTCAATAATATATAAGAATGACGGCGTGTGTTGTCAATTTGGATATAATATTTGTAAAATATAACTACTTTGAGGAAAATTATTCACCATTTCTATTTGATCACCCTACTGGAGTGTTTAATATCACTTTAATTGTTGATACATGTGCACGGATCTGCGAATACAGACCAGCGTGATTTTAGTTAACAATGAGGCCCAGGTAAGTGATTTGGTTTATATTGTAACCTTGACATCACTTTAGTTTATTTATGAACCGGATATTCACCAATGGATATAGATCGGGCATGCATAAAAGAAGTGATATGCATTCTCTTAATCGTGTCGGTACCCTTTTTACAGTCTGCGTGGGTTTCGTGTTGGCCGGGGATATATCACAAGCTTAACCTTGGGATCTGAGAGCTATATATTATATTGACATAGTTCTTTTATGAGATCAAGGAGCACCAGAGCCCACGTGCTATCCATTCTAGGGATGCTGGCAGCTAAATATTTCTAAACAAATACAGATTGATCAGTAAAATAACAGTGTGAAGTTATAGACTTAGCCGTCTTTTAAACAAGCAAAATTGTTCAACTCTATAGAATCTCAGATTATATTTGTGAGACTTCGGATATAGAATCTATAGAATCTCAGATTAAATTTGTGATACTTCGGCTATGATTGCTGTTCTGGTTCTGGTGTCACTCTTTAAACCCCTCGACATATTCGTACTTGAAGATAAACCCCTCGACATATTCGTACTTGAAGATAAATCAGGGTTTTAAATTACTTCAATGTTGTGACGCGTACTCACATTGTGTATACGGAGGCGTCAAGAATGGCTACTCCAGTTGGAACTCGTTTACCGATAAACTATCCGCGATGGTCCATGCTGATATCTTGTTTCTATATAGGGCGAAATGTGGTTTACGAAGTCGGAAGTCGGTAGCGGAGAGGTATCGTACTGGTCTCTCGTGCTAGCCGACCGGGTATCGCAACCTGGTTAGGGGTTTCTGACAAAAATCAGAACTCAGTCAGATACTAAGTTTGTCAGGCTGCATGACAAGTCTCATTCGAGATCCGAATGCGAAATACCGACTTCCCCCATTACAACATTTGGCCGGGCAAATTGTCGTGGGTTCAGTACGCTGTCCGATCGGGTGTGGACATTAATGGCTGACACGTGTACACGACTCGGTATGTGCACGTGGAAGAACGCTATACTGGTGTCACCATAGGGTTATACAGTTACTCGGCCATTAACCATAATTGGTTCCTGCACTAAAATATCGACAGATATACAGATCAGAACAAGAAAACGATAGTCAGAAATGGTAACGCCCTCAAGATCATATTATTAGGCATATATAAAATATATTGCAGCTTTAATCTAGTGATTGTAAAAAATCTGTAACGGCTATGCAGTTGATTATAAGTGACATTTTTTGCAAGTGAATATACTGTGCATTTGGTGAGAAAGGATGTGAACACATTTTAAAAATCGGACGTGCCAAATTAAAGTTTAATTTCAAATAGTTAAACACCAGACGTCACGTATGATATGTGTTCACAAAGGAAATGTTCATCGCCAACATGCAACGGCCATTGCATTGATACACCAATAACCACACACACATTGCCAAAAAAGTGATGAACGCCTTGACGATTGACACGTTATTATGTTGACCCGTTGCCAGCTTGAATAGGTATGAATAGTGCACTAAACAACGTGCAGAATAATAATCAGACCAAAAGCTCTCGATCTTCGCTACATGGTTCAAGTACGTAAATACCAAGTACGTTTGTAATCACATTTAGTCCACATAAGTGTACGCAAATACCCAGTACGTTATAATCGCATTTAGTCAATCACCTCCTACGACATGGTCAGATATACTAGACAATATACACCCCAAGGGAGCGTAATGATGATCTAAGAATGGCCTCAGACAATGCAATCCTCATATCAACTTTGAAAATATGGCCTATCACGATGGTTAATTAGATTACATGGTTCCACGAGGGTTAATTAAAATATTTCCGATGAGGGTAAATTAAAATATGGTCACATGATGGTTAAATAAAATATGGCCCCATGAGGGTTAATTAAAATATGGTGCAATGAGGCTTAATACAAAATATGGTCCCATGATGGTCAATTAAAATTGTACCGGTACCTTGATAGTTAATTAAAATATGGTCCCATAAATAATCAGGGTTAATTAAAATATGGTCCCATGAGGGTTAATAAAAATATGGACCCACGGGGATTAATTTAAATATGGTCCCATGAAGGTTAATTAAATTACGGTAACATGAGAGTTAATTCAAGTTAAAATATGGTCCCATTATGAGGGTTAATTAAAACAAAAACTACGGTTCCATGTGGATGGGGTAAATAAATTATAGTCCCATATGAGGGTCAATTAAAATATAGTCCAATGAGGACCAATTAAAATATGCCCCCTCTTCCATGAAAATAAATTAAAACATGGTCCCATGAGTGAGGGGGGGGGGGGTAATTTCTGAACATTCTTCGATTCATATAGCATTCTGATATATGTTCCGCATACAGAAATAAAAATGATGTTTAGAATAAGGCCACATTGTATGATAAACAACCATTGTGAAGGGTTAGTGTTGGAACTGTTCTTAATAACATCTCTATTCATAGCTGAGATATATTCCGCATGCAAAGAAATTAAGAAAAAAGTTTAGAGACCAAGACTAAATTTCACTAAACTCAATATTTACAAACAACATGAAGGAGTATTGTGGGAATTGGTTAATAAGTACCATCTCAATTCGTTTAGAATATAACATGCCGGTATTTTTCGCGTATAACTAAATGAAAAAGTTCACTAAACGATGTTAAATAACATGTTAAACGCCGATATAAACAAACAGATCGAGGGGTTCGTGTGAGAATTAAATTTCTTATACCATCCTTAATTCCCCACGCAATTTCATAGAAGATAGCATTCCGATTTATGTCACGTGAAAATAAATGAAAAATGTTCAAATAACAATGCAACAAAGTAGGTTAAATAATTAATTGTTTATCGTATTCAAAGTGACTTATAGGCCCTATGGGCCGGATGTTATATTTATATACATAATGTCACTATAATAAATAAATAAATTCATTAAAGAACAACAGAAACACACAATGCACAGTGCACTGAGGGTTAACGCGCGCGAATTACCTACACATTACTCGGCGTGTACTTTTTAGCACGCGGCTGACACGCATGGTTCAATAGAGCATGTCGATATGCCCGCAGGAAATAACCACAAAGCGATACGTGAATTTTCATCGCGACAAAATCGCTTATGCTTCCTCTGAAATAGAAACGAGTACGATGTACGAACATACGCAAGAACCAAATCTAATCATATGGTTCGAGTACCGTACGAAAATATCCAAGTACATTTTAAATCATATTTCGCCCATTTGTCCATTGACAAATGCGGGCTGGAGCAGCGTGAATGGTGTTACTTATTCCGCATTCCTTATTCGGAAAAGTTCGGGAATGGTGGCAAATGACCCCATATATACAAATAGCCACTTGGGTCAAACGTTTTGGGCAGAAAAGTTTATGGTTGAGTCCGAAAAAGTGGGTTGAAATTCAGTTATCGATCTGCTCGGTCGGGAAAATGTGGCAAATAACATTAAGAGCGTCCTATAAGTAAAGTGAGAAGAAACATTGGGTATAAAAATCAGGGTCAAAAAGTCAAAAGTCCGAAAATAAACGGAAATTGTCAGAAACAACTTCGTGGTCATAAATGGCCACCTGGGCCGAAATATTTGGAAAGGTGTGAATTCTTGCCAAATGAGTGAATACGCATAACAGTAAATTCAGAGTATAATACAAAAGTCTGAGAGATTTTGTATGTCTTTCCCTCTATGCGCATCATTATTCTGCATAATCAGTTTAGTTAAAAGGCGGGGGCTCACGGTTGTTATCTGATACCGTACCATATAAACACAAGAAATCCCTGATAAACACTTTGCTACTCATATCATGGTATCGATGTCTTATATATATGTTGAGAAAATAAATATACCAAACACTTTTGATTTGGATATTAGAATATAATTTGACATAGATGTGTGTCCCGAATAGAGGAAAATCTAAATTATACCCATTTTTCCGGACTTGACCCAAAATGTTTGACCCAGGAGGCCATTTATATATGGGGTCATTTGCCACCATCCCCGAAACTTTTCCTAAATAAGCAATAAAGTAACGCTGCCTTACAATAGCCATATCGTATATAAAAATCAACAATTGGTAGAAATTTGGTACCTAATACGCAATGTTTGTTCATCGAAAAATAATATAAATTCTAAACATTTCATTTTTCGTGGTCCCTTCGCATTTGGTGGGATAATCGGTCTGTGGCACAGAACAGCCGCTTCGCTGTGCCAAGACAACCCCAGGGACATAACTTTCAACCTGGGAAGAAGATAGGAAATCTCTAAGTCAGAGGGGCGCTCGATTACCACACATATCAGCGCCGCTGTTGACCACATCTAGATCACAAAGTACTGAGCACCAAATCGAATTAGCGAGCGTCCATGCAATAATCTTCCCCGACACATACATAGGCGAATGATTTGTGGAGTAACAGAACGGTCTTGGGGATTAAGCAAGGCCAGATGTATCGCCTAGAAAAGCTACTGAAACCAGGAGAGTTAATAGGACCCATGGGGAGATGACGATAACTCAATTATCCTAAGTAAGTCTGGAACCGACGCGCCGTGAAAATACACATGGCCGTCATTAGCGGCCACTGGGTATTTTAGTAAGAAGCAAACCGACATCCACAGACAGTTCTAACCAGCTACCCTATAGTAACAACGAATTCTCGGACGCGTGGAAGAGCAGTGTGGAGCAATGGACGAGAATACAAGGTAAACATTATGTGCCGACGGAGGAAGAAGAGCAGACGACAGGAAGACGAACTCGACCGGAACTCAACCGAGTAGAAGACAAGCAGACACACCCAACCTATGAAGACGGAAGAAGACCCGAAACCAAGCAGACGACAGGAAGAGAAACCCAGATGCCGATGATTGAACATTATTGACTTTGTTATATATAAATAATCAAACAGTTCTGATAGCCTTAAGAGTTATATGTACCCGTATTGGCACATATCTCTTAACTGGTGCCTTCGAGCCAGGATCTGAACGCTAATCGCAGACACAACGTGAAACCAGAAGAGGAACAGTGTGAACAGAAACAGTGTGGGAAAATTCGCAAAACGTGAGTCTAATTGTTTATTATCATAATGGCTACCCAACAACAACAATCAGCTGGTGTTCTCGCCCCATTAACAGAATCTATCAATTCTCAAATTGCTGCAATGGCCATGACTACGGTGACGCAGGTAGTGACGTCATTTGACGGGGACCCCACGAAATACCACGGGTGGGTCAAGTCGATAGAAAAATGCGCGATCCTAACCGGCGCTAACGAAGCAAAGAAGCCCTATATGGCATTCCAGAGCGCGACGGGCCCCGTATCAGATTTTTTACAAAGATATTTGGCCACGAATCCTAACGCCACGTGGCAAGACACAAAAACTGAATTATCTAGTCGATTTGCCGAGATAAATGACATTCAATTCGCCTTTTCGATGCTAAGAAAAATCAAGCAAAAAAAAAACGAAAATTTACATGTGCTTGCCGAACGGATTTTGGAGATCGCGATGGTGGCATACCGAGAGCAACCCGGCGGGATCAACGCGGTTGAAGGCCAACTCGTAGGGTTTTATATTGACGCTTTAAGAAGCGACAGTTTGAAAATGAAGTTGATCAGGGATGCGCCGAAGACACTAAAATTGGCAGCCGACATCGCCATGCGGGAAATGGGGATCCGACGGGTATTCAACCTACGAACGGGCCGCGAAAATTACAACGAAAACGAACCGGAAGCAATGGAAATCGATAGTTTCAGAAACAAACGCGCGAGGGCAACCTGCGATATATGCGCAAGCGATAACCACACGACCCGTGAACACCGATCACGCCCGAGACAGGTGCATGTCGAAGCGGTGGTTAAACCACGAACAGTCGAATGTTGGACGTGTCAAGGTGACCATTTCGCTCGCGACTGCCCCTTTAAGACCGAAAACCGAAGGCACGTATCTTGCTGGGGTTGCAACGGTAATCACTTGGCTAGAAATTGCCCCTCTAAATCCGGAGATTCGAAGCAAAGGCAATGGAACACGCCAGTAACGCCACCTAGGGCAATCCGCCGAGATCAGCCGAACCGATCACGTGACCTATCCCATGATACACCGCGTCACAGCCGGAGATATCCGACATTAAACGAACCACCGCGACTAATGACCCCGCCCACATACGCAAAAAACTAAGGAATCCTCTCATTGAGGCCACATGTGAGAGGAAATTTAGTATCAACATTGTGGGGAACCCCAGCTCGTGTTTAGTCAGAATAGGTAAAAATAAATATCGCTCATTAGTGGATAGTGGAGCGGAAGTATCATTGATTCACAAACGCGTCTATGACGCATTACAGTTCCGACCAAAACTAACTAGGGAACATATCAACCTTAGCTCCGTGAATGGGAAGTCACTGGGCGTACTTGGTAGCGTGGAACTGACCTTCAGAATGGCGAAACTAAAATTAACCCATAAATTTTATGTGGCGAATGATATGACCCGGAATATGATCTTGGGGAGGGATTGGTTGACCTCTCGGGGGGTCAGACTATATTATGATCTGGGATGCCTCAAGGTCAGTGACGTGTACGTCCCATTGGAATCGGACGCGCACATAGCTTCCCTGCTGAGATTGACCAGCAAGGTTAGCTTAAAGCCTCAAACATCAACTTTATGTATGGGAAAATCAAAAAACTTAGCTTCTCTTCGCAAGTCGACATTAGTAGAGGTGGCCCAAATCGAGACAGGCTACCTAGCGTCAGAACCCGGTCTGGAAATCGGCAGCTCCATTTCTGGGGTGGGCAAGAGGAACAAGGTCCCGGTATTACTCGTCAATAACACGAACAAAACGTTTCGCCTACGGCGGGGCAGTGTGATTGGCAAAACGATCGTGTGTGACCCCGAAACCAATCATGAAATCAACTCTTTGTCGCAAAGCTACCGGTCCCCGATAACCCGTAATTACCGCGACAATGGCTATGCTCCCGGGCGCGCCGACCGTAACAGGGTAGACAACTCTAGGTCAGCACGCGCTACCGTCGAGAAAAGATTAAATTTAACCGAAGTTTCGTGCCCCGAGCAATACCGAGAGACACTGGTAAAATTGTTGAAGTCCAACTCGGACATTTTTGCCGACAAGGACACTGAGCTGACGCAGACGAGCACAGTCAAGATGCATATTGACACGGGAAACCACCCTCCGATAAAACTTCGCCCGTATCGCACCCCTTTGAATAAACGACCGTTGGTTGACACTGCCATAAATGATATGCTCGAAGCGGACATTATCAGGCCGAGTTCGAGCCCGTATTCGGCGCCTATTGTCATGGTTGACAAGCGCGACGGCACGAAACGATTTTGCGTCGACTTCAGACAATTAAATTCCATAACCAAGCCTATGTCATACCCACTTCCGGTTATCGACGATATTTTGGCACTTCTTGGAAAGTCTAAATTTTTCACCGCTATCGATCTAAAAAGTGGCTATTGGCAGTGCCAGGTCGCAGAGGAGGACAAGCAAAAGACGGCATTCGCTTGCCACCGAGGTCTTTTTGAATTCAACTCCATGCCTTTTGGGCTCCGGAACGCTGGAGGGGTTTTCTCCCAGCTGATGGCCCAGGTGTTATGTGGGATGGGTGATTACGCCATTGCCTACTTAGACGACGTCCTCATCTACAGCGAGTCCCTAGAATTACACTTGGAACATATCCAGAAAGTCTTTGACAAGTTGCGCCAACATACACTGAAATTAAAATTAAAAAAGTGCCAATTCCTAAAGCAAGAAACACGGTATTTGGGTTTTATAATTGATACCGACGGCGTCCGACCTGACCCCGACAAGGTCAAGGCCATCCGGTCGCTTGTGCCCCCAACATCAGTAAAAGAAGTACGTTCCTTCATTGGCATGAGCAACTACTACCGCAGATTTGTCCCCTCATTTTCGCAAATCGCTGAACCTTTGGTACAGCTTACAAAAAAATATGCCAAATTCAAATGGGACCAAGCTTGCCAAATTTCGTTTGACAAACTAAAAGAAAATCTCACGGCAGTGCCTCTCCTGGCCTACCCAAATACGGCCACGCCCTATACATTGTATACTGATGCAAGCGACCTTTGCATCGGTGCCTGTCTGACCCAGTTCGGCTCAGATGGCGTTGAAGAACCAATTTATTATCTCTCACACAAACTTAGTGATACTCAAACCCGATGGACAACTGTGGAGAAAGAGGCATATGCAATTCACTTCGCATTACAAAGGTTGGACCATTACCTTCATAACGCCACTTTCACGATAAAAACAGATCATAAACCATTGAAGTATCTCTTGGAATCCCCCATGCAGAACAAGAAAATTCAACAGTGGGCTTTGGGCATAACTGGATATAACTGTAACATTGAGTACATAGCTGGCCCAGATAATCACTGCGCAGACCTGCTCAGTCGAACGCCACCTAATGCTTATACGGAACAAGAGAAGGCAGAAGTAGAGGTAGATATCAACGACAATAACCTTACTGTCGCCGAGACCCAAGCGGAAATCGCCGCCTTGAATTCGTCTCGATTTAAACCCAAAGACTTCGCAAGCTGCGAGGTAACCCCAAAGGAACTGCCGAATAAAACTCAAATTGGTCAGGCTTACCAACCTACTAATCTACTGTTCAACAAGCCAGGCTTCAACATGCTTGAGGAACAAAAGAAAGACCCGGAAATTGCGTCAGTTCTGGAGGCCCTCGACAAAGGCGAGGACACCCGGAATGACAAACACTTGATGATTGACGGGGTACTCTATTACCTCTCGAGTGCTGACGCAGAACCGACCCCACGCCTTTGGGTGCCCGCACATCTTCAAACCAACATAATCCAACAATACCACGATGATAACGGCCACGTGGGAGTAGACAAAACGCATGATGCGATTAGGTCGAAATATTTTTGGCCCAGACTGTACAAGGAACTAAACTGTTACGTTGGAAAGTGCGTGACCTGCCAAGTCAGGTCTCTGCAAAAACAATCCCCTAAAATGCAAATAACGGACACGCCCCCCTACCCTTTTGCCAAAATTGGGTTGGACCTATCAGGGCCCTACCCCACGTCGCTATCGGGTAACCGCTACATTATCAGCTTCATAGACTTATATAGCGGGTGGGCAGAAGCGTTTCCGGTCAAGGACAAGTCAGCCGATAACGTTGTTCATCTCTTGATCGACGAGATATTCCCGCGACATGGATGCCCTCTAGAAATAATAACCGATAACGGCAGTGAGAACATTAATTACAAGGTCAGGGACACTCTGAAGGCTTTGAACATTCACCACGTGACTACGTCTTATTATCACCCCCAGAGCAACAGTAGAGTGGAGAGATTTCACAGGACTTTTAAAGACATTGTCTCAAAGAAAGTGGCAGACCAAATAAACACGTGGGACGTCCATTTAAATCAAGCACTAGCTGCGATTCGATTTAACAAAAATGAAACTTCAAAATTCTCCCCCTTTTTCTTGTTGTACAACCGAGACGTCGTGTTCCCAATAGACAATCTCCTAAAACCCAGGCGTAAATACGCGGGAGAAGATTACCATCAGATAGCTCTGCAACAACAGCACAAATCCTTTATGATGGTACACAAACACGTGAAACAGGCGAAACGCCAACAAGCAGCGAAATTTAACAAAAAGGCCACAGACACCAAATTCGAGATTGGCGAGGCCGTCTATGTGAAGAATCATTTACGAAAAAGCAAACTTGAAAGCAAATGGAAACCCTACTTCCGCATAACCAAGCAAATAACGCCCGTTACTTTCGAGTTAAGGAACCAATTAACTGGGAAAGTCACACAATCCCACGCTGAACACATGCGAAAAGCCAACCTTGAATGGGAAATCCCCAAAACTGACAACAACAAGCGTGCTCAAACGTATGTTGTTCCCCCCGAAGACGAAGATAGCGACGTTCCTGCCCCTAACCCTGTGGGTGGGTCTTCTGGCGATGAAACAGAACCATTACCAGATGATGTAATCGCTCGATATCGGAGACAATGTTCGGACTCCGATGACGAAGATGTCCCTTTAAGCGAGCTTAAGATGCGCTTACAGCGTAGAAAGACGCGACTCGCGCGCTCAGAGCCGCTACAAAACCCTGACTCGTCCATGGACGAGAGACCAGAGCCGAGTGCCAAGGCACGACGCGCTCCAGCGCCTCGTCGACACGGGCGCAAAGTAACAAAGATGTTTACGAGTGATGACAGCTCAGAGGATGAGTTAATGGAAGTGGCCGCCATTGAACAAACCCCTCGTGAAGGTAGGCCCGTACCGGCCCCTCGCAAGTGTAAGCAGCTCATGAATGGAGCGAGCATCAATTTAATAGGCAAACCGTCGCTTCAAGCCCTGCTATCAGCGATAATAATAGAGTGCTCGAAACAGTGACCTGGGGTCCATTACAGAAGAAATGCGACCCTACCCTTAACTGGCTTATTGGCAAACCTAACCTGGCTTCGTAAATGTTGAAAATAGTTAGCCCAACGCCCCAGACCGAATCGCGAATAAATAGTCATGTTCGGATCAATGACAGGTCGCGCGCCCCATGAAACCCGGCACGTGCGCATGGCGATTTAATAAATAAAGCTTTGAACTTTGCAATCGCGCACCGAGAGATAACGAGCACCACGGCGACGTGCACACCGCCACCCTTAGGGTTACTACGTTTGAGCGCACCCCGCTCAAATAAACACGATAGAAAATATGCTCATGACTGACTTAGTGAACGAAAAAGTATTACCCCAATGAATGGTAGAGATGGCCAGGGTGGTATTTTGCCCTAGTAACGTAGTTACAGTAGTAATTTTCATTATCTTGACCCACCGATTCCGGTGGAAATTTGTTAAACGACATTTACCAAGGTTAGCCATTATGTATAATAAGCAGTTAGACCAGCGACCTGAGGATATCCTGAATGCCGTGTTCAAAGAACCCATCGACGAAGCAATGGAGACGGATGCACCAAAGCCGTCTGCGCTATTCCGGGACAACACTCAGGAACGCCTACATGTATATCCAATTATAGCCGTCAGAGGCTGACCACATCTGTGGCGGATTTGGATTAGTATTAATTATGTATCGTATATTAATGTATTCCGAATTTCCTTCGTAATTATTGTTGCGCGGATATCAGAATCATTTGCATGTATATAGACATTTATGCATTTCATATATTTCAAATATTAATTGTTGCATAACGATGTCCAGGGTATTATAGTTGTATAATCATCAGAATGATTATAGCAAGCGTTGAATAGGGACTATAAATCCCGACATTCGGTCATAAGTTTTGATGATTGAAATCAATCACCCCGACTTATCTTGTGTTTAACTGTTCGTCAACCAATCCATCTATATAATTAGTTGTAAATTCCATTTTCGTATTGGGCCGATCTGACGACCCTCAAGCGATACCGATAAATTGGAAAAGTAACCATTGTGTATACTGACTGTGTCATTTGTTCTCAAACCTCACACAAATATCCGTTTGAGTATTACAGGCTGACCATGGCGGTGGAACAAGGGTCGACCAGTTGTCAGAACCTACCCCCATACTCGGACATTGAGGACGAAAATACCTCGACATCCGATGATGACGATATGACACCCAATTCAGATGCACGACCATCCACCAGCAGGCGGCCGCATGAAAGCTACCTCGACATGATGCCGCGCATGCAGTCACCCACATCCTACAACCAGCCATGGGTACAGCCTTACAACGAGCATAGACGATATTACGCGATGCAGTCACCTCCCCCGCCTTACAGCCCGCCCAGAGAATCTGAAGATGCACTCATCGACATCGACCCCGATTGGTACTACTTCACGAACGAACACCGACAGCCGATCCAGACTCGCCAGCGAACCTACGCTAGAGCACGACAGCAGCCGTACCAACGACACCGACGGACATACGAACAACAGAGGCCTCTCATTCACCGATGCCGCTGTTGCGAACTACTCCGACGAATCATCAACCTGCTACGCAGCAACGTATTGGACTTGCGATTTCAAGATCAACTTTAAATCGAAAAAGTGAAGGAGTAATGTGCCAAGACAACCCCAGGGACATAACTTTCAACCTGGGAAGAAGATAGGAAATCTCTAAGTCAGAGGGGCGCTCGATTACCACACATATCAGCGCCGCTGTTGACCACATCTAGATCACAAAGTACTGAGCACCAAATCGAATTAGCGAGCGTCCATGCAATAATCTTCCCCGACACATACATAGGCGAATGATTTGTGGAGTAACAGAACGGTCTTGGGGATTAAGCAAGGCCAGATGTATCGCCTAGAAAAGCTACTGAAACCAGGAGAGTTAATAGGACCCATGGGGAGATGACGATAACTCAATTATCCTAAGTAAGTCTGGAACCGACGCGCCGTGAAAATACACATGGCCGTCATTAGCGGCCACTGGGTATTTTAGTAAGAAGCAAACCGACATCCACAGACAGTTCTAACCAGCTACCCTATAGTAACAACGAATTCTCGGACGCGTGGAAGAGCAGTGTGGAGCAATGGACGAGAATACAAGGTAAACATTATGTGCCGACGGAGGAAGAAGAGCAGACGACAGGAAGACGAACTCGACCGGAACTCAACCGAGTAGAAGACAAGCAGACACACCCAACCTATGAAGACGGAAGAAGACCCGAAACCAAGCAGACGACAGGAAGAGAAACCCAGATGCCGATGATTGAACATTATTGACTTTGTTATATATAAATAATCAAACAGTTCTGATAGCCTTAAGAGTTATATGTACCCGTATTGGCACATCGCTCGAATTAAAACATTTTTGTTGTGAAAGTTTCCTTTTAATAACAAGTTTGCTTAGTGGCATTGATTTTCACTATAAAAACGCAATTGTACGGCTGTCCCACCGCCTTGAATTCGACAATTTTGGGGGTATCATCACATTATAACAATATCGGGGCATAATTGATAAGGATATATATGCATATAATCTATTATATATTTTGGAAGATCTGTGTGTGTGTGTGTGTCTGTCTGTCTGTGTGATCGCGATGAACTCGAAAACGGCCGACCCGATTTCGATGAAACTTGGTATGTGGGGGTATTTTCGACCGGGAACTGGCATAGGCATATTAATTTGTTCGTGCGACGTGACCTTGAAATCGGGTCATTTCAAGGTCAAACGCCCGAATATCACGGGATTTCGATGAAACTTGGTATGTGGGATACTTTCGGTCGGGGAGTTGCATAGGCCTATTAATTTGCCCGTGCGACGTGACATTGACCTTGAAATCAGGTCATTTCAAGGTCAAATCGCGAATTTTGATGGGATTTCCACGAAAGTTTATACATAGGGTTACTTTTGTCCACTGAGTGTTTTGGACGGTCGAGTCGTGACCCCGACCTGACATCGACCTTCAAAATGATCAATTCAAGGTCAAAGCCCGGCCGAAGTGGATTTCGACGGGTACTTTTGTCGGGTACTTTTGTCCGGGCAGTGTTTTGGACGGGTCAAATCGTGACCCCACCTCACATTGACCTTCAAAATGGACAATTCAAGGTCAAATCGCGCAAATATTTTGGGACTTCTGTTTGTCTGTTTGTCTGTTAGCTATGGCCGGGGAAACGGCTGGACCGATTGAGCTCAAACTTCCAATCTATGATTAAAAAACACGGGCAGTGTTTACCAGCTCCCAGCACTCATTCTCCATTCCCACTGCCACCGTCTTGGAATTGTGGGGGTTAATCGCGTGATAGTTAAAGAGCGTTCGTATCCACAGTGTCGTGATACAGAGCGTTTAGACACTGTTAAACCGTTACATAGGAAATATGCATGCATTTCCATTGCATAGAACTCGCTTCTACGAATCTTCCCAAGGCTGGCAAAATTCTTAATAAATGCGTTTATGTCTCTTCGACAATTGCCTAATACAATTAAAGCGTGGAGTCTGTCCATTTTCTCATGAAAAATCGAATTCTACGACCACCGGGTTCGAGATATCTTATTATTTCCGACATCGTCATTTTTGTCACTCGAAATCACTTCGGCCTCAATTCATCCCTTGCGAGGCATTCTAAAATTATGTCTTCACTTCCCAGTTATGCCCCAGGGTGTGGACCATGAGGAGACATTTATTGCAAGTCATAAGATATTTTTTATTGCCCGGGAACAATACTTATTAGTTGATTCCATCGATCGTCTTATCTTTCCGTTTTCGACGCATCGCGTAAATAATGTACTTGCACTAATTCGTACCTCTTGACTCATCGCCGAGAGGCTTGAACTGTATGACATCATAAGGGTGCTGCTTTGTTTTGGACGGGCCAAACCCGTCAAATCGTTACCCCGACCCGACCTTGACCTTCAAAATGGTCAAATCAAGGTCAAATCGGATAAAACGCACGGATTTCGACGAAATTTTACACCTAGGGGTACTTTTTCCGGGGACTGTTTTCGACGGGTCAACTAGGGGTAATTTTGTCCAGGGAGTGTTTTGGAAGGGTCAAATCGTGACCCCGACCTGACCTTGACCTTCAAAAAGGTCAATTCAAGGTCAAGTCGGGTAAAAGCGGACGGATTTGGACGGGTACTTTTGTCTGGGGAGTGTTTTAGACGGGTCAAATCGTGACCCCGATCTGACCTTGACCTTCAAAATGGTCAATTCAAGGTCAAATCACCCAATTCGCCGAAAAGCAGAGGGGAACCAGCCCGGACGAAGTCGGGTCCACCAGCTAGTCTACTATATATTTTGGGACTTCTGTCTGTTTGTTGTTTGTCTGTTATCTATATGGCCGGGAAAACGACTGGACCGATGGAGCTCAAACTTCCAATCTAAGGTTAAAAACCCACGGGCAGTGTTTACCGCCGTTTTGGAGAAGCTCAGAGTACACATTCTCCACTCTCAGTCACAAAAATGACCGCCATTGGCACGGTGGGGTTAATCGCGTTGATAGTTAAAGAGCGTTCGTATCCGCAGTGTCGTTGATAAAGAGCGTATGCGTCTAATGTGATTCTTACGTATGGGTCCACACGTGAGCGTGACTGTATCCAGACATGAGCGTGTTGTGTGATTCTTACGTACTTAGGGTTTCCTAGGAACGGGGGACATTTTCATCGGGTCAGTTGTTTCGCCCGAGGTGATCTTCACCTTGAAACGGGTACCCACATATGATATATAAGTGTGTGTCCTTTATAGACTCGAACCGATTGAGCTCAAATTTGCTACCCTTGGGAAGTGTCATGGACGGGTTAAATTGTGACCCCGACCTGACCTTGACCTTGAAAATGATCAATTCGAGGTCAAATCGGGTAAAACTGGCGGATTTCGACGAAATTTTCCTAGGTGTTCCAAGGAACGGGGGAGATTTTCATCGGGTAAGTTTTTCCACCCGAGGTGATCTTCACTGTGAGACGGGTACCCACAAAACGTACCTCTTTTAGGGACGGGTATCATCACGGGACGGGTACCACCATTTCTCTTGATTAAAAAGGCAGAATTAACTCAAATTAAATTAAAAAATAACGGGTTTAGTGTGCCTGTAATTTGCAGACTGGGTTCCCCAGAAGGTGAATTTAGTGACGCTATCCCGCATAGCGAGCTAGCATCACTAAATTCACCCTTGGGGACCTCATTATGCTTAGGCCTCATCTTCTCTGGAAAGTTTCTTTATTATCAAATTTCTATAGAAACTTCTTCACATAGATTCTATTTCTTTTTTAGTTTAGTTTCTCTATATCATCTCCAGCATCCCATCCGAGCATTCGGCATTCAGTCATGGTTAATGGACGAACGATTGGACATTCGGAAACTAGATGGCCGAGCCCGAAGGACGAGACCATTTAGTTTCAGAATGTCCAGTCGCGAGTCCATTAATTGACATAAAACAGGTATTAAATATACATCGATGAACTATATTTTCATACCGATGAATTATTCGGATAAATCTCGATACATGAGACAAAAAAGTCCTCGACTGAGAACAAAACCACGCACATTGACACGAATCGTGTGAGTGGTTGTTGCACGTGGACTATGCCGCGATAACAATTGTACAGGCATATGCAGCCACCCCATACAGCCTTGTTCGAAACTAAACGTCGATATACGCAAACATTTAAAAAAAAGAAGGTTGGTTTCGCTGTTAATATAACGTAGTATATATACGTAATATATACTGTCGACGCAATTATCTGTATTTTGGGCACGATTGCATTTTAGGATAGTTTTGACTCGCGAATTGTCAAAGTAATACCGTTCTGCACAGAAGGAGAACAGTAACACTATTATGACGACGTGTTATGTGATAGATACAACTGGTATGCAAATTAACATGCTGCTTTTTTCTGACAAGGAATTATATTATGTGGGGTTTATAAGCACTATATAATTAAGAAGATGTTTGTTATTGTGGGGGAGGGGTCTTAGAAGCGAACTATTTCTCGAATAGAGGTCCCCGTGGGAGTTCGTTGTGAATTCTAGATTACGAATGTCGACTCGTGGTATAAAGTGACCATTCGGAGAAATGGAAGGTCGAGGTAGAACAAAGGAACAAAGGAGCTGGGTTTAATCTTAGATAATCCGATCGTCGCCGAAGCTGAGTCGTTCCAGATAGAGTTATCCTTCTCTAATCACCAGATTAGAGCTAGTTATGTCTTGCGTGACGATCGGATACCAGGATACTTGTCACTCAAATAAATTGTTTATTACCTAATACGCATAGTTAAGAGGCCTATTACATACATGTGATATTTATACAAAACAAACCTATTATTATTACAACAACATTCAGCTATTTGTCTTTATCAATCAGTAGTGCAGGAAAGCAACTGGAAATAATCAGGATTTTCTGTCCGTCCACACAGATATCTCAGCCATGTACTGTAATTTTATGAGGAGCGGATATTTGCTATCGGTGTTCCACATTTTGTTGGTAAGACACAATATACATGAAACTTGTGTCGGGTCCAAGTATTCAGCATCTCAAATGTGTGCATTCTAGTTGTTATTGTTATGTTAACATTACTGTTGCAGTAATACATTACCGACTATCGACCAAATTATAACTACTCCAATGAGATACCAAAGTCTAATAAATACATAAAGGGGTAAACATTAAAATATGCCAAAGAAGTGAAAACTATTGTGAACATCAGAGTGCGCGATCAGCGATGTTTACATCAGAGTGCGCGATCAGCGATGTTTACATCAGAGTGCGCGATCAGCGATGTTTACATCAGAGTGCACGATCAGCGATGTTTACACCAGAGTGCCGATCAGCGATGTTTACATCAGAGTGCGCGATCAGCGATGTTTACATCAGAGTGCGCGATCAGCGATGTTTACATCAGAGTGCGCGATCAGCGATGTTTACATCAGAGTGCGCGATCAGCGATGTTTGTCGACAAAATAACAGCTGGATCAGTAAATGTACACATTATTACCTGTATTGGGCCCCCTGTGTACACACACCTTGTTTTACCACCCATTATTATCTGTATTGGGCCCCCCTGTATACACACACCTTGTTTTACCACCCATTATTACCTGTATTGGGCCCCCTGTGTACACACACCTTGTATTACCACCCATTATTACCTGTATTGGGCCCCCTGTGTGAACAAAACTTGTTTTACCACCCATTATTACCTGTATTGGGCCCCCATGTGTAAACAAAACTTGTTTTACCACTCATTATTATCTGTATTGGGCCCCCTGTGTAAACAAAACTTGTTTTTAGCACCCATTATTACCTGTATTGGGGCCCCCTGTGTAAACAAAACTTGTTTTTAGCACCCATTATTACCTGTATTGGGCCCCCCTGTGTAAACAAAACTTGTTTTTACCACCGATTATTATCTGTATTGGGCCCCTGTGTAAACAAAACTTGTTTTTAGCACCCATTATTACCTGTATTGGGGCCCCGTTTGAACACACCTTGTATACTCTCTTATCACAAGTGTGAAGAGAGGGATATAATGAATGATTAAACTTGAAACTTGTTTTACCACCCATTATTACCTGTATTGTGACCCCCTGTTTGAACACACCTTGTTCTACCAGCCATTGTTACCTGTATTTTAATTCTGATTACATTTGTGCATACTTATATGAATATATATATATATGTATTGTTATTTATGTTGTGACATCGGCCTCGTGTGGGTGTAATTCAATAAACTTATCTTATCTTAATAATGGTTTCAAATAAGGAAACAATCGTTATTGGATAACAATTTATAGCCAATACATAGTTACTTCTCGATTCGGGACGCAACTATCGGCGATAAACTAACGAAAATGATTTAGTCATCGAGAGTCGCTGAATTTTATTAATATATAAGACTGAGAGTGTATGTTGTCAGTTTTGATATAATATTTGTAAAAATAACGTTGAACAAGATTATTCTCGCAGAACCAGGACAGGTGATTGTAATACCATATTATTATATGTTGAACTTATTATATACATGTATGTTGAATTTTATTAAATATGTTATAACTATATATATTTGAGATCACAATAAAAATATTAATAAAAAAAAGAAGAAGATTATTCTCCATTCTCTACCGGTTAGTCACACATCACTTCAAAATGGTGGCGCAAAAGCGACCTTTTCAGAATTGATAATCATGGTAAATGTTTTAAAAACTAAGTCTTTCAGAAAGATAGCTATATCACTTAAAAGCACAAAAGAACTTCGCAGTGGGTAAACATGATAAACGTCTCTAAACAACATCACACCATGAAAAACACGATACATCGCCACCAAGAAGAACACGATACATCGCCACCATGAACACGATACATCGCCACCAAGAACACGATACATCGCCACCAAAAAAAACACGATACATCGCCACCAAAAAAAACACAATACATCGCCACCAAAAAAAACACGATACATCGCCACCAAAAAAAACACGATACATCGTTACCAAGAACACGATACATCGCCACCAAAAAAAACACGATACATCGCCACCAAAAAAAACACGATACATCGCCACCAAGAAAAACACGATACATCGCCACCAAGAAGAACACGATACATCGCCACCAAGAAGAACACGATACATCGCCACCAAGAAGAACACGATACATCGCCACCAAGAAGAACACGATACATCGCCACCAAGAAGAACACGATACATCGCCACCAAGAAGAACACGATACATCGCCACCAAGAAGAACACGATACATCGCCACCAAGAAGAACACGATACATCGCCACCATGAAAAACACGATACATCGCCACCAAGAAAAACACGATACATCGCCACCATGAAGAACACGATACATCGCCACCAAGAAGAACACGATACATCGCCAACAAGAAAAACACGATACATCGCCACCATGAAAAACATGATACATCGCCACCATGAAAAACACGATACATCGCCACCATGAACACGATACATCGCCACCATGAAAAACATGATACATCGCCACCAAGAAAGACACGATACATCGCCACCAAGAAGAACACGATACATCGCCATCAAGAAGAACACGATACATCGCCACCAAGAAAAACATGATACATCGCCACCAAGAAAAACACGATACATCGCCACCAAGAAAAACACGATACATCGCCACCATGAAAAACACGATACATCGCCACCAAGAAAGACACGATACATTGCCACCAAGAAGAACACGATACAGCGCCACCATGAAAAACACGATACATCGCCACCAAGAACTAGAATGCACTCAGAGAGATGCCAACGTGCGCAAAAATGTAATAAACAAATAATTTCGCTGTATTTTACTTAATTTATTTAATTTAATTTAATTTAATGTTAGCAAAATAGACAATTACAATCTTCAATAATTTTATTTAGGGGATAAAAGTGTGGTGTTTTGTGATTTCGGAAAGGTACATGGCGAATATACTGTGGCAAATTTAGTTAATAGGCGACGGCGGGGGGGGGGGGGGTAATTCTGCACATTATTGGTCAGAGTGATAGGGACTTGGCAACTTCAGGGGTCGGTGTGTATCGCCGGCCCTCCCCCAAACTTTTCAACAGCTGGAAATTTCGTAACATAAATATGTTGAAATTGGTCTATTATAACTTTTTATTTAAAATTTAATGCGCTAGATAAAATATAGTCCCCCAATTACCATCGCTCTTATCGTTAAAAATACGGATAAACATGAAAAATTGCCACCTCAAATAGAAGTAATGTAGATCAATGTACATATATTGTATTTTTATGCTATCTTATGATTTACTGGCTACTGTCTGGTCAATTACATCATTTTACATGACATAAAATGCGAACCTATATGCAAATCCATTTAACAGAATCAACAGATCACTCTTTGCACTGATCTACACCACCGCAAATCAGGTATTCCCTAAATGTCCAGGTGATGTCAGGTGGGGGGGGGGCGGAAAAAAACTGCAGACACAGGGTGGAAAAAACTGTTTCTTCGGTTTGGGTACCCCCCCCCCCCCCCCAACAGCAAAAACTGCAGTTTTTTTCCACTGATCATTGACCCCACCCCCCCCCCAGAAAAATCAAATCTACCCCAGCCGGCTGCAGCCGGACAACAACTCGGTTTGACCGGAAACCGAAAAAAACACCGGAGTGTATATCGCTAAGACTGAAGTTGAGGATTATCTCCCTTCTAAAATTACACAAAAAACACGTTGTTGATCTGTGTTGATCAGCGATTACAATCAAAATATAACCATAAAGGTTATTAAATAACAATCATTCGTACGTCCCTTGTATGCAATTGGTGTGTAATATTATTAATCGGCCCGCAACGACATCAATTTGAATATTTTGCGCGATTATTTGGTGTCAGTGAATTTAACATTTGGGTTCCCCAACATTGGTCAAGTTTCCTGTTTGCATTTTATTATTTCTACGAAGGACAGAGGGCAAATGCATCAAAATACTGCTGGCAACATTAGTTACTCACATCTATTGGGTGCACATCTATATTGATGGATTGTTGATGCCTTTGCACTCTGTCCTTCAACTATTCATAATAACATGTGAACAACCAGGAACTGTGCCATTTTAGAGATAATCACACAAGAAGTCACCAATTGTTTGAGAATCCTGGAGAATCACTAAGAATGTGGTTTTCTGTAGTTCACGGTGTCCATTTTTTTGTTTGGGTCATCCAACCACATTTATCGTTACGTTCATGATTTAACAGATGATGAGAATCCATAATGTTTTTATTTTGAATTTTAATTTTACGTTACTTTACTCACTCCTGCTCACTCTGCTTTTAATACTGATTAAACAATGTGAAGTCTGAAATTATTTATCATAAATTGTTACATTACAATTCACGAGAAGGTGCTTGGTAACTTAGTTTAGATTATTATGACTAAAATGGTCATTGTCTACCAGCAGAACGCCGATTTGTACCTAGTGATGTCATGACATGTACAAACATGTATATTGGTGATCGCAACGCTTTGTATGCACTTTAAAAAATGACAACTAGTCATTACCTCGACTTTGAAAAAGATGCAAATGAGATGAGTGAGATACCAGCATACAATTGTTTTCTGATATCATTGGAGGAGAAATTGTTTAATACATGGGATAGTTCTGCAGTAAAAATTTGCCAGATAAGTGATCGCAGGGTAGAATTCTGCATTCGACTGCGTGGTAGACACTGACATAGTCAGCATTATTAGGAGGGTTAATGGGGTCAATATCACATGTAAACCAAGACAGTGGTTATCCAAAATTGTTTTATGTGGATTGTACTAATGTATATATGATTTGACTATTAAGGTTAATCCATATTCTATAAAATGAGAGAAAATTGAAGTTGTGAGTCTAAAAATACATATTTGGAAAAAAATTACATGCCAATTTTTTCCGACAACCCCCTAAATGAATAAGGAAAAAATTTACGTGTAAATTTTTGACGCCTAGGTACCCCCCCCCCCCCACCCCCCGGTACGTTGTGTCCCGCAGTTTCCCCCCCTCCCCCCCTCAAATAGAATTTAGTGGACGAGGTTGATAAATTCCGTATAAAATAGAACGAGTTTGAGAAACTTTTTATCACATGATCATATAATCGCTAAAATTTTATCGAAAAGAACAACAATTAACTGCAGCCAGCGAACATTGTCCCAAAGAGCAGCGTGACGTCATTGCACGCGACGATATTACACGTGTCTATTACGCTCGAATATTACATCGGAAAATAGTGCTAATCATGTGATAAATATATATATTTATCTACCGAATACATAAAAACGCTACTGGAAACTCCGTAATACAGCAAAAGTTACTAGTACAAATATCGATCTTGTATTGTTCCTAGTAACAAAATATCGACCATGTGACGATGCACACACAAGGTTAACGCGCAATAATACGAACTATTTCATTAATTTGTTGTTTACAAACTGAGAAATGCTTCGCTCTGGAAAATAAGCAAAACGTGCTTACGTACTGGTTGGGACATTATTTCTTCTACAATTTGAGATAAATAACACGATTTTTATAATGAATTATAGCGCACTATATCTTTGCGCTCATAATATTTGTTCAATGTCGCCAGGCGTAATGGAACTTCCGGTGACCGTGTTACGTGAAATCCGCGGGGACCTGTTTATCGCTGAACTCGACATTATTTCTTCTACAATTTGAGATAAATAATGTTCACGACTATTTCTTCTACAATTTGAGATAAAATAATATGACTTTTATAGTGAATTATGTTGATACGTTCGGTAGATAAATGTGTTACATACAAATGGTTGCGATATCGAATGTGACATCGCAACTCGGAGAAATCTCCTCATTTTTGTGGTAGTTTTTGAGGTGAATATCTTAAATAATTTTGGAAAGATATATTTAAATTTCTTACCCATTTTTCTTTTGCCTTATCTGGGCCAGACTGTTGGAGTGTGTCCCAGGTGTCTCTGACTGTCGTGCACTGAATAAAATAAGGTAGATGTTTTATTTATAAATACTGCAGCAGCAGCACTTCTTCATCAACTTGGACTCTACTAGTATACCTGCGCATGTTCGGCTGACAGTGGTTATAAGACTTGTAATAACATACTATTCACCTATAAATGGTTATAATATAATTTATATTACACCATATGATAACACTCAGCAATGTGTAATAACAGTTTAACAATAAAAAAAATGAAGCAATATATGTAACAAATATTAAAATAACCTCATGTATAGTGATAATGATCAAGTTTTTACTTTGTAAGAACTATAAGATTGGCATCCTCAGCAACTATAATTATAATTTTTCTTACATTCTATATTTGTCTGTTCTCAGCGCTAGCTGGGCATTTCTTGTGTTTGGCGTCAATGACTGTCGAGCTCTGTGCAAACAAATGGAAAAAAACATAAAATCCAATATTATAAGATTATATATTTGAGAAAAAGAATACCAGAGAAATCAATGTTTATGAAACATACTTCCCAAATTATTAAAATTAAAATGGGGGGTGGGGTGCGAAAGGGGTTGTGGGTTACCAGATTTGAACAATTTAAAATTTGGGCATAGCATCCGCCCACCATTTGCACTTTTGGTTAAATATATGTTATTGGACCGATCACATATTTGGATGGTAGAACAATCTTATTTAGGAGATAAACATACCCTGTTGAGTTGTACATTCTGGGATTCGAGCATGAAAACAGTTTGTGAACGAGCCGGCTTGTTCACAAACTGTTTTCATGCTCGAATCCCAGAATGTACAACGAAACAGGGTACGTTTATCTCCATTGTAATTCAATCTAGCAAGGAATTTGCTAAAAAACTGTATAAAAAGTATCATTTAGTCATTTTCATGACACGAATCGAGACTTTCATTTCGCCGTTGTCACCGTGCACAAATCATTGGGTTTGTTCATTGCGTTACTCGGAACACTGCTCCGTAACCATATCCTGTGGGGCGGGTTGGCTCGTTTCGCTACTCCGTTCTGCGCCGATGAAATTGTACCGTGCCACATTCAGATTTGATGCACGCTGAAACGACCGATGAACGGTATCTATAGACAACAACGCGCGGGTGTGCTCGTTTCGCTACTCGTTCTGCGCCGATGAAATTTGACCGTGCTACATTCAGATTTGATGCACGCTGAAGCGGCCGATGTCGGTGAATCGAAAACTAAAGTTAGCCGCTCTCGACCAATCAGAATGCTTGTTTTTAGTGACAAATACTCAATTGAATTACAATGTGGCATAATTACTAGTAGGCACACAATAATCTAATAAAATTTGGCACAAACATCACTCTTTAGATAACTTAATTAATTAGGTCTGTAAATTGGTTAGGTATATTGAGTTTCTATGGTGTAAATTAAATACCAGTACTTACTTTCTACGATATTCTGCTCTCCTAGCTAGTTCTAGTTGTTTGCGTTCTGCGGCAGTAGGAACCTGCATTCAGAAAAAATCAGATTACAGGTCATAATTAATGGAACCTATTATATATATATTTATCACATGATTAGCACTATTTTCCGATGTAATATTCGAGCGTAATAGACACGTGTAATATCGTCGCGTGCAATGACGTCACGCTGCTCTTTGGGACAATGTTCGCTGGCTGCAGTTAATTGTTGTTCTTTTCGGTTCTTTTCGATAAAATTTGAGCGATTATATGATCATGTGATAAAAAGTATCTCAAACTCGTTCTATTTTATACGTAATTTATCAACCTCGTCCACTAAATTCTATTTGTGCCTCGGTAAACCTCGGCTCAAATCGAATTTAGTGAACTCGGTTGATAAATTCCGTATAAAATAGAAGCTCATGTGAGATCCTCTATATATAGTATATTTAATGTGCGCATTTGTACAAATAATCAGGTTGATTCTCCATGATTATGATTATATTAATACTTTGGAAATACGGTACAATAATTACACCCACTTCATTCTCTATAGTAAATTGCCGTTGAGTTTATCAAACCCAGTCCCCTAGATCATGCCATAAATCTCTACTCTGGCTGACGCCCATGTCTACGACGTCAACCAGAGTAGAGTTTCATGGCATGATCTACCAGTCCCCGTGAGAAAACCGCAGCAGCTTTTATCACATTCGTCCCATGCAGCATGTTTCTTCGCCGCGTTTCAGTGTAATGATATGTTGCAAAGTGTTACGAAGTGTAAGTTGTAACCGGTATGTGTTAAACACATTGTGTTTAATACAAATAATGTAAAGCCCTAGAAAACCGCAGCATATTTTTAAAACTCATCTCAATGCAGAGATATGTTACAAAGTGTTACTTAAATGATTTCTGAGACACCGCTCGTAGACAGTTGCTACAAATGATGTAAAGTCCCTGTGAGAAAACCGCAGTATATTTTTTCATATCATCCGAGTGTAGTGATAAGTTAATGTTATGTTACAAAGTTTTACGAAGCATTATGTCAGCCCTGGGAATTAAGGAAAATTTGCCTAGGCAATATTTTTGCCTAGGTGAAAGAAATCGGCCTAGGCAAAAACAGATTTTACCTAGGCAATTTTGCAACAATATTGCCATCTCAAATCAATATGATTCAATAATAACCTGAAATGCTTAGTTATTTTGGAGAACATTTCCAGGCCACTACTCATCATATATATACATTCCAAAAATCATCTCCAAAACTAGTGCCCTTATGGGTAGCTAGTTAATGGCCCAGTGCCATGGAAACAATTTTAGGACAATATATGTAAAGAGTAATTTAAGGAAGTCATTTTGACTAAAGAGGTTCTATTTCTGATAGATACAAATCAATTTTAGTAACCCAAAGAACTTGTAATATAATTGCCTAGGCAAACTGATTTTGCCTCTGCTTTTACCTAGGCATTGCCTAGGCTAATTCCCAGGGCTGTTATGTTGTGTAATTTATGAGATCCACAGAGACTGCTCGTTGATGTGTGTATGCAAATGATGTAATTAAAGTCCCTATGAGAAAACTTATGGATATTTCTTCAACTTATCTCAGTGTAGTTACGAAGGTTTATGTGATTTATGAGATTCCACATATTGATGTACCGCTCGTAGACGGGTGTTCAAATTATTGTTCAATGCGAAGCTCCCAAGTCCCCACGAGAATAAAAGCAGAATTTTGCGACGATATTTGGCATATCAATTTAGCAAGGCATCTGTGGGAATGTTACCAAATCCTGTTTTTAATAACTGTAATTTCTATATTTCATAGAAAACACAAAGTGACAAACATGACGATGATCAACCACGGTGATGAGAATGAACTTTAAAATTATAGATTTGATCTTGATTAGTTAATAATATTTCAATGCATATAATTAAATCATTACAATTACCACAAAAAAAAAGCTTTACTGACATATGATCAGCACAAATCTACAACGATACATTTATATCTTAAGATGAATGTAAACTAGTTTTTGAACAAAATCAACAATCACTTGAAATTTGACCCATGATTAAAAATAAGTTTTTGAAAAATAAATATTTAATCTTACTAATATTCCATAAAAACCATGATGGTTTATTCTTCTGAAAACTTATTTTTCTCGGTTCAATCTAGATCATGCCATGAACCTCTACTAAGGCTAACGTACGGACTTAGCCTTAGTAGAGGTTCATGGCATGATCTAGGTTCAATCTGGAAACAAAATTGACTGAATGCCGACAGATATCGGATAATTCCTGTAAGAAAATGTTCACTAAACTTACTAATTATCGCACGCTAATGAGTCCCAGTAAACATGGAAACTAAAATATGTGTTCCTCTTCCAATATTTTGCTGATAATGTTATTATTTCGTCGAAAGTTTATCAATTTTACGATTCATTATCGGCCATGTTTTGCTCTGTCCTTGACATAGCTTCGGGGAAAAACCAACTCGATCGATTGATCGATATTAAACGGAAGTGAAATGGGGCGAGTTGCCTTCGGCCCAAGTCGTCACAGTTTCTGTTCGGACAGTGGGTAAGTTTCGGCCCGTTATTTGAGAACATATAGTTCCTTGCTTCAACCGTCTTTGAAGAGCGAAAATGTTTTTAAAATCAATATTTAACAATTAATTGTATAATTATAAGTAATAATCTTGGTTTCCCAATGTAATTACAGTCTAAAGGCATATACCGAATCACAAACTCTTATAAATAAATAAATTGGGTTCCTTAAATATCTCATATGCATATTCTAATAGGATATGGTGTCATAACAACTGGAGGGGGCAAAAGTTTGGAAAACTATATAACTAAATTAATAGATATATACATTTATAATATTATTCATGTCGAAAGGCAACAGAGTGCCATTTTAAGATTCTCTTTTCAGAAATATGTATGTATTGTAACCCCCCCCCCAAATAAATTATGCTTCATACACACATGTAAATCATGTACCCGGTATGCCCCCAGTGTATGGTGAAATTGGTT
Organism: Siphonodentalium dalli; assembly: GCA_032622095.1. Classification (NCBI taxonomy): domain Eukaryota; kingdom Metazoa; phylum Mollusca; class Scaphopoda; order Gadilida; family Siphonodentaliidae; genus Siphonodentalium; species Siphonodentalium dalli. The sequence goes on from CP136064.1 coordinate 256,186,056, forward strand.
GCCATTAACTTACCTGTGACTTATGATGGCCATCATTCCCATCATCACTTAACTCTGCCATACATGTACCTCAATCAGAATTCAGTACTAGGCTGAACAATGTACATGAGATGTAAAACCTGAAAATGAATCATTCACATATAGTATATAGTATATTAAATATTACGGTATATTGTCCACCGGTATGATTGTCGTGATTTCAGACTCGAGTCAATACATTCAATTAATTATTTTGAGGTAGTGAGGAATCAGCCGCGTAAAATATCATATGGTCTGATCTGTGATTGTGTCCGCTACGATCATACCATATGTAATCAATGATCTTAAGTATTTATTCATCGAAGTGGGACCGTATCTACGAATACAGACTGAATTGTATTATTTGTAAAACATGTACACTATACTACATGGCAGTACTACACTACAGTAGTTGAAATTCATAAATATTTTTCTCACGATTTATTCGGATCAGATTTAATCTATTACTATTACAGTATTAGGCCTAGTAGTTTGTGAACTTAAAAAAAATAACATAATTATGCTGTAGCATGTATAGTATAGCACTAGAAGAGAACCTCCTGATTTATTTCAGGCCTGACCGTTTGAAAATCATCATCATCATGGCAGCCATGATCGACTCATGCACTAAATCAAGTCACTGATTCAGAATTTCAGTCTGAGTCTCACTCTTAAGCCCGCCGCCGATATTTGTCGCAGCTAGACCCTTGCAACGTAAGATCTGTGTGCGCACACGGTACGATTTTAGTCGCGCGACTTCTGTTTTTATCTCTTACGGTAGACCATCGCACACGATGTGATCGGATCGTATGATCTGGTTGTTTACTTTCTCGTGAATGCAATGGGTTACCGTATTATTAATGTGGTACACAAATTCACACAATCAGATATTATTTTGAAAAAAATTTGCCTATGTCCAGTCCATGCACCTGTTTCAATTGTAGTTGTATTCTAGAGGCATGAATGTATTCCGCCGTCCAAAATATCCTGCTACTCTGACTTGAAGGTCACTATATGGACGCCATGTTGTTCTGAATGAAAACATGTGATCGCCGCATGATCAGCTTAAGAGTTGAATCTGATTGGCTACTTACTGATTGGCTAAATCGTACGACTCGATCGTAGAAAATCAAATTATTTGATTCCTTGTGGGGCCGATCGTGCGACAAAATGTCGTACGATTTTTCACCGCACATGCTGCGATCAGACCCGTAACCGGTACCCGCTATTTGTCGTACGATATATATCGCATCGTGTGCGGCGGCCTTTACTCTCACTCTCAGACCCTGCCCTGGGACTAGTGCCAATAATAGTGCCAGTATAAGTTATAACTATAAGTCAATTTTACAGCCAGAAGTACTAACAATTGGAATAGTCTCCCTGAACATTTGGTGTCGGCCGGTTCGGTGAATGATTTTAAATCAATTTTAAATGACCAGTGGCGAGGCAAGCCAAACAAATTCTGCTATGTATTCTGAATTAAATTTGAGCGCACTGTAAAATAGAGCAAATATGATATTATACTACGACAATTGGCCAATACAACGAAAGCTTAAAATAGGCCTGAAGATCACAGGTAAATCACAGGTAAATAAGTATTGGGAGGCTGGGAGTCACATCCATGATCCACAGTGTATTTAATACTATTTATAATTTGTATTATTATTAACTATTATGTATAGAAATTAGTCAGTTAATTTAGGCCTAAAGGCTAAAGCTTAAAATAGGCCTGAAGATCACAGGTAAATCACAGGTAAATAAGTATTGGGAGGCTGGGAGACACAGAACTCACATCCATGATCCACAGTGTATTTAATACTATTTATAATTTGTATTATTATTAACTATTATGTATAGAAATTAGTCAGTTAATTTAGGCCTAGTGACACTGAATTACCTCAATACCTGTGACAAGTAGTGTAACTTTAATTTACAATTAGAATTATCCGATCAATCATCGATTCATAATTTCAATTTTCATTTAAATTTTAGCCTAATTCTAGTAAATTGATATTCAAACTCAAAATTAAAATAAAAACTTTTTAAAAGGTTTCAATTATTTAATAAATGTTGCGCTTCTGAAGTTCTATGTAATGATGCGGCTATTTCGCAAATTCGTGCATGTTTACATTAGTTACCAACAGTGCAACACCAACTTTGAACTTACGCTGGCCGGTGCTGTCAGATTGTACATTGCATTTTTTGTTAAATTAACACGCAAAATGTAACTTTTCCAACTAAGTTCGATCGTGTATCTTTTGTGGAAATGTGCCTATGATCAATTTAGTAAATGTGCATGTGTAAAATACATATTATTAGTGTATATATTCATTGAATCGAACTTACCTGAGATTTTCTGTGAACAAATCAAATTTACCGGTAATTACGAACAGAAAAATGCGCGCATTGATACGACTTCCAGCTGTCAAAATCTTCTCGCTTATAAATTATCAAATACTAATTACATTACTATTGTAAACGTAAAGGACGAAAATTATTTATATTATATCACATATATGTCCCATTGTTACTGGAAGCATATGTGGTTTGATATGTGCATGCAATATGTGGAACTATTTTTATTTCCAGATGAAAATGCGTGAGTCGGTTAATTATAGGTGTAACGGAAAGAAACACGCGCTCAGGCAGGCTCACCGCTCATTAATATCTCGATAGTTATTTGAAGTAGATACGAACTTCAAGTTAAACTGAGTTTATTACATAATAAATATGTCTTAAATGTGATTTTTAATCTGTGAAGTTATTCTGTTTTAATGCAACATTGTTTTTGGAAAGTACGCAGTTCACTGTTATGTGGAACTATATTTTTGATCATAAGTGAATCGGCAGGGTGACACCAAGCTACCAAGCTACGAATCTGTCTGATCGCCATACTGTTTCGCGAGCGCACGTAAAGACACGATACATCGCCACCAAGAAAAACACGATACATCGCCACCATGAAAAACACGATACATCGCCACCATGAAAAACACGACACATCGCCACCAAGAAGAACACGATACATCGCCACCATGAAAAACACGATACATCGCCACCAAGAAAAACACGATACATCACCACCAAGAAGAACACGATACATCGCCACCATGAAAAACACGATACATCGCCACCAAAAAAAACACGATACATCGCCACCAAGAAGAACACGATACATCACCACCAAGAAGAACACGATACATCGCCACCAAGAAAAACATGATACATCGCCACCATGAACATGATACATCGCCACCATGAACATGATACATCGCCACCATGAAAAACACGATACATCGCCACCAAGAAGAACACGATACATCGCCATCAAGAAAAACATGATACATCGCCACCATGAACATGATACATCGCCACCATGAACATGATACATCGCCACCATGAAAAACATGATACATCGCCACCACGAAAAACACGATACATCGCCACCAAGAAGAACACGATACATCGCCATCAAGAAGAACACGATACATCGCCACCAAGAAAAACATGATACATCGCCACCATGAACATGATACATCGCCACCATGAACATGATACATCGCCACCAAGAAAAACATGATACATCGCCACCAAGAAGAACACGATACATCGCCACCAAGAAGAACATGATACATCGCCACCAAGAAAAACATGATACATCGCCACCATGAACACGATACATCGCCACCATGAAAAACACGATACATCCACACCATGAAAAACACGATACATCGCCATCAAGAAGAACACGATACATCGCCACCATGAAAAACACGATACATCGCCACCAAGAAGAACACGATACATCGCCATCAAGAAGAACATGATACATCGCCACCAAGAAAAACATGATACATCGCCACCATGAACATGATACATCGCCACCATGAACATGATACATCGCCACCATGAAAAACACGATACATCGCCACCAAGAAGAACACGATACATCGCCACCAAGAAAAACATGATACATCGCCACCATGAACATGATACATCGCCACCATGAACATGATACATCGCCACCATGAAAAACATGATACATCGCCACCAAGAAAAACACGATACATCGCCACCAAGAAGAACACGATACATCGCCATCAAGAAGATATTCTTCATTTGACTGAATGGTAATTTGTACATATATTTCATATTTAATTTATTTCTATTTATGGCACGACCACCTGGTATTGTTTTTTTCTTCTTGTTTTATGTTCGTTATGTACAGGTAGGCCTATATGTACTACTTGACTTTGTAATGCTACTGGTTGCAATGATTGGTCATAAGGGGACCAAAACTCTCTAGCTCCCTCTCTCTCTCTCTCTCCCATAGAGTCGCGCTCCGTTGTATAGGCCTAAAATATCCATCATATAATAGTAATAGTAATCAACCAACTGATTACTGGTCGAATATCACGAAGTAGAAGAAAAAGATATATAGACTCACGGGGAGGCCTGGTATATATGCCTATGCATGAAGCGATTCCTTTGTGCGTTTTTGGTGCAGATTCGTTGCCAGAATATCTTAATTATTTCCACATCAATTGCTGTTTTTTACTAGTTCTGACGAACAAATATATGTCTTAGTTGATGAGAGAAGACATTTTTCTTGAGTTAGGTAACGATATTGGCCATGCATATATAGAACGAGTGTTTAGTTTCGCGTAATTCAAATTTGTCAATGTAGGGTACAAAAACTCGCCATTAATATGCCAAATACAGTAACAAAATGTAATAAGATTCTTTAATGTAAGAGCACAAAATTAACCTGCGTATTCTTCACAGTATACGTTTTATTTGTGCGTTTGCAAGTTGTATATAATACAAACTGGTTTACCGAATAACTAGTTTATAAATTTGAGTTAGTGATAAACTCGCTAACATAAATGTTATTTAATAAGCAACTATAAGTATTGTCAACTGTACCGGTACCAGGATCTATAAATAGTATACGTGACTCGTGTGTCGTAACGAATCAGCACCAAAACTCTCAAAGAATGGCTTTATGCATATGATTATATAGCCTGTGCTCATGAATTGGAAATTCAATTTTTAAATTCAAGACAGCTAGCCACCATCGGCATTGTTTTTCTCAAAATCAAAAATACCAAAAAAATATTAAAAACATTACTTAATGTAACTTTCGCTGATGGGGTCATTGTCACAAGGCTCCGCGATCCGATCACATTCGTAGCCAGGTTTTTTAATCGATCACAAATGTAGCCAGCTTTTCTATGGCGATCGCATTTGTAGCCAGCTTTTCATATTCAGGCGAGCCTCAATGAACACGATCAGGTTAATCTAATTTGTTCTGAGTTGATGGATGAAAACAACTTGAATTTAGTTTTGATATAAGTTCATTTATAACCTGATGTTTCGGATCAATGTCGTTGGAATGCTCGAATTATATTCCAATATAAGTTGATAAACGAAGTCAGTTTTGGAGCATGACGTCGACATTTTAGTCACGAACGTGATGACGTCATATTTCGGGCAATATAAACCACGAATTAGAAAAGCTGACTACGAATGTGATCGCCGGTGAAATAAGCTGGCTACACTGGCTACAAATGTGACCGTCACTGACCGGAGTCTTGTGACAATGACCCCATCGGCGTAACTTTCATGGTCGATGAAACGAGTGGCTGAAATCCGACGGCGGCCATGTTTCTATGACTAATTACACGACGATCACACCAATGTTACAGTCTCTAGCAATGATTCGTTCTCTTTTTGATACCAATGTCATGACCCATGAACAATTTAACGATGATCGGTTCATCGACATATAGGCCTAGCCTCTCTAGGCAGTGTTATTGATTTAATTATATATGCGGTGTTGTCGCTGAAATCCGACGGCGGCCATGTTTCTTTGAGAATTCACAGCAAAATGACTCGTTCCCATCTATATGTCAATGTCAACCTCCGTGACAAATTTAATTATGATTGGACCAACACTGCGACCTCTTGCCCGCGGTGCTAAATGATGCAATTTTGAAATCCAAGATGGCTGTTGGCGGCCATTTTTTTCATGCAAATAAGCCCAAAATGACTCGGTGTCGTCTATATATCAATGTCATGATCGATGGACAATTTCGTGATGATATAGGAGCATCGACACAGGCTCTAGATTGTGTTATTGATTAAGATTTATCTAGTATTATCACTTAAATCCACGATGGCTGCCAGTGGCCATGTTTTTATGCAAATGAGCCCAAAATAATTCGTTCCCATCTAGACGCCAATGTTATCATCCATAAAAAGTTCATGATGATCAGTGCATCGGTACAGTCATGTAATAAACATGTAATCAGCAGCTATGTTCGAAATTATAAACGGTACTTTCATGCTATCCGTCTCCGGATCATAGTTTTAAAGTTTCCGCATATTTCGGTACCATTTCCGCTACTCAGATTCTAGAACGGGTGATGTAGGTGTCGCAGATTTGTATTCGTTGGTGAATTTACAATACATTACCGAAATAAAGTGAGGTTTTCGAAGAACTGGAAAAATATACCTATGGAATGTTGTAGATTGGCATCTAAGGTGTAAGAGGTACCAAAAGTTTTTAGTGAAAATATATTGTTTGTAGGAATACAGTTGAGTTCAAAATAGGTGGCAACAATTTTCTGTTTCGTTCCTTCCGTGACCTTTGGTCCCGGGTGGTGGTTCCGCCAATAAAAGAGGGGTTTTGACCAAATTCCAAGCTCCTGTGATGTGATGAACACACATTTGTTCAGTAAATGTCTTCACCACACAGTTGAATTTGTCAATTTACATAAAGACAATTTTCGAGCAGAAATAGGTTTTATGCTTCGGAAAGATGAATATCATATAGACTACAGAAACAACAGATAAACCCAGATAAACGCACAACTCTAACGTGTAAATATATGACTATGCGATAGGGAATTGTTGAATCTGAAAATCCAAATCAAGTTTATTATTTCGTTCAATCATGTTATACAAAATAGATACGGACATTCTCACAAAGGTGAATATCTTGCCAATTTAAATATAATCTTACCTTAACTATAGAAATAATCGAAGACACCGCCCAATATATCGAATTTCGAGATCCACCACAATCAACAAGACTCCATGTGTACACTTTACGGCAGCCTGTGAGCCTGTACGAAACAACGACGCGCGCGTGACCACCACGTGAAATTTAAAAATCCGACGTCACACACAAATATGTGTGGTGGTGTACACATATATGTGTGGATATTGGGTGATACACACATATGTATGTATTATGTACACATATATGTTCAGATAATGCCTCCACACAGTCATTGTGTGGAAGCTGCCACACAGTCCTTTTTACAGTGTAGAGTAATTCAGATTGTTTGGCTTCGGCAATCCGCTACGGCAACAGTATGCTGTGGCCCAGTTTGCTTCAGCAATGCTGATTGCCGTAGCCAATTATGAAGGCTGTGGGTCAGTGTATGGTGTTTCATCATCATGGTGGTTAGGCATGGCCCACACAAGACCATAACAAATAAAATAAAATGAAAAGCATACCGCCGGCCCCTATTTTTTTGGGGCTCATCACGGGAAACACGCATTCAATTTGTTTTGGCCTAAACAAGATTTCTGCAAAACAATTCAGTCTATATAATAATATATTAAAACAAACTCACCAAAGCACATTTGTATTCCGATTTATAGCAGATCTGATGATGATAAAACACAAAATGTCTTTCCCGCGTGTTCTTCTTACTTCTAATCTAAGACTAGTAAGAGTTCTGGTGGCGCCGCACAGTGGACTTCCACTTCTTCTTTACGCCAGTGTTTGAGGCATGAGCAACCTCATAACATGAGCTCCAAATTTTAGTGAGTCTACCGGTATATTCAATGGAGAGATCTGGAACTCCTAAATGACATTTCATTGCTGTGTATCACTGTATGTGACTGGGATTCCCACTACAAATACAATCATAACATTGCATAATTGGGAACTGTGTTGTAGTTTCAGAGTGAAGAACTCTTCTGTTCTTTCATAAATAGCAGCCTTTTATACCTCTAAGTATGTAGAGCGTATCATAACCTGGAAGTATGGAACTGCAGCTGGATGATGTATTTGGAGTAGTTATGAAGATCTTTAAGCTTTTAAACTTTAGTTTACGCAATATGTCCGCAGTCGTGTTTCCTATTTTCGTTTTACGGGACATTTCAACACTCTTTTCGAATAGCAACACAGTTTCCGGGCACACACAACTGTTACAATTATAAGTATACACTGTCAGGTAATATATACAGATAAAGTTCAGTAGTTTTAAAGCACCATAAAACCAGTTAAGACCATAAAACAAAGTTAAAATTCTTCACAAAATTCAAAACCCGCCATTTTCAACAAGGCGACAATTACTTCCGGTTCATAAATATGCAACAGGAGGAGGAGTTACGCACTTGATTGACATGATGGCCAAAATCGATATATGCGTGCTTCTAAAACCGAATTGTGAAGAAAAAAAAAAGTGGGGTCTAATGACCTATAAAAGACAAAATATAAACAATGTGCGGTGTTAAAATTGCGGGTCATTTCTAGTGACCCATAATTTTTTTTTGCCCCACAAGAAAGGTTTTAAATTGAAAAATGCCCCCTAATTGACAAGATTTCATAGTATATATATCCATATATATGTATATATATATATATATATATTTATTATGTCAGAGCTATGGAGGCACGGACTCAGTATGAGTGTTCATTGCTTCATATTTGCGTGAACAAATTCTCATTTCTTATCGAAATGGCCATGTGTCGATCGGAATGGTACATCGAGATGTTCCTCGAACCATATCAAGCTTGAAAACCGGTCCCGATTTTCACCCATGCCGGGGTTCGAACCCGTGCCAACCTCGTCTAGCCCAGACTGTGATGATCTTATCCACGACCTAACCACCTCGGCTACGGGGACATCCTTAAAAGGAAGCCCTTTCACCGAGAGTTAGGAAGCGTATCAGTCTGAACATGGGTTCGAACCCACTACCTTCGAAATTCTTGATATGCCATTCTGGAAACATATCAATGCACTTCCTCCGAAATTGCATCATTCTGTGACCATACGATTACTGGTACTGGCGTATATATATTTATTATGTCAGAGCTATGGAGGCACGGACTCAGTATGAGTGTTCATTGCTTCATATTTGCGTGAACAAATTCTCATTTCTTATCGAAATGGCCATGTGTCGATCGGAATGGTACATCGAGATGTTCCTCGAACCATATCAAGCTTGAAAACCGGTCCCGATTTTCACCCATGCCGGGGTTCGAACCCGTGCCAACCTCGTCTAGCCCAGACTGTGATGATCTTATCCACGACCTAACCACCTCGGCTACGGGGACATCCTTAAAAGGAAGCCCTTTCACCGAGAGTTAGGAAGCGTATCAGTCTGAACATGGGTTCGAACCCACTACCTTCGAAATTCTTGATATGCCATTCTGGAAACATATCAATGCACTTCCTCCGAAATTGCATCATTCTGTGACCATACGATTACTGGTACTGGCGTATATATATTTATTATGTCAGAGCTATGGAGGCACGGACTCAGTATGAGTGTTCATTGCTTCATATTTGCGTGAACAAATTCTCATTTCTTATCGAAATGGCCATGTGTCGATCGGAATGGTACATCGAGATGTTCCTCGAACCATATCAAGCTTGAAAACCGGTCCCGATTTTCACCCATGCCGGGGTTCGAACCCGTGCCAACCTCGTCTAGCCCAGACTGTGATGATCTTATCCACGACCTAACCACCTCGGCTACGGGGACATCCTTAAAAGGAAGCCCTTTCACCGAGAGTTAGGAAGCGTATCAGTCTGAACATGGGTTCGAACCCACTACCTTCGAAATTCTTGATATGCCATTCTGGAAACATATCAATGCACTTCCTCCGAAATTGCATCATTCTGTGACCATACGATTACTGGTACTGGCGTATATATATTTATTATGTCAGAGCTATGGAGGCACGGACTCAGTATGAGTGTTCATTGCTTCATATTTGCGTGAACAAATTCTCATTTCTTATCGAAATGGCCATGTGTCGATCGGAATGGTACATCGAGATGTTCCTCGAACCATATCAAGCTTGAAAACCGGTCCCGATTTTCACCCATGCCGGGGTTCGAACCCGTGCCAACCTCGTCTAGCCCAGACTGTGATGATCTTATCCACGACCTAACCACCTCGGCTACGGGGACATCCTTAAAAGGAAGCCCTTTCACCGAGAGTTAGGAAGCGTATCAGTCTGAACATGGGTTCGAACCCACTACCTTCGAAATTCTTGATATGCCATTCTGGAAACATATCAATGCACTTCCTCCGAAATTGCATCATTCTGTGACCATACGATTACTGGTACTGGCGTATATATATTTATTATGTCAGAGCTATGGAGGCACGGACTCAGTATGAGTGTTCATTGCTTCATATTTGCGTGAACAAATTCTCATTTCTTATCGAAATGGCCATGTGTCGATCGGAATGGTACATCGAGATGTTCCTCGAACCATATCAAGCTTGAAAACCGGTCCCGATTTTCACCCATGCCGGGGTTCGAACCCGTGCCAACCTCGTCTAGCCCAGACTGTGATGATCTTATCCACGACCTAACCACCTCGGCTACGGGGACATCCTTAAAAGGAAGCCCTTTCACCGAGAGTTAGGAAGCGTATCAGTCTGAACATGGGTTCGAACCCACTACCTTCGAAATTCTTGATATGCCATTCTGGAAACATATCAATGCACTTCCTCCGAAATTGCATCATTCTGTGACCATACGATTACTGGTACTGGCGTATATATATTTATTATGTCAGAGCTATGGAGGCACGGACTCAGTATGAGTGTTCATTGCTTCATATTTGCGTGAACAAATTCTCATTTCTTATCGAAATGGCCATGTGTCGATCGGAATGGTACATCGAGATGTTCCTCGAACCATATCAAGCTTGAAAACCGGTCCCGATTTTCACCCATGCCGGGGTTCGAACCCGTGCCAACCTCGTCTAGCCCAGACTGTGATGATCTTATCCACGACCTAACCACCTCGGCTACGGGGACATCCTTAAAAGGAAGCCCTTTCACCGAGAGTTAGGAAGCGTATCAGTCTGAACATGGGTTCGAACCCACTACCTTCGAAATTCTTGATATGCCATTCTGGAAACATATCAATGCACTTCCTCCGAAATTGCATCATTCTGTGACCATACGATTACTGGTACTGGCGTATATATATTTATTATGTCAGAGCTATGGAGGCACGGACTCAGTATGAGTGTTCATTGCTTCATATTTGCGTGAACAAATTCTCATTTCTTATCGAAATGGCCATGTGTCGATCGGAATGGTACATCGAGATGTTCCTCGAACCATATCAAGCTTGAAAACCGGTCCCGATTTTCACCCATGCCGGGGTTCGAACCCGTGCCAACCTCGTCTAGCCCAGACTGTGATGATCTTATCCACGACCTAACCACCTCGGCTACGGGGACATCCTTAAAAGGAAGCCCTTTCACCGAGAGTTAGGAAGCGTATCAGTCTGAACATGGGTTCGAACCCACTACCTTCGAAATTCTTGATATGCCATTCTGGAAACATATCAATGCACTTCCTCCGAAATTGCATCATTCTGTGACCATACGATTACTGGTACTGGCGTATATATATTTATTATGTCAGAGCTATGGAGGCACGGACTCAGTATGAGTGTTCATTGCTTCATATTTGCGTGAACAAATTCTCATTTCTTATCGAAATGGCCATGTGTCGATCGGAATGGTACATCGAGATGTTCCTCGAACCATATCAAGCTTGAAAACCGGTCCCGATTTTCACCCATGCCGGGGTTCGAACCCGTGCCAACCTCGTCTAGCCCAGACTGTGATGATCTTATCCACGACCTAACCACCTCGGCTACGGGGACATCCTTAAAAGGAAGCCCTTTCACCGAGAGTTAGGAAGCGTATCAGTCTGAACATGGGTTCGAACCCACTACCTTCGAAATTCTTGATATGCCATTCTGGAAACATATCAATGCACTTCCTCCGAAATTGCATCATTCTGTGACCATACGATTACTGGTACTGGCGTATATATATTTATTATGTCAGAGCTATGGAGGCACGGACTCAGTATGAGTGTTCATTGCTTCATATTTGCGTGAACAAATTCTCATTTCTTATCGAAATGGCCATGTGTCGATCGGAATGGTACATCGAGATGTTCCTCGAACCATATCAAGCTTGAAAACCGGTCCCGATTTTCACCCATGCCGGGGTTCGAACCCGTGCCAACCTCGTCTAGCCCAGACTGTGATGATCTTATCCACGACCTAACCACCTCGGCTACGGGGACATCCTTAAAAGGAAGCCCTTTCACCGAGAGTTAGGAAGCGTATCAGTCTGAACATGGGTTCGAACCCACTACCTTCGAAATTCTTGATATGCCATTCTGGAAACATATCAATGCACTTCCTCCGAAATTGCATCATTCTGTGACCATACGATTACTGGTACTGGCGTATATATATTTATTATGTCAGAGCTATGGAGGCACGGACTCAGTATGAGTGTTCATTGCTTCATATTTGCGTGAACAAATTCTCATTTCTTATCGAAATGGCCATGTGTCGATCGGAATGGTACATCGAGATGTTCCTCGAACCATATCAAGCTTGAAAACCGGTCCCGATTTTCACCCATGCCGGGGTTCGAACCCGTGCCAACCTCGTCTAGCCCAGACTGTGATGATCTTATCCACGACCTAACCACCTCGGCTACGGGGACATCCTTAAAAGGAAGCCCTTTCACCGAGAGTTAGGAAGCGTATCAGTCTGAACATGGGTTCGAACCCACTACCTTCGAAATTCTTGATATGCCATTCTGGAAACATATCAATGCACTTCCTCCGAAATTGCATCATTCTGTGACCATACGATTACTGGTACTGGCGTATATATATTTATTATGTCAGAGCTATGGAGGCACGGACTCAGTATGAGTGTTCATTGCTTCATATTTGCGTGAACAAATTCTCATTTCTTATCGAAATGGCCATGTGTCGATCGGAATGGTACATCGAGATGTTCCTCGAACCATATCAAGCTTGAAAACCGGTCCCGATTTTCACCCATGCCGGGGTTCGAACCCGTGCCAACCTCGTCTAGCCCAGACTGTGATGATCTTATCCACGACCTAACCACCTCGGCTACGGGGACATCCTTAAAAGGAAGCCCTTTCACCGAGAGTTAGGAAGCGTATCAGTCTGAACATGGGTTCGAACCCACTACCTTCGAAATTCTTGATATGCCATTCTGGAAACATATCAATGCACTTCCTCCGAAATTGCATCATTCTGTGACCATACGATTACTGGTACTGGCGTATATATATTTATTATGTCAGAGCTATGGAGGCACGGACTCAGTATGAGTGTTCATTGCTTCATATTTGCGTGAACAAATTCTCATTTCTTATCGAAATGGCCATGTGTCGATCGGAATGGTACATCGAGATGTTCCTCGAACCATATCAAGCTTGAAAACCGGTCCCGATTTTCACCCATGCCGGGGTTCGAACCCGTGCCAACCTCGTCTAGCCCAGACTGTGATGATCTTATCCACGACCTAACCACCTCGGCTACGGGGACATCCTTAAAAGGAAGCCCTTTCACCGAGAGTTAGGAAGCGTATCAGTCTGAACATGGGTTCGAACCCACTACCTTCGAAATTCTTGATATGCCATTCTGGAAACATATCAATGCACTTCCTCCGAAATTGCATCATTCTGTGACCATACGATTACTGGTACTGGCGTATATATATTTATTATGTCAGAGCTATGGAGGCACGGACTCAGTATGAGTGTTCATTGCTTCATATTTGCGTGAACAAATTCTCATTTCTTATCGAAATGGCCATGTGTCGATCGGAATGGTACATCGAGATGTTCCTCGAACCATATCAAGCTTGAAAACCGGTCCCGATTTTCACCCATGCCGGGGTTCGAACCCGTGCCAACCTCGTCTAGCCCAGACTGTGATGATCTTATCCACGACCTAACCACCTCGGCTACGGGGACATCCTTAAAAGGAAGCCCTTTCACCGAGAGTTAGGAAGCGTATCAGTCTGAACATGGGTTCGAACCCACTACCTTCGAAATTCTTGATATGCCATTCTGGAAACATATCAATGCACTTCCTCCGAAATTGCATCATTCTGTGACCATACGATTACTGGTACTGGCGTATATATATTTATTATGTCAGAGCTATGGAGGCACGGACTCAGTATGAGTGTTCATTGCTTCATATTTGCGTGAACAAATTCTCATTTCTTATCGAAATGGCCATGTGTCGATCGGAATGGTACATCGAGATGTTCCTCGAACCATATCAAGCTTGAAAACCGGTCCCGATTTTCACCCATGCCGGGGTTCGAACCCGTGCCAACCTCGTCTAGCCCAGACTGTGATGATCTTATCCACGACCTAACCACCTCGGCTACGGGGACATCCTTAAAAGGAAGCCCTTTCACCGAGAGTTAGGAAGCGTATCAGTCTGAACATGGGTTCGAACCCACTACCTTCGAAATTCTTGATATGCCATTCTGGAAACATATCAATGCACTTCCTCCGAAATTGCATCATTCTGTGACCATACGATTACTGGTACTGGCGTATATATATTTATTATGTCAGAGCTATGGAGGCACGGACTCAGTATGAGTGTTCATTGCTTCATATTTGCGTGAACAAATTCTCATTTCTTATCGAAATGGCCATGTGTCGATCGGAATGGTACATCGAGATGTTCCTCGAACCATATCAAGCTTGAAAACCGGTCCCGATTTTCACCCATGCCGGGGTTCGAACCCGTGCCAACCTCGTCTAGCCCAGACTGTGATGATCTTATCCACGACCTAACCACCTCGGCTACGGGGACATCCTTAAAAGGAAGCCCTTTCACCGAGAGTTAGGAAGCGTATCAGTCTGAACATGGGTTCGAACCCACTACCTTCGAAATTCTTGATATGCCATTCTGGAAACATATCAATGCACTTCCTCCGAAATTGCATCATTCTGTGACCATACGATTACTGGTACTGGCGTATATATATTTATTATGTCAGAGCTATGGAGGCACGGACTCAGTATGAGTGTTCATTGCTTCATATTTGCGTGAACAAATTCTCATTTCTTATCGAAATGGCCATGTGTCGATCGGAATGGTACATCGAGATGTTCCTCGAACCATATCAAGCTTGAAAACCGGTCCCGATTTTCACCCATGCCGGGGTTCGAACCCGTGCCAACCTCGTCTAGCCCAGACTGTGATGATCTTATCCACGACCTAACCACCTCGGCTACGGGGACATCCTTAAAAGGAAGCCCTTTCACCGAGAGTTAGGAAGCGTATCAGTCTGAACATGGGTTCGAACCCACTACCTTCGAAATTCTTGATATGCCATTCTGGAAACATATCAATGCACTTCCTCCGAAATTGCATCATTCTGTGACCATACGATTACTGGTACTGGCGTATATATATTTATTATGTCAGAGCTATGGAGGCACGGACTCAGTATGAGTGTTCATTGCTTCATATTTGCGTGAACAAATTCTCATTTCTTATCGAAATGGCCATGTGTCGATCGGAATGGTACATCGAGATGTTCCTCGAACCATATCAAGCTTGAAAACCGGTCCCGATTTTCACCCATGCCGGGGTTCGAACCCGTGCCAACCTCGTCTAGCCCAGACTGTGATGATCTTATCCACGACCTAACCACCTCGGCTACGGGGACATCCTTAAAAGGAAGCCCTTTCACCGAGAGTTAGGAAGCGTATCAGTCTGAACATGGGTTCGAACCCACTACCTTCGAAATTCTTGATATGCCATTCTGGAAACATATCAATGCACTTCCTCCGAAATTGCATCATTCTGTGACCATACGATTACTGGTACTGGCGTATATATATTTATTATGTCAGAGCTATGGAGGCACGGACTCAGTATGAGTGTTCATTGCTTCATATTTGCGTGAACAAATTCTCATTTCTTATCGAAATGGCCATGTGTCGATCGGAATGGTACATCGAGATGTTCCTCGAACCATATCAAGCTTGAAAACCGGTCCCGATTTTCACCCATGCCGGGGTTCGAACCCGTGCCAACCTCGTCTAGCCCAGACTGTGATGATCTTATCCACGACCTAACCACCTCGGCTACGGGGACATCCTTAAAAGGAAGCCCTTTCACCGAGAGTTAGGAAGCGTATCAGTCTG
Source organism: Siphonodentalium dalli (assembly GCA_032622095.1). NCBI lineage: Eukaryota > Metazoa > Mollusca > Scaphopoda > Gadilida > Siphonodentaliidae > Siphonodentalium > Siphonodentalium dalli. The sequence continues at coordinate 256,202,378 of CP136064.1, forward strand.
AACATGGGTTCGAACCCACTACCTTCGAAATTCTTGATATGCCATTCTGGAAACATATCAATGCACTTCCTCCGAAATTGCATCATTCTGTGACCATACGATTACTGGTACTGGCGTATATATATTTATTATGTCAGAGCTATGGAGGCACGGACTCAGTATGAGTGTTCATTGCTTCATTTTTTATATAAAATTGGATAAATACCAACATCCCATCCGATCTATGGACGGGACATTCTATGTAGCACTCTACACTGCCTTTTAGTGTTTCGACCTATTTTGTCAACCAATTTAGAAATTGGTGAACCCGCAAGGTCTCATCAGGAGAGAGCGGAATTAAGATTCCTCAAAGTAACTGAGGGATCAACACATATAGGTATGTGTGCATGGTAGGTACAGACTGTCTCAAGACAGCTTAATTTAGCGAGGGCCTTCAAGGCTTCGCGTGTTGTTCATAGTAACATGCCTATTATAATAGGCGTGAGTTATTGTGTCATTCGTTGTGAAATAGCAATAAGTCGGAAGCAACATTATGTGCAAGTTATGTTGGTATTTATCCAATTTTATATAAAAAAAAAAATGGATATATTTTTGGTAGCTCCTTACAAGTCATATAAAATGGAATCGTTCACAGTGAAATATATAACCTTCCATTAAGTTCAAAGTTGAGCATCCGTTATTAAAATAATGGATCGGTGTAAAATAGTGTAGGATCCATTATCCTACATTATTAACCGGACGCGGCGAACAAATGAGTATCCGCTGTCATTACTGGAGAAAACACAGTTTTCAGTGAAACGATTGGGTTTCCGTAGTTAGCTAAGTGCTAGAAAACGCCTCGAGAGTTTGAACATAAAACTTATATGTCTTATAAATGACAACTTTATCGATGCGATTTGCAGATGTTTCTAGCAATAAATAGGATAATGCGTAGCTGACAGCTATTTCATAGAATTCATGTACTTATCGGTGAGAAAACCTTAGTGAAAGATCACCGATCAATGGGACACATCTACCCGTTCTAACTCACTATAGTTGTATGTGCTGCATTGAAAGTACGCAAGTGATCGTGACCGAAGTTCACCGATTTACCCGTAACCGATCCCGGCGGACGGGTATCGCAAACTCTTATTAATAAAGTTGTGGTCCCTCTTATAAGATTTAGTACCAGAAACCACCGACTGCCAGTCGAAATGGCTCATGGACAGATACCCCATACAACGAACGAGTGTGTACTTTATGTAAAGATGCTTTAGGGGATGAATTGCATGTTATTCTAGTCTGCCCATGCCTGAATGATCTGAGATTTAAATATTTGAAACCCTATTACTACAGAAGACCGAACATATTTAAACTAGCCGAATTGTTTAATTGTGGCAATAGACGAACACTGGTAAACCTCGCTTTGTATATTAACAAAGTCCAAAATATAACGTCCATATCCCGCGGATCATTCATCATTATTATTTGTTTCTTTATCCTACTCCCCCCCCCCCATTTAAAATTAACAAACAAATTGAAATGACTATATACACATATTATGTACACATATAATTATTATATACACGTGTATATATATTTGGTCAAAACACTACACTTATATTTCAAATGTACACCAAGCATATGCAATGCAATAATTTATAATATATTAATTGTATTTATTATATTACTCTCAATTATGTCAATACACGACGATGAGTTATACAATAAATTGAATTGAATTGAATTTAACTGCAATGACTGACCAGTCAATTATAAATTCTCAATATGATCACAAATATTCGAGCGCATTTCATCTCTCTGTGAATATGGGAATTATACGCACGTTTTACAATAATTCAGATTAGTATAAGGATTAACTGTCATGTGGACTGTTTTCCACATGACAGTTAATCCTTATATTTATATACATTTAGCGAAAAAGCCACTTTTGTAAATGTATTTAAATCGAAAAGTGTATCGTGACAAAACCAGCCCAAAATATCCCATAGCGCCCTTGGCAAAGTTAACAGGAACAACGAGGCTCTTTATATTGAAACATGATGATTTATTAAGTCAATCCTGCGCGAGTCCAAATGCGCCCAAAACATTACGCTTTCTTCTTTCCGAAACCGATGACGCGTCGATGTAATTATGGGGCTGCAGTTATGACCTGTTGCGCGTTCAGCACTCGAGGTATCGCTCCGCCAACAAATCTCGTGCGATAATTCCGTCAAAATCCAGACACTCATGCAGTTCTATCTATGTCTCACTGACAGCTTCACGAGAACTTTTAGAAATGAATACCTGTAGAGGTAAGTGGTAGACAATGGATTTTCCATTTCTTTTTGTTTTATTTAGTTTAAATTCAGGATTTTCTTTGCCCCACAAAAGGCAACACAATTAATTCACATCACTGTTTCACTTCAGATACTATTAAGTCTGAAACATATTCAGTGTTACATGACAAACAAACAAAAAATGTAAACTTTACGGTCTGTGTGTATTTTTTAATTATTTTGTTATTATACTTTGACATTTTCATATGGCTTTTCGTGTCTTCTAAAATATTTAGATCAGCCTAATTTTGATTTTCTTGGTATAAACTGTGATAAGTACAATGCTTTGACAGAGAAAATCCCATTCAGATTGAGACACTGAAGTTTATGTTTTGTTTTTTATATACAAAATTGAGAACAAATTTCTTGAAAAGCATGACAAAACTTTAGAGTTGGGGGGGGGGGGGGTAATAGGGTAGGTAAGGAAAACCTTAACCACAAATAATTTTGACGTTGGCCTTGAGATAGGGACAAATCAATTAACATTTGATACATGATGCTTCCAACATTTTAGGCGTATATACAATTATACACATTATACGGCTATATACCTAATGTATTGGTATGTGGTGTATGTACTGACCAGTACTCAATTTAGCACTGATGCCCCATCCCCATTGTAAGATGTTCGAATCTGTTAATTGCAGGTGGTCTTAATGTCTGGAAACTGGAGACGGAACCACGGTACATGATATTCTAACACAGAATGCTGACAATAGTAGTTGCATGACCGTGATAAATAGCTGATGAGATTGAGCTAGAAGTTCCTTGATATATATGTATATATATACATATATAGAGAGCGAGAGATCTTGAAATGAAGAACAGTCACCCACTGAATCATATTTGCCACAATATAGTCATACAAAGGTTTTTGAATTTAAATGAGTCTTATTTTAGTGACCAGCATGCAGAGAGGGTGAAACAGGACAATGGCTACATGCACTTACAGTGCTTAGCTGTGGATGCCTCACTACATGTTTAACTTAATTATTGCCCCGTGAATTTGATATACATGTAAATACCAATGTTTGGCAGATTAAGTGCTGTGCCATTTTTTTTGTTGAAATATTTGTTTACCTGAGGACATAAACATCTTATAATTTCAGGGAAATGAATTCAAAAACCGAGAATACAATCATTTTAACATATACCCACCACTACTGCCGCTCCACACAGAATCCCAAACACCAGTTACTACATGTAGAAACTTAATTTTAAGAGAGAGGGAGGCGTGAAATCATGCATACCAGTTAAGAAAATATTGACTACATGCCATGGCAATTGATATAGTTGACAAAGAATTATACCTATCTTCAATATTAAACCAAGGGCAATAAGGGTAAATTACATCGACAACATTATATATGTAATTTGAGCCAAACACTATCTAAAGTTTGAAGAATGTTGTGGTATAAGCTGCTTACAATTAATGCAGGCTATTTGCTGGATCCTGGATATCAGTTAAATGGAGCGGGTATACTGCGATTAATTAGTCCGAGGCAACCTTGGCCGCAATCCTTGGATCCTCTTCAGAGACGCCCCCAACCTGTCAAATCTGCGGCCCACTCGATGATATACCGGTACCCCTTCACCCATACCCTGCTAAGAAGATGGGGTGAAATATTAGAGGGTATGCTCAGAAATAGGGGTAGGTCTATGGACGGGTCACTGTTGAAGATCCAACTCATGTAGTCATGCGCTTGAAGTTGTACAATTGGGTGATTTAAGAACACTATATATTGTATTTCATTTCATTTTTAATATAATTTTGTGACAACACCTGGATTTAAATTCAAATTGCCATCAAGTGAAAACTCACTCACGATGCTTTTGGGAGCAACTGAACACACCAAAAGCAAACTTCCAGTACTGTGAATAGGCCTGTACAGTAACTGTTGTTCGAAGTTTGATTTTTTTTTATTTCTGAAGAAACCACGTGTACAGGCCTTCTAAACAGTGACTGAGATTTTAATAAATACAAATTTTAATTCATCTATTCTCTATATTACGGTAAGTGGACTAATTAATTCAAAAAATATTTATCACTCAATTATCACTGTTTAGAAATTAGAAGGCCTGTGGAATAAACTAACACATTTTTCCCACAGTGATGTCAGTATTTCGTCATTTGGTTGCGATCTGACGAATGCAATAGCTGCTACTCACAAGAAAAGCACTGCGTGTACAGCGTGTAGAAAACTTTAATCATATTATGGCTCCAAATTAAACGCAAAGTACTCGAAAACGTGAGTGTTTTATCGATACATATCTTTAAAACATTCGTTGTTTACATTCGCGCACTGGGGGAAATACGTCTTCAACTTGTGACGTCATTTCCGAAGTTCTCCGAAAGAGGCCGACTATTCTTAGCAAAGAGGGTTTACGCTCTGATTGACGTCGGGAGCAAAATTAGCAACCGCTTCGTCTGCGGTGTTATTTCTTTGAACACTCTAGACTACATTGACCAGATTAAGCGTGGTTAATAAACATATATCGGGTGGTCTTAATTATTACTACCTGCACTTTAAATGTAAATAATTGTTCTAATATAAGCACACATAATTGTGCTTACCTGTAAATAATTATTAAAAATTAATTTGGCCTCCCATATAAGCTTAATTCAATTTCCATTATGCTTAAGCGTAATGGCCTGGGATTTAACTTAATATAATAGAATTGCGCTTAAGCGAAATTGAATATATGACTCTAAAGCGTAATTAGCTATTAAATGTGAATTTGGCTTCCCATTGGGATGTGGTGACTGGAGGGTGGGTATTTTTGTCTGTATTAAGTTACCACCCCCCCAACTTTGACGATCTTCAATAGTTGGAAATTTCATGCCTAACAAAATATTAGAGGGAAATTTCGGATGAACAATAGGATGAATTTGTTCTGATATTTAAATTATAATGTATTGTTAAATTTGTTCTTTTAACTTAATTAACTTACTTAACCCTTTCTTGATGGGAGCTGCGCTGGTGCAGCATTAAATATCATGTACCGGTGCATTCCCTTATATATGTGAGTCTCCCATAGGGAGCCTCGTATATATATAGGAGAATGCACATATCTTACAAGGTCAAGGTAAATTCTCAATGATCACTATTTAACATTGAGACATATAGTGAAATTGCCATCACTATTATTAATTTCAGCTAAATTCCCACCCATCACTATTATTAGGCACCTGAGGCTGAGAGTACATTGAAAACAATCACAACAGCTCATAATTGAGAACACTCTTTTAATATCATCTACTGCTTTTTGGGCAACAAAAGCATGGACGCTCTTTATAAGTGGCGAGCACTGGAATATTTGATATAGGGCGACAAAAATTCAAAATGTGTTAAAATTTCCTCTTTTGGCCATTACAACCTCATATTAAAGATGGGCTATCTCTTCCTAAACACGTTTTATATAGTTTCCGGGTATAAAATAATAAATATGAGTTGAAGACACCTGTCTGCAAATGCTACTATCACTTAATAATTCAATGCAATTTTTAGTGATTAGGTCAGAATAGGGCAACAATTTGTAACATTGTGTTCGTGTTATGGTCTGAGTGTTATCGGGGTATGTAACGGGTGATTCAATTGGCCGTACACAATTACCAAACATGATTTAGTGTAACACAGACGGGCTACATGTATGTAAATAATTATATTATATATCTGTTGAATATTAAATGGTCTGGAAACAATTTTGCCCAATATAACTAATAATATAGATGACAGTAAATAGAGTGAATTAGATGCAGTATTGTCAATAATTTATTTGATGGCTAATCAAAATAAATTAGCGTACATGTACCAGTACCTTGGTTGTAAGTATATCATATCTTTATATCATTATATGAAATGGCAATATTGTTGCAAAAAGCAACATTTGCTGTTACAAAATTGCCAAGGTGAAAATAATCAATTTTGCCAAGTCCGATTTCTTCCAGCTACGCAAAAATATTGCCCATAGGCATCTTTTTCTCAATTCCCAGGGCTGCATATTAACGAGATTTGCCAGAACTGATACTGATAGATTGAACGACAATTTTGATAAATAATTAGATAATATATATTTTTGTTTTCAAATAATTGTTATTGAATCTAAACCTGAAACTGAAAGTGAAACTAAATTGTCATTCTGTATCTGTATCTTTGTGTCCATGTCAGGTGGCCAGTAATTTTGCACTGTTTTATGATCATTTGTCACTTGTAACTTTTGACTTGAAGTTTTGTGAGGCAGAGGTTGAGCCTCGAGGCTGGTTGGTCCGTTGAATATACTAGAAGAAGAAATTTAAGAATCATTTCTTGGTCCCTGTTCAGCTACTGAGTATGCCAGCTGATCACACTCACAAACTGACACAGCCACAGTCCCAGAATGGCCAGATCTGTAAAAGCAGATTTGGTGCCAAATGTCAAACTTGGCCCAAAAGGGAAAAACCTTGAAGACTTGTTGAAAAGTTGAAAAGGCAAAACGTGCGAAGACAAAATTCCGCCAATTCACTTGCTATTTTCCGGCGATTCATTTTTATTTCTCATATCTAAACGGATTAAAACAGTCAACAGTTGGTTCTCCCTACGTCAAACACAATCTAATGCACACTTGTTGCGAATAATATACAAAACAAGCCATTATAGAATGAGAAAACGTCGAAATGAACACAAATCTGAACTTTTAAAACCGGAAGTTCCCAAGCAAGGGGCGATAATTACAGCGAGCCGAAAAAGTTGACCGAAATTCTCGGACGGATACTACTGTATGGCCAAATACGTCCACCATATTAACACTTAGTATTATACACTAAATGAGGTCATTTTTGTGAGCATTTCCTTTTCTACTCCACCTATACACTATGCAACAAATGGATGAATTTGAGCCACGTATCAGTGAAAAATACACCCACGTGCTCTATGCACGATACAAACAACATGGTAATGAAAATGCATAGATGGTCAGAGTCATAAATTCATTTTAGTTATAATTACCGTGTTGTTTGCATCGTTCATAGAGAACAGGAGTGTGTGTTGCACTCATCTACGGCTCAACTTCATTCATTTGTTGCATATATTCTTTTGAGTATAAAGGAGATGTCCCATAAATGGCCGTATTTAGTGTATAGTAACCCTTTAAAGATATTCATTACCACTATACTTCTGAGTTTTACACAACGAATAGCCCCCTTACAAACGTTAGATTGACCAGTGGATCGTTTGGGCAATATCGAAAACAGATGTGCCAGGTGGAGTTTTCCAACAGTTCAGTTGGAAAGCTTGAGATACAGATTGGAACAATCCAATCCAAGGCGGAATTTGCAAATGGAATTTAGGATATTTGTCTGGTTCCATTGGGGTGGGTGTATAGTACATGCGTACACATTCAACCGTTGACGTAAAATCAACATACGTTACATATAGATGTATGAACTTACTAACAGTTGACACTGTTTGTCATGGATAGAGGGGTTGCAGCCCTATTGTCACTGTTCTAATCTCCTTAAAGATTTTGTTTCGTCCAAGGACTAGAATGAGATATTTCGATGAACTATGAATTTTATTTTCTGATATTATTTCCAATGGGTGATTCCACAACCAGTCTTTTGGGACAGCGCATAGTGGTTGATACAGGAGACAGTCGTCTGCTCAAATACAGTAATTAATTAATTTAACAGCATGTGTTTATGTTGCTATACACACACATAAGAAAATACTCGTCTCGTCACTAAATGTGAGAAAATTCACGTGTGTCATACAAAAAAGAAGACAGTGCTTTATCCATGGATAAATTGCCAAGTTATGCACTAATATCAAGTTCAGTATATTATGACTTGACAACAAACTCGTCTTTGAAAAATAATCGATTTAACACTGAATGTAAGCACGGATCCAAATAAGGATGCATTAAGAATAGTCCATTTAACACTGAATATATGCACGGATCCAGATTAGGGTGCATTAAGAATAGTCAATGCAGCAAACGACCAGCTCCTGTCGCTGATTGTTAATATATATATATATGCTAATAATAATTTGATTGACAGCCGTGGAAAGTTCAAATTCACTCCAATTCATGCCCTGTTCTCTATAGTTCGCAGATGAAAGCATTTTTTTCCGTGCACACTTTGTCGTTCAGGTAATATCCTATATCGTATGTGAACGCCATGCAATCCTGTTCCACACCCTGACTTGGCTGTCCAGATCCCCAACCAGTCCAAGGGAGGTTACTGTCGTTCCAAATAACCCAGTTATCCTCCTTGTCCATGTCGTTGCCATCCACCCAGACCTTGGAGATAACTTCGCCCTGAGCTAAAACGAATAGAAGGGAAGAAAGTGATTTAACAAAAGAACGTGCAGTATATTTTACTTCGAATTATCTCACTGTATAGTTCGCAAAGAATAATAATGATACGTCTAAAACTTTAATAACAGCCACGTTCAGCCACATGCACCCATGTGTAACTTATACACACTCACAATCCATAACTCTGTACAAACGCTACACGCGGGATCTCTCTATTACATGTAACACTAGCTTATGTGCCCGACATCGTCCGGGCTATTTAGGGATTTCTTTGTGATCCCCTCCGTCTGGGCAGAATATACAGTGTTCGATCGGGCCAGAAACATGCCTATATGAGCGTATATGAGCGAGGTCAATGTCAAGGTCAAAGACACGGCCGCACGTGAAATTGGACCGCCTATATTGTTCCCGGGATCAAAGTAGGCCTACATACCAAATTTGAGTCGGATCGGTCGAGGTCCAGAAACATGCCTATGTGAGCATATATGAGCGAGATCAAGGTCGAGGTCAAGCACACGGTCTCATGTGAAATTGTACCCGACTATATTGTTCCGGGGATCAAAGGAATATGCAGGTGAATGGACAGTTTGTTCATGAATACATTACCGAGTGCTATTCACCAGCTAGTTATCTGTAGTTCCATGCATCTGTAACGATGCTATTGAAAATTGCCTGTATGAAAATAGCTAAATGCAGGTCAAGAGTTCAGCATCCTCGCAGTTCAATTTCTCAGAATAATGCAGAATGAATTGTGAGCGACACAAATCTTAGATAACAATGTAAGGTTTCCTTATATCAATATAAGTGGTGGCAGTGTTCAGACCTACGTAGCGAGGGGACTGAACTCTGCCTTCCAGTTTGGTAAATATAGCATTCAGCTATCTCGCACGAATCAATTATACGGGTATATACGGGTATTTGAAGGCAAACTTTGTGAGTAGCACTGTTACAGTTGGAACTATAACAATATTTTACTCCTCATGTAGTTAACTTTGGTATAAAAGTGCACTTTGTACATGCAAAATATACGAGACAAATTTCCAGAGTCGTTATTTCGTAGGAAAGTTATAATATTAAGAATCAGAAACTGTTCCTTGATATGAAGCTGTTCTACATTACGCCTAAACTCACCCTCCTTCTACATTACGCCTAAACTCACACTCCTTCTACATTACGCCTAAACTCACCATCCTTCTACATTACGCCTATACTCACCCTTCTACATTACGCCTATACTCACCCTTCTACGTTACGCCTATACTCACCCCTTTACATTACGCCTATACTCACCCTTCTACATTACGCCTAAACTCACCCCTTCTACATTACGCCTATACTCACCCTTCTACATTACGCCTAAACTCACCCTTCTACATTACGCCTATACTCACCCTTCTACATTACGCCTATACTCACCCTTCTACATTACGCATATACTCACCCTTCTACATTACGCCTAAACTCACCCTCCTACATTACGCATATACTCACCCTTCTACAATACGCCTAAACTCACCCTCCTACATTACGCCTATACTCACCCTTCTACATTACGCCTAAACTCACCCTCCTACATTACGCCTATACTCACCCTTCTACATTACGCCTATACTCACCCTTCTACATTACGCCTATACTCACCCTCCTACATTACGCCTATACTCACCCTTCTACATTACGCCTATACTCACCCTCCTTCTCCATTATGAGTTCCCGGATCGCATGAAATGTCGTGTTAGAATCGACGACTGTCAGCCTGCCACCCATTTGTCCACACGTGTAACGTGCTCCACACCACGTGGTTGGTACTGCACCATACACCATACATCTCCCGCCAATCTTGAAATGGTTCGCATCACAGGTTAACTCTAAAATATATGTATAGTTTATTGTTATTAACGATGCTTTATCTATTCCCAACAGCACTTCGAACCCTTTTCAAGTCACCTTTCCATTATCATCACCAAAAGCACACAAGATAAATATGTTTATAGGCTAACCACTACAGGTAAGTGGTTGCCTGACAAGGTGATACATCTGCCCGGGTCAATGAAAATCACACCTAGCCCTCCGGAATGACAATAACAAGTCAGATTCGAGCACGGCCTTTCCGTTTGTCAACATAAGTAAAGTGAAAGAAATAATGGCTTACAACCTATCCGTCATATAATTTTCCCACATAATGAAGGTGGTACATAAATGTATGGATGTCAAAAGAAAGGGGAGGATATCTGATAGCCATATTAAAGAAGATTCGAGGCTAAATATGATGATGACCAAGGTCCCACTTTCTCGCGGACAAATTGTTCCTCGTTTTAATGACATTTTGAAGTGGAAGCTGGATCCTGGAGCGGTTTAATGGAATTTTGAAAATAGTTTTAGAACGTACTCCACAAAAACAAGATTTTATTTTAGGCCAAAAGTAGAATTTAGACATTTTTGGAAATTACTCCCAATGAGTTAAAAAGATGCAAATTTTTTTTTAACAAGACCATCATCAATTGCAGATTGCTGAATATATGCCATGTTAAGCGCATGTCACATAACGTTTCGACTCGTTATCAGAAGATAAATATATGGTGTTACACATATTTCATTTGAAAGTGTTTCAAAATATATATTCGAATAGCGCCCACTCTTTCCACAATGAAGCGGAAGCGACTTGTGTATACGTAAGGGAATATGAGATATTAATCGACTTTTTCAGCCCAATTGAAAAATAGATATAATTTATTCATAGTTCAATTGTAGTGAAGTCCAAAATTGTATTGTTGGCGACGGTCGCCATTTTGTATTGATTAATTCCACCATGAAGTTAGTGTAATTAATCAAAATGCATAAGAGCGAAAATAAATAACTTTTTCGGCAAATGTTAGTAACACTGCATTATATATAGGCAAATCATGTCCAACAAGCCAAAGATAGTAAACAATACGTTTAACAAAAAGTGAAATTACATGAACAAATTAAAAAAACAACATATTTTATAAAAATATTAAAAACTAGCTGAAGGGAACCTTTATTCAGCGTCGCACAAAGGGGACTGCGGCTCCTGTACGTCTTGGGCATGCGGCCCATATGTGCACTTCGCGCGCATGACAGACATATCCTACTCACATATATATGCTACTTCAATATATCCGCGTGAAAATAGGTTCATATTGGACCTAAAGTTTGACATTTATTCATATTGAACTTTTTTTTATTCTGGAATAAGCCCACGGTGGACTTATTCCAGTTATTCCGTTGGATGGCGCGGGTCACATTATAAAGAACGAACATCTGGTGCTGCAACATATCCTCGTGCAAATGGGTTCAGATTGGACCTAAATATTCACAGGTTCATATTAGACTTATCTGATTCTGAAATAACCCATAGTGAGCTTATCTTATTTGTTTTTTAATTCTTTAATTAAATAAACAAAATCTTGGTTGAAATCGGTCCAGTGGTCTGGGAGAAAATACAAACAGACATACAGATAGACAGACATACATACATAGCTCTTAAATATATATTCCCGATAGAGGATTCTATAGCAGCCTTATTGAACATTTAGATATTTTCTTGAATTTTCTATCTGTATTTCCGCCTAAATGATTGATGGAATATTCTGAAAGTTCAAAGCCGACAAGCGGAAAAGTTCCCATTGAAAGTTTACAGAGTCCCTTTAAATTCATTAAACAACTTTTAGCGTTTCCCACATATGGCGTGATGAGGAAATCAACAAATTGAGAGACAAACTAGTTCCAACCTTCTATACTAAAGGGATACTGTATACTCAAATGTTGTTGGTTTCTATAGTCTCTGAGCCCTAGAATAAGCTACACTGTTAGAAAAAAGACCGTCGCTTAAGCCCCTGTCACACTCAAGCCGGCGCTCTTATTGCGCTGCAAAAGTATCAAAGCGCCCACCTAAACGCACTAAGGTCTCCAAGAACCGATTGGTGACGCAGTGGACACTGGGTACAACGGGCGAGGATCTCCATGGTCGCCCATAGGTGCCAGAGCGCCGCGCTTGTTTTATGCATGCACAAAACAAGCGCAGAGGCTCTGCGTTCTGACCAGGACGTAGTACTGTCGCCGTGACAGCGCAAAGCAAAGCGCCAAGCGAGCGACGTGAGCGTTATGTGGACGTAGCAAAAGCGCATATTACCTTCTCGTGGTCGCAGCAAGGAATTAATCTTGTCTTTTGCGACTACAGTAAGCTTAATCAAATTCTCACTACGTGCCTTTCTCGTCCTTAATACGCTCAATGAGGCTCTGTCCAAAACTTATTGCGCTCTTTCTGCGCTGTCATGGGGTGTTATGGACTGGTTCCCGCTCATAGAATGTCCACATTGTGCTGCCACTGCGACTCTGGCGCTCGCTTTACGCCCAAGCGTTATACATGGCGTTCTTCCGGCGTTTACAGCAGGTTTACAGTACGATCCCACTTCGAAATGCGGTCTGCTCACACCAACTGTTGTATTGCGTGTGTCTTTGGTAGGTATCTGTTATGTCTGAATTATATATTTGTATTGTGTGTGTCTTTGGTATATAGGTATCTGTTATGTCTGAATGATATAGTTGTATTGCGTGTGTCTTTGGTAGATATATGTTATGTCTGAATTATATAGTTGTATTGCGTGTGTCTTTGCGATCAGGCTGGCGTTTGGTTTGAGTTGAAAAAGTATCAAAATACGAGTAACGCACAGTGGAAGCGCGGAAAATTGTCAGAAATTTTCAATCTGTTAAAACAAGAGAACCAATGTCAGAAATGGTAACGCGCTCAAGATCATATATTATAAACCCAAGAATGTAATTGTAGAATATAAAATATATTGGTTTTGCGAATGACCAACTCAGAATTCCGTTAAATAACAATAACAACCAGCACCTATTTAACGAACCGGTGCCGACTCGACCGATTCCGACCACAACACCCAGTGGGCTGCAGAAATTTATTTTATTTGTAATTGACATATAGTTTATCACAAACCAAAAATCAACATTAATCAACGTTGATTAACACAATAAACGAAAGTGAATTTCCCCAACTACATGCACCTTATACGGGACTCGGCCTCCAGCTTGCAGTTTGACTTTTAATCATCCCAAAAATTCCCATTCTATAAATAAAACTAATAAAATACCCATTGATAATGTCAGCCTGCACGCGAAACGAGAAACTCCCCCACCAGTTATACATGCGGCGCGCGTGACAAGCTATGCTCCTACCCCGCTTATCCCGTTTTCGTCGCGCTCTTTGTACGACCCATTGCGTTCCTGCTTTGTCACGTCAATATTCCCGCTCTCGCGCGCTCTCACTGCGTTTCCTCCACGACGTAAACGCTCTTAATGCGTTCAAGTCGTTGTCATTGCGTTGTTAGTACGCTTTGCGTTGTCATGGCGACGGTACTACGCCTGGTCAGAACGCCGAACCTCTGCGCTTGTTTTGTGCATGCACAAAACAAGCGCGGCGCTCTGGCGCTCTGGGGCGATCACGGAGACTCTCTCCCGTCCTAGCCGGTGTCAACTGCGTCACCAACACGTTCTTGGATATCTTACTGCGCTTTGCTTGGCGCTTTGATTATTTTTCAGCGCAATGCAAGCGCCGGCCTGATCGCAGCGGAGTGTGACAGTAGTTTAATCGGACAGCTAATCTATTGCGGAGTGTTGGGTATTTTCCCCACAACATAAAAACCAAGAAAACTAAGATGCATGCATCAGGTCGGCCGTGAACTATCTACCATAGAATTGTTGTAGCTATCGATTATACATTTTGGAACACCTGTCTGTATGTATGTGTGTATGCATGAATGCATGTGTGTATGTGTTAGAGACTCTAACACTGCTCGACTGATCCGACTCGGATTTGGTATTTAACGTGTCAACTTGACCTCGCTCATAGGCATGTTTCTGGACCTTGACCGATCCGACTAAAAATTTGTGTGTAGGACTACTTCGATCCCGGGAGCAATATTGACGGGTCCAATTTCACGTGGGACCATGTTCTCGAACGTGCTGATGTAGGTATGTTTCTGGACTATTTGGACGGGTCAAATCTTGATCCCGACCTGACTTTGACATTCAAAAAGATCAATTCAAGGTCAAATCTGGTAAAACGAAGTATTTCAACGAAATATAATACCTACTGTTACTTTTGTCCCAGGAGTGTTTCGGGTGGGTCAAATTATGACCCTGACCTGATCTTGACATTCAAAATTGTCAATTCAAGGTCAAATCGGGTAAAGCCGGGCGGATTTCGACGGGTACTTTTGTCGTGACTTTTGTCCGGGGAGTGTTTTGGGCGGGTCAAATCGTGACCCGACATGACGTTCACCTTTAAAATGGTCAATTCAAGGTTAAATCGCGCAATTCTCCGAAAATCAGAGGGGAACATCCCGGACGAAGTAGGGTCCACCAGCTACTATTATATATTTCTAGATTTAGTTACAAACTAAATACCTGTATATTGTACAAAGAAATGTTTGACAAATATATCTGTATCCATATTACCATACGGGTCATTAAAATAGATACGACGAAACAAATTTTGAAGGGTGCATGGTATCAGGTAAATTTTTATATTTCAAATGATGACAGGAATGCGGAAAGTTGAAGTACCTACGTAATACTGGCTATCCGAATGAAGAGATATACATGTATATAAAAACCAAAATAGAAGATGACTGCTGGCGACAATGTTTTCCAAAAAAATTCAAAGCATTCGATAGCTCCCATCTAGTTGTCAGCCCGAAGATCAATATAAAGTGTGGTGACTATCAGATGAGGGATATGACTGTACAGTTGCTAAACAATTCAGTCACGCAAAAGAGGATCAAACAGTAAGATACCAAATTGCTGCCTGTGGTAATGTTTTTTAACGAAATTCGGGAAAATTAGATTACTCTCCCCCTGGTTATCCAGAAGATCATTGTGGAATCTGGTGACGATCGGACAAGGGGTGTCGTCTGTAGGATCAACCAAATTATTTAGCCATAAAAATAGTAAAATTCAAGATCACCGCCGGCAGTGATGTCTTCACAAGGACAGCTTGAGAACAAAACATGGCTCACATCTAGCGGTGACCCAAACTATCCACATGAGAAAAAGTTCTCCAATAAAAGCTGGCTGCAGGGTGCGCCAATTGATTCAAATTCGAAATTTAACAGGGTGTACTGCTTGTGGCCATGTTTTCCCCGCAAATTTGATAGACTGATGGACAAAACCACTGAATCCGTTGAATCAATATACATGTATACATGGATTAATGTATATGCATTGTTATACACAGTACTGGTATATAAAGGTACTGAAAATAACAATATTACTAGTATACACAAAATAAACCATATATCATGGCTATGGGTTCTAATATCCGAATATGACAGCTGATAACTTGGTGTGAATTGAAGAGTGGTGGTGTCTCACGCATATCTAACCCTCCATGTTAGAAACATGCCATTAAATGTCATAAGTATAATCTAGCTTGAGGACAAGTTATCCATAAAAAAAACCCTTAATTCAACCAGGTCCTCGCGCGATGTATGGTCGATCACATGATGATCTAGGGGGGATTAGAATTGTTGTATAAAAACAGCACTGCATGTAAATATAAAATAAAATAGTGCTACATCTTATTACAGATTATTGCCATATATAATCAGTGACTATACAGACAGTCTGACAAAATAAAGTTTCAGTGACACTCTATCCGAAGAGGGGAATAATTCCATCTGTTACAGTCAATGGAGCAATTATGAATCTGGAAAGGTGAAATTTCTAAGTAATACTAGATATCGACATGACGCGATAACATATAACGTAAATGCAATATGGCCGCTGGCGACCATTTTTTCCTATAAAATTAAAAAAATATTTGATAGCTCTCATCTGATAGATCAATATCAAGATAAATATGAAGTTTAGTGATGATCGGATGAGTGAAGTGGACTGTGCTAAACGGTTTAGTAATGCTTAAAAAGATTTTTACCTTAATATTTTTATGTTCACTTTATAAACTTCACTGAGTCATCTTTGTCATGTATTGAGTTTGATATCTGTTGTTAACAGTTTATAAATCATGTATGTCTCATGTTTGTTATTTTAATTTATGTGTTTATTATCATTAAATAAAGTTGAATTCCTTAAAAAGATTCTTACCTCAATGTTTTTATGTTCACTTTATAAACTCCACTGAGTCATCTTTGTCATGTATTGAATTTGATATATTTTGTTAACAGTTCATAAATTATGTATGTCTCGTGTTCGTTATTATATTATATACACTTTATAGTGTGTTTCAGAACGAAAACAAAATGAATAAAATCAACAAATTTGTAAATTTGAAAACAATTCAAACGTTGTTGTATTCCATGTCCCAGCCCGGACATATACACCAAATTTCAATAATATTCATTGAGAAACAACGGACCAAACGCCATATAACACCCCGTATGCATCTTTTATTCCGAGTTGGCCTTTTATTCCGAATTGGCACGCGCCGATTGGGCGAGTTAGCCCATGGGGCGAGTTAGCCGATTCCGACACCTTTTCTATTTGCAGCAGGTTAAGTTTACGCGTAATTTAATTTACAAAGTTCCCCAATTGGTATCGTAAATAGAGCGACCTTATTTGACAGAGAATGCCTCTGTTATTGATTATAAAGTTGCTATACATTAAAAACGACAATTCACATGCTCGTTCAAGCGCAGTAGTCTATTTTCCCCATGTTAAAGGACATCCACAAATACTAAATAACGCTAACTTACTGCCGAATGTTTTACACGACAACTGTTAACATATTTGGGCTGAATTCATCTGACGCGGTATTATTCCTCAAAATAAACAACAAAACCATCGTTACTTGGAAATGTAGTTTGGGCTAACATTTACATAAATCCTCCATATCATTATTCCGACACACACGTCAGATGAAAAAGTCACATGAAGTAACCGGCCAAATTGGCCGAAATGACTATGACTGGAGAACGCAGGAGGCGCTATCTATACTCTCCGCGCCCGCGCAGAGAACGTTTTGCGAACGTACTAGCATCACAAAGACAGCGACTTGAACGCACTAAGAGCGTGAGACTTGACAAAGTAGGAACGCAATAGGAGCATACTTTGTTTTAAAAGTTTGACCATTTTCGACAGTTTTCGGCGCTCCTCCTGCGTGTTACTCATATGCTGGTACTTTTGCAGCGCAGTGAGAGCGCCGACCTGAGTGTGACAGGGGGTTTAAACGGTCTGAGACCGCGCAACATCGCTGCCAACCTTTGACCGTTAAACAAACGCTCAGGCCGTAGCATGTTCCATGGTATAAAACCGTTTAAGTAACTGGCAGACCGTAACCAGTAACTGTCATAGCGTTGTATTTTTTACGGTTCAACACCGTTTAATTAATATCAAGACCGTAACTAATAAAGGTCAGACCAATGGTATTTTTCATGGGTCAACACCAATTGTTTGCTCTTAATTTGCTAATTTACAATAGAATTAGCCAGGTTCCAATGGTGACAATATGATTTCCCGGTAGGCATTACGATCCATATGTTTCTGAATGGTAGTATTATTCGTAACTGAAAAATACATCTTAGTTCTTATGTTACGATCATAGTTTTGATGAAATGTAAATCCTCAATGCATAAAGTGATAGACAATATTTATGAAACCTTTCAGTTTGCAGAGGATCAAGCTTGTTATCTGCCTCGTATAATTTAATCCGGAAAAAGGCTGCGCACGCGTAATGTGTTCGCCTTTCACTAACTATACTGTATAAATATGGCTGTAAATAAAAAACGATACTAGTATTAGCTGATAAGCCAACCCATCACTAATACTAATTTCGACCATTTTAAAACATGAATCGGCATGCCCTTTTAAGCCATACAAACAACGCTACACAGTTAAAACTCAAATTTATGCACATGTAAAAGTAATATATCTTAATGGCTTACTTTTAGGTAACATGCAAGGCGTGAAATTGTCCAGTTACTTGTAAACACAAGTTTTTGTTTTAACAGGTGAATCCGTACACCATGACGATACAGTAGAAGTCAGAAGAAGTGGTATTTTTAGGCGCACCATTATTGCGATATTCAGCGTGCTTAATTTAGAACGATAGGCCGATCACGATCGGCAAATGTTAACCCATCCCTTGGCGATAGTAATTTACTACTTTTTTACTTTAAACATATTTTATTTGTAATAATACAAAGTGGATTGGGGCACAAGTTACATAACTTAATGAGCCCCTCTCCAGAATACATTGTTACAAAATTACATAATTGACAAAGTGGCACAATAAGTAACTTATTTACAGCTGTGTGGAATGTGAGAGAATGGTGACTGGTGAAGGATGATCTTGCGGATCGTTAGGAAAGGATGATGTAAGGTAGTGGGGGTGCCAACGTCGATTGTGTTTATTTAAAACATTGTTATGGCCGAGCAAGTACCAGGTCGAAAAAAGCAATAAACAACAATATACATATTTATGTCCTACTTATTAATTAAGTTAATATCATTTGTCAGAAACGTTTAGTTTCCGTAATAAAATGTTGTACTATTTTGAACAATTTCACATTTTGTTTTATATCTATGTTTTGGATGCCAGAAAGTAAATCATTCATATGTGTTAATTTGAGTCCTTCTCTGTGTAGCGAATGATACATTTCTATTCGTTCTGATTGGTACAGGGAACACATGAAAAGGTAATGATATGCATCTTCGCATTGGTTGCCGCATGCGCAACGTGGGCTGTCAGATATGTAGTTTTGGAATTTATCAGACTTTAGATCACTGCAATAGTTCCGTAATTTTGCGTGAAGTACGTTACATTGCCTGCGTCCCGTGTAGAAATACCTCGGGGGTCTAGTGATGGGGTCAATTATTCTAAGATACGTAGGGGCATCTGTTATTACGGACGGCATGTCATTCCACGCTTTTATGGTTGAAGGGAAAAATGACTTTTTGTAATTCTCAGTGTTACTGAAATATGTGTAAAAAAATTCGGGATATCTGAATTCATACCATGATATGTCAGCTATTCTGGGTGGTAATATGTTTGTGAGATAAATAGGGGCATTCCGATTGATAATGTTGTACATAGTTTGTAATTTGTGTAATTCACGCCTCCTCCTCAGTGGGGGTCAGCCTACTTCTTTCATTGTGTTTATATCAGAGACTGATCGTGTGAGTCCACTGACTATTCTGGCTGCATCAATGTGTAACCGTTCAAGTTTATCCATTATATATTTAGGTGCATTTGCCCATACGACATCGGCATAATCGTATAATGGTAAAATATACGTTTTATATATGTTTTCTAGGGTCTTCCTATCGAGCTGGTATTTAAATCTTCTTAGTTGTGATAAACGCGAGGCTATTCTTTTAATAGTTGCATTGATATGATTGTTCCATGACATATTTGATTGGAGTTCAAGACCGAGGTGTTTATGTGTCTCAACAAAGGATATACTATAATTATTAAAGGTTAAATTAGGAGTATCGCCGGATGTGCCAGTCAAAGAGTACGACATGCCCATCGTTTTTGAGGGATTAAAATTGACTAGCCAATTGTTTGACCATCTTGATATGTTTTCAAGATCCTTGTTCATGGTTTGCTCCAATTAATTTAGGTCGTGGTGCTCGTTAGTAATGCAAGTGTCGTCAGCGTACATTCTCGTAACAGAACAGATGTTGTCTGCTAAATCATTGATGTAAACCAAAAATAGAAAAGGGCCTAGGATTGTGGCACGCCCGCTGGGATGATCTCATAGCTAGAAAAGCTGTTGTTAACTAATACGCGCTGCTGTCGGTTATTTAAATAGTCTCCTAGCCATTTCAAAGATTTACCACGAACTCCATAACTTGAAAGTGTATGTATTAGTAATTTACTATGATCGGAGAGTTTTGGTTTTGAATTATAGAGTATACTGTTATTTACTATTATAGACAAATGTACATAACACACATTATTGGAATTTGTGGGTCATTCGCATTTATATAAGATAATGCACTGGTACAGAATCTGTAATGCTGCACCACCACAGCGTTGGGTTAAATGTGAAAGGTAACCTGTACATGGAATACTTGGGTTAAGAGAGTTCAATTTAAGTTCTACCAACAATATAGATCAAGATAAGCCACCTCACTGCTGACCCATTCATATCAATTATATAGCAGAGCTGTCAACAAATCACAGGAATTGTTTATGTTGAAAGCTGACATCTCTATTAAACCAATAACATTTATAATGACATCAGACCATCTGTAGAGTGATACTGGTATCTTCAGCTGTGCAAGGCAGCACATATGTCCAAGTCTACTGTTAATATCATGTGATGTGTATTGTTGAATCTTTATTTTAAATTAGATACCATAGCTTTCTTTATCAGATTATCTGCACATTGGTATAAGAGACATCAGAAAATAATATAGCCGTATCAATAGCTAAGTAGCCCAAAGGCATGGGATGGAATTGGTGAATTGGGTTCAAAGTTGCTCCAAACAAATTTACCAGTACATAACACAAGATTTTGGACCGATTTAAACCGATTTGGTGTGGTGACTAGGAGTACCCTTGGCAGAGTTATAATGGTGTTAGTTTTTCAAATTTTGTTAACTTTAATTTTTTTTTTTTTAAATATTTAAACAATTTATTTTTTATTATATATATATTTTTATTTATTTATTTTGTTTTGTTAAATTGAGCAAGAATTTCGAAAAAGGGCCATAACTCAGTTAAAAATAGTCGGATCAGCCCCATATTCGAACTCGGTCTTTATTTTGGGCTGAGAAACTCACATAACAAATTTGGTTGCGACCAGATAGAAAATGTTTCTACGGACGGACAGACAGATGGACCGACGGTACGACGGACAGACGGACGGACGACCGAACGAACGAACGACGAGTGGTCAAACCAGACAACGATACTATGTTTACCATAATTGGTATGGGTAAACATAAAAAGGTGTGATTATAGCACAAAACCAAAAACAATAATCTGTCGCGCTTATTATTGTAATATTGAACGCAATTTTTGCGATAGAAAGCGCGCTAAATTTAATACAGACCCGATAGTGTTATATTTATATTAGATAAATACTGTGCATATAGTGTACATATAGCATTTACAACTATAATTATATACACATCTAATACATTGTATCTATTTATACAATAAACAATATAGAAGAAGCAATAATTTGATTTAAATGTCACAATTGTTTAGCGCAAGATGTCGCAATATTAAGTGCAAAATATTGAGATATTAAGTGCAAAATATTGCAATAATATCACAAGCGACATGGTTATAAGCGTTTCCACTTGCAATATTATTACGATATTGGGCGCGAAAATAGCGCGCTTAATATACCACTTCTTTTGACTGGTACTGTATATCAATAACAGCTAGTTGGGATTGGAACCTTCAAGATAACAGCAGATCCCATAATAAATGTGCGCAATGACTTGGTGACAATGTTCTCCTGTAGTCGCACATTTTCCATGAAATGTTAAAGCATGATGCATCAAACTGTATACTGGTATCACGACACTTAGTATCAATATCAGTGAGTCAGCCAAAGATAGTTTGATAAGAACATCCAACCAATAGTGTACTCCCGGTAAATTGTCGTAATAACTTGAGGATAACATGGCGAATGATGACAATGTCTCATATCCACACGTTTCAATGAAAATTGATGAACACGGGATGAATTGGTCCGTGTAATTGTAAAGTTGGAATTGTAGATATGTGATCATCCATCACTGCGTGGCGTCAGTTCATTGTTTACAGTGTTGTTGTTGCTGACATTGAAGCTCTTGTGAATTACACTGGTGCGTACATTACATGTACATGTATATCATATGTTGTAAATGTACATGCATGTTCTTTGAAACAATCAGATTCAGAACACTGTCAACTGGATTGTCAACATTCTAATAGTAATAGCTGCTCGTTGTTGTTATTATTGTCGCTATTAGTTGACATCGAAGCTCGTGTTAATTGTATCCTCATGTGTCAGTAAATGTGCCAGTGTTTTGATACTAAGTCACAACACTGTCAATTTCAACATCAGCATTGAGTCGAATGAAGTCAGGTTACAGCCGACCCCGGATCATGCCATGATTGATTGGCATGAATCTCTACTCTCGAATTTAGTGGAAATTGTCAATGATTAAGCCGGTTTTCGTAGAATTTAAACTCGTCCGGTTATCAAAGGAACAGAAATCAGACCGTCTTAACAACTGTCCACAATCGAAAAGGTAACAGTTTCCCAAAAATCAATAGTTTGTGATCAAATACGCAACGCCAACGATAAATGGCGAATAAATGAGGTGAGTGCTAAAGCGGGAACTTAAACCCGGAATGAGAATAACGTACTAATGAATATACGTACTGACCTGCATAACACAGAATGAATGCCGGATTAATAATACATATTAAATATCAGCAGAGTAATATTCAGTCATTCTGTATGGAGTCATTGCCGTATATAATATGGTCGCCGATAAATATACTATTGAATTTTGACGACATGACTTTAAATTATGAAAATATTTAATTAGACAATTTTCATGGGCACATAAAATAACGGTAAAAAACCGTCAAACTGATGAAACGGTATGGGACCGTCTATTATGACGGCCAGAAACCGTCGAACCGACACTATTTTCTAACAGTGTAGGTAACCATATTTCCATTATTTGAAAGTCTATGAGTACGAAGTAATGTTACGCGGATGGCAGATTAGCCGGAATGCGAAAATACTAATTGTCAATAGCAAATGTATCAAATACATGCTATATTATTTGCATACTAGTCCCATATACTTATTTAAGTTATCGTGTAGTCACTAATCACTGAGTGGCTTTAGTTTACAGCCCGTATCAACATGTTTGTTTACACGATCATGTATGGCACTCGTTGCCCAATCCACTATCAGTCAATTAATTTGATTACGTCTTGTACGCGGAAATTCGCAATTTAATTTATGGCTCCGGCCATAAATTAAATTTATATCAAATTATTAACTTTGATTTTAAGATAACGTATCAACCTGAAACTTTACAGAATATATATATCTTCGACTCAAATTACTTATTTTTCTATATATTATCGATATTAGATCGTTGTTAATACCGAAAATTTATTGAAAATGGTTCGGTGTCGTTTTCGGTGCCAGATTAAGAAGGCGTGTCGAACGAGAGTGACAAACTATAAGCGTACGCGTGTTGTAAAAAAATAATGGCTGAAGATTCCGGGCAAAGCGACACTGCTACTGAAGTAACATATTGGCTGTTCAAAGTGAATTATTCCAAGACTGACCCAATAATTGTTGATCTATACATCCATCGAAATCCAATCAAAACGGAACATTACAAAAACGTACCAATAACAGAACTAATTAAAATAGCACAATAATTAAAAAAATATTACAAATAGATTTTTTTGTCGTGAATTTGCTACCGAGAAGTCACAAAACTAAGCTACAGCTTGCTTTGTAATGACACATGTTTGGACTAATTCCATTTGTTTTTCATAAGATATATTAATGCCAGTCTATTGAAAATATTCGATTGCCACGTCCTAATAATGCAGTAACGGTGTTACTCTTGCTGAACATAAATGGTGGTCCCGCAAAGCGGTTTATCCAAAATAAAAAATGAAAGAAAAAAAAAAAAAAAAACGGATAGTACTTTCACAACCAAAAACAACGATAATGGTGTCCTCATAAAAATAAACCTCATGCGAATATGATTATGTTATGTCTGAGATGCCGAGAATGTATGCAGGTTTCCAGAACTTCAGTTACAACAACAAAACAACATCAGTAGCATATGCTATAAAATCTAATTGAAGATCGGAATTGGCTTTTTCCCCATACATCTATTGTCAGAAATTGCACATGGGATAACAAATAGTCTATGTTAATACCAATTAATAACAAATAGTCTATGTTAATACCAATTAGAACATATCAAACCAAACAAAAATTTAGGTACTGCAAGTATGTTTCCCTTAAAACATCGGCAATATATACATGTAGTAAACGGTGTCTGAGTCTCTATCCGAATGGGGCACAATCAGGACAGTGGCCTGCACAAAGCATGCAATCAGTCCAACCGCTACTGTGAGACACCATGGTAAAACAATCAATCGGTAGGGTGATCACAGGAAGCATTGCATCATTCACAAAACAGCTACTGGAAAATTAAAATCGTTATTGCCTGCATATCCAAAGTCCAGACAAACATCGGACTATAGTCCATCCATTTGGATGGAAAGGTTGGATTCTAGATCTAATAGAATGGTACCACTTTAAACAGCTGACACATACGCAACTTGAATTACCTGTGTTTTGATACATCTGGTTCCATATATATACACCAGTACACACATGCCCTTTATCCCTTTACCCAACAAAACGGCCAAAACCGGCCAAATAAAGCCTAAAATATCTTCGGTCTGTCTCAATAGAACCATACAAATATGGATATCATTGGAACCGGCTCCTTGACCACATTGTGATAGTTACAGTTATGCCCCGTGCCAATGCATTCTCTTATATATGCGAGTCGACCATAGGTCGCCTCGCATATATAAGAGAATGCGTTGGCCATTTTTTCTTACATTCTTTAACAATTTTATAATTTTTAATGTGTTAAGCCAATGCATTCTCTTATATATGCGAGGCGACCTATGGTCGACTCGCATATATAAGAGAATGCATTGGCACAGGGCCTTTCTGTTGGGTAAAGGGTTAAGCGAATGTGGGAAAGGAAATAAAATTACAGAAACAATATGGATAGGATGATCACTGGAAGCTGTTGACCATTCACCCTGATTCACCCAGAAAAAAAACGGCTTGCAAATAAGAAGCATAATTTTTGTCTAATATTTGGGGGAACCAACTATCATATCCGAAGGCTGCGACCGACCAAGGGTGCATGCTATTCCGGGATGTAGAAAACGTGACAAGAAAACTATTTTATCGGGACATAGAATAGTCGACCTAAGGCAGCTTGATGCCATTTTGAAAACCAACTGAAAAAAAAGGTTCTTTCTCCTTTTTTGGAAATACTGTCTAAGTTATTATATCTAAATGCCAGAGTATACCATGCAAATATGGGATCAGCTCGTGAAATATTGAGGGCGACCAGAAAGGGTTGCTCGGTACTTGACATGGAATACAAGCACAACATTGAATTATTGTTCTGTATTTTGTTTACCCCAATTCGAAGACTGACCAACTACAGTCTCAAGATGTTGGCTGACTACAAAAGCTGAGCGTGTGCGAATACCTACAGATTTTGTTTGAATATCGAAATATCTCATGAATGTTTGGAAAGAAATATCGAATTTTCACGATCGGCTGCAAGCCGCGAGTGAAAATTCATTATTTCATTCCAGACACGAATGAGATGTTTCAGGTATTCAAACAAAAACTGTATATATTCTTTCTATTATGTGCACCGTATTAAAGCTCAAAGTTGTTAAGCCTTGTGTGGCATTTTTACTTTCAATAGTAGAGACCTTTCGCAAAATCACTATTACGATTACGGATAGGATATATTGTCCTGTTAAGGTTGACACCAACATAATTTGCCTACGATGGATAATTGGTGAGACGGCATATGTCCCACTATATCCAGTTACACATATATTTGGTGGAAAAGTAATATATGTCTCTTTCGGACCCCATGTTCTTATCCGTGTGTAATACACGGTATACACCACACGGATAATGTTAGAGTGCCCCCAAGCAGGACCGGTGGCACATTCTTGACACATCTGCACATAAACTGCGTGGGGTATATTTCGTCTCACATAAGAACCCCCGTGCGCAATGATCGATTTTTGGTCGTGTACTGGCACGATATTTCCATATCCGTAATCGTATTCGTGATTTTGCGAAAGGTCTCTATTACAGCAATTTGAATAATACTTCCTACTAATCATAACTGTACAATTACCTAGATAAAGCATGAAGACTCGTGGACAGTGCACGCATGGACTGCTAGAGTGTCTCTGTTTGGGGGGGGGGGGTGTACTTTGGGGAATTCCATCTGCACCCCCTTAACTCCGACCGAACACACGATTTGCATAATTCCGATTGCACACCTTGTACCTCAGTGCTCAGACCCAATAGCCTATATATTCATAAACCATGGTTCTATATATACCCGATATGAGTACATTCAGATATTTGAACCTGAAAATTGCATAAATCCTAATATATAATGGTCCAACTCCAGACATATGCACACGGTTACGGACAAGACATCAGGACACACCGGGCCGACCATGGTTGTTTGGCCCGGTGTGAGAAATTTTTAAAACTAAACAAGAAAATCGCAAAATACTTTCAAACCTTATACTCACCCTTATGTTGGAAAATTCTCCAACTGATGACCATTTCAGTCCGCAATTTTGACCAAATGTAGTAATATATTGTTTTCTTAAACTAATTAGCAGTTTTTTATTGGCCATGGGATAGGTACCGGCTGGCCAATCAAAAACGCCGAATAACTGACGACAATTGAGTGTCAAGAGTGTCTGTTTCAACTATACGCGCGTGTGATTTTTTTGGGAAAGTTTTTCGCTTGTTTTACTTCTGCCTTCTACTTATGGTGGTTCCCTGTGAAATGACGGATTAAATTATATATATCTTTATTATCCTCCATATATGGAGATTCATATATATTGTTTCGAATAAGCTGATGTGTTATAACCGATAAGTTTGCAAACAATTTACTACAACGCGCGGTTATAGAATTTGTCTTCATTTGTTTTCGCTCGCAGGCTACAGTGAGATATAATGAAACTTACAGTGAAATAACGAATTCGTATTTCACTATTGGCGTCTAAGAGATACATACAAAGATCTACGTTTCGTTAACCCTTTACCCAACAAACCGGCCAAAACCGGCCAAATAAAGCTTCAACAGCCTAAAATATCTTCGGTCTGTCTCAATAGAACCATACCAATATGGATATCATTGGCACAGGGCCGTTCTGTTGGGTAAAGGGTTAATTTTCCGCTATTTTATAGGCAAGCATATAATAAAGAATGTAAAATAGTGCTGGCAAACGTACCAGAACAACCCATATATACCCCTAAAATACAAAATCTAAACAAGAATTGATCGCCATTTCAATGAACAGTTTGTGAGATAGCAAAACATAGCGAAGACGAAAGTGTGTTATTCTACAGGATAGGAATTAGATAATTTTAGAATACAAAACTCGTCCGGTAAAACTACTATTAAAGTCAAAACAAGTAAGATACCAATTGATCAGTGATGCTATAAAATGTTATAGAGACATAATTGTGCACAAAGGTCGGTCCATCAAAACTATATTTCAATAACGAACAAACAAGATGTGAAATAAAGATGCGATACAAGCCGAGAACTGAGCTCAAGAGATAACCAACATAACACACATCCAAGAATTTTCGTTTGGAAGATGATACAATTATTGAATGCTAATTTTCATTGAACATTGTGACTTCATTATTACCGTTTATTACTATCATATTAAAGGCACGGGCGGCGTTCGTTGCAGAAATATTCATATTTGTTCAAATCGCCATCAACAGAAGGAATATTAAAAAATATATAGTTTTGTTCATATGCCAGACATAATCAGCACGTAAATAGTATATTGTCGTCAAGACGTATATACGATGGTGTACGTAAACAAGCGCCTGCTTGTGTTACAGAAGTTTTGCTTATGTTTACATAACACAGCGCAATTCTATTGGTTAATCACACATAAATGATATAAACGCTCTTTATTATTTCCATATAAGGAAAACAGTAACAAATAACGCTCTTTATGTTTACCATATCCGGATCTAAACAAAAGCCAGGTTCTGTGACGTTTTTTGCTTTTGTTTACATAACAAAGGAAAAACATTTGACAATAACATACTGTTTATGCCATATTTCTGATTGGTATAAGAACAAGGTCTGTCTATATTATACTATTCTTTCTGTTCATGGCGGTTTTTGACGGAGGTGAATATTTTAACAGCATACCCACCGCCAACGCCGCCCGTACCTTTAAATGTAATACTGGAACTAAGGGAACTAAGAGTCAACAGACTCGGTTCCAAATAAATTGACATTGATATTGTTATTGGTATATTATTCCGGCAAACGAGTATAATAAAGATAATATATATATATTGTTGCATTGCGTCATATATTGGTATTTGTATATTATTCCGGCAAACGAGTATACTATAACATACATTAGAGCACAATCCCATTGTTACAATCGTTCCCTGATTTTTGGTAAAGAGCACCAATTCTCAAGGCTGACGAAGGAATAGTTCAGTGATTATCCCATTGTTAGGCACACGCAACTAATAACAGACAAATCGCAAGGACGATTCAAAGTGGGACCAGTCCGTGTTGTTCCAGTTGATTGCATAAAGTGGGATAAATTGTGCTCTAAGTCGGTCAGAGCACGCGAATAGTTCTTTACCAGCATAACGCTCGTCTTCGACACGATTGGTTCTGGTAAAGAACAATTCTTGTGCTCTAACCCTTACTAAAGATAACATATACATGTGTATATCTCATTCTTGCACATCTTACCTCTTACAGGGACCATGGTTCGGGCCCCTGGGTCTGGCTGAAGATTTGGTGTTGAATTCCGACTCAAGTAGCAATTATTTCCACCAGCGAAATTGGTGAAAAATGTGGCTGCCCGGCATTCGAGTTTTTTCAAACAGAAACCCCCGCACACAAACTCACTGACGGCACGTGAAGCTGAAACCTGAGAACCCATTGCTCGTGCGTTCAGGTCGGCCATTCCTGTTTGCATTTGGAACCTCGCGGTCCGCTTGATTCCATTGCTGATGCGGCTTGCTGACAAGAGGAGGAGAAGCACGGGTCCGAACATGGTTCTGATGGTCACAACGTTTTAGTTATATTACAAACAAACTTTATGTGGTCGTTCGTTGTTTTAATATTATTCTGAGCCCACGCAATTTGCCACTCAAAACGTTAATCCACACGACGTCTCTCCGCGTGCGCAGAACTATTATATGCAGCCGATGATTTACATGACAAAGATGCCCCTGGATCACAGCCAATCGTTGAATTTCAGGACACAATTTACAACAGCCATTGACAACGTGCGATAACAGAATCGCTCCACCTTTGGTTGTTACTTTCTGCCAGGACAATGACAATAGCTTTGCTTGTCAATGTACAATCTATAGGATGCCGTCATAATACATCGGCGTATAATGGTATGTTCACAAAGCAGGCAAAATTACCTGGCACATTTTCATGGAATTCTTCACATATTGCACACTTTTAATCCGTTTTTTTTTACTAACTACTCATTTACGAGTAGTTCCCTAGGACATGTTCAGATAATAGAGACCTATCGCAAAAATCACTATTACGATTACGGATAGGATATATTGGCCTTGTAATGTAAGGTTGACACCATCACAATTGATCTACGATGGCTAATAGGTGAGACGGCATATGCCCCACTATATTCAGTTACACATATGTTTGATGGAAAACGTAATGTGTGTCTCTTTCAGATCCCATGTTGTTATCCGTGTGTAATACACCACACGGATAAAGTTATAGCGTCCCCAAGCAGGACAGATGGCACACCCTTGACACATATTTAAACTGCGTGGGGTATATTTCGTCTCATTTAAGAACTCCCGTGCGTAAAGATCGAATTTTGGCCGTATACTGGCAGGATATTTCCATATCCGTAATCGTATTCGTGATTTTGCGAAACTTTGCAGCGAAAGGTCTCTAATAAGTTCAACAAGTGGCCGGGGAAGTAATCGCCAATGAGTTTTTAGCAAATAAATGGTTAATTAATATCACATCGTTCCCGTAATGCTTCGCGAGGTGTGACATTAGGAAATTAGAGCTATTACCGCTTATGTTGGTCAAATCACAGGGACTGGGAACATATTTATGCCTAAGTTTGACTATAAATTACAAGAATGGTCCCATTCAAGTCCATTTTCGAGGTAATCACACCAAATCTGCCGTAATGGATCATAATGGCTTCAAAGTCATCTTTAAAAATAAGTTGCTACGATATGATGGTGACTCATGCTGAATGCTGAATTACTATGATCACACTACCGGGACAGATTTACTATGATCACACTACCGGGACAGAATTACTATGATCACACTATACCGGGACAGATTCTACGTTTCGCGATCTGTGCATACACTGATGGTGATGACTGCATGATAGTGGTGATAATGGTGATGACGATGATATTGATGATGGCGATGATGATGATGACTGCATGATCGATCGACGTACTGATGACGACGATGATATTGACGACGATAGTTGAGGACGATAACGGTAGCGGTGACGATGACGATGATGACTGCATTATAGTGGTGATAATGACGATAATGATGATGAAGATGATGGAGACGATAATGACGGTGACACAAACACATACAGATGGCGGGTTCAGATGACAACGATGATATTGATGATGATAGTTGAAGATGATGATGATAGCGGTGACAATGATGATGATGGCGGTGGTGATGACAACGAAGATGATGATTATGATGATGATGATTATGATGATGATGATGATGTGGATTATGATGACGAAGATGATGATTATGATTTTGATGATGAGGATTATGATGATGATGATGATGGTGATGATGATGATGATGGTGATGAAGATTAGCGTAATACATATGACGATTATAGTGATGATGAGATGATGACGATGACTATGTTGTAAATAGTGTATATATGTTCACATTCATCTCTAATTTCATGTTAATTAATGATTGCGTTATTAAAGCATTCATGACACATTCCGGTTTTAGTGTTGGTATAAACAAACATGCCCGAACAGCAAGCTAATTTCGTGGTCATTTCATTCGTTTAAGTAGTGTTATATTTCGTATTCTTTTTGGAGAAATGGCTGTGTTATTTTCAATTTATCCTCATGCACTGTTACTGCATTTTGTTTTATGAGGTCTTAACATGACCAAAATTAGGTGAATAAAGTCAGGTAGAGTCAATTATTGTCCGAATACATTGCATATAATCGATACAGTGGGTATATTATGTTGTATATAATCGATACAGTGGGTATATTATGTTGTATATAATCGATACACTGGGTATATTATGTTGTATATAATCGATACACTGTGTATATTATGTTGTATATAATCGATACACTGGGTATATTATGTTGTATATAATCGATACACTGGGTATATTATGTTGTATATAATCGATACACTGGGTATATTATGTTGTATATAATCGATACACTGGGTATATTATGTTGTATATAATCGATACTCTGTGTATATTATGTTGTATATAATCGATACACTGTGTATATTATGTTGTATATAATCGATACACTGGGTATATTATGGTGTATATAATCGATACACTGGGTATATTATGTTGTATATAATCGATACACTGGGTATATTATGTTGTATATAATCGATACACTGGGTATATTATGTTGTATATAATCGATACACTGGGTATATTATGTTGTATATACTCGATACACTGGGTATATTATGTTGTATATAATCGATACACTGGGTATATTATGTTGTATATAATCGATACACTGAGTATATATATTATGTTGTATATAATCGATACACTGGGTATATTATGTTGTATATAATCGATACACTGGGTATATTATGTTGTATATAATCGATACACTGTGTATATTATGTTGTATATAATCGATACACTGGGTATATTATGGTGTATATAATCGATACACTGAGTATATTATGTTGTATATAATCGATACACTGGGTATATTATGTTGTATATAATCGATACACTGGGTATATTATGTTGTATATAATCGATACACTGGGTATATTATGTTGTATATACTCGATACACTGGGTATATTATGTTGTATATAATCGATACACTGGGTATATTATGTTGTATATAATCGATACACTGGGTATATATATTATGTTGTATATAATCGATACACTGGGTATATTATGTTGTATATAATCGATACACTGGGTATATTACATGTATGTTGTATATAATCGATACACTGGGTATATTGTGTTGTATATAATCGATACACTGGGTATAGTATGTTGTATATAATCGATACACTGGGTATATTATGTTGTATATAATCGATACACTGGGTATATATGCGACAACATACCAAGTTTCGTGTCGTTCAGATCACTATTAATGAAAATACTTGGCAACACAATCTGGTAGTGGTTTGTTTCGTGTTTCGGTTTCCTGCTGCACACAGTACTCGTGGTCTGATGTTGACGGAGAAAATAATGTTGATATCAATAATAAAACCAGAAATTCTATACGCAGATCACGAAACGTAAAAAAATAGGCTGTTCCGGTATTGTGGTGATGCTGGTATCGCAAACTGATGCTGTTAAGCAATTGTGCCGTTATTTTTTCTAAAGTATTAATATTACGGCGTTTGGCTAATAAGGGCGATTTGAGAAAAATCACGAAACGCAAAAAAAGTAGGCTGTTCCGGCAGTGTGGTGATGCTGGTATCGCAAACTGATGCTGTTAAGCAATTGTGCCGTTATTTTTTCTAAAGTATTAATATTGCGGCGTTTGGCTAATAAGGGCGATTTGAGAAAAATCTATAAACATTTTAATATATTTTAATAATGGCTGCTGATGTGTTTGCTGCAAAATAAAACAAAACATGTATGATTAATTGAGGCTTAACTCCATGAGTGCAGTAAATGACAAACAGGTTATTTGGTCTACCGATGTACATCACACCTGCTTTGTTCAGTTAAGTAGCCCTATTGTACCAGTGTGACTCTACATCCATTGTCTGCAGCATTCCCAATAATATTTAATCCTAATTGAAGTTGGCTAGCCTATTTTATTCATATTAGAACATTTCATTGTCTGTATCATAAGTTTATTGACATACTTGCTGTATTCAACATTTCAGCAATTGTGTGTTATCTGTATCCACTGCCAGAATGTACACAGTGTACCACTAACATAACACATGAAAAAATTGTACTAACTTTCTGATATGTTGTTTGTATCTGTGCACACCCACAGTACTACAGTGTGAGACTATGAGTATCCAATAGCCATTCATATGAATATTTTAGTAAAAGTAATCAAAAAGTAATCAAAATGTAATAATGATTACAGGTACATTTGAAAGTAATCGATTACGATTACGATTACTTGTAATCAAAAAATGTCATGATTACTGATTACAGGTGATTACTCCAAATTGTGTAATAGATTACTTTGATTACGATTACCGATTACGATTACCCCAACCCTGGTATGAATGACCATTTAACATGTAGGAATGACCATTTAACATGTAGGAATGACCATTTAACATGTAGGGTAGGAATGACCATTTAACATGTAGGAATGACCATTTAACATGTAGGAATGACCATTTAACATGTAGGAATGACCATTTTGATTGTGATCGTTTTGCAACAACCAAAAGTGTCATTTAAATATTTAGTTTTAGACTGTTTCATAAACGTGATTGTTTTCCTCCATTCGTGCAGATTAGTCAAATACCGTGGAAATAAAAAACACTTCAGTACAAATAACCCTACAGTTTGTTAACATTACCAGTTTTCCATAAAAGTATCATAGCAATTAAGCAAGGCCCACCAACAAGGCCCACCAACAAGGCCCGCCAACAAGGCCCAACAACAAGCCCACCAACAAGGCCCACCAACAAGGCCCACCAACATCTTTGCATATTGGGAGAACCACTTAACCAATGATGGAATTTAAAGGCTTTCGCAGTCATAGATCATGCGTGAGTCTCAAATCTGACTAACGCCCATAGAGATCATATTTCACCAGCACAAAACCTGGGAACTTTTTGAAGTTTTGACAGGGAACCTTATAAAGTCGAAAAAATAATGCGGGGAATATATTTCTTAGTTATTACATGTACCTTAATAATGTACTTCACTGTAGTGAAGGTCCCAACTGGAAATTGCATGCTTTTCTGTGACTTTTGTGAGCCAATATCGCAATAAACATCGAATTAATTACCCAGGAGAAATTCCATAATAATAAGAGACACAAAGCAAAATCACTCACAAAGTCACTTAAATTGTGAAATTTCGAGTTGGGATCTTCACATACAGTGAAGTACAGTATTAAGGAACAGGTTTCTTAAGCTGTTCCAAAACCAATGCAATATCGAACCTTACCGAGCTGTTCTTGATCTCCCCAACGTAGGTGGTCGGGTCAACAGACCACTGCAGATGTTCACATGGCTAGTTTCTGGTTCATAAATGTGTATAAATAGTGAGTTTGCGATACCCGTCCGATGGGTATATCAGCCATTATTCGTGGATGGAACATGAAAAGATGCGCCTATCTCATGCCATTCCTCTCGTCACGTGACCCATTTGTACCAATTTATCCACACAACAAACGCTCTTTATTGCTCATATTTGCCCCACTGAATCGTCTGAGACTATCTCGTGATACTTTACGTGTTAATTGATCACCGTGTTTCAATTTTCGCCGACCAGATTGCAACCATTTTGGGTATTTAATTTAATTAATTATTATTGCTCTTTTAAGACATCTGATGTCAACGGGACCTATCTAATAAGATTTATCGGGTCAAATTACCCATATGTAAAATTTTCAGCTCCGATGGTCCAGTCGTTTCTGTAAAAACAATAAATAAAAGCCAATTGCGACAGCCTTTCAAATTTGACACTGCGTGTCGCTAGTATTCCACCGTGTGACGTCACATGATGGAAGATTAACGATTCAGACTGCATAATCCATAATGGAATATTCAATCGCATGAATCGCTATAACTTCAGTTACTAGCGGCATATCACATAAAACTTTTCGACAACGTGCTCAGTTGATTAGCGGGCATCGGTACTGACTTAAAAACGCTACACCTGTGTATACACATGTGTGATCCTTTAAGGGAGTGGGTAGATTGTGAGTAGATTATTATAGCGTGGAATTAAAACATGACCATGACGTCATTCCTTTATTCGCCTCGTCCGGTTAATACATGATAGAAAATGGATATACCAGTCGATGTGCTGAATTCTACCTGTGAAACAGTTTGCGATTACAAAACGTGTACCGGTACGGGTAGCTACCCGTATACGTACCCATATGCGTAGTTTGAAATAGCAAACTCGCTAATGCTTTTATTTTCTTGAATTCGTTATTACATATTTTTTGGTTTCTTAGAAAATTATTATTATGCATGCCCACATATATAACTAGAATGCACTCAGAGAGATGCCAACGTGCGCAAAAATGTAATAACAAATAATTAAAAAAATAATTTCACTATATTTTACTTAATTTATTTAATTTAATTGAATTTAATGTTAGCAAAAAAAGACAATTACAATCTTCAATAATTTTACTTGGGGATAACAGTGTGGTGTTTTGTGATTTCGGAAAGGTACATGGCGAATATACTGTGGCAAATTTAGTTAATGGGCAACCACACTGTTATCCCCATTCTAATGCTCTTCGAACTTAAAAATGTTGTTTAGACAAACAAATGGCTCGTAATTATCAACGAAATATGCGGCCATAGAAAACACTCAGCCAATTCACGACTTTTTATTTTAAATTTAATGCGCTAGATAAAATATAGTCCCCCAATTACCATCGCTCTTATCGTTAAAAATACTGATAAACATGAAAAATTGCCACCTCAAATAGAAATAAATATGCACAACAATTAGTTTCTGCATGTACCTGATGTCTTTTTTCAGATGTTTACCACTTACAAATTGCGGTTTTGATTTTACCGCGATCTTGAAGTTGAATTGAAACAATGGGAAATTGTTTACTCAATGCGATGTATTTCACGCCGTGTTTGTCGCGGTTTGATGTCAAGAAATTTGGTCAAATGATATCGAGACACTGACATTGGTGGGGTATAACGTTGTGGTGTTTAATATTTTCTGAAAGTACATGTATACAGGGCGAATGTACTGACTGTCAATTTTCGACAAAAGCCACATCGCTGGTTTGTTTATATAGCAACGAGCTAGTAACGGAAGTCAGTGCCAAGGGAGTCAACTCTATAATCTACTCCGTAACGTCGCCGGCATGTACTGCGTAAGGGTGACGTCATGGAGTGAAATAGGTAGGGTGACACCAACGTACGTACCTACGAATCTGATTGATCGCCATACTGTTGCGCGAGCGCACGTAATTACACCTCACACTCTGTACCTTCTGATCTTCCATCTAAATTCTGATATTCTCTTCTGTCCCTCTGTCAACTGTATTTTCCATATGTCATGGGAGTATCTTGCATGCATGGACCTATTATTGATTGTGGTGTATTGTTGCATGTAAAATTATTCCGCTTTATATTTATTATTTTGTGTTTGTTTATTCGCATGTTTGAAACCTTATTATACCGACGTTCGACAAACTGTCTGTCTGACGTATATATCTCATTTGGTCCCCTTCTATCCTACGCGGGAAACAGGTGTCGCTTGATTTGAACGTCACCACCACTGGGCAACACAATAGTTTAACTTTAAGATATTATATGTTTATTAGTTACAACATCAAGGGCAAGTATACCATAGTATAAATGTTAGCCACATGATCAGAGTCAGTTTAAAAGAATGCGGGGCTATTTAAAAAAATAATGTGTATGGCATATCACTGCCAGAAAGCAATCGGATCCATTCTTGTCAGAATAATATCAGAATGCGATATTCGTAACATTGTGTCTCAAGAGTTGAAGCTACCTTGTTGTAATTTATGTCTATCCTATCGATAATAATGATACTGATAATTTGTTCACACGCATGTGAAGCAATGAACACATGCAGAGCATACTGATCGACTCATTCTGAGTTATAAATAATTGCGAATGTTTATCCGCCTGTTCGCTATAGTCATTTACTTTGGAATATCTGAGGACATCGAAACAGGTCTAACTCCAATAATGTTACGATGAAGGTAATGGTGTAGTTTAATTATTTCAACAATGGCTCTGTCGGTAGTCAATGGGGAAAAGAAGAGGGGAACCAAAATTTTGTATTCTGTATCCATGATTTCCATCATCATCTCCATTATATACTGACTGTGTGGTTTAACCCTTTACCCAACAAACCGGCCAAAACCGGCCAAATAAAGCTTCAACAGCCTAAAATATCTTCGGTCTGTCTCAATAGAACCATACAAATATGGATATCATTGGAACCGGCTCCTTGACCACATTGTTATAGTTACAGTTATGCCCTGTGCCAATGCATTCTCTTATATATGCGAGTCGACCATAGGTCGCCTCGCATATATAAGAGAATGCATTGGCCTAAAAAAAATCTTTTTTTAAAACTTTTTACCATTCCATTTACCATTCTTTAACAATTTTATAATTTTTAATGTGTTAAGCCAATGCATTCTCTTATATATGCGAGGCGACCTATGGTCGACTCGCATATATAAGAGAATGCATTGGCACAGGGCAGTTATGTTGGGTAAAGGGTTAAAGATGCCAAAGTGGAGTTGTCCGAATACTTCCACAAACTCACCCTTGTCAGGGATCGGTTTGGGGGTCGAGGGTACAGAAATGAGATGCGGAGGATTATTTTTACGAGGCGCTATCCGAGTGTAAATA
This sequence comes from Siphonodentalium dalli, assembly GCA_032622095.1. NCBI lineage: Eukaryota > Metazoa > Mollusca > Scaphopoda > Gadilida > Siphonodentaliidae > Siphonodentalium > Siphonodentalium dalli. The sequence goes on from CP136064.1 coordinate 256,240,671, forward strand.
ATCATGAGAGGAGAAAGCCTCAGCTACTCAGAACAGTTGAATTTTGTGTTTATTATATATTTCTATTCAAGTTTGTTACGACCAAAAACTACTTTTGTAAATGTTTTGTCTCTGTATCAATGTATCCATTACACGGAACGAGAGAAATAAACAATTGAAATTACGAAACACATGGTTAGTCCCAATACGTTCTTAAAGCTACAACACCACCATCCATTTCTGTTGAAATAGCGCGCAAGGATACCGAATGATGCACAAATTTACGTCATTGACATTAATTAGAATTTGGTCGGTATTCGGTTAAGTATTACAGTAACAGTAATGTTCACATAACTCTAACAACTATAATGAACACATTGGAGCTGCTGAATACTTGGACCCGTCACAAGTTTCATGTTTATTGTGTCTTACCAACAAAATGTGGAACACCGATAACAAATGTCCTTATCAAATTACAGTACATGGCTAAGAAAAATGTGGACGGACAGAAAATCCTTTTTAGTTCCAGTTGCTTTCCAGCACTACTGATTGATAAAGACAAACAGCTCAATGTTGTAATAATAATAATAGGTTTGTTTTGTATAAATATCACATATATGTAATAGGTCTTTAACTCTGTCTATTAAGTAATAAACAAGTGATTTGAATGACAAGTGTCCGATCGTTGCGTGAGACATAACTAGCTCCAGTCTGGTGATTAGAGAAGGATAACTCTATCTGGAACGTATCAGCTCCGGCGAAGATAGGATTATCTAAGATTAAAAACCAGCTGTTGTAAAGATATAGAGATCCAGGGGGGGGGGGGGGGGTGGGAACACCACAGAATACAGGGGTAAACCTGTCTTCGGTAACATGGACAAAGGTGTATCAAATCTAGGTACACAGTCCGAAGCGCCGCTTGGACAATTTGGTAGTCAGATAAATGAAAAACAGGAGCATAACAGAAGTATGCTTGGTGTTTTAAAATTTAGAAAATATAAGTATACTATATGACAAGCGTATGCGTACCAGTATCGTAGAATCATGCACCATCATAAGGGAAATGCATATACGTATGAAGTTACAATTTTTAAGTTTCATGATTGTCCCATACCAGTAGTTTCAGTAAAAGATGGGACCGTGGTACATATAGTTGGGTTTTACAAATTTAAAAATTTAGAACGTTTGCGAAGGCCGCGAGGTGTCGAAAGGGTTAATTTTGAAATTTTGAGTTATCTACACGAGTAAGCAGTTGTATATATGTGAGTATAAGTGTAGGTCTGTAGTAATAATAACAAAATATCACTGGAATCGTCGTCAGTTATGTACTCGGTGATGGAGTGTTTAAGCAACAGACCACCGCTTTTCGACGCTTGTTCTACCTCGACCTTCCACGTTCCGTATGGACACTTTGTACTATGCTTTATACCACAAGTCGACTTTATACTATGCTTTATACCACGAGTCGACTTTATACTATGCTTTATACCACGAGTCGACTTTTTACTATGCTTCATACCACGAGTCGACTTTATACTATGCTTTATACCACGAGTCGACTTTATACTATGCTTTATACCACGAGTCGACTTTATACTATGCTTTATACCACGAGTCGACTTTATACTATGCTTTATACCAGGAGTAGACTTTATACTATGCGTTATACCACGAGTCGACTTTATACCACGCTTTATACCACGAGTCGACTTTATACTATGCTTTATACCACGAGTCGACTTTATACTATGCTCTATACCAGGAGTCGACTTTATACTATGCTTTATACCACGAGTCGACTTAATACTATGCTTTATACCACGAGTCGACTTTATAATATGCTTTATACCACGAGTCGACTTTATACTATGCTTTATACCACGAGTCGACTTAATACTATGCTTTATACCACGAGTCGACTTTATACTATGCTTTATACCACGAGTCGGCTTTATACCATGCTTTATACCACGAGTCGACTTTATACTATGCTTTATACCACGATTCGACTTTATACCATGCTTTATACCACGAGTCGACTTTACACTATGCTTTATACCACGAGTCGACTTTATACCATGCTTTATACCACTAGTCGACTTTATACTATGCTTTATACCAGGAGTCGACTTTATACTATGCTGTATACCACGAGTCGACTTTATACTATGCTGTATACTACGAGTCGACATTCGAAATCATGAATGCACAACGAACTCCCACGGGGACCTCAATTCGAGAAACACCCGCCAACAATAACAAACATATACATAGTTATATAGCGCTTATAAACCCGACGTAATACAATTCCTTGTCAGAACAAACAGCATGTTAATTTGCATACCAGTTATATATATCGAATAACACGCCATCATAATAGAGTTACTGTTCTTCTTCTGTGCAGAACGGTATTACTTTGATAATTCGCAAGTCAAAACTATCATAAAATGCATTCGTGCCCAAGATACAGATAATTGCGTCGACAGTATATATTACGTATATATACTACGCTATATTTACAGCGAAGCCAATATTTTATTATATTTTGTGCATATCGACGGTTAGTTTCGAATATAGCTGTACTGGGTAGCTGTATATGCCTATATACAATTGGCATAGTCCACGTGCAACAACCACACACGATTCGTGTCAATGTGCGTGGTTTTGTTCTCATCCGAGCTGATCCGAGGACTATTTTGTATAAATAAAACGTTCTTATATGTCTCACTTATCGCATGACTTATCGAGATTTATCAGAATAATTCATCGGTATGAATATATAGTTCATCGATGTATATTTAATACATGTTTTTATGTCAGTTAATGGACATTCTGGACATTCTGAAACTAAATGGTCTCGTCCTTCGGGCTCGGCCATCTAGTTTCCGAATGTCCAATCGTTCGTCCATTAACCATGACTGAATGCCGAATACTCGGAGGGGATGCTGTGCATTTGACGTCATCACTAAGATTTGCTATTGGAAACAAGCTTGAGTTTAGTGTGCCTGTCATTTGCAGAATGAGGTCCCCAGAGGGTGAATTTAGTGATGTTATCCCGCATAACGGGCTAGCAACACCCTCTCAGGACATCACTATGCATGGCCTCATCTGCTATGGAAGACATAGACTCAGATTGAAGTTCCGAAATGGTGAATATTGTGATGTGCACCCAATGGGAACCTCGATTATGCAATGTGTCGTGTGCCAATTTGGGGATATAGAGAAATTAAACTAAAAAAGAAATCGAATCTATGTGAAGAATTTTCTATAGAAATTTGATAATAAAGACATTTTCCACAGAATATCAGGCCTAAGCAGAATGAGGTGCACAGAGTGTACTAAATGTATCCTCTGGGGACCTCATTCTGCACACTAAATGAGTCATATGAGTTGACAAATTTAAACGCGGAATCGGAGTCGGAGTTAATTGTGTCTACCTATATATGACGTCATAAATATTATATAATCGCGGTGGCGAGTGGCGATGTAACAGAATCGGCAGCGCGTGCTCAGTGGAATAACTATATGGCTTATTATGGCAGCATGTCAACAACTGAAATTAAGGCTTGTATATAGTGTAATTTGGGCCGGGCTAAGGTTTATATATAATAATGAATACATTAGAGTTGTGAACAAAGTTATTAGTTTATAATTGCAGATAATTTAATAACTCCATTGTCGACGTGGACGTTCTATGGCCGGGATATTCAATAGACCGCGCCGCTAGTGTGCCAATTTTATAGACCACTAACCACGCACAGGTGCAGCGAATTTTCATCGGTGTTAGTCGAAAAGATTGTTTTGGGGGCGCAATATTCCGAAAATAAATATACATGTATATGGTGTTATACTATACATGCTTCATATAATATGAATATATACATATTATGCGTGATATAATTTATGAAATGCATCATCTGACATCCATACAAAGCACGAAAGTAAACAAACTTATCTGTGTTACCGCGTTATGAGAAATTAAAAAATAAACGCTCTTTATTGTCACACGGAGTCGGCAAGATTGTTTTGGATGCGCTATGTTCAAAATATATGTATTATCGAGTATTAAGTTTCAAATGATATGGCTATTGTAGAGGCAGCGTTACTTTATCGCTTATTCGGGAAAGTTCGGTGATAGTGGCAAATGACCACATATATATAAATGGCCACCTGGGCCGACATTTTGGGTCAAGTCCGAAAGAAATGGGTCTAAATTTAGTTTCCCCTCTACTGGGGACACACATCTATAAACCTGGAAAAAAGTTAAGCACCACCTGATAATTTGATCATGACAGACAAAACCAGTATGCTGGCTTACAAACGGTGCAGTTTACACCAGAACCAGTTATATTTTCTGAAAGATGATATCTACGGTGATACAAAATTATAACTACCGACACATTTTCGATAATTTAATCTGTATTATTGTGAGATATTACATTGCTTGTATTACTGACATAATTTGAGCACAATTTAAGTTTGGAGCCCCAGGCCGACTAGAAACATTTAGGAGGATACATGGTTGTTAAAAATGACAGTCAATTATCTCAGACGACATTCTGCGACACATACTTCAATAGCGTGTATATGAACCACGTGATCGGTTGACTGCTTGAACTCTCCGTCTCACGGTCCCTGTCAGACGTCTTATGCGTTGTTGAGGTATGGTGTCCCATTCTCGGTGCAGAGCTTGTTCCAGTTCTTGTAGGTTTGCTACAGGAGGGTCCATCTTCTGTATTTTGCGCCCTATCTGGTCCCAGATGTGCTCTATCGGATTAAGGTCAGGACTGTAGGCAGGCCAATGGATGGTTGTAATGGCATTCTGTTGCAGGAAAGCTGTCACTTGCCTGGAACGGCGTGGTCTCGCGTTGTCATCCATGAAAACATGTCTGCTGGCAAGCGAGTGGTCATCAAAGTGTGGTATTACGGTCGCATCCAAGATTTCATGCCTGTACCTCTCTCCGTTCAGGTTACCCTGCACTGTTATCATGTCCAATTTGCAGTCATGTGACAAACATCCACAAATCATAATCGAACCTCCACCAAAGGGAACCGTGGGTTGAATGTTCTTAAGTGCATACGCAGTGTTTTGACGACGCCACACCCGAAGACGCCCATCGGTAACATGCAACAAGAACCAGCTTTCATCTGACCAGTGGATACGCCTCCAAGACCTAATGTTCCAATGACGTCGCTCTAAACACAATGTCAAACGAGCCCTCCGATGATGATCGAGCAGCCTTGGACGTTTGATCACCCTCCTTGACCTCAAACCTGCTGCTTTAAGTCGGTTTCTCACTGTGCGGTACGACAACTGTCTATGGGGCATCCTTTCATTCTTCAGAAAAGTGCTTGTAGCAAAGGGTTGTCATCGTACCGATCGAAGCAGGCGCCGATCTTCACGGTATGACGTCACCAGAGGCCTTCCAGATCTTGGCCTGTCCTTCGCCGCATTGGTTTCCCTGTGTTTCTGTACCAATCTGCTGATAACTGAATGGTGGTACCCTAGCTGTCGACCTATAGCCCTGCATGATGTTCCGGCTGCAACCATGCCTATTATACCTTCTCCGAGCCATAGTACCACGAAAATGAATATGTGAAGTCAGTACGAGTTTAGATTAAGCTTGTTATGACCCGAAATGAAAGTGTTCTCATGGCAAATCACGACTGGTTTGCTGTGAACACGACTTACGCGAGCTATGCGCGTCACAGTTGAGTGCACATATTGTCATTTCATCGCTGGATAATTGTTAATGCCACTGCACACATTATTTTAACAAATACGGTTTGAGTTGCACATCAGTACATGCATTTCTCGGGTGGTGCTTAACTTTTTTCCAGGTGTATATATCACATAATGTCATACTATCCAAATCAAAAGTGTTTGGAGGGAAAGATTTACATGTACAAAATCTCTCAGACTGTTGTCTTATACTCTGCATCTACTCTTATGCGTATTCATTGTATCCACTCGGACCACTTTTTGAATCTCGACCCAAATTCGCTCAGGTGGCCAAACACGAATTTGGGGTCATTTGCCACATTTCCCAAAATTTTGCCGACCAATTAGAGGCCAAGTCCACTTTTCGGACCACTTTTTGAAACTCGGCCCAAATATATTTCGGCCCAGGTGGCCACTTACGATTCTGAAGTTATTTCTAATAATTTCCGCTTATTTTCGACGCATTGACAGAATGATTGCCTATTCCACAAAGGTCGTTCCGTTGTCATTTGCAACAATTTTCAAAATGATCCCGAGCTGGACAGACCAAAGCGAAAACTGAATTTCGGCTCAATTTTTCAGACTCGACCCAAACAAATTTAAGCCAAGACTTTTCGAAAACATTTTCGGCCCAAATATATGCAATTTTGTAATTCTTCCCTCGCAAAGATCCCCCGGAAACAATCGAACAATACTTATTAGTATACTCGGCTGTAATCGGTAAATTATAACACTGGCTGTGATCTCAGATACAATAGGAACAAGAAAAAACATAGTCAGAAATGGTAACGCCCTCAATATCATATTATTAGGCATATATAAAATATGTTGGAGCTTTAATGTAGTTATTGTGGAAAAGGTGAATATAGGAAACGGCCATGTAGTTGATTGTATGTAATTAAGAAATAAATACACTGCGCATCGGCGTGCATAGTAGAATTTGACCACAAAGAAACATTTTTGGTTTCCTACCGATAACTCCAGTTTGGATTATTTGATCTGAACCAAAGTTTGGTATGTGTATTTCACAGCTAAAGATACAGGCCAAGTTTGAATATGGGCTCCGTCCAATAATTATTTTTACATGAGTTACGCGGCCATTTTTCGACTTAGAATTTGACCGTCTGTTAACATTTTTGGTTTCCCACCGATAACTCCATATTATTAGAGACCTTTCGCAAAACTCACGTTTACGATTACGGATACGGATAGGGTACTACGTCACCAACCTTTGTGTACTTTCTAATCGTTCTCGTATTTTACTATCCGTAATAACGTTTACGATTTCATGGTTTCTAATAAGCTCAAATAACACCTGAAATTTATTTTCTGCAATATATCACTTGGCTCCGTTCGAGACTGTATATGTATATATCATGTAAACCATACAGCTGTATTGAGCTACGACCTCAATATGATGTTTAGATTGTCAATCACTGTACTCGTCGTCGTGAATCACGAGCTTCCCGCGAAATAAGAACGCTATTCACAACGGATAGCCATCGCTGGCTGCGACACAAAACTTTACAGTAAGAGGAGTGCACTATGAAACCAGTCGCCAAAAATACAGTATATAGTGTGCGATGCATGATAAGTTTTGAGTGATTATTATGGGCAAGATAGTACACAATATATAGTGAAATTTAACAATTATTTAATTCAACAACCCATGGCGGAGTCCTAACGTGTGCAGTTATAGAATGCCTCAGGAGAGCCTAAAGAATGGCATAACCCTATTAATGAATATTGAAAGATTTTGTGTTCTTTTCCCCTTTCCCGAATTGAATAGTTCATTCAATTTAATAATATTCGGTTTTCGGTAGAAGTTGGGTTTTATATATCTCTCTCGTAGAGTCTGTAATGCAGGGCATTTTAAAATTACATGGAATTCATAACCGAGTACTAAGTTACATAAAGTAATCTTTCTATCTAAGTAATCTGAACCTACCCTGGATCCCGATTCAACTGGTAAGTAGTGATTTCTGTTCCTGAACCGTAACTAAAAGAATATTTGGCACACCCACCGGCATCACCAAAGATCAGCAGTCTTTGTCAGGTTTGTTCTTTGCATATCAGATTCCAACAACAATTTTTTTTTGAAATGCCGCTTCTGTTATCAGAATCGAGTAATTGCTCAAAATTAATGCTAACCACAGTCAACTATATCATAAAATTGCCCCAAACCTGTTATTTATCAACATTTTGTTCAACGAAATTTTGCCGGTTTGTCAAATATCTGACAAAAATGCAACTTGATGCACATCGCTTCTACCGTGTCGACTTTGTTTCGATTTGGTAGTAACAAATCAAAAGTGATGCACATCAGCGAGCTCACCAACCGTATGTCGGATTTCCTAAACCCAAAGAGGTGAAGCCAAAATCGCATTGAAATCAAATCGCGGACTTGCATGAAGGGGCTTGAACGATGGCGTCGTGGTTGACGTGAGGTCCAAATTCAGGAACCCCTCTTCCCCATAAGCATAACGTCTATCTGGTCACCCATGCTAACAACGAACTGAATTTCCACCACATATGACCTGGCATTTATACCTGTGTTGCCACAATATAGATCACGAGAATCCCGGGTCGTACGTTGTGACTGGTCGAATTATTGACAAAATTAACATGTCATGATTATCGCATTGTTGCATATGAGACGATAAGTGAAGTATTAAGGGACTGTATACCAAACACACGCTTTGGGTTGTAAAGGTGGTACGAAATAATGATCGTACGTATTCGTCAAAACTCTTACGCGTAATCGTTTTGCGAAAGGACTTTTTGGCGATACGGATAGACTTACGACTACGAATAGCTATCCGTATTCGTAATCGTAAACGTGAGGATGCGAAAGGTCTCTATTGACTAATTATGACGACGACGACCACAATAAGATGTAACACCTATATCGCTATTGTGGTACGTATGTCCGCAGACAATTTCAGTCATCTCTCACATTGAGGAGCTGGGAAACGAACTCATTACTATATCATGTATTTTTTAGTTTTGTTGAAAATCCAAACACCGTAATCGTGCCAACGGATAGGGAAAACGACAACGAATAGAAAGAACACAAATTCTAAAGACGTGGTACCGTATTCGTAATAAGTATCTGTTGTTCATTATGCGAAAGGTGTCTTAATAGAGAGGTTTCGCATGTGACACAGATAGAGTAACGGATACGTTTAGCTATTCGTATCCGTAAAATTCAAGTTGGCCAAAAAATTCGACTACGATTAGGATTATTGAACAGTTTTTTAATTTATAATTAATATACTCATCGAGATTGCACGGAACTCCAAATGAATTATCATGTATATTGCCTGCATGCAGACAGGGACGTGCATATGGCGACTGTGTTTCTTTCGGTGGATCTCATCACCCCCCCCCCCCCGACCCAAATTTCGTCAGAATGTTCAACAGTTGGAAATCTCATAACTGGCAGAACAGTATAGCTGTGTTCTTTAGACCAACACTTGCTTATTTTCTTCGGTAAATTTTTGTGAGTACCTTTAATATTTTGTCAAACTCTATCAGCGCCGCTGAAATTCGGAAATTGCCGAGTCGCATTCTCAACAACGTTATCTCCCTTATAAAATAATATTTTCATTTTTCTAGTTGGAGTTATTTCATGATTAGCATTTGTAACTATGTGACAAAAAACACGTTGGATTTTTGAAACGACTTGCAAATGTAACTTTGTAACCCTTTTTTAACAAGGACTGGTGAAATATTTTCATTTTTCTTGTACCCTATATGGTGCGACCAAGTTAGCGATCACAGAAAGTTTAACTGGACGAAATATGGAACTGTTAAAATCAGCAAACTCACACGATAGTGTACAGAATACATGGACACTAGATGGCAAGATCATTGCACTTTTGAAAAGTGGCACTAAAATCCATGTGAAGGACTTAAAGGAATTGGAATAGAGGATGATGATAACATTATTTGCACTAAATATGTGCACATTATGCCAATTGTTTATTACATGTTTATATATACCCCCCCCTCATGACCTATCTCTTTCTTCTATCTTTGTTCTCTTCTTAAATGTATACATGTATATGTCCACAACTGCATACTATACCTGATCATAAAACAGCTATACTCAGTTCTTATAATGTCAATATATATACGATAATATCAGTATCATCCATAACTCGAATGAATTTTTTATTTTTATTTTTTTTAAATAAACCTACCGTAGGTTGATTTAATTCAATTTCATTGAATCTTCCATAAATTGAAGTTAATTCAATTTCATTGAATCTTCCATAAATTGAATATATATGATATCACAAAATACATTCAACTTTAACTACTCCAGTTTTCCAGATTATTATTGAAGTTTAATACATGTAGTTAATACTTTCATAATACTAAAAATATACTCAGTTAGTAAAACCTATACCTCAGATAAAATATATACATACTAATTTATACATATAACTATATATGTATATGTACTCACTAATGAATTCCACTCAATCCATATACTTTGATCACATTTCAGCATACCCCCTGTCAGTTTACTGCGACTAAGACTCACAACTGGATACCTAAACTCACAAATTTTGACCACCGAAAGCTCAGATTACACCCCACCCCCCCACCCCTCCATCCTAATAATATGCCTTTAAAATACCCATGTACAACTTGCAAGAAATCAGTAAGAATAAACCAAGATGCCCTATGCTGTGACTCATGTGATAAATGGATACACCTATGTTGCTCTATGCTATCAAAAAAAGACCATGCTAAACTGAGTGTTGATCAAGCACCTTGGTTTTGTTACCATTGCATTGGACGAATGTTCCCATTTAATCACATAATGGATGAAACACTATTCAGACTAGCTATATTCGATATGAAGCATGACCACGACCACTTATCACATCAAACAAATCGCTATTTATGAATCCTTTTACTCTAAATGATGACTTTCGGACAGAACACCTAATTGAAGAAGATGAGAACGCATTAGATCCTCAAAATTCTGAACTTTCTTCCAACTACACTCTCCTTGAAGAATTCAATGAGAATGTAAAATCAAAAAACCATACTATATCAACCTCAATGATACATTTCAATATACGTTCCCTTTTGAGAAATATTGACAAAATGACTACTTTTCTTAATACCTGCAGACATAGCTTTGGCATAATTGGAATCACCGAGAGCTGGCTGACAGATGACTCACCTACACAACTAACTCAAATCAATGACTATAGTTTCTATGAAAATCACAGAAGTGAAAGAACTGGTGGTGGTGTGGGCCTATATGTTCACTCAAGTATTAAAGCACAGGTACGAACTGATCTTTCGATATTCAGTGAATCCATTGAGAGTATATTCGTTGAATTACCTTCTAAAAAAAATAAAAGCCAATTGGTAGGCTGTATATACAGATGTCCAAACTCAGACACCAATATTTTCCTTGAAAAACTAGAAACATTACTAGAAAAAATACAAAAATAAAAGAAAGAGTGTTTTCTGATGGGAGATTTTAATATTAACATAAGTAGTGATAATACCTCTGGTAAATTTTTTTATGAACTTACTGAAATCATTTATGTTACTACCAACCATAACCAAACCTACTAGAATTACTGAATTCAGTGCAACTCTTATAGACAATATATTTTCCAACTGCCACCTATCTTCCTCAATCACATCTGGTATATTTGTGGAGGACATAACTGATCATTTACCAATCTACCTTCTGGTAAAAAATGGAGAGAGAATGATGACAAAAAAAGATAAAATTATATATAAAAGAGACTTTTCAGATTGCAAAATTCAAAGTTTTATCTCTGAAATATCTGGCACTAATTGGGATGAAGTAATAAATTGCCATGAATGCAATGACGCCTATAGAATATTCCATGAGAAAATAATGAATAGTTACAACAGTAGCGTCCCAAAATGTAAAAAAAGAATCAAAGCCACAAATCATCTTACACCATGGATAACAAAAGGAATACTCAACTCCATAAAAAGGAAAAATAAACTGTACAAAACATTCCTAGAATGCCGAACAAATTATAATAATGATAAATATAAGACATACAGGAATAGGCTAAACTCAGTAATCCGCATGACAAAACAAAAATATTATCATAACAAATTCCAACAATATGAAGGAAATATAAATGCCACTTGGAAACTCCTAAAAATTATTCTAAATAAGAAAAAAGATAACAACACCACAACAGAATTCCTATACGAGAACAAATACATAACTGATAGAAAGATTATTGCATCAAAATTCAATGAATATTTTACAAAAATATGACCAACACTTGCTGAAAAAATGAAATCTGAACAAAATGCAACTGACTACCTGAAACATTCAAATACTTCTTCATTTTTCATTCACCCAACAAATGAACTTGAAGTGATACAGATTCTAAATAATATCAACTCAAAAAAGGCTGCAGGCATAGATGATCTCAAATGCTCTATCTTAAAACAAAGCTATGAACTCTTCATTAAACCTCTCACACATTTATGCAATCTTTCCCTCTCCCAGGGTGTATTCCCAGACCTCATGGAAATAGCTAAAGTCATACCTATTTATAAAGCTAAAGATCCAACAACTATGAGTAATTATAGACCAGTATCAGTATTACCAGTCTTCTCTAAGATTATTGAAAAACTAATGTATGATAGACTAAGTAACTACTTAGAAAAATACAGTATTTTATATGACAGTCAATATGGATTTAGAAAGAACCACTCTACGGTGCTTGCACTAACTGACTTATTAGAAAAAATAACTGGGGCACTTGACAAAAAGGAAACTACCATTGGAGTCTTTTTAGACCTATCAAAAGCTTTTGATACAATAAACCATAAAATAATGCTTAGCAAACTTGAACATTATGGATGTCGAGGGGTTGCACTGAATTGGTTTTGTAGCTATTTATCGAATAGGAAGCGATCAGTACAATATGATGGTTATATATCTAGCCAGATACCTATTTCCTGTGGTGTTCCACAGGGGTAAATTCTTGGTCCCCTTCTTTTTCTCATATACATGAATGATTTGCCTAACATATGTAAAGATCTGAAATTGATACTTTTTGCGGATGATACTAATGCCTTTTATTCAAATAGTAATATTGGAAGACTGTATGAGAAAGTAAACACTGAGATGAATAAAATGTGTGAATTGTTCTCAGCTAACAAATTATCACTCAATCTTGAAAAAACTAACTATATGCTTTTTACAAATACTGACCTTAAAAAGAAGAACATTCTCTTACCTGAACTAAACATTAAAGGAGGAGTGATAAACAGGGTAAAAAATACAAAATTCCTTGGTATAAACATTGAAGAAAACTTGTCCTGGGATATACATATTGATACAATCACCTCAAAACTTTCTAGAGACCTAGGAATAATGAGGAAAGTCAGCGAATTTGTTCCAAGAGAAACCATGAAGAATCTTTATTCCACGCTTATTCTTCCTCATCTGACCTACTGCAATGCTATATGGAGTGTAACCACACAAAAAAATCTAGGAAAACTTGAAAAAATACAGAATAAATCAATAGCTACATTATGCTATAGAAAAGTAAATGTTAATAACATCTGTAAAGAAAACAATCTTTTATTAATTAGGGATATCGGAAATATGCAGATGATTAAAATTTTACATGATTTTCAACAAAAGAAACTTCCAAAATCATTATCACTGTTCACTGAGTTGAATGAAATTCATGATCATAATACTCGATTTAAAGCAAACTCAAATATATATTGTGAATACAGGAGAACAACTAAAGCAAGGAAAACTATATCAACCAGAGCAAGATGTTTGTGGAACGAACTCCCAAATGACTGCAAGCTCCGAATTGAAATTGACCAAACCTATCCTAAATATCTGAAGAAGTACTTCATAAATAAGTACAACACATAGCTGCTTTATTATAAGTCATTAAGTGGTCATCTGAGCCAAGCTATCTGGAAAATAAAGGAATAATATAACATAATTATCTAATATTTAACATTTAAACATGCATTTTTATCTTTATTAATCTTAGCCAGAATAAAAATATCTGAAAAGTCACCAAAGAAACAAAGCATTATCATTAAACCAGTTATACAAGTAACCATCCAATATATCCTTATCACATGAGTCATAGTACCTAGTATATATTAATTAAACCTGGAGCTACAAACATAATATTAAGCTGCAACCCATGAAAAATGAGTGTGAATATATCCCCACCCCACCCCAACCCTCCCATCAGCCCCCACCTATTGTCATGGCCCCTTATTACCTCTCACTCTGAACTAGACCTTGTACAGGTACACCTTAATTATTTCTTCTCCACAAACTGCACCCCTATTATAAGTATAAGAATGAATGTGAGCAATATATTACCATGAGGGCCCTTCCATATAACAAGCTCTGCTTCAATTAGGGTCCTGTTGTGTGTTTATATAACTTTGTCATTTATTATCTAATAAACTGTATTGAATCTTGAATCTTGGGGTTATTCTATGATAAACATTGTAACTATGTAACAAAAAACAAGTCGGATTTTTGAAACGACCTCCAAATGTAACTTTGTAACCCTTTTTTAACAAGGATAGGTGAAATGTTTTCATTTTTCTAATCGGAGTTATTCTCTGATAAGCATTTGTGACTATGTAACAAAAACAAACACGTCGCATTTTTGAAACGACTTCCAAATGTAACTTTGTAACCCCTTTTTAGCAAGGATAGGTGAAATATTTTCATTTTTCTAATTGGAGTTATTCTCTGATAAGCATTTGTAACTTTGTGACAAACAACACTTCGTATTTTTGAAATGACTTCCTATTGTAACTTTGTAACCCTTTTTTTTTTAGCAAGGATAGGTGAAATATTTTCATTTTTCTAATTGGAGTTATTCTCTGATAAGCATTTGTAACTTTCTGACAAAAAACACGTCGCATTTTTTAAACGACTTCCAAATGTACATCTGTAACCCTTTTTTAGCAAGGATAGGTGAAATATTTTCATTTTTCTAATTGGAGTTATTCTCTGATAAACATTTGTAACTATGTAACAAACACCATGTCGGAGTTTTGAAATGCCAATGCCAAGGGCGCATTTGTAACCGGGTTACTGGTCGGAGCTAACACATTTGTAACCGGGTTACTGGTCGGAGCTAACACATTTGTAACCGGGTTACTGGTCAGAGCTAACACACGAGCAAACGTTGAGTCGACTTGTAAAAAAAACCACGACGTATTTGTAACCCAGTAACTACAACAAAATGCGTCGTATTTTTTTCTGCACCAAAATCTGCCAAACATTGAGTCGACTTGTAAACAAACCACGACGTATTTGTCGTATTTTGTTTCTGCACCAAAATTCATGCCCATGTAAAGTTGACCAACGGAACTGATTTATCAGACCAAATGCAAATCAAGGAATGGTTGTCCATGCAGTGAGTATCCGCTTCGCACGTTCTACAATGCAGAATATGTACAGCGCGAACGATAATCTTCTTATCAATCGGTCGATCACTGGGTCAATTGGGGATAATTGTCCAAAGCCTGATAAACGATGGCTGCATGATACAACAAAATACACTGACCGAGTGTCCACCCCACAATACCAGGTATCAGAAACCCGGAAGGTATCACCAAACCGGACTGAATGGGAAAGAATTTCCACGCATATATATTATATGCGAATACATGTATTGTGTTTCTCATCGTCAAGCATACAGCGAACAAAATATGTGTGCGTCCACACGAAGCAGGAATACTTACCCACCCGATGTTGGTCGGTTGGTTATCCCAGATATGACCATTTTCAAATTTTTGGCGAATTATTGCAATAGTGTTTTTTATTTTGCTGTCTCAAATTTTCAAGAAAATCTATTCACTAGTATAATCCCTGGGATTCCACACTGCCGACAATGTGCCGGTATATAACTGAATATGCCAATGAAGGATTGGATTGAAGAGTTTTCAAAACACGTGTCATTCTCAGTATGAGCGCGATATGGAGGGACCACTATCGGGTGGATTAATTAAATTAGTTGAACATCCATCTCAGCAGTCAAATTTGCTTATTCAAATATGCGAATGAAAGATGACGTATATACATGGCCCTGATAACATGAACATGCATGCTGTCCTTTCGAATATCCGTTTAGTAGTATCCGAATTGTATTCTAAGTTGAATAACTTGTGCTCCCATCCCTTTTGATTAACTCATATCAAATTTTCAGATTATATTTGTCAATGTATAAAATGTATTATGTAAAGTGGGTTCAAATAAAATATGTTCAAACAATCCGAATTGTATTGAGACCCAACATGGCGAAACCATAAGACACGATACATGTAATGGGAAATAAGGCGGTCATATTATCGGCACATTTAGTACCATATATTAAGGAGGTTATTCTGCCCATATAGAATGAAGCTACTTCATCTTGCTTGCCATGCATTGAATTGTGTCAGGGTTTGTGTTTTTTATATTTACTGGGGGTGACTCGCCAAACCTTGATCAAATCGTTCAACAGGGAGACCAATCTAGCTATTAGGGTGTGGTGTCGACCAAGTGAACAAATGCAATGATAATTATGACACAATTTTCTCAACAATAGATAAATAATTATGCGTCCTCTCTATATCCATGACTATATCGGGCTACATCCAAAGTTAATCTGTTCTTTTATTCGGGTTTTTTGGGCTCAATTATAAAGGTGGTGTATAACTCTGGGGAATCGTGTTAAGCATGACCGCCTATATATGAAACCATCTGTACTATAGCAAGGATCATAAATAACAGGTTAGGCTCACCCAATCATATTTGTGTAATCGTCTTGGTAGAGTTATCGATCCTCCTGGTAGGACAGGCGCCGTATTTGAAATGGTGAATACACGAGGAATACAGAAATCGAATGAATGTGTTTTGTATCAAATGACTCACCGGCCACCTAGAGCCTGTAGAGGTAAACTGAAGTGATCTATATATTCACCGAGTATTAATCTTGGTGATTGTTACGTTTATTTCATTTTAATAACGGTTGTTGACTTTATTCTGATTTATTTTAATCGGTCTGTCAGTGTCAAATTCCGACGAATACGAGTGAATGGAAATACTGGTACATCGTTTTTGGTCAACATTCTCAACCAAAAGCAAGGAAAACTACCCAGCCACTTTTATAACTGAGAAAATACGTCGTTTATATTCAATCCTTGCGTACTACAGTTGTTATTTTTGTTTTGTTGCAACTTTTAAAGAATGTTTTTAACTTTTATTTTGTTTACATTTTTACGTTGTCTTTAAATTTGTCTGTGTCAGCGTGTGTGTGGGCGCAGTGTGCCTGCATAATTATGTGGCACTGTGACTATAACTGACTATTGGTTTAGTACATGGAAATTTCAAATTCGTCCTTTCACTTTTTATCTTATTTGTAGAACTCATCTATTGGGATCACAAATCTGAAAACATTTTTTTTCCAGTTTAGTTAATAGGCTAATTATTGTTTGAGTTATAGACATTTTTGTACCTCAAAAAAATGTCATCAAATTCAGATGGACACTCCATTTGTATTTATTCAACCTGAATCTTCCACTTTTACATGGTAGTGTTCCCCAAATCAACACAATTCATATTATCTGCATGCAGTTGCAATAGAGCATTTCTAAAGTTATGTGTTCAACCCCCCCCCCCATATGTTGATTCTTTCATGCAGTACAGCCTACCGGTATGGTCAACTTAGTCAAATTTGTCATTGTTACATGGACATCGCATTAATAGGAAATGTCATATTTGATATCTTGTAACTCAGTCAGTATATTCATCCCCTCACACCTTGATATTTGCACAACATATTAATTCATATGACACATTAATGATTAAGTTGATTAACTGTTAATCTGTTGTGAAACAATTTCTCTTATTATATGTAAAATATGTTAAATGATTGCCCTATCATGACATGCATGGGTCCTTGGAATCCACTTAATTTGACATTTGTAAAAATGTATTGACCAAGTTTTTTTTTTAGCATTTGTTCTAGTTTCTGTATGTACTATTAGGATTTCACTATAAATTCATTGATATATATCATATAATGACATATTAGGCATTAATTACCCTTCAAATAATGGTATGCTTAATAAGTGTAGATTGACATCTGTCATTTGGGAGTATATTTCATCATTTACAATACTAGTATACTTATTTAATTTAATGTAATGCTATTGCACCGGTACATGTATTCATAGTAATTTTTTTTATCAAAATGCAAAATGGGAGTTATGGGAGACAAAATTCAAATTTTCAGTAATGACAATCAACAATGCGCGATTCCATCACAGGAATCTGGGAATTTTGTTTTAAATTTTATTATATTATTTTATATAAAAATAATATATAAATAAAAAAAATACCCGGGGGTGGTAACTTAATCTAATTTAATTTAATTCATTTGCACTTATAGTGTATGGTAAATCTATAAATCCATAATTGTGTGGTGGGATGCCAAATTCCATTAGGCTTAAGTGTAATGGAAATCTGAATTACACTTAAGCGTAATATTAATAAGATATTAAATATGAATTACGCCTCCTACATATTTGAAATACGCTTAAGCGTAATTGAGATATAAATGCTTAAAAATAATTGGGTTTTCTGATATTCATACATGTGCATTGAATAAAATGTTGTATAATCTAAAATGGTATCATTGTGAGCGATGCCTGACTAGACCTAGATCATTTTGAGGAATTATTTTTGAGTCAATTTAATGACATGAGATATGTAAAAGTTTTCCAGTGTGTCAGCTGGACTTTGAAGTGTAGCACTTGGATAATAATAGACTTACTAGTAATATTAGTTATATATACTCTATTATATTAGTTCATGATTGATCTATCCAGTTTCCAGCCTGGTAAATGGACTTAAGATAATTGGGATGGTAGAACTGCAAGTAAAGTTAGTAATGAATAATGGTAATATGGTACTGGTAGGCCTATAATATGTCCCTATGGCCGGTTCATAAAATAAAAAAAATATATTTTGGCTAAATTTTGATTTAAGTTCTATAAATGACTTGTCAATGCCATATATTATAATTCAGATACGCATGTAGTTATATATTATAGTACTAAAAAAATACAAACAAAAAAAGTTCAGTTGTATACAAATTGACATTGACAGCGAATTTGGGTGATGCTTTTCATCGTTTTAACTGGACATTAGTAGTAACTTTCCCCAGAAAGTTCAATATAGTGTAGGTCAACCGTCAATGCGTACTGTTTATGGAAATATCGACAAAATAGAGAACATTTGGTTTAAATGTTGTTTTAAAATGATTTTTGGATGGGAGAAATGAGCAACTCTATAGAATTCTATAGTGTATCCATAGACGCATTTCTCGGTTTAACCTACCGACCACAAGAGGGCGCTGTGGCGGTACGCATTACAATAGAACCAATGGGAAGTGAACCTTCCCGTTATTTAAGTTCCCTGACTATAGCCTGATGTATATCAAGCAAAATGGCCGCCATGACAGACTAATCTTATCTGGAGTCTATGGTTTTATCATACAAAGCCATTAAAACATTTCGTATGCGATCGTGTAATTGAAACTCTCTGGGCTCTCTGTCGATTACTCGTCGATACATATTTTGGGGGTTCCCGTTTAATGTGTTTAGATATTTGGTAACGGATGGCATACACGATCTAAACACATCACGGACATTTCTCATTATTTTCAGCTTCGAAGAGTCACAAATGTCGATATCTGGCGTCGTAAATATCTCATTAAAATGTTATCATTAGTTTCCAGCATCGTAAACGAAAACTATAGTGGAGTCAAGTCAGGTATATATAGGAGATGCTACTGGAATCATTATCTCAATAGGGGTCCGCACTAATGGCTGCGGACACACGTACCACAGTAGCGATGGCATAGTAGGTGTGACAATTTATTATGGTGGAGTTTTGTGACAATTTGTTGTCATAATTAATATGCCATAGAAAGCCAAGTCGCCCTCTGCACATTCGCACAATGAGTCTACCAAGCTCTACCAGCGACGGTCGATATCTCAAGGATGTTTCTACCTGAATGCCTTGTTGATATTGATCTTTACTCAACACGCAGTGTTATATTTTTCATGCTAAGACACAAGTCCACTTGATAACTTAATGAATAACCCATCTCAACAGCCATGATTGTTCTTCCTAATGAAATTAATATAAATAGATAAACATGCATGCTTTGAGATCATATAAAAAAAACGTACCACAATAATGATATGTGAGTCAATGAGGAATTACCACCAGGCCACGGGCAAACACAATTCTGGACGATCTATCTTGCAATTATATATATCGTCGTGAATACAATTTAGCAAAACGTAATGAGTAGAGATCAACCTTTGTGAAAAGCAATGGTTAATTGGTCCAGTCGACTCATTGTGCGGAAAATCAGCGGGCGACATGGATAGCTATGGCACAGAATTATGACGGACCAATTGTCACCAAACTCCACCATAATAAATTGTCACACCTACTATGCCACCGTTACTGTAATACGTGTGTCCGCAGCCAATAACATGGACATCGACGTATAACTTCACCAGATCTTGGTTATTTAATTGTAAACGGACGTCATGTTTCAGAAAGTCATAGCCAATTTCGGTGCCGATTTTCTTCAGAAAATATGAAACAATAAAGAGTATATCAATTCATGATATAGTGAAAAATAAAGTTTGTGTGTATGTTATATCTCAAAGATTGAAAACAGCTGGATAATTGCAATTACTTTTTGCAAGAAATGTTAGAGTATACTAAGATTGTCAGCATTTTGTGTATTTAACCACCAATATTAAAAATCTATTAACGGGGTACTGTACGCTAAATCCGGCCATTTATGGGACAATCTCCTTTTATACTCCAACAGAATATATGCAACAAAAGAATGAATTTGAGCCATGTATAAGTGCAAAATACACTCTTGTGCTCTATGGAAGATGCAAACAGCATGTTAATTATAATGAACATGAACAAATGGCTGGAGTCATAATTAATTTTCATTAGAAATACCTTGTTGTTTACATCACACATAGAGCACTTGGGTGTATTATGCACTATTCCATGGCTCAATTAATTCATTTGTTGCATATATTATGTTGGAGTATAAAAGGAGATGGTCCGATAAATGACCGGATTTAGCGTACAGTGCCGCTTTAAAGTGACAAAAAAATCCCACCACTGGATCTGGGCGTAAAGTCTGATATAGAAAGATATATACACGGGACTTCGACGTAAAACCAGCATTATCCAACCGATTTCACTAGCTAGTTGACGTCGAAGGAAACTTGGACTAACGGACTCACAGAAAGACTTACGCAGGTCACCGATTAGTTTGAGTCGATTTTTCTTCAGAGCGTCACGGAAGAATATAGAGCGTGATCCCAAATTAATAACAATCAATGTCATAATAATATAATATTTTTTTACGGCTGATTGGAGTATCTAGTCCTGATTTGGTAAAATAAAGAGCGTTTATTTATATGTCAACGATTCAAAGCAGCTGGGAAATGGATATTAATTTGCAAAGATTATTCAGGGTATATCATTTTTTTTTCGATCAGCAATTCGTGCATTTAGCGACCCATCTTTACCTCCTTCCAAATATATGGAAATATGAACGAGCCATGCCCGTTTAATGTGCATTGGCATCGGGCAACGGGGCGTATACGCTCTAGACACCCCGATGACATTTCTCATATTTTCAGCATCGAAAAGTCATAAAGGTCGGTATCTGGCGGCGTAAATTCTCATTAAAATGTTCTCATTAGTTTTCGGGATTGAACACGAAAACTATAGTTGAGCAAAGTCAGAGAGGAGCTCATTAAAT
The DNA here is from genome assembly GCA_032622095.1 of Siphonodentalium dalli. Lineage (NCBI taxonomy): Eukaryota > Metazoa > Mollusca > Scaphopoda > Gadilida > Siphonodentaliidae > Siphonodentalium > Siphonodentalium dalli. The sequence continues at coordinate 256,262,265 of CP136064.1, forward strand.
ATTATGCCCCGGGGGCCATTATCTCAATAGGGTTCCACACTAATAGCCTGGAAATCGACGTATACATGTTGGTCAAGTCATAGATAAGTTGGGTGTCGATTTTTCTCAGAGCAAAGAATAATAAAAATCTTTCTTGTTAGTCTATTCCTGATATGATAATACAAAGAGTGCCAAATATGTACAGGATAAACACGTTGTATGGTGTTATTTGGGACTTTCATCGGTGGAGTTTTGAGGTGGAAAATGCAGTTTTACCGGCGCCGTGTGGAGCCAGTATAACGGAAATTTTCCATCAGAAAACACATCGATAAACGTCCCAAATCGATCCATGCAGACAGCATGTTTATCCCCATTCTAAATCACACAAATCGCAAACTCATGCTATATCTACCAAAGAGTTGCTGCACTCGACATGAATGATAGTTTACAAACAATCCATATCACTTCCCCCCAGAAATTGTACTCCGCTTCATGAGGATATAAAACTCAATCGAATTTAAATAACAATCCAAAGGAATCCGGGAAATCCATCGACGCGAATCCCGCCCATTTGACATCGGATGTGCATAAATTATATTAACCCTTTACCCAACAGAAGGGCCCTGTGCCAATGCATTCTCCTATATATTCGAGTCGACCATAGGTCGCCTCGCATATATAAGAGAATGCATTGGCTTAACACATTAAAAATTATAAAATTGTTAAAGAATGTAAGAAAAAATGGTAAAAAGTGTTAAAAAAAGATTTTTTTTAGGCCAATGCATTCTCTTATATATGCGAGGCGACCTATGGTCGACTCGCATATATAAGAGAATGCATTGGCACAGGGCATAACTGTAACTATCACAATGTGGTCAAGGAGCCCGTTCCAATGATATCCATATTTGTATGGTTCTATTGAGACAGACCGAAGATATTTTAGGCTGTTGAAGCTTTATTTGGCCGGTTTTGGCCGGTTTGTTGGGTAAGGGTTAAAGACATCGTGGACTTGTGCGGGTGCGTGGAACTGATAAGTTAGCACTCAACATGACCGTGTACCTGGTATCACCAACCCGGAATGTATCACCAAACCGGACTGAATGGGGAAAGCAATTTCCACGTATATAATATACGCGAATATGTTTGTTTCTCATCGTAAAACAGACAACGGACAAATATATACGTCAATACGAAGCAGGAATATTCACCCACCCATCTCAGTCGGTTATCCCAGATCTAACCATTTACAAATTTTAGTGAATTATTTCAATAGTGTTTTTTATTTTGCTGTCTCAAAGTTTCAAGAAAATATATTCTCTAGTATTAAATGCATATTATGGACTTGTTCGGGTGCGTGAAACTGATAAGTTAGTACTCATGCGTTATGCCAACCTGGGGAATGTAGCATTCTACTAACATCGCCGAAAATTTCAAAGAAAATCCAGATAGATGTCAAGATCGCGGATCAAGATGTCACTAACACCGGATCTTTTGTGCAGTAAACATCCATAGTACTTATATAGTTCGGGTGAGTTTTCGCGTGTTTTCGTGTGTATCTGGCAATGATCAGTTGGACTACGTATCTCATCTGAATATGAATCCATAACATTTTCGAATCATGTATACACATCTATCATGGATGGATTAATTAAATTAATAGAACATCCATCTCAGCAGTATATATAAGGCCCTGACCACACGAACATGCATGCTTGTCGTTTTGGATATCCGCTTAGTCGTATCCGAATCGGGTTTGTATTGAGACCCCACATGGCGAAACGATACGATACGATGATGGGTCTATAAGACGGTCATATTGTCGGCACAGTGTATACCATATATTAAGGAGGTTATCCTGCCCATAAAGAATGAAGCCATTCGTCTTACTTGCCATGGATTAAATTTTGACATCAGAGAAAGGGTTTGTATTTTTTTTTATTGTTTACTGGGGTGGTGTCTCGCCCAACCTCGACCAAACCGTTCAACGAGAAGACCAATCTAGCTATTAGAGTGTAGGGTCAATCAAGTGAATAAATGCAATGATAATTATGACACAAATTTGGCAAAAATAGACAAATAATTATGCGTCCTTTATATATCCATGAATATATATCGGGCTACATCCGAAATTAATCTGTTCTTTTAGTCGGGTTTTTTTTGGCTCAATTCTAAAGGTGGTGTATAATTCTGACGAATCGTGTGGAAAGAATGATCGCCTATATATGAAATATTCTGTACTATACTATAGTCTGGGCATATCAAGCAAAATGGCCGCCACGACAGACGCCATCTGGATTCTAAGAGGCCACTTTTCTAGTTAGTATCCGGAAAACATAATCCGGCTTTTAAGTTTGTACTAGAACGGTTGATTAAAATGATATTAAAATGTCGATGTTCCACACAACTCGGTTTAAAACAAAGTAATATTGTGTATGAGATATGTATTAGAGGGATTCTACCCCATGGGACGGCTCTGTGACTATTTTTTCGTTTGTTTAATACTTTGATATTGAGAGTTTATATTATATTATAGCATTTGACAACTTTATTTACGAAATACTCCATTGGATATTACAAACAAATATAAATACGTATATGTTGTACAATGAGATAGCCTACCAAGAACTCATTATATGATACATAATGAAGGTTTTTGTTGATTGTTTTTAAAACTGTGATAAGAATAAGGAAATATTAACTCTTTGGAGAAATAAGTAGTATAACTAATCAAAATCAACTTTCTAAATTATGCATGTAATTTTAAGCTCGGTATTTTAGAGTAAAGGTGGCCATTTTGGAAGCCATCTTTTGTAATGGAGATAGCATAGGTATTACGCTATAAACGCTAATACATCCAGTTGTACGATATATGATCACAGCAAATGTGTACATTTTATCAAGATATATTTTGAAGCTGACATTTCTGAATAGCCATATTGGACGCCATCTTGAAAATATATATTGTTTTTTTTGTGATGACAAATTGTATGATTATTTGGCATATACTATACAAACTACAAACCTAAATGATGCATATGAGCCTTTGTAAAAATGCAATACATTTTTAAGCCCTGTATCTTGAAGTAAACGATGGCCATTTCGGCAGCCATCTTTTGTAATGGAGATAGCATAGGTATTACGCTATAAACGCTAATACATCCAGTTGTACGATATATGATCACAGCAAATGTGTACATTTTATCAAGATATATTTTGAAGCTGACATTTCTGAATAGCCATATTGGACGCCATCTTGAAAATATATATTGTTTTTTTTTGTGATGACAAATTGTATGATAATTTAGCATATACTATACAAACTACAAACCTAAATGACGCATATGAGCCTTTTTAAAAATGCAATACATTTTTAAGCCCTGTATCTTGAAGTAAACGATGGCCATTTCGGCAGCCATCTTTTGTAATGGAGATAGCATAGGTATTACGCTATAGACGTTAATACATCCAGTTGTACGATATATGATCACAGCAAATGTGTACATTTTATCAGGATATATTTTGAAGCTCACATTTCTGAACAGCCATATTGGATGCCATCTTGAAAACATATTTTTTGTATGATAATTTGGGGTATAATTTATATATTAGAAACATTGAATACATATGATGTTGTATATTGAAATAGCCCTGCCAACAGATTTAGAGCATATATTCATATTTTTCCAGTGATAAGATGTATGATTTAACTATCCAAATTATAATGTGCGTTCAAATATGTTAGTAGGTAGATTTCCGTGACGATTTAAAAATGTGCAGATAATGAACGGGAACATGCATGTAAAACACACATTAACCTATAGTCTAACGACATCGAGCAATTTCAGATGCAATGGTGTAACTAACAGAATTAGCTTAACATTATTGTTTGATTGATTCTGCGAGATAATTGCATACTATTTATAGGCATAGCATTGAAAGTACATATTAGTCGTGTGCACATACGCAGTTTATATTTGCTTTCATCGTATAAATCTGTACGATGAATGCGCGATAAATAATTATTCTAAATTTTCAAATTTCAATAGAGCGCCGACTAATGAGTTTTATGCGTGCGTGCAGATGCCAACACGGGCGTTATGTTGTATACAAAGGTAAATTAATCAGATATATAATGGCCATTCACTGCTTGTTGAAACTTAACGCTTGACCCTTCACCCTGCATCAATTGTAAGTTTAAAAACGAACGACCGGGAATTGTTTCTGTCCGAGCATGTTTACATCTGATGCTAAATTGCGTACGGATTCATCAGCATTAATTTGTTTTTCCAAATCGTGTTGCCATTATGATTAAGGGAGAATTATTTGCCGTAATCAGGTAAGTGTTATCTTTATTTATTAAACTATACGAGTTGGTATGTAAACAAAACTGTTACAGTATTTTTTTTTAAATAAAACAATTTATGAATTTGAATGTTAATTTGTAGAAATTAGAGCGCATTTGCTAGATAAATGTAAATATACTGTTACGATATGCTTAGCCACAACGTGTAGACAAATAAGATTTTACATAAAAAACAAATTGTAAAACTATGATTATTGTTTTTAGTTTAACTTTCCGTAGAATCTGAATTGCAACAATGTTAATTTGTGTGTAATAGTGTAACAGTATCCGTTTTTGATAATTAAGAGTTGCATACAAACAGATAATACACGCTCTTTAACGATAAATTTTCAACCATATTTAAGTTAAATTAATAGCGCCCTTTTAAGAATTATGATATGAATAAGACCTATTTATTAACAATTCTAGGGTAAAATTGTTACAATTTTTTTTTGCTGTGATATTGAAACACTTTTGGTATTGAAATAATAAAATGAAATCTTAGTGCCCTTTTAAGACATCTTGTTTATAAGTTGATGGATAAAATAATAAAATAAATCTTAGTGCCATTCTAAGACATATGGGATGAACAAAGTATACTGTATCCGAATATTACGAGGGATTGCAAGAGTTGCATACAAGCAGATAATAAACGCTCTTTATCGATAAATGTTCAACCATATTTAAGTTAAATTATTAGCGCCCTTTTAAGAATTATGATATGAATAAGACCTATTTATTAACAATTCTAGGGTAAAATTATTCCAATTTTTTTTTTGCTGTGATATTGAAACACTTTTGGTATTGAAATTATAAAATGAAATCTTAGTGCCCTTTTAAGACATCTTGTTTATAAATAGGATAAAATAAATCTTAGTGTCATTTTAAGACATCTGGGATGAACAAAGTATACTGTATCCGAATAGTACGAGGGATTGAAAGAGTTGCATACAAGCAGATAATAACCGCTCTTTAACGATAAATTATCAACCGTATTTAAGTTAAATTATTAGCTGCCTTTTTAAGAATTATGATGTGAATAAGACCTATTTAATAACAATTCTGAGGTAAAATTATTCCAATTTGTTTGGCTGTGATGTTCAAACACTTTTGGTATTCAAATTATAAAATTCAATCTTAGTGCCCTTTTAAGACATCTTGATTATAAATATATAAAATAATAAATAAATGTTAGTGCCATTTTAAGACATCTGGGATGAACAAAGTATACTGTATCCGAATAAGAAAATAAATCTTAGTGTCACTTTAAGACAACTGCTTTAAACTTCCTCAATATGTTTCGCTCCAATTAATATACAAACTTGATATAATTTATTGTTTTAAATTACACAGAACATATGATGAACAAGATAATAATTAATTAAAAGTTATCTGAAATCATAATATAATAAACTTATCTGACTATTGAATCCATGCCTTGATTTGCTATTTTAGGTGGCTTATATAGGCTAGATTGGAATGTTTACCGTAACATACCGCAAATATGCAAATTTGACAGGTGTAGTATAAATTATTCGTTTTGTACGGTCATAGATACGCCTCGTTAACGATATTTTGACATGTGAGCAACGATGGGTGGATATTAATCGCCTTGTACAGAGATGTGTGTAAGACTTGAATGACAGTAATCATATATACTATGCGACGACAATTACATTCAACTTGAGATAGTATGCGACGAAAACAGGTACATGTTTTGTTGGTATTTTGAAGGACTTCATTTTTTGTGACTATATATAGATTGAGTAAACGAATGTGTTACTGTATATAAATAGAGCCCGACATGAATTCTCGACGAATGAGAGTGGTTTATTCGACTTGGGTAGGATGACATCATTTGTTGGGACTATAGATAGAATGACTTTCTTTATATAAACAGATGATTCGCATAGGTGAAATTGAGAGAGTATTATACTTCGATTGATTATCTGTTCTTTAATGGGTAAGTAGCTTTTGCTGTGCAAAACAGAGGTGGACATGAATTCTCGACGAAGACATCATCCTATTTTGTGAGTATAGTTGGTAGATTATTCGACTTGGCTCGAATGACATCATTTGCTTGGGACTAAATATAGAATGTTTTTTCCTTATATAAACAGACACATTTCGCATAGGTAAAATTGAGAGATAATTGTACTTCGATGGATCTGTTCTTTAATATGTAAGTAACTCTTGTTATGTTAAAACAAAACATTTATTTAATGTTGGTTGTGCGACTTTTGATGTTTAAAAAGATTTGGAATATCAGTTGTTTGCGTTAACAGTCAACAATGTTTCAAATGTTTTTTTTTGTGCAATAAATCGATTAAAGTTTTATTTCATTTTCATATTTTTTTTTTACATATAAAGTTTGTGCTTGAATTTTTTTGACTATGATTATAATATTTTTTATATTTTTTGGATTAAAGACAAAACATTTATTGTGTTTTACGATTATTGTGGCAATGAAAAAGGACTTTTGATACTTGCGAGCGAAACAGATAAAGATGTTTTTGTTGTTAAATTGTTTCCGTTAACATTGAAATTGTTTTTTTTTTTAATTTGGCTTTCAATTGAGATATTTGATTTTCATATTTTGATTGATTTTGAAGCATTGTAACATATAACTTCAATTTTATTGACGAAAAATGAACTTAAATTGTGTTTTAATTGCTTTATCGTGCTTTTACATTTAATATTTCATTAAAAGGGAGATTTTTTAATTTTTCTGAAATATTGAATTTGTGTTGGAACTGAAATACGTTGTCTTCATATAAACCGAAAATACTCCCGTCATTCATAATCATTAAAGGAATCGATATTGGTTATACATTTTGATTTCTATCACTATGAAATGGTGTTTTTGAAATGTGTTGCCTACTAATCTACAGAAGAACGTTCCTAAAAAAAGAAGGTTCAATGTGTTTAGACCTGTGGTTTTTAAATGCATAGGTTTATTCGCTAACGAATATATCATTGTATAATTCATTAATATATATCAATCGTTTAACATCTATATTGAACTTAATAAAACAGATTATTCAATGCACAGGGGAGCTAACTCTGTTCTTTATATTCCAATTAATATTTGTAGATTTACTCAGTATATTTTAGGAAATGTTTGAATAACCTAGACATAGTTTGTTTGAGTATAGCCTATAAGAGGTATTTAAACACCAACCTAGAAATAGTTAGTCTGACTTTAAATATTGATACATTTTTTTTGCCAGAAGATATTTCGACGGGGAGACCAGACTGTCCATATCTTAACAAAAGATTGATTTGATTATGTTTTTGATATCTGTTTGTATACTAAGATTTATTTATGTATCATTTATATTCATTAAAGGAACTAAGTGTCGGGTTCCACGTTTCGATTTCTACGAGACTCTGTAATATCGAGTTTTATGAGATCGAATAGTGTTACCTACAAATCTACAATAAAGAAGAAAAAGTTCCGCCACTAACAAATATTCCATGTGTTTTAGCCTTGTGGTTTTTACATGCACAAGGTTATTCACTAGCGAATAATTCATCTCATTTAGGACTATTATTTTACTAACCTATCATAACTAACCTATTAACTATATTACATATTAATACATGTATTCAATCGTGCGTACTAATCCTTCAAATAGTTACTAGTTAGCCTGACTATATCATCTGCCTAGAAATAGTTTGCTTTACTATACCACCTGCCTAGAAATAGGTATTAGTATGTCTTACAATACCTTTACTTCTATCAAGTATACGGAATGCTTATTCATATACACTACTCATGTCACACCGGTCATGAAAACTGAAGGATAGGATAGGATATTTTATTTCAATATACACATATTAATACATAATACATTTGACAAATGTTGTATTGTATATTCGAGGGGGTGGCATAGTCAGGCTAGACTGTCTTACTGCCACCCCCTTAAAGATGAATAAATGTTAACATAGGCGGTCAAGATTTATTGTACAATGCACGGCTATATAATTATGTATTACATAATGATTGCATTTAAATGGATTATATATATGGAGGGTATACGTATAGATAAATCGTTTATTGGTTACTCGATGGTTTGTCTCTTTCTTGTCAGTGGGATGTTCTTTGGAAGTCGAGTAGGAATGTGCTGAGTGAGGTTGTAGATTGCGATATACGGGAGGTCACACTATTGACGAGCTACCACACAGTCGGGACATCTTTGATTGTTGCATTTAATTGTTGCAGCATATTTTTTAATGCAATCGGCATGTAAACGGAGTTTGAATGCGTGTCTGGTTTGGTATCATGTAAATTCGTTATCCAAGTTGTTCCATGTAGTTGGATAAGAATGGAATGGTAGTTGTTGGGACCAAGATGTTCTTGGTTTTTTTAAAAATAGTGGGTGCTTTTGTCGGGTGTCTGGTCCGGTATTGCGTTTGGTAAACATGTTGGTGAATGATTATATTAAGCGCATATAATACCAATCATGCATGAAAACAGCCGCTTGGACTTTGTGGATGTCATATATTTTGAGTATATTTTCTTTTTTAAAAAGAGGTTCTGTGTGGCTTCTATATTTTTGATTACATAAGACTCGTATCGCGCGTTTTTGAAGCATGAATTTATTTTTGACCGCAGGGACGTGTCCCCATATTTGAACACCGTAGACAAGATGGCTGTGTATTAGAGCATAGTATAATGTTTTAAGTGCGCTACCAGGAAAGAAGTGTTTAACTTTATTGATGTGGTATATGGCATTCACCATTTTAGAACAGAGGACACATGTTTTTTGAAAGTCAGGTTTTCATCAATATGGATTCCTAAGAATTTTGTGGAGGATTCGTGCTCAATATTTCCTATCTTTTTTAGTTCCGTATTATTCAAGTAAACTTTTATAAAGTTCCATTTGTCATCATTGTTCTCTGGGTGTATTAGCATATAGTTGCTTTTTTTTAGTATTGATCACTAACTTATTGCTACAGCACCAAGCAAATATGTTGCGTAACTCATTATTCACAAAACTTTCTACAAGGATGACATTTTTTCCACCAGTTACTAGAGTCGTATCGTCCGCGTATGATAAGATATCCATGGTTGTCGAATTTGACATATCGTTAACGTAAATTAAGAAAATTATCGGTCCCAGAATTTATCCCTGGGGCACTCCACACGTCACTTCCGTTAAATTAGATTTGGTACCATTGAGTTCAACATATTGCCTTCTATTTTGCAGTTAACTCTGAAACCATGAGTATGCTGTGCCTCGTATGCCATAGTGATCTAGTTTATGAAGTAAAATATCGTGATTTATCGTGTCAAATGCTTTTGAGAGGTCGAGAAATAGAGCTACAGTGGAATCTCTTGTCATTTTGTTATTATTTGAGACAACTTGATCGAGGAGGTGTAATACAGGATGGAAAGTTGAATGATGAGGGCGGAAGCCGTATTGGTGTTTATAGAGTATGTTTTGTTCATTTAAAAAGTCTAGTAATCGTTTATGCATTATTTTTTAGAGGAGTTTAGAGATAGATCACTGTATAAGGGAACACATTAGCCAAACAACATATATCTTGACATTGTAAGCCAGTGCATTCTCTTATATATGCGAGGCTCACTATGGGAGACTAGCATATGATCAGAAGTCCGTATGTTTGATAACTTTATGTAGGTGAAATAGTCTGCCGGAGAAGCACTGTGTAGACAGGGAATCAACAGGTCTTGTCGGTAAAAGAGTCAGACGAGAAGTGAAGTCTCGGCTATTAAAACATAGTAATGCGATAGCGAACATCAAACGAGTCTGCGCACGCATATCTGTCAAAAGATACAATAGCAGTCATTGGTCAATTTATCCACGGTGTCAGCTCAGTACACAATCGGCACGAAGCCGGAGGTCAACTCAGTACACAATCGATTTCATCATGTCACCAGGTTACACATATCTATATAATAGAGTGTTCATATTGAAATCACTCATAATTGCATTGACATTTGGATAGGTAGGTTGTATTGTAGCCGATGTGATAAATTTGTATCCAGTACAAACAACACGAAGAGACGTTGTGAACGACAGCCTGAACTAGTTAACTAGTCCACCACGTTTCCCTTGTTTCTGTTCTATATAAATATAGGTGCATAGAAGAACGCTCGATTTCACTGATTATATAGGAAAATGAAGTATCAATGTGAAGAGTGCTTAAGTGTCTATGCTTGGCAAGATAGTTTGAAGCGTCATATCAAAGTTAAACACAAGACTTCAGAACAGCAACAACAACAACAACAACAACAGCAACAACAACAACAACATCATCAGCCACAATAACAACAACAACAACAACAGCCGCCAGAACAACAACAACAACAACACCAACAACAACACCAACAACAACAACAACAGCATCATCAGCCGCAACAACAACAACAACAGCCACAACAACACCAACAACAACAGCAACCAAGCGACATAACATCCTGCTTTGATGATCCAATGGCCAAAATCCAGGAAGATTTTATTTTCAAGCATCCATTCACCATGTGTAAGTGGACCGACATCTAGTGGGAAGACGTACTTCGTGAAAACCTTGCTACAAAAGTCTGCCTCAAAAATATCACCCGCACCTGACAGAATAATATGGTTTTATAAATATTGGCAGCCCCTATATGACGAAATAAAGTATACCGTCACCCCTCATGTCAACTTTATACGAGGAATACCAGCAAACTTGGATTCTCTTATCAACCCCCGGTATAAAAATCTAGTTATACTCGATGACTTGATGCAAACTTCATCAAAAGACCAGAGAGTTAATGATTTGCATTCCGAAGGAAGTCACCATTTGAACTTATCTTTGATAAGTTTGAACCAGAATTTCTACTACAACAAAGATCCAACGCAACAACGAAATTGTCAATATTTGGTATTGTTCAATAACCCAATCGACAAGGGATTAATTTCAACATTATCAAGACAGATGTATCCTGAATGTCCTCACCGTATGGTTCGAGAGTTTTCGGAAGCGACGAGTGAACCGTACGGTCACCTACTGGTGGATTTAAAAGCCGCAACACCGGGCACATTACGTCTGCGACAGAATGTACTAAAAGAGGTCACGAACCAACATATAGGTGAATGGAATGGCATGAAATACGATGACAGAGAACACCCAGATGAACAGAATGGGATGAAAAAACATACAAAAGACACTGAGACCCAGGGTCAACAGAATGCGATGAAATACGATGACAGAGAACTCCCTGGTCAAGGCATAGCATATAATTATATTGTGCCCCAGGGTCAACATAATGGCTATACTAAGGACATAAGGCCACCTGGTGAGCTCGATGAAATTAATAAGAAGAACCGTCAAACATAGACATTCGAGAAGACATGTCGTACCCTTGTAATGACTGCGGGCTTTTGTTCGAAGATCATTATGATGTTCAGAGACACGTAAAAAACTGGTGTAAAGAAAATAAGTTAAAACGAAAATTAACTGAGGACACGGATGATAGTCAGAATAAGAAAATTAAATTGAATGAAGATGAATACTTCAAAAGTTTGTGTGATGAGAGTAGAGATAAAACACATGAGGAATGGAGTGATAAAGTGGTAACGTATAAGGAAAATGGCTCGACAGAAACAGAAGCAAAAGAACAAGCTGACAAGGACCTTAAAAGTTAACACATGAGGCAATTTATGAATGGTTATGCTTGGACAATAGTAGCGTATCTGCAGCTGCGCAATGGGACTCTGCACAACAGAGTCATGGATAAAGTCGACAAATATTTGAATAATGGTTATGAAGATCGTGATGCAGTGAAAATGTCAATATTAAAGTACAAACCGATGCTAGAAAAATTCATGGACAAAACAAATGACACTTCTGACGAAAGTGATGACAATTCGGACGATTAAATTTCAATAAACTTCATCAACATGATATTCTCGTTTTCGTTATATATCTATAAGTGGGGAGAGAGTGAGTGGATTATTGGGAATTGTAGAGTGAGAAACGATACGTAATGATAAAAGGCGCATTAAGAGCCCGAAAATTTGAACTTTAAATATTGTTCTGTGTCATTTTAACTTTCAATCACTGCGCTTGTATTGTTAACATTCATTCATAATGAGTGTCTAGTGTCCCTTTAGAGTGTCTTGTGTTCCTTTAATATTCAAACACCAATATTGCATCACGTCCCTTGTTTCGTGTCACTTTAACTCCTTGAGTGTATTGCCCCTTCTAATGATGTCATAGCACGGGTACATGCAATACAGTATAACACTATGACTATGTCTGTATCTGTTGTTGGGAAGATGTGAAATATAAATTTCAGTTCATTCGTGTAGTAATTTCGTATGAATGAAACACTCTTCATTCGTGTATTACCAACAGGAAGTTGTACTATTTTTGAAAGCAATCATGATGTGTAAAATTTTCATTAAATTACAATAAACCAAGGGCTAAGGTGTAACAGGTTTATGGTCAAATAACCCAGAGTGACTTAATTCACAATGAAGTAGACTCCACTGTAGATGCGAGATGTATCGTTTGTCCATAGCTTAAGTGTGTAAACATCACATTTTACTCGTCACGCTATGACCATATATATATATGTGTGTGTGCACACATGATACAATTCTAGTCATACCTGAGATTAAGTATAATGTAAACATAGGATTTGCTCATCAGACGATAATCTGACAATATTTACGCATGGTAAATTTATATTCATGCGTAATGGTAAGGTTAAGGTAATGTTTTTTGTTATGGTCATGATTTTGTTATGGTTATAAAGATTGTTATAAGTCATCGTTGTTTCACAGACAGTTCTATTGGTGATCGAATTTGATAACTATTTTGTTGGAAAAACTAAAAGTGTTAGAGTAGCCTCCCTGTTATTTAAATAAAGAGCGTTTGTTTCGCTTATGTGCGATTGAGCACAGGCGGTAACTAGGTCTATCGAGTATATAACATATAGCGCCATCATATAAAAGATGAAAGAAACATATCAACAGCTTTGTTTAGTCTGATATTACGTATGTATACGTGTGCACGTCTAACATGTGACCTTTGGTGAAATAGTGCTACACGATGCTTAATAACTTCATCGTGATAGAGAGGTAATGAATAAACGCTCTTTATTATTTATGTAAGAGCAATGACGTCAAATTATTTCAGGTAAAACATTGTGGAGACAATTATATGATGGAATAGACGGGACGGCGTCTGATGGACTGGTCCGAGTCTCTGTCATCTTGGCCAATGTCACCATCAGTATGAATGCATACATTCCAGTGTTTATCATCAGCATGGTATGAATCATTCTCGGCGTGTTGGTCATTTTGTCGTTGATTACATACAATCAATTGGTACAGCGATAAGCATAACAAATTGAGAATTTCTTGCATCATCATGTTTTCAGTTTATTTGAGCGTATGTATGCGTAGGTCGATAAGCTGCTAATATGTACGTGTGATAAGATTATGTGACGTATTAGCATTAACGCGATAAGCAGCTGAGATTATTGTGGAAAATCTCTTGCCAAACAAAATATTTTTTACCACGATAGAAGACTAACGATTCTCGTTCCAAGAACAATAACTCTATAAACGTACGCTCTTCCAATAATTCGCGATAATACACGGATGCCATTTATGCTGAAAGATGAATAAAGAACGTTGCTTTACTATGAGCTAATACTCCTTATTTGGATGTCTTGTGCTCCGACACGTACACATTGTACAATATATACGCGCATGAATAGGAGCGGGTAAGTGATGTAAGATGTGAAGGTGGTTGGGGTATGGGAGGAGGGGAGGGGTGATGGAGTATTATGACGTAGGTCTGTGACAAACATTGAGTGGAAAATCTCTTGTCAAACAAAAGATTTTTACCACGATAGAACCCAGCGAGATATTATTATTGAAAAGATAATCGATTATACATGTTTTATTGGTGATGACATAATTCAAGTTCACATATGGTAGGATATACAATATTTAAAGTGTTCATTTTTTTTAATCCCAGTTGACAGAATCAGACATTTCTTCGGATGAATAGGTACTGTCCAACAGATATGTGTACTCCTCCATAAGTTCAATTTCCAGGTCCCAATCCTCGAGCTGGTGTTGGTAACTGTGACATTCTGAACAGGTAAAAGATGATTGTGAGCTAGTACTCCAAAAATCGGCTTCTATGTCCCGATATGAACTTTCAGAAGACCAATTGTCTGATCCGCTCTCTGATCCGCTCTCTGATCCGCTGTCGTTATTCATTCCATAACGTAATGCCTCAGGCCAGTCGAAAATTGGTTGCTCGTCATCTTCATTATATTGTTCTCCACATACGTGTTGGTCATTTCCAACCATAAATTGCCACAACCATGTTATGCCTAAGCATAAATATTTGAATATATTTTCCATCATCATGTGTATCGTGTGGTACAAATTTTGACAATATATATTTTTTGTCGAGAATATATACCTAAAAGTGAACAGCTGTACACATATAATTGGTATATAAACTAGTTAAGCTATTTCTAAACATCGATTAATAAAATTAAAAAAACACGAGTTCCATGAACAAATATTAAATTTGTTTTAAATTAACAAACAAATAGTTGGCCACAAAATTTTGTATGTGTGTCTGAATCTTTTCGCAAATAATTTGGTTAAACCGTCTTATTATTCGGTTAAGCTGAGATTATTTAGTCGGCCGAGATTACAAAACAACAATATACACACATACTGTTCTATGAATTGGTTTTATTTGCACACGGCCACAAAGCAATGTAAACCTCAAATATCGTAAATATACTTACGCCCAATTTTATCAACCATTCTCAAATATATAGTACTATAGTACTAACATACTCAAAATACACTTACGCCCAATTTGAAAGTTGAACCTAACGAGTGGCACGTACTACTGCTTAGTGTTTAGCAGTGAAATAACATTGTCTTGCTGGATATGGATTATGGAGTTATACTATAACAACTGCATTATGCGCGGGAATTAAAGATTTAAGAGTTGTTTAAGTGAGTTGTTTATGGCTGACCAATGCGAATTCGAAATATGTCTGGGAGGTCACGTGTTTGCTGCGGAAAACAACTTAAAAAAACTAAATACTTTACGAACATAATTGTAAGTCGCTAACTAATAAAGTAATGAGCTGTGTTTAGTTGTCATCGCTATATTCGCCGATATAAAATAAATGTTTCTCACCACCACCACCACCAACCACCACCAACCAACCACCACCACCAACCAACCACCACCAACCAACCACCACCAACCAACCACAACACACCAACCACCACCCACCAACCACCAACCACCACTCACCAACCACCAACCACCAACCACCACCACCACCCACCAACCACCACCAACCACCAACCACCAACCACCACCCAACCACCCACCCACCCACCCACCCACCACCCACCACCCACCCAATCCACCCACCCACCCACCACCCACCCATGGAACGAAATCGTGTGCGGAACAAACAGGTAATCTCTCAACACCACTCAGCAGGAAAGCCCTACCAATGCAGTAACTATGAATTCCACCTGCTGAACGACCGTCAAATCTACAAAGGACCAGACCAATCAGAATCTTCACCAGGAAACGTCTGGATCAACAGCGATGGCAGGATTGCCTATTCATGAAGACCACTGCAATAAAGGATCCAAGAAAATTATGTGAAAAAATGCGACGTTTTTGTTTGTTTGAAATTTATTAATAAAAGCTATACACATGAGGGGTGAAGGAATAGACATATCGGTCTATTCGACCACCCCGGGGTTAGAACCCCAAACCACTATCCTAGCAAGTCATTCTGTCGAAAGTAACCTAGTGATCGGTCAACAGTAAAACGCCCAATTCTGCGATAGTGGCTGGAACAAATATATGAAGATAAGAGAGCTGACCCATCTATATTAAAATTGCGGTGAGCAAAGTTATTTTTAAAACGTATTTACAGGGACGTGTCTAGAATGTCTACGTTGAGGTGTAATACTTGGAATTTATAACTGCACCTCCTTTGAACAATTTCCTTTGCAACCTATTTTCGATTAGAAATCTCCAACAGAATGATGGTGTGTTAGGCTTGAAACTTCCAACCAAATGTAGAATATTTTTACCAAAGTTTGGGGGGGGGGTGTGTCACCGCATCCGTGCGTATATAGAACTCATTTCGTCAATGTTTTAATGTTTCTCCAGCCGCAGCATACATATAAGTTGCATGGAGGGGTGTGCACATTTACTATATCGTTCGGCCCAATAGCAGAACATTCTGTGGAAATATAATTTGTATTAACTTATGCGTGAGAAAACGAAGTTAAAAAATTAGTTCAATATACAGTTTTTAATCGAAATTACAGAAGAATGTCAATTGCAACAATTTCGTGTTGTGGTTAAGACAGTCACGCTTGCGTTATGTAATTAAGCAATCAACGGACAACTTGAACCTGATAATTCGAGCTTCGGTACAAATCGCACTGTGTAATTGTCTGTTGTTCTATGCTCTAATGCTGGTTCGTTGATATCTTGGTAAGACAACCCAAGCGCAGTGCCTTAGTCATTAAGAATCATCAAAAGAAAGTAGGGTCTGTATGTATAGGTTATAACCCAACCCACTTGGGTATCTGTACAAAAAAATATAGACAAAGGCCGCGAAGCGGCCGCGGTCTATATTTCTTGTACAGATACCCAAGCGGGTAATGACATATATTTATGAACCGATTCACATGTCGAGGCAAACATAATTGAGCCACTTTCAATATGATGATCACGTATCAATTACTATTCAATCAAAGATTAATTGAATATTGTGTGTGGTGTTGCATATATCCATACCGCACAAGTCAAATCATCGTTGACAATGGGAGCACTTGGATCGGGATTATTTATCAGCGCGCGTCGATAAACATGTTGTTTCCAAATCTAAAGTATTGTCTTATCTTTGGGGTAAATAGGCAAAGATTGACAACACATGTAGGTTTATATAAAAACCATATAAACACATAAATACATCACCATGTATAAACGAGTCATGATCCGCGGCTCAATGCAAGAATCTGTATCTGCAGCGCCACAGTGCTGTACGGTCCCGCGAATAGGCACTACTACCGACAGCCTATCTCGGCCTCTAGTTGTAGAACGTAGCCCTCACAATACCTAGTTGGTCCTACACATACCGCGACCGAACACCTGCACACGTCGACTTCCCAGTTGGATGCCTTCCACACAACTCCCCTGGTGATCACAGGCCAATCCACCCGCACGGTTAATCCGCCTATCAGGCTATCACTAACCAACACAATCATGTCGAATTGCTAAACGAGGTCACCGCACAGATACTACAGTAATGTTTATTCCAATTCCTCCTTGCGACAGTAAACAGTTTTCTGTTGCGGATGTTAATGTTAGTTGATAATGGATGTATCGTTCAGATTCAAGGCGTCAATGGCCCGATGGTGTTAGAACATTCGACTCCGAAGAGAAACTATTCCAATTTACAGGAAGTTTGTGTGTTGGAATATCACCGATATTCATGTAAAAAGACTAAAACAAATATGTGGTTTGTAGAATATTCTCAATGTTATTGTTAAACAGTGATTATTGTGGATTATACATTCCAAACAAATGTGGATTTCGCTCAGTTAACTTCCATGCACCCCCATTACCGATACGAATGGTACGATCCGTGTTTTAACCCGAGTGACATGTCGATCATTACCATGGCACATTGTTAGAATTCATACCTTCCGCTCTGCTCCCATGTTCAGCTTACTCTCCAATTAATGCCAATGTATTGGTGAACTTTAGCTCAAGTCTATATTTTAACTCTGGCAAAATACAGATTCATACAAGAAATATTGTTCGTGGATTGGAGCGATCTGATTGGCCGAGGCGCGTGGACCGGTTTATAACGTCTAATATGATATTCTCGGCGAGCCATCTGTAGCTGGGATTCATTTCAGCAACGAGCTGTTCGGTTTTCGGGTTGAATGGAGTGCCATAACGCGGCATCTTTTTATTATTCTATATATACTACGCGAATTGTCTATCTCAGGAAAAACAAGAACTCACTTGACGGGCCGATAAATTACCAACTTAGTGAGTTCCATAGTACAGACATTGCACAGCATTAAGTAGAACACAGTGTTAAAATTAAAAGTATACGAGTCTGATTTAGTTGTTGTCACCGCAGTGAAACGCGTGCGAGTGTCGATATGTATAATTATTGCTGGGTGTATTGCGCACGCATCCATTAACACTTTGTCGGCATGCTGAGTTTCACGGGGCCAATAAATGTCATATCATGTTGGGATGGTGGGTTCAAATTATGCACGGGCGTGTATATATAGATATATTGAAATATAAATGGTACCTTCATAATATGAAGCAACAAGATAATAAAGATTATACTCACCAAATTAGAAGCAGCACAAACACACGGTGCAATATTACTATGAAAAGTGCAACAGCAATTAAATAACAACTTTCAGTTCTTGAGTCTTAGGGTCTATTCTCATTGCACACGCGCGTGCGATTAATCGCAGCGTTTTTTAAGGTGCGTGTTAACATACCACAGAGCGATTCGTGATCAATTACCTTCCTCAAACAACCACGTCCTATTCGTGACCAATCATCTTATGCAATCAACCTCGTCATCGAGATAGCCGTTACAGAGAATGGCATGGTTCACTTGATCACATATACTATCCGGGTACAATCATTCTCATAACTGATGGGCGATAAAATAATAAATGAAGTACGGAAAGGAAATGGCTTGGAAAGAAGTTTCCAACGTATAGCTAGCATCAGTGGTGATTTTTGTAGAATTCAGTCGAATTATATTACCTGTCAGTCTCGCGCAACACTGTACCCAAGATTGTGAATATATAGATTGATTGTAATGTGCGTTTAGCATGTGCGATCACTGATGATAAGCCGCCAATGGCGATCAAATTGAAATCAATCGCTCATGCATGCGATCAGCGTCCTGGCGTCCTGGCGACAGAATTCGACCTGAAACAATGCGTGTGTGACTCTTAAGGTCGAATTCTGAGTCCCATCACTTATTCTATTTGAATGGTGGTTCGTCAATTATAGTACCGCGTTGTCGCTGTTGCCAGCGGCTATACAAATGAGCACTCGATGCTATAAGGTAAAATGTTGAATGATCTAATTCAACCACTTGAATCGTACTCTTTTGATAATCTTGAGTGATAATAACAATTATATACATAAAACTCCTGTAATCTGGGTTGTGATCGTACTATATAGTGTTATATACGTTTCAAGCTGGAATAAAATATGCATATTTATGCCCAACTACATGGAATTGAACCCTCTATTTCTAATTATAATTAGCTAGTTATAATTGTGTCCTCAAAACTTATGTCATTTTGATGGCATGGCTCGTTATACTCAACTTATACCTGAGTAAATCTAACTAATTAAAGTTAATGTGTTAGCATATATAGGCCTGTATGTGGTCACTCCCAACCGAAAGTACTTTATCATCCTCCAACCTACCCTAAACATGTGTATGAATGTGTTCGTCAGACCCCCACCCCTATTGGGGGAACTCTTAGCAGTGGGAGGAAGGAATGCCATCGAACACACATATAGAGCCGCTCGACCTTAAAAAACGCTGCGATTAATCGCACGCGCGTGTGCAATGAGAATAGACCTTTAAGATTGAATTGCCGAGAAATCGTTTCCCATGATGCACTTGGGGAATCTCATCCCAGAATTCAACAGCACAATAACAACTCTTTGTTGATGTGACGTCACTTCCAATAAGGCACTTCACTTGGGGAAATATCATCCCAGAAGTTCACAGCACAAATACACAACAATATGTTGGGATGGGATTCATAAATAGAGAGAAGTTGCCTTTGATAAATACAGGGTTTCCACAAACATGTTGTGACAGGGGCGATTCTCACCAAAAATTGTCAACAATTGGGAATTTCATACCGGGACGTGCCGACAGGGGGCTTGGGGCACCACCCTAATCTTCGTTCCAAAGTTCATTATGATCCCACATATGATTGAATTATGTAGCTAAATGGAAATCAGTTGAGAAGTTTCGAATGGTTGGAGTTGTTGGATTGGAGATTTCTAACATTTGGAAATCTTGAGTAACCATTTCAGAATTTCAACCGAATGGGTTGCAAACATATAGTTTCCCGGACTCGGAAATATTATCTGATTCAAGGGATGGAGGTGCTCTCGGGCAGCGGAGACCCTATACGTGAACGTACCGCGATTCCATGCCTGAAAATGGCACTGCATTTGAAATTAAGACTGGAGAATATGTTGTAATCAATCCAATCGTTAATTTTTCCAGCTAATATAACTGCAAATTATACTTTATACCACAGGTCTGATGTTTTTCTACACTCAGTCTGACTTTGGTTGTAAAATCTAAGTTGGACATACCCCCTTCTCCATTAACAAAAAGTGACACCAACCCTTTTGGAACGGAAAATATACTCGAATTATATATTTTAGTAGAGTCGCTTATGACCGATTTTGGGCTCCCGTGGGAAAATCATGAACAAATACAGAGACCATGCTCATGAGCCAGTATATGGTCTCAACTTCAGAATACAATCTGTTAGACCCCCCCCCCGGGCTCGCGACAGGGCGGTCCGATGACGTCACGAAGATGGCCGCCATGCTCATTTTCGTAAGTTCGCTATTGTTGGATTTCATGATAAAAATATAATTGTGATATAAAACATATGACAATGCTTTTGAACAGAGGATGGTGTGCCGCCATGTTATATTTTTATATAGAAGTATGTCCTCTAGATCAAAGAAGGGCGCCAAGATGGCGACCGGAAGTGGAAAAATTTATGATTTTCCAAACATGTCGGCTACATCATTTCCGATTGTATCGAACTGGTGACGATTATGGAAAATACTTCTCTTCAATCTTGATAACCAATCTCTTAGGCATTATATTAGTTGACTTCTTGGATCATAACCTTGATATTCTTCTCCAAATTGCGATGTTTTAAAGGAAGTGGTATGAATTTTCTAACTATTTCCTTAAAGAAATTTGAATTAGTCGGTGATGTAAATGAGTTATTTACATGTAACTGGATCCAAAAACTGTCAACTTACTCCAAGATGGCTTCCATGGTGGCGGCCAAAATAGGATAATACGCAAATTTTATCCTCTTTCACCCAATTACCTTTCTGTCATGTAGAAGGTGAATGTGGTAGACTAAATTGCTTCTTTCAAATAAAAAATCGCCATGTTATGACGCATTTACTATATATGGACTTATGTCAAACTCGATTCTGATATTATTTATTATGTTTATAGAGACCAACATGGAGAGAATAGTCAGCTACCAGCGCTCACATGATGCATGTGATCACCATACGTTCCTACATATCGATAACGATTGAACATACGGTCCTACATATCGATAACGATTGAGTATATCTACTCTTACACTAAAGGGTCTAGCGACGGACTCAATCAGATTACTGTATATAGCTAACAGTGATTTAAATTAAAAATGAAGCTCTAACACCACCACGAACTTCGATTTGTTCTCCCTTATAATTTAGTCAGCCACAACGTTATTCTACTGTATATAACTACGACCACATGCGTGCGACATATGTCTGGGACAATACAGTACATCGATATGTCGTATAGCCGTATGCCGTATGCATGTGAGATATGACCCTCTTACATGTATATAGCGATATTTTATTTATTTATTTGTGTGGTTTTTTTTATTGTTTTTTAAATTTGTTTCATTATATTTGTTTCATTATTATTTTTGTATGCATGTATTTGTTATTAGATGTAACCCTTGCATGTCATATTTTCACGTTGTCTGAATTGTAAATATTGTCAGTCACTCTCCAAACTTGGAGGTCAATAAATAAATATTAGAGGGTTTATGACACATTACGCAACCATTGAGTTAAGTACTACTAGCCTGTAATAAAATTTTGGGACAATGCATTTAGGTATTTAATCTTACAGCCTGCCTATCGACAAACAAATATATAACAAGTTTACAGATTAAGCGTGTTGACGATTAGTGTTCTAAATCCAATCTTATTTGAAATGGCTGGTTAATTGTTAGAACTGACATGTTGCTGTCTCGTAAAGTTTGATTATATCAGTTTCAATGTTGTGAGCCACGAAAGGTTACTCATGTCAGCCTGAATGCACACACTACAGATCATCACACCATTCTTATTGTCATACGCCAACCAAGGTACGTTCATCGTCACCATTCAATCAACGCTTCCGTCACAAAATATTTTTTTTGGTTTGGATGGTACGATATTTCCGAAGTACGAAATACTTTCGTCGCTACCTTCGTCAGGACTGTCGATCTATTCGGCGCATTTGAATGGAACTTTCCACAGAGACCACGCCCACAACAGTAGTACTACCTACTGGTAATAAGACTTTACCCATATAAACATTGTCTGTTGTGCGAAGTGAACACATCAGCACTTGCACTAGCTGAAACAGACTCATGTATATGATTTGTACAAATTATGATCTTTTAAACAGTTTGATTAAAAACAAAATATTAAAACAATTTTTTAGATTGAACTCTGATCTGCAGTTGAAAAAAACAAAAATTTAATTCAAATTTTTTTGGTTTAAATTAAATTTGTTATTTTTTTCCTAAGTTTCTATTTGGATTTTTAGATTCAAATTTTTTTATTTGTTTTTAAATTAAAAAAATAAATTTAAATTAAATTTTTAAATGTTCAATTTTCTTTTTAGATTTTTAGATTCAAACTTCTTGCTCAACAATTTAAAATTTTGAAAAACAAATAAAATAATAATTTAATTTGTTTAAAAATTTTAATTAAAAAAATACGACCGTTGTAACATCTGCTGGGGTACCCCGAGGCACCACATCAAATTTGGTTGAAATATCTAAACCAGAGAACACACATTCGTTTTGCCATTAAATGTGAAAATTATGACAAGTGTCATGTTAAACGAACTGCATTGTTTTAAGCTCGGATAAATTTATAACACCATGGCTCGAATATAAATCTCATTATATTATGATTTGACAACGAAAACGTTGTTTGAATATAGCCAATTTAACACTGAATGTATGTATGGATATCAAAATTAGGATGAAGAAAGATGGCATCAGAATTTTTAATGCAGCCATTGGCCGGCTCAGTCGCTGATTGGTCGAAAATATCCGCTAATAAATATTAAATTGACAGCTGTGAAAAGGTCCCGTCTCCATTTGGGGTTAAACAAAGTTTGGCCAAATGAAATTTTTATTGGCCATCGACAGCGCGAACACTGTATATTGTGTAATAATATGTTAATAACGGCTGTACTTAAAAAGTAGCTATTCCTGCCATTTTACACCAACGCAGCATTGGCTTTTTTTCAAATCACTCGGATTATCCAAAACAATGCGAAAACGACAACTTTAGAAAAACATCTGCGGTCAGATGCTCGTAGCCCGTTTATATATAACCATGGGTATATGCGAGAAATACACAAGGAAACACACTCCACAGTTTGGATCGATAAACCTTGCCCTGTGTATTTTGATGTTGCGTTTTTTGACGATCGGTCTTCCGTATCATTTCTACAACACAATTATCATCTTACCAGACAGCACGAATTTACCCTGTGATCGCCACGGAAGCGTTTTCATTTAGAGTATGGTCAACATTATGCCGCCGGTGCAGTGTATTTTCGGATAGAAAAAAATATACCGATATCAAAAACTAAGTCGCGGGGCACTCCTGGTTGACTCTGTGATATTTGGCACTCGGAACGCGGCTAGAGGGTTTGCGTTGGTATGGTCTCCACCTTATAATTTCCAACTGCACCCCATCCCTTGATCCACACCAAACTCACAAGTTTGCGTAATTCAATTTGCACCCCACCCCCTGGGCTTTTGATTTTCCCCAAATGTCCCCTCACAGGCTACTAGATGGTAGCTTATTTTAAATGGACCAGTAGTATTGTTGCCACTAGCCATTCAGGGGGGGGAGGGGGTGAAAGGATGGTTCGGCCTAGTATGAGAATTTTTGTTAGATCTGAACCTGACAATTAAAAAATCCTAACATCTAGTGGTATAACGCCAGACACACGGACCGACGATGGTTTGGCCCGATGTGAGAACATTTTGAAATCTGAACATGAACATTTGTTCTGTCCTCAAGCTTTCTAATTTGAGGAAATTTTCAACTTGACACCCACCCTAAGGTTTGAAAATTGCAAACTAATGGCCATTTCAGTCCAAAATTTTGTAAATGAAAGGAAAATACGCAAAATATATAAAATAGAAGTTTTGGAAAAGCAAACTACGAGAATAATTTCAACCTAATTTTAGTGTGAATTTTCCAACTAATGTTGCATTAGGTTTGACTACAATTGTACGGGGAGTAAGACCTCTGCATAACCACCCCTATCGGCCACCCCATGCTAAGAGCGCGGTCTTGCATTCACTGAAGACGAGAAATCGTCGGTACTAAATTATGTTGGAAAACAAGGGTGGCACCCGGGGAGGGGTAAAATTAGTCAGATATTTTAAAGAAGACCACAGAGAGCTCTCATAACCACAAAACTACACTAAACCATCCCAATCAACCCAAATTAGATGCAGTCGCATATATATATAGAGGTGAATCGCGACGCGATCAGGCGTACAGGCGATCAGGCGTACAGGCGTACAAATTTGCGGTTTTTATATACTAATTCAGAACTCGAGAACCGTTTGACCGATTAGGCTGAATCTTCGTATGTGGAACTATTTTGACCCGGGGAATATTTATACGCTACAGACAAGTTCGTGCTGCGTGATCTTGACCTTCAAGCACTTTACATTGAACGCGCATTCCGTGGAGTAATGGGGATATCCATTTGAAATTTAGTTTGTATAGGTATGAGGACGGAACACTTTTATCTGCTTGCATGGTCACATTCCAAACAGTATTCCCATCACGTGCAGTTTTGAGAAATGTGGCCCGACCGGTTCACGAACTGGTGTCGTGACCCGGAAAATTCACATATTACGCCATTTAAAGTGGCGACGAGTAAATGTCACGGCATAACTCGTCGTGATTTTGATAACGCAGTCATAGTGAACCATAGCAAACAGGACTTCCGCTACAAGCAGTTCAGATTTAAAGAAATTGGATCAGGACGGGTCACGAAATAGAGTCGGGACCCCGGAAATTCATATATTACGCCATTTAATGTGGCGACGAATAAGTATCACGGTACTGCTGGACGTGATATTGACAACGCAGCCAGGGTGAACCATTTCAAACCGGATTTCCGCCACATGCAGTTGAGATTTTAAGAAATGGGGTCAGGACGGGGCACGAAATGGAGTCGGGATCCCGAAAAAATCATATACTACGCCATTTAAAGTGGCGACGAGTAAATATCACGGCCTTACTCTTCGTGATTTCGACAACACAGACAGGGCAGACAATTCTGTACAGGATTTCCGCCACAGATAGTTCAGATTTTAAGAAATGGGGTCAGGACGGGGCACGAAATAGAGTCGGGACCTCGGAAATTCACATATTACGCCATTTAATGTGGTGACGAGTAAGTATCACGGCCTTACACTTCGTGATTTCGATATCACAGACAGGGCAGGCAATTCTGTATAGGATTTCCGCCACACGCAGTTGAGATTTTAAGAAATTGGGTCAGGACGGGTCACGAAATAGAGTCAGGACCCCGGAAATTCACATATTACGCCATTAAAATTGGTGAGGAGTAAGTATCACGGCCTAACTCTTCGTGATTTCGATATCACAGACAGGGCAGGCAATTCTGTATAGGATTTCCGCCACACGCAGTTCAGATTTTGAGAAATTGGGTCAGGACGGATCACGAAATAGAGTCGGGACCCCGAAAATATTGGTGCGGAGTAAGTATAACGTCCTTGCTCTTCGTGATTTCCACAACACAGGCAGGGCAGACAATTATGTACAGTATTTCCGCCACACGCAGTTCAGATTTTAAGAAATGGGGTCAGAACGGGTCACGGAATAGAGACGGGACCGAAAATTTACATATTACGCCATTAAAATTGGCGACGAGTAAGCACCACGGACTAACTCTTCGTGATTTCTACATCACACATAGGGAAGGCAATTCTGTACAGGATTACCGCCACACGCAGTTAAGATTTTGAGAAATTGGGTCAGGACGGGTCACGAAATAGAGTCAGGACACCGGAAATTCACATATTACGCAATTAAAATTGGTGACGAGTAAGTATCACGGCCAAACTCTTCGTGATTTCGATATCACAGACAGGGCAGGCAATTCTGTACAGGATTTCCGCCACACACAGTTCAGATTTTGAGAAATTGGGTCAGGACGGGTCACGAAATAGAGTCGGGACCCCGAAAATTGACATATTACGCCATTAAAATTGGTGAGGAGTAAGTATCACGGCCTAACTCTTCGTGATTTCGATATCACAGACAGGACAGGCAATTCTGTATAGGATTTCCGCCACACGCAGTTGAGATTTTGAGAAATTGGGTCAAGACGGGTCACGAAATAGAGTCGGGAGCCCGAAAATTCACATATCATGCCATTAAAATTGGTGAGGAGTAAGTATCGCGGCCTAACTCTTCGTGATTTCGATATCACAGACAGGGCAGGCAATTCTGTATAGGATTTCCGCCACACGCAGTTGAGATTTTGAGAAATTGGATCAGGACGGGTCACGAAATACAGTCAGGATCCCGGAAATTCATATACTACGCCATTTCATGTGGTGACGAGTAAGTACAACGTCCTTGCTCTTCGTGGTTTACACAACACAGGCAGAGCAGACAATTCTGTACAGGATTACCGCCACACGCAGTTAAGATTTTGAGAAATTGGGTCAGGACGGGTCACGAAATAGAGACGGGACCCCGAAAATTTACATATTACGCCATTAAAATTGGTGAGGAGTAAGTATCACGGCCTAACTGTTCGTCATTTCTACATCACACATAGGGAATGCAATTCTGTACAGGATTTCCGCCACACGCAGTTAAGATTTTGAGAAATTGGGTCAGGACGGGTCACGAAATAGAGTCAGGACACCGGAAATTCACATATTACGCCATTAAAATTGGTGAGGAGTAAGTATCACGGCCTAACTCTTCGTGATTTCGATATCACAGACAGGGCAGGCAATTCTGTATAGGAGTTCCGCCACACGCAGTTGAGATTTTAAGAAATTGGGTCAGGACTCTATTTCGTGAGCCGTCCTGACCCAATTTATCAAAATCTGAACTGCGTGTGGCGGAAATCCTGTACAGAATTGCCTGCCCTGTCTATGTTATCGAAAGCACGAAGAGTTAGGCCGTGATACTTACTCCTCACCAATTTCAATGGTGTAATATGTTAATTTTCATGGTCCCGGCTCTATTTCGTGATCCGTCCTGACCCAATTTCTGAAAATCTCAACTGCGTGTGGCGGAAATCCTGTACAGAATTGCCTGCCCTGCCTGTGTTGTAGAAATCACGAAGAGCAAGGCCGTTATACTTACTCGTCACGACATTAAATGGCGCAGTATATGAATTTCCGGGATCCTGACTCTATTTCGTGATCCGTCCTGACCCAATTTCTTAAAATCTGAACTACGTGTGGCGGAACTCCTATACAGAATTGCCTGCCCTGTCTGTGATATCGAAATCACGAAGAGTTAGGCCGTGATACTTACTCCTCACCAATTTTAATGGCGTGATATGTGAATTTTCGGGGTCCCGACTCTATTTCGTGACCCGTCCTGACCCAATTTCTTAAAATCTCAACTGCGTGTGGCGGAAATCCTATACATAATTGCCTGCCCTGTCTGTGATATCGAAATCACGAAGAGTTAGGCCGTGATACTTACTCCTCACCAATTTTAATGGCGTAATATTTTAATTTTCGGGGTCCCGACTCTATTTCGTGATCCGTCCGGACCCAATTTCTGAAAATCTCAACTGCGTGTGGCGGAAATCCTGTACATAATTGCCTGCCATGTCTGTGATATCGATATCACGGAGAGTTGGGCCGTCATACTTACTCCTCACCAATTTTAATGGCGTAATATATGAATTTTCGGGATCCTGACTCTATTTCGTGACCCGTCCTGACCCAATTTCTTAAAATCTCAACTGCGTGTGGCGGAACTCGTATACAGAATTGCCTGCCCTGTCTGTGATATCGAAATCACGAAGAGTTAGCCGTGATACTTACTCCTCACCAATTTTAGTGGCGTAATATGTTAATTTTCGGGGTCCCGACTCTATTTCGTGATCCGTCCTGACCCAATTTATGAAAATCTCAACTGTGTGTGGCGGAAATCATTTACATAATTTCCTGCCCTGTCTGTGATATCGAAATCACGAAGAGTTAGGCCGTAATACTTACTCCTCACCAATTTTAATGGCGTAATATGTGAATTTTCGGGGTCCTGACTCTATTTCGTGACCCGTCCTGACCCAATTTATCAAAATCTGAACTGCTTGTGGCGGAAATCCTGTACACAATTGCCTGCCCTGTCTGTGATATCGAAATCACGAAGAGTTAGGCCGTGATACTTACTCCTCGCCAATTTTAATGGCGTAATATGTTAATTTTCGGGGTCCCGACTCTATTTCGTGATCC
Organism: Siphonodentalium dalli; assembly: GCA_032622095.1. Lineage (NCBI taxonomy): Eukaryota > Metazoa > Mollusca > Scaphopoda > Gadilida > Siphonodentaliidae > Siphonodentalium > Siphonodentalium dalli. Next base: position 256,291,239 of record CP136064.1, read on the forward strand.
GTCCTGACCCAATTTATGAAAATCTCAACTGTGTGTGGCGGAAATCATTTACATAATTTCCTGCCCTGTCTGTGATATCGAAATCACGAAGAGTTAGGCCGTAATACTTACTCCTCACCAATTTTAATGGCGTAATATGTGAATTTTCGGGGTCCTGACTCTATTTCGTGACCCGTCCTGACCCAATTTATCAAAATCTCAACTGCGTGTGGCGGAACTCGTATACAGAATTGCCTGCCCTGTCTGTGATATCGAAATCACGAAGAGTTAGCCGTGATACTTACTCCTCACCAATTTTAGTGGCGTAATATGTTAATTTTCGGGGTCCCGACTCTATTTCGTGATCCGTCCTGACCCAATTTATGAAAATCTCAACTGTGTGTGGCGGAAATCATTTACATAATTTCCTGCCCTGTCTGTGATATCGAAATCACGAAGAGTTAGGCCGTAATACTTACTCCTCACCAATTTTAATGGCGTAATATGTGAATTTTCGGGGTCCTGACTCTATTTCGTGACCCGTCCTGACCCAATTTATCAAAATCTGAACTGCTTGTGGCGGAAATCCTGTACACAATTGCCTGCCCTGTCTGTGATATCGAAATCACGAAGAGTTAGGCCGTGATACTTACTCCTCGCCAATTTTAATGGCGTAATATGTTAATTTTCGGGGTCCCGACTCCATTTCGTGATCCGCCCTGACCCAATTTCTGAAAATCTCAACTGCCTGTGGTGGAAATCCTGTACAGAATTGCCTGCCCTGTCTGTGGTATCGAATCACGGAGAGTTATGCCGTGGTAATTACTCCTCACCAATTTTAATGGCGTAATATGTGAATTTTCGGGGTCCTGACTCTATTTCGTGACCCGTCCTGACCCAATTTATCAAAATCTGAACTGCGTGTGGCGGAATTCCTGTACATAATTGCCTGCCCTGTCTGTGATATCGAAATCACGAAGAGTTATGCCGTGATACTTACTCCTCACCAATTTTAGTGGCTTAATATGTTAATTTTCGGGGTCCCGACTCTATTTCGTGATCCGTCCTGACCCAATTTCTTGAAATCTCAACTGCGTGTGGCGGAAATCCTGTACAGAATTGTCTGCCCCACCTGTGTTGTCAAAATCACGAAGAGTACGGGGGTGATACTTACTCGTCGCCACATTAAATGGCGTAATATGTTAATTTTCGGGGTCTCGACTCTATTTCGTGACCCGCTCTGACCCAATTTCTGAAAATCTCAACTGCGTGTGGCGGAAATCCTGTACAGAATTGTCTGCCCTGCCTGTGTTGTCGAAATCACGAAGTGTAAGGCCGTGATACTTACTCGTCGCCACTTTAAATTGAGTAATATATGAATTTTTCGGGATCCCGACTCTATTTCGTGCCCCGTCTTGACCCCATTTCTTAAAATCTCAACTGCATGTGGCGGAAATCCGGTTTGAAATGGTTCACACTGGCTGCGTTGTCAATATAACGACCAGTAATACCGTGATACTTACTCGTCGCCACATTAAATGGCGTAATATATGAATTTCCGGGGTCCCGACTCTATTTCGTGACCCGTCCTGATCCAATTTCTTGAAATCTGAACTGCTTGTAGCGGATATCCTGTTTGCTATGGTTCACTATGACTGCGTTATCAAAATCACGACGAGTTATGCCGTGATATTTACTCGTCGCCACTTTAAATGGCGTAATATGTTAATTTTCCGGGTCACGACACTAGTTCGTGAACCGGTCGGGCCACATTTCTCAAAACTGCACGTGATGGGAATACTGTTTGGAATGTGACCATGCAAGCAGATAAAAGTGTTCCGTCCTCATACCTATACAAACTAAATTTCAAATGGATATCCCCATTACTCCACGGAATGCGCGTTCAATGTAAAGTGCTTGAAGGTCAATATCACGCAGCACGAACTTGTCTGTAGCGTATAAATATTCCCCGGGTCAAAATAGTTCCACATACGAAGATTCAGCCTAATCGGTCAAACGGTTCTCGAGTTCTGAATTAGTATATAAAAACCGCAAATTTGTACACCTGTACGCCTGATCGTCTGTACGCCTGATCGCGTCGCGATTCACCTCGTGAAAAATCGTACCTCATATATATATATATATATATATATATATATATATGGTATCGTTCTGTTGGCCCCTCTATATCATATATGTTCCTCTCTATATCATATATATTATGTCTCTAAAAACCCTTAAACCAACTCTACATGCGATTTCCATCCGCTCCTGTTGCGCAAATTCTAATATAAAAAGTGCGTCTATATATATCAGACAAAGTTCGCACATTAAATCTGACCAGACAAGACACAGAAACCGCTAATCTCATTACCAATCTAACAACACCAGTCGAACGTGATTACCCTTCAAAGCAATAACACCTGGCACCAGGTTACGTCCAACCACGGGTACACATACCATGGATAAATAAACGGTCAAAAGCACGGCGGTTTTATTGTAAGATTATATCAGTCATATACCATGGTTATATATAAACGGACTACGAGCATCTGACCGCTTGTTTTATTTACATCATTATTTGCCCCACCAGCATCATAGCAATTAACATGGACCCAACAACATCATAGCAATTCACCATGACCCATCAACATCATAGCAATTCAACAGGCCCTACCAATATTATACGGATTTAGCAGGTCCACTAGCTTAACCAGGGCTGATGTAACCTATTCATGAATAAAAACTTTAACAATTTTGTCTTATTTTTCTAGCTCAGGACGCAACCTTCGAAGATGTCTGGGTGGACGGTAGCGATGAGGCAATGGAGGGAAGCTGTGTGATCTGGAACACAATAGTCTCCCATGGACGAATTGGGGACCAAGGGAGCCAAACAGTTTCATGGGCACCAATGAGGATTGCATGGAGCTCATAAAAATGAAGAACTACCTCTTGAACGACGCTGATTGTTTCACGAAGGGAAAGTACGTGTGTGAATTCAATTGAATGAGTGAGCAACCAATAATAATCAATCTTCTTGAAGTTATTTTACTATTTTACTTCATTTCTCCGGTGAAACAACTGAAATAAATAAACTCCGATATAGTCCTGAAAAAGCATTGGGTTTCCTAAGTATAGGTTATAACCCGCTTGGGTAGCGTAGCGCCACGGTCTGTAGTTCTTGTACAGATACCCAAGCGGGTTATGTCATGCTTATAAACCAACTAACACCACAAGGAAAACAGAATTGAGCTACTTTCAACGTGATGATTACGTATCAATTACCGTTCAATCAAAGATTAATTGAATGTTGTGTGGTGTTACATATTCCCCACCACGCAGGTCAAATGCTCCTTGGCCGTGGTTTTATTCAACCATAAGATTTTTAAACATAACCAGACAGCGACGAAATTGTGCGACATTTTATATGTGCATGTGTTCATTCCATTAGGAATACTGTAAACTGTGAATAAACATATATCCATTTCAGTAATAAAACTGTCTCTAAACAAACGAGGTGTCCCCATGTTAACATTTTTCTATGGTCACCGCTTGTCATTAATTTTCTTTTCCGGTGGGAGGCCATCCTCAGGCATGTTGTGGCATGATGCAGTCCCTAAAGTTACATAACATGAAACACGAGAATATTATCCCAGACGACATTTTCGTCTCTGTCCCAGACATTGCGTCTACAATCACCCGATATGTCTTCCTGAGGCCTACAACACGTTCAATGTGAACCCTTTTAGATGACACCTTCCTGTCCTTGAGGACAATTTTACCAGTCAAACGGTTCTTCTTTTTAAAGAATTTTGGGATATTTATTCAAGATTATGTCATACGGGGCGAAAATATCCTGCACGTTAAATCCCTTGTCGGTCATAATGTAATATTTTTTAGGTTTTCTCTACATAATCCGATGACGCGAAGTGCTGTTTGCAAACAACACTTGATTTCGTTGGCTTGAAAGTCGCGTATTTATGAACATAATTTGAACGTTTTATGGCATAAATCCATGCGTTCCGAATAGACTATTCTGCAGGGAATACATGTCATCCCCTTCCGTTACATAACGGGACACAACAACCCGAAGATGGCATTATTATACGTCGTCAAAGAACCACGATTCTGATATGATTGACTGTACTTCCGTACATTGACAGCGATCTGTTTACATTCTCAGGACCGCATTACCTAGAGCGCCACCTGGGCGGTAGATAATCGGATCGTATTCCTCATTACCATGCAGACGTGCGTGTTTCGTACTGTAAGAACATCGTACCGCGACAAATCTGTGTACCTGTGTATATGTCAAACTAGTTATGTTCATTCTATGTGTTACCGGGAGACTTGTACATATCGTATATATTCTATCACTGCCATTACCACCAACTACCTCTTGTATATATCTCTTCTGTATCTCAATGTTCTCATGGAACGAGAAAAATAAACAATTGAATTGAATTGGAGCACTCGCATCGTGAATATGGCAGTACGTGACACGTTGAGGAGCATTCAATTTTACAATAATCATATAATGAAAATTAAGCGTGGTAACGCTATACTCATAAAGATGAAGGGATCATATATTGGTGTGCTGTGTACCCTGCTTTACAACGACGTGTTTTTGGGTTCCCATCTTTACATTTGCTGTTTTCAGCACACAGTTTCACGTTGGAGAATCACGTGATTTCGACTTGATGATTATCGCGCATTCAAAATGGCCGACGCGACCGCAAACACGACCAGAAACGAGGAAAAGTGTAGTAAACTGGGATATGACATATTACTTGTAATATTTTGGCAGCTACGAGCATATTCTAGTATTATAACGTAACATCATGCGGTGGAGAGATTGTTCTCAACGACTCGACAATTTCCGCCGCGAAGCGAAACTGCCATGACGTTTTCGCTTTTTGTTGTTTTAGCTAATCGACGAAATTGGTCTAACTGAAACTAATAGACCTTGGCCTGAATCACATGCGAATTCTTCGGGAGTTGTTAAGTAGTCAATTCTATATTCATTTCGTTGGTCCACTGCCGATTCCGCAATTTAACAAACTGCTGACTAACCGGAAGTCACATGTCAATTTCACCAACAAAAAAAAAACGTACACGCCACCAGAGTTCTGCTCATTGCTATAGAAAATATAGAAACAATTTTTATTATATACCAGCAGAGGAACTGACTGGCAGGGAAATGCTCGTTAACTGTGAGATAACTACCCATTATAATCTCACAACTTGATTCAAACTATACGAATGTCCCAATATATAAAACCCCAAACTCAGATATTCGTGTTCGGTTCTTAACGAAACCTCACACGTCTTACTCCCAGCGAAGACATACACACAATGAAGATGGCTCCCAAATATGGTCAAGGAAATGCCCATAACGAAGGAACCAATCGCGATGTGTATTGCCAAACGCCTCATCTAATATGCGTCCCAAATAGTATATAAGAGACAACCACATCCCATCACCTCATGCTTTCACTAGACTCATCTCCTCCCTAGATCATATCCAGGCATCATTCACACCAGGCATCACCCATTCGGGGACATCATTTCGCGGCGACTATTGATCATTATATTTGTACACACTGCATATCTTATTCACAACATAATAAAGACTTGTACCTACTATATCTATGTGTTCATTACCTCACATAGTATTAATGGTACCGTGAACAGTTCTACGTCTCACCACACAACTTGAAGTCTCGGCCACTAGACGATCACTACAGAGCAGAAACAATCTCAAACCGCTACTCAACCACGGGGATACAGCCTTACACTCCAGCCACGGATAGACAGCCTCACACACTAGACCACTGCACCGGTCAACCATAACTCAACCATTCGGACACACAGGAACCCTTCGGACACACAGGACCGCATACCAACCCTTCGAACACACAGGACCGCATACCAACCCTTCGGACACACAGGACCGCACACCAACCCTTCGGACACACAGGACCGCACACCAACCCTTCGGACACACAGGACCGCATACATACTCATCTGATATAGACGAATCAACCTTTTATTCTCATACAACCAGCTCACACCGTGTATCCAGCTAAAAACATTACTCACGCCTCTTGCAGACCAGATTCAGATCCACATAAACATTAACATCCGATTTGGACATCCTTCGGCTTCCAATAAACACGACAAGAACATTCTGTACATCATTCATCACCACAGACTTGTGCACATTATTCTTCTCGGAAATTGGTGAGTGACCATCTTTTCTTTCCCATTTGCTGTCAAATTGCACACCCCCTATTTTTAGCATTCTTTTACTCCTTTTTTTTTCACGTGGGTTATGGACACATCACCTGATTCTACTACACCTACACTACCTACCCATCCTACTACAATACATGCTTCAAACGATCAGCCCATACCACCCACCTCTTACAAACAACATTCAGTTCTTAATTTTAAAACTTACTGTAGATACGCTTTACCCCACCAAATAACTTTATCGCCACAACTCATTAAATATTGCAATCCCATTCGCATTGATATAACGCAAGATACAATCCGCTTATACGTGTGTTGTATGATTACAAATAACTACTCAGGACATACACTAGATTCTTGGAACGAGTGGCATACATTTCCGGCTCATTTTACGGATTATCCAAAACTTATTGTCAATTCTATAGTCGCGGCGATTCCCATAAAACATCCTAATAAATCACCTGAATCGTGTCAAATACACCTGAATCGCATAATACACCGCCACGGCACTTGGAAAAAAATACAACATATTTCGCACCCATACCATAGATCCCAAAACAGACACCGTTAATCCTTAATAACATAATGGAGTCACCACCTCCGCAGAGCAGCGATTATTTTCATCCAAGCCAAAATTATCAGCATCACCTTGAATTAAACAGGGAAATGGACCGATCAACCGCAAGATCCCCCCACACAGACATTACTAATGAAATGGGCAAAGATGCTCAAAACTTGCTATTGTCACGGCTTACCCATGAAATTAGCCATTTCACTAGTTCTATCCGCGACCAGACTGAAAGTTTAAAAACACAAACAACAATAACAGCACTGTTGGGGATGAATTCCATTATTGAACCCTTCGATGGCAAGCCTGACGATTTTCCCCAATGGGTCCATGCGGTGGAAAAATACTCCCGCGCGATTTCGGCACAAGATGATACTATCATAAAAATTGCCGCTCAGACATGTAAATCTCAAGTTTCTGAATTTATTCAACGCTTCATAAATGAAAATAACACAGACGGAAAATTCACGTTCACCTGGACCGATCTGAAATCACAGTTACGCTCATTATTCAGTTCCATAACTGATTCTCCTCAAGCCCTTTCCTCATTACGAGCCATTAGGCAGAGACATACGGAAACAATTGCCATGTTTGCAGAACGCATACGTACTCTTGCTAAACACGCGTTTACTGATGAAATTAACACAAGAGCAGTGCAAACACAATTAGTAGCATTTTTTTTCGACGGTATTCGCGACTCTAGTATCAAATTCAGGCTTCTCAAAGACGACCCCGTAACGCTTGATAGAGCTACTGATATTGCCCTACGCGAAATGAACCTTCGGCAACGCTATCGCTTACGTTACGGTGAACATCATAATGATTATAACCAATTCCCACAGTTACAATCCCCTCAACCAATGGATATCGACAATAACCACCGGCACATTCCAAGAGGGCCATCACAATCCACTTACACCCCCCGCCAATCCAAAGACAGACACCGAATCAATGATCACCCCCACAGGCGCCAACCTTCAAATTCTCACCACCCCTACTCTGAACCAAGGGTCTCCCATCCCAACCGCATCCAAACCATGGATGCAAGATATACTACAACAGCTCAACGAAACCTCTTCTGTACATACTGCAGATTAAACAATCATACCACAGACCAATGCAGACGTCGGGCTCAAAATAATAACCAATTTTTAAACAGATAAGGACTCATTGCTACACAAATTTGACCCCAAGTAGACGCAAGCCAATGAGTCCTATTACACATCAGATTAGCACCATAGGCGGCCACAATCATAGATATGCTAAAGCTCATCGAACATACGAATCTCAAAAGCATAGAGTCTGTGATTCACAGCTGCAGCACATTAATCATTACCCCACGCTACCATCAAAGTGCCAAAACCAACGATATATTAATTACCGCACGCGGCGCCCACTTAATCTCCCTCGCCACAGGCAGGTAACACATACCACCTTCTGCCATAACAGGTGTCCCTCTATGAAACCCAGATTTCATAATTCTTCCAATAAGTCTATCTCACCGCTTCTTGACTTAAACTTTCCTTCCCATTTTAAAACCCTGAATCGCCTTGAAAAGCCCAAGCACCAACACATTACTAATTCTTACTCATCATCCAAAAGAAAGTCAACATGCACCAATTCTCGCGAATCACATTCCAATACTGCAATTAACCCTATAATACCACCAGTCAAACCCATACAACACACTATACCAGTACTTAAATATCCAAGTGATATGACAGATGGTGCTCTAAACCAAACACCATGCTCAACTATCATTAAAATACACAAACAACGGATTAGATCACTATTAGACTCCGGGGCAACCACCAGTTGCTTGAAATACGACATTTATAGATCCATGCCAAATCGACCACCTTTAATAAAAGAACATGTGTTACTCACATCAGCCGACGGTACACCAATGAAAGTTTTTGGATCCACACATCTCACATTTAGAATCGGAAAACTCATTCTTACTCACAAATTTGTCATATGTGCAACCTTGTCACGTCCTTGCATTTTAGGGCGCGATTTTATGAAACAACACAGTATTAGACTTTACTTTGATCTAGACAAATTCAGAATTCAGAATCAATTATACCCGATGTTAAGGGACGGTCACATTGCATCACTCATCCGATCAACAAATAACGTTTCATTATCACCCCACTCATGCGCCATTATAACAGGCAGACTCATAGGGCCAAATGATATGTTTAACACACCTATAATCCGAATAGGCAAAGGTAACATGTCCATTTTCGAAAACGAACCAAATGTACATGTAACCGACACGCTAGAAGATGCAAATAATCCCAATATTTGCGTCATGATAGAAAACCAATCGGCGTCACATATGTCCATTAGGAAAGGTCGTGTGATAGCACAAGCATTTGGCACTCAAGAGCAAATGATATGCACGGCATCCGATGAGCAAAACATTAACTCATCTCCGCCAAACAAACACAGTATAAACACCATAGGTGACCGGCAAGACATTAACCCTCCAGTCACCAAGACTCAACCTATATCTGTCGATGATATCGTGGCACCTCAACACCTTAAACAGCAAATATTGCAACTAGTATCACAATACCCTGATGTTTTTACAAATGACATAAACAAGATAGGATATTGTCCAAAAATTAAAATGAAAATCGACCTCAAACCAAATACTTTACCTATTTTTTGCAAAAAATATCCGACACCACTGAACAAACAACGAATTATGGCTGCTGAGATAAAAAAATTATTAGATGCAGACATTATTAGACCCACTGCCCATTCATCGTGGGGATTTCCCAGTCTCCTCATCCGCAAATCCACACCCAACCCCGATGGGACCCCAAATTACCGATTGGTAATCGATCTGAGAAAACTCAATGATGTTTCCATTCCATTAAAATGGTCTATGCCTAGTTTAACAGAAATATCGTCCAAGTTACTCGGCTCAACTATTTTCAGTATCTTTGATTTATCAAATGCTTATCATGTTATTGGAGTTGAACCCGAACATGTGCCCATATTAACTATGAATACGTCCGAAGGACAATACAGTTATCAAAGGGCGCCGATGGGATATGTCTCGAGCTCAGGGTATTTTTTAAAACTCATGAACATGGCCCTACACGATTTACCATTTGTAGAAGGATTTGTCGATGACCTGATCTGTCATAGCTCCGATCCTCAAACGCATATACAGCAGCTCACAAAATTATTTGACAGACTCAGGGAATACGGCTTAATAGTTAAACTATCAAAATCTAAATTTTGCCAACCACAAGTCAAATTTTTAGGGCATATTATTTCCGACAAGGGCACATCCCCTGACCCTGAAAAAATTTCAATTATCAAGTCTCTACCACCTCCGAAATCAGTTATAGAAGTCCGCAGATTACTGGGAATTCTTAATTTTTACAGGTCATATTCTCCTACTTTCGCATCGACGGCATTGCCTTTAATCAAACTCACAGCCAAATATGCTAAATTTGTGTGGGATGCGCCATGCCAAACAGCGTTCGACACGCTTAAAGAAAGCTTAGCAACCGCCCCATCTTAGCTTACCCAAATCCCGACAAACTGTTCATTCTGACAGTAGATGCATCTATCCATAGTATCGGGGCGATACTATCACAATATGCTAATAGCCAAGATGATAAACACGTTGAACTACCAATCGCGTTCGCCAGTAAAAAACTTAACAAATCACAAAGGAATTATTCTGTCACGGAAAAAGAAGCATTCGCTATATATACGTTTGCAAGGCAATTTAAATTTTACTTACAGGGATCCCAAGTAGAGATTAAAACAGATCACTTACCCCTCATCCACATGTTTAAAAAACAGGATCTGATAAACACAAAAATTCAAAAATGTTTTTTGGAAATATCAGCATTGAACCCAAAAATTACTTATATTAAAGGCACGAACAATGTTACGGCCGATTTTTGCAGTCGGATAAACCCCGACACACACCCGTGCATCATTTCTTGCACAGATAGCAACCCAAATCCACCCACCAATCCCCTTGTACAGGATGTTAATATACTTGACATGAAAGATATTCAGGAATTCTCAAAACGAAATAAACAACCAAAAAAGAACACGGATTCTGAATCATCAGTTGATCTTGACGACAGCCCGGCCCTTCCTCCTATAACTAATATAAGAGATGAACAATCAGCAGACCACACAATCACCGAGATTATCAAACAAATGCAATCAACAAATATACCCGAAAAATTAGCAAAAACCTTTATTCTCAAAGATGGTATCCTACACTATATATCAATATATAATGACATACCTAAATTACGAATATATATAACGGACAAAATAGCGCAGGAAGTTATATCCCAATATCACAGTCTCGGCCATAGGGCGGTAGAATCGCTATACGCGACCATACGAAACAGATATTACACACCTCAGTTGTTTGCAAAAATTGTCACATACATAAACAATTGTCACACATGCCGACAACGAAATGCTTATAATCCAAAAATCCCGCTTTAACCAGTCACTGCCCCATCAAGGCCAGGACAGCTCATAGCCATCGATCTTATGGGACCATTTTCCCCCAAAACACAGTCAGGAAATAGATTTATCTTAACTATTATTGATCAATTTTCATAACATACTTTAGCATACGCATTACCTAACAAAATGGTGGATACAATTTTAGAAAGATTGAATTCAGAGTATTTCACTTTATTTGGATCAGTTGAAGGTATTTTAACGGATAATGGGTCCGAGTTTGCAAACTCTACCTTTACTGAATTTTGTAAATATTACCATATCAATCACCGCCTCAGTTCGTTTTACTCACCCCAAAGCAACGGGAAGTCAGAACACTCGCATAGAAGTCTAGCATCAATCATTTCAACAATCATCCAAGCAAATGTAGAAAATTGGGACCTATATCTAAATTATGCACCACAAGCAATGAACTTCCATTGTTCCAGTGTACATACACATTCACCATTTTTTCTAACTTTCGAACCACAGATAAGCATAGACCGAATTTTAACACACAGAGAAAAGTATTTAGGAGAGGATTTTTTAGCCACCACGCTTCAAAATCAACACATTATTTTTAAAACTACAAAATCTCTTCTCGAAACAGCCTCTCGCAACCACAAACAGAACAAAGGTGGATCTATTCCAACCTTTAAAATAGGCCAATCCGTCTATTACAAAATCTACCAACCAAATCACAAATTTTCATTTAAATATGAGCCGTTTTGGCGTATCTTGAAACAGACAGGCCCCATATCTTACATATTAAGACATGACCTATCTGCTAAATTAACAAAATCACATGCTAAACACATCAAACCATCCCCCGTTGATTGGCCTACACCTCAAATTCCCAATCACTTAAAAAATAAACGACATAATCGATTTGCATTTCCACCGAGTGAAGCCAGTGTCGATAATAATAGCTCTCAATCCACATTGGAATCAGACGATGACCTCAAAACGACGGCAATTAAGCGCGCTCAACTTGAACGCTCAAACACAGACGACAGCTCTTCAATACCATTGGCTGAATAAAACAGACAGCCAATCACCCCCGGATTGTTCACCCAGCAACCAATCTAGGCCCCAAACACAGGAACCAAATGTCATAAAACACAAATTAATTACACAAAATTCTTATAGTACGACGCCAGACACAAAATCGGATCGCGCAGATAACAAACGCGGCCGGCATCGTAAATTATATACACCATACGCCAAACACACGCCTAAAGATTCATCGTTTTCTAATTCCTTCCAATATACATCACCCGACAGCCGTTCGACGAATTGGTCAAACGAAAGTATGGAAACATATGATTTATATCAGATGACAACTGATATCGAACATTCATAATTATGTATCAAAGTACTTCACAATCACTAATGATAGATAGTTTACATAACTTTTGTTAGTATTATATAAAACAGGTTTACAAAGGCATAACATAGATAGACACCCCAACGATAAACTTTACTCATACCAGTTGCATGATCATATAGTATATATATCAAACAGGGCATCGTCCCATTTCCCAAATCTCTAATTCAATTATCGTTAACAGGTGTACATTGAGTCATGATGCCGAAGTAAATTTAACCGACATGTAATATACATCTTTCGCTAATGACTGACACTCGGCGTCTTGACTAATTGTTTATTCACGAAAGATGCCAATCTGTCGATCATTGTCTCTCGCACCAATCTCCGAAATATGGCAAACTCCCGTTCATGACTCAGTTACATCTTCATTCCCTCCAATATGCTTAACCCAATCATATATTCATTGACATAGCACACAACCACCACAAGACACTATAATTATATTATATAGTAGGTGATACAATAATCACGGCATATTTCCCTCAATACCACCCGCCCCCTCCTGCCAAACAACGCTCTTTATCATAGAACGATTGGTACAGAAACCACGGCATATTATCCCTCAATGTAGACACCCCCACCCACCAACGCCACTATAATTATATTATATAGTAGGTGATACAATCATCACGGCATATTTCCCTCAAGATCACTTCTCCCAATACTGCCAAATAACGTTCTTTATCACAGAACGATTGGTACAGAAACCACGACATTTCCACCACCATCACTGATTTCCCACCTCGCATCTCACATACATTTACCGACATTATTTGAACCCACGAAACCCAGAAGCAAACGTATAACACTCTTTACTATAGAGCGTATATTATATCATTTCTCCCATATTCCATACGTTCCCATAAACTCTCCGAAATAACTAAAACCAAATTTATTCGAACGAACAAACAAACGCTCTTCATTCTAAAACTTAGATAACTCAATCAATAACAGTATTGAACTCTGTAATAATTCTTGGCAGCGGTCTAATAATATATTTATCTCTTTACATTTCAACCAATCTTAGACTATAATTAAATAATCTTTGGCGATTTAGCACGTTTACAAAAGTTACTCTTTGTAGCTCAACCAATATTAACACCTTTGGGGCATTACCACGATTACAACAACAACAACAAAAAAAAAAAAAAAAAAAAATACATTTCTTTTCACTGAATTTATCAGCAAGATGTTATTTCTACAGGCTAACACGGTGAATAACCACAAAAACAAATCAATTCATGTTATTGTTGGCTAAACACCGTGCCAGCTTGCAGAATGCAAGCCAGCTCTTGATCCAGGGACGCTCCAAATTCATCAGGGGCAGCATTCACAGCGACATCTTCTTACAACACTCTCCGATGTTGACTCCAGATGTCCACGATTCGCTGCCTTTCATCTATGATCTCCAGCCGGAGATTTATCACCGTCTGGCATCTTTCTAACTCCGACACGGTACTAAAGTACCGTGCCCAATCTATACTGGTCCCTCCAGCAAGGCACACAGCAACTATAACATCATGAAATGCCAGTATGTGGTCCACATACTGCATTGTCACCTCATATTGACTAGTTTCTAACACGGCAACCTCAGCCTCCAAGAATCGCAAGTAATCAGACATAATGAAAATTAAGTCAGAAATAACACTTGTCGATATTCCCACACCTTATATACTCATCTCATATTGGCAGATAGCGTCCGTATCGAATCGAGACGCTGTGCCAAACCAAGTAAGCACTCTCGAAGATTCCCGAGGGACATGCTAGGCACGATCTATCTCAAATACCCACACGGTAATATATATTACAAACCCCTGTTCCCGCTAACATCAAACCAGCTATCAAGCGATATCTCTTCGATACATCTAAACATAATATCCAATGATAAATAAACACACTAAACATCATCTAATAATCAGATATAACTCAATGCTGGCAAGTCCAGTGTGCATCGGTGCACAATGCACACAGGGCTAAAACTTGCTTCCCTCAAACAACAAAAACAAAATAAATACAATAAAAATATGTTACACAAGTATCATATCAATAAATAGGAATATTTCAACATAAACCATAACATAAACAAACATTACCCAGCCAATTTATCTGCCTCATAAACATAAAACTATCCATAATTATTCATTAAACTCAAATAACCCAAATCAAGCGACCCACACAAACCAATAAGTATGACAAGAACACCGATAGGTTAACCTCCCACTTCCACAACACATACACCAGACCCTCCCCCACACACCACGTATCTAGTGAGATGTAAGTCACAATATATCTCTCAACACGACCATATCGTATATGTACCATCACCCCCCAACTGCCCACAATACCCTAAATCACATATACATGTGCAGAGCTAAAATGAGCCTGAATAACATGTATGCGAAAATCACAATATATCTCCCAACATGACCATATCGTATATGTACCACCCCCCCCCCCCCCAACTGCCCACAATACCCTAATTCACATATACATGTGCAGAGCTAAAATGAGCCTGAATAACATGTATGTGAAAATCACAATATATCTACCAACACGACGATATCGTATACATACCCCCCCCCCCCCCCCCCACCGCCAAGATAACCAGAGCCGCGTGACAATGCGCGATCAAATATTATCATTACAATATAGATAGAACTACTATTCCATGCGTCAATTGCACTCCCCTAATACTATACAATCAACAAATATTTCCGCCAATAATCATGTCAAATATAGCAATAAGAACCTATATATAGCAGTACACAATACGCATTTATTCATATGCCTTTTGATATCCATATTGACATGACTGTTGGTATACCTACACCCTATGACACATACATTTTATAAATAATACAGCAATACCACTTGTCGTTCACATTCAGATGTCCATGTGATGTTTTCAATGAAACCAATCTTCATTAGCACGATGTAGCCCACGTTAAATTATATAGGCACAAACAGCTATCAAAGATTGGGCCCATCTTTCTCCTTCACTCCTCCTGCCAAACCTCCTCAAATCTCGCTCATCAGCCGACCCAACTCAACTCCGTCTTACCAGTCAGTCTGTTCTTCCGACCACAGATCCATCAACCTTCTCCTCTCTTCCCTAAGCTGCTTCCTCAAATTTAAAATGAGGTAACACCTCTCATTTTCTTCTAGCCACAACGTACACAGATAGCGATCGCTCTTGGATGATACCCCCGTACGGGCGTGCTCATTCCCCCGCTCAAATTGATCGACTATCTGATCATTCACGTAGGTCAGATAGATCGAATCAACGATCACCCCAAAATACCCTAAACCATTTGCCTTCGCATTTCTCAACTTACACTCTAACTCACTCAAAAGTTGACTCATAACTGCAAATATCGAAAGACAGGCCCGCAATAATTCACAGCCATAATGGCCAACGCATTTATAACGCTATACCACTAATTACCTTCGTCGACACGCCTAGCGCACGCAGCGCGGCTAATTGGTACACACACTGGCATCGCGTGACGTCATATTTCGTCGATTTCTGGGGGTACCAATTTTACACAGTAATGTGAGAATTCCCAATAATACCATTTTTTTTCCTATAAGGGGCACAAACCCACAGACTAATTCTAATATCGTTACTGCATGCATACCACGTCAGCTGCATATGCTAACGCCATTATGACACGTGCCAATCCCAAGAGTTAGACAACTGACCGCCGATTATCTTCAATAACATTGGTCATGGATCTCGCCAACTATCAACAAACGCATTAATCAAAGCCTCATATACCACACTCCAAACAATATTTCACCTCTGACACATGCTCTCAACAATTCCCTGTGCAATTGACGGCAGATGAGAAACATTTGGTCTCTCATTTACCCCAATACCGAATGTATACATATCGTCATGATTTTATTAACAATACAACATGCATTTATATAATACATCACCAATGTTCATCATTTACAAAACATACCATGCACTATTACCGTATTGTTATATTCATTACTTCTCATACTTGTATCTCTATATTCTATTATCATACCTTATCCTACATATCAATATAGCACGCATTATGACTGCTTGCACGATCATTTTATATACCAACCCATATATGCTTTTCCCACCATTTATTTCATAATCTCATAATATTGCGTATCATCATTTTAAGACAACTTAATATTGCATATCATCATTTTAAGACAACTTAATATTGCATATCATCATTTTAAGGCAACTTTGTTCCACATGTATTAATCAGAACTTCACCACAATCAATGTTATTATACTTCATTTCAGCCTCATCCACATTACATGATCACAATTACCCCAGTTAGGTCCATAATTTTGATGTTACATAAGATTTTCCGCTGCGCTAAAAATCTTACACGGGTGGGGGACATATGTAAGATAACTACCCATTATAATCTCACAACTTGATTCAAACTATACGAATGTCCCAATATATAAAACCCCAAACTCAGATATTCGTGTTCGGTTCTTAACGAAACCTCACACGTCTTACTCCCAGCGAAGACATACACACAATGAAGATGGCTCCCAAATATGGTCAAGGGAAATGCCCATAACGAAGGAACCAATCCCGATGTGTATTGCCAAACGCCTCATATAATATGCGTCCCAAATAGTATATAAGAGACAACCACATCCCATCACCTCATGCTTTCACTAGACTC
This sequence comes from Siphonodentalium dalli, assembly GCA_032622095.1. Classification (NCBI taxonomy): domain Eukaryota; kingdom Metazoa; phylum Mollusca; class Scaphopoda; order Gadilida; family Siphonodentaliidae; genus Siphonodentalium; species Siphonodentalium dalli. The sequence goes on from CP136064.1 coordinate 256,308,620, forward strand.
ATTTCCTCCCTAGATCATATCCAGGCATCATTCACACCAGGCATCACCCATTCGGGGACATCATTTCGCGGCGACTATTGATCATTATATTTGTACACACTGCATATCTTATTCACAACATAATAAAGACCTGTACCTACTATATCTATGTGTTCATTACCTCACATAACCCTTTACTCAACAAACCGGCCAAAAACGCCCAAATAAAGCTTCAACAGCCTAAAATATCTTCGGTCTGTCTCAATAACACCATACTACAAATATGGATATCATTGGAACCGGTTCATTGACCACATTGTGATGGTTACAGTTATGCCCTGTGCCAATGCATTCTCTTATATATGCGAGTCGACCATAGGTCGCCTCGCATATATAAGAGAATGCATTGGCCTAAAAAAGAATTTATAATATTTTTCTACATTCTTTGACAATTTTATCATTTTTAATATGTGCTAAGCCAATGCATTCTCTTATATATGCGAGGCGACCTATGGTCGACTCGCATATATAAGATAATGCATTGGCACAGGGCCGTTCTGTTGGGTAAAGGGTTAAGTTCCTTGTAACAGACTTCTTCACTGAACAAATTACCTGTGATGCTCATTAAGTTTGTGGTTTAGGTTGTGACATTTGCGTCGTATCTTATCGGTATTACACACACAGTAGAATAATTTATAGCGCGGGATGTTTGAATTATTAAATGCACACATCATTACATGGAAGTACTAATTACCTTGCTGCGAATTTTACGCATCTCCCAGGTAGCACTACAAATTATCTCCACAAGAAACAAACGGACACATCTTAATACACTGCAGAGTAAATAGTGCGTCTTTTCGCATGGTGCATGATTGTTGCATTGTATTTACTTTTATCACGACACCAATCAATGCAGTCTGAAAGGAACATTTATTCCATTGAAATGAGTCAGAGTAATTCTGTTCATCTTTTCAGTTCAATTTCCACCTTGAATCGACTTGAATTGCCAATATTGACTCAGTTTGACGCATGTGACGCAGAGTTCAATTATTCAAACTGGCACAGCCATGGCCGATGACCACAACCTGACACATGCACTATTCGCAGTGTTCCACGTCCGCATCCACATCCATTCATCAAATATATCACCAGATAGTCTGGTAAAGTTGGAAACAGAATCGGAATTATCAGCATTCTAGCAGACCACATAAAGCTAAATGTTATAAGAATAAGGACGCAAAAACATTCTGGAATGCTTGGTTACGAATTATAAACAAGAGTCCGGTACAATATCAACTAACCCAGACAAGGTTAAACGTTTTCTGACAAACTTGTCTGCCATCATCATGATCAGCGCCAAGAAGAGACTTAAATCTCATTGGTTAAAAACTGTCATGTGCTTGTGTGCGTTGTCAGGCAGCACTCGTTTGATTGGTTTAAAATTTGGTTACACAAAATTAGTTATATTATTTATATAACCACGTGATTCGATTCATCCCAATTATCTTTCACGGCTCTACGGCGGGAAATTAACTAAAGTTCGACAGGATATTGTCAAAATCTTACCTAAAACATGTCGACTGCATGTATATATTAACTAAGTGGTGTTTAGAGTGTATGTGATGTTCAGTTAACAAGAAGTTAATGGGATATTCCATTCAGCAACCAAAGGGTTAACTAATCATTCGTCAATCAAAGGGTTAATTAGTTATAGCATTGCACTTTTTAAAAATTGCTTTAAATCAATATATATCACCGTTGTATGTGACTTTATCAGCTAACTAGATGTCCCAGCTACGAATCCGGGCTTCCATGGGTGCAAACAGACGACTGGCTCATACAAGTGAATCCGGATTGTTCTCGATTGTTAATCCCAGACTGGGTCACTTGTGTCGCTAATCTCTCTCTCTCTCTATCTATATATATTTTTCTCGTTCTTTCGTTTAGCCCCTGATCATTCGAAAGGCGGCGCGTGTCCATACATGTCGTCTTGGTTCAGTTCCGGAACGCAAATCCGGGTTATTCTTGATCGATAATTTGAAACTCGGGTCTATGTCTATATCTCTCTCCCACTTTCTCTCTCTCCCACTCTCCCTCCTTCTGTCTGTCTGTTATACACACACACTCTCTCTCTCTCTCTCTCTCTCTCTCTCCATCTCTCTAATTCGTTCACCAACCACTGGTCGTTCAGAGTGCAGATGTACGAAAAAATCGCCTTTGTTCAGCACCGGGAAGCGAATCCGGGTTATTCTCGATTGACACTCTTGGATTCGGGCATTCTAAGGTCAAGGTACTTACTGTTGAATCATAGCATATTGGGGTGAGCTCGTTGTTCTCTCTCTCTCTCTCTCTCTTCATCCTCTCTCTCTTGCCTCCGCTGTCTCTCACCCAAACTGTCTGTCTGCCCCCTCTCTCTCTATCTCGTTCTTTCATGAGTCCCTGTACATACAAACCGACTTGGATGATCTGGTTGCTCTGTCCCTCTTCTCTCTCTCTCATCTATCTCTCTCAATCTCTCTCTCGTTCTTTCACTAGTCCATGATCGCTGAGAGTGCAGATGTACATACAAATCGACTTGGATCAGTTTGGGAATCGAATCCGGGTTATTTTCTGTTGCCTACACTCTTATGACTAATGTGTAGGTTTTCTACACAAAATGTGTAGCCCTGCTGCACAATCATTATTCAATTTTGATCTTAAACATATTTGTGTAGTATATGTGTAGTTTCATATTCGTACACAAATTGTGTAACAATTTTTACACATAAATGGGTAAATGTTTACACATTTATACACAACTGTGTGTATAAAATCAACACATATCCCTTACACATTTTGTGTAGGTTCTTACACACACAGTTCGTAGACAAGAAATGCAAGTTCAGTAGTCCGACCCGTGGGCACAGTATCAAAGATATATGCAGATTTATATGTTAAAACTTTCATGGCGCATAGCGGTATGTAGTATTTTGTTCTGTACTGTGAGTTTTTGCTTTGAATGAACAAACCAGGGTCGAGGCGTGATTGCATAATATTAGTATTATTACAACAATAATAACAAGAGTCTAAGGGCAGAAATCGCCATGAAAGTTTTAACAAACCAATCCCCATACACTATCAACACCAAACCCACAAATTGGAATTCCGAACTTACATCCTTGTCTACGATCGCTGTAGATTGTATTCCAAAAAATATCCTCAAACAATATGGCCGTCACGTAGCAGACTATGAAACTGAAGGCACTGCAATGCGCATGCTCTACGTTCTTACACAACTGTGTGTAACAAAATATACACATTATGTGTAGAACGGCACTTGGTCAATGTATTTGTATGTAAAACTACACATTGCTATGTGTATTAACCGGGTTTACACATTTGATGTGTATTCGTTTCTACACATTAGTTATAAGAGTGTATTTGAAACTCGGGTCATCTAAGGACACAGGTCAATGTTTATTAGTGAGTCTGTCGCGTAATTGAAATAAAGGGATTATAAGACAAAAGGATTAGGGTGTCTGGACCTTATATAAACACCTATCAATAAACAATGACTATCTCTGTCTGTAGTTCTCACAATCTGTTTCTTACTACTCCGTCGCATCTGCTCGTCCATTTGCTTGTATTTCAAGGCGGCTTTCTCTAAATAACTGTCATTTTATCAGGTAGTTATAGTTTGAAAATTAGTCAGATATACATAGAAATCGACCTGGTTCAAATACGGGAAGCGAATCCGGGTTATTCTCGATTGATAATCTGGGACCCGGGTCTCTGTCTCTTTCCCACTCTAAGAGTGGGAAAGTAATACCGGTACTGCGCGTGCCGGCATTACACGTGTGTCTTGCTAAATCATGAGGCCGAATTTAGGGGCTAATTGTGTTATAAATATATATATTAAATTTATAATACTTTCCAAATATACGTGATTAAATGTAAAATAGTTCATGGGGGATCTGATGCATGCATCTTCTTTTTTTGTAAGGAACTAACGGTGGTAGCTTTGTTTGTTTGTTTGTTTTTAATTTGGTGTGATATTTATGTACATGAGGTTTTGAGCTTCAATTAGCTCTCAGTAGCTCGTACAGCTCTATTGGTTAAAATATTTGGTAGGTAGATAATTTTTTTTTTTAAATCTGCAATTATTAAAATATTGGTTTATTTGTTTTTTCTTTTGCAAGTTTTTTTTACATGTCTTCCAGTGGTCTTGTCTCTCCGTCAACTCTTAAAGTCATGTATCTGGCGTTTTGATACCAATCGTCTTTTCTGCCATTCAGAATGAATATTTCGTTTTCGTGGCATAAGTGCATAAGTTTGCTACCGGAGCCATTCACTTTGGTGTCCGGGTTAAATCTCTTTACACTGGCGCTTTTAATAGAATGTTTGCTAATAAGTCGGTCTGCCAGTGCGCTATCATCTATGGTGCCTGTTCGAGAGTTAAAGTCTCCTGGTAGAACATGATCGAATGATATAAGTTTGTCTAAGATAGAGATGTGGGTATTATCGAATGTATTCTCGTTAAATTATTTCGATGTTTCGCATGGAATATACATTCCCAATAGCATGTGAGGGTCCTTTTCCTACTTGGATCTTACACCAGAAAATTGTTCCACAATCGTCATTTATGATCTCGAAATGCTCTTTATATATATCTCTCTCTCTTACAGCTACACACAGACCGCCTGAGCGGACTTTTGATATCCTTTTCCTATTCTTAAATTCTAAGATATGAAAATCATTTACAGAGATATTGATTATGTCAATGTTATCCGTGTTTGTCTCTTGAAAGAGTAAAAAGTCAATACCTATTGTAAATTGTGCCCGGCAAATCAACGATTGGCTTTGACACAGGGGCATCTTTGTCATACAAATCGTCGGCTGTAAAATGTTCTGCACACGCGGAGAGACGTCGCATGGAGTAATGATTTGAGCGGCAATTTTCGTGGGCTCAGAATATTAAAACAAGGAGAGACCTGTGATTCTTAAAACAACGAACGATCACAGCAAGTTTGTTTGTAATTTAACTAAAACATTGTGACCAACAAAATGTTTGGACCCGTGCTTCTCCTCCTCTTGTCAGCAAGCCGCATCAGCAGTGAATTCAAGTGGACCGCCAGGTTCCAAATGCAAACAGGAATGTCGGACATGAACGCACGTGCAGAGGATTATCAGATTTCAGCTTCACGTGCCGCCAGTGATTTGGTGTGTGGGGTTTTCTGTTTGAAAAAACTCGAATGCCGGGCAGCCACATTTTTCACCAATTTCGCTGGTGGAAATAATTGCTACCTGAGTCGGAACTCAACCGCAAATCTTCAGCCAGACCCAGGGGCCATAACCATGGTCCCTTTAAGAGGTAAGACACGCACGAATTATATATACTTTATCTTTATGTATTTTATAGTATACTTGTTTAGCGGAACGTTTCATATACATACACACTACGTATTTTATAGTATACTCGTTTTCCGGAACGTTTCATATGCATACACACTACGTATTTATATTATACTAGCTGGTGGGCCCGATTTGTCCGGGCTGTTTCCCCTCTGCTTTCCGGCGAAAGGCGAGATTTGACCTTGAATTGACCAACTTGAAGGTCAAGGTCAGGTCGGGGGTCACGATTTGAACCGTCCAAAACACTCCCCGGACAAAAGGACCCGACAAAAATACTCGTCGAAATCCGTCCGTTTTTACCCGATTTGACCTTGAATTGACATTTTGAAGGTCAAGGTCAGGTTGGGGTCACGATTTGACACGTTAAAACACTCCCCGGACAAAAGTACCCATAGGTATCAAATTTCGTAGAAATCCGACCGGCAGTTTTGCGGCCATAGCTAACAGACAAACAGAGACAGAAGTCCCAAAATATATATTAGATACTAGCTGAAACAAGCCCCCTCCGACGCTAAATACAAGCTCCCGAGCTTTTGTTCAGCGTCGGAGGGGCTTGGGGCCCCTTTGTGTAGGGGCTGGCGCACTTTTTGACCTTAGACAGCTCTAGGCGTCCCCCTTGTACGCTTCCAGCACATTTTGATAAAAAAAAAATTATTTAAAACAAAAATATTTAAATATTTTGATTAAAAAAAAATGTTTAAATAAATTTTTTATATTGAGCTCAAATTAATAAGCATATATATATTTTTTCTCAATTAGATTTTTTAAAATCCAAATTTTTTAAAAATTAAAGCCGTTTAACTTATAACCTCCGCCAGGGTACCCCGAGTCACTTGAAATCGGACAAGCGTGTAGTCTTTGAGAAAAATCCGGACTAACAGATAGACAGATAGACAGACAAACGGACAGACAGATCCTACTCTTATATATATGTTTGTCCTTTAGAATATAAGTTATGGGAACCATCCAGAAGGAACTGACGTGTGTCGATTGACACGAGGTTCATGCAAGTTAAGAAGCGCCTCATTCTTGAAATTTCGAAAAAATATATAGATAATATAAATAATTACGGCCAAATTTATGAACTGAAATGATCAACAGATGAAAAAAAAATCTAAACTTAGGGGTTGTCATATCCAACAGTTGGAAGAACCCGTTGTAAACTGGATGAAAACTCGAACCTAACATGGTGCTGCAAACAGAAGTTACTGGAAGGGGGTGCATTAAGAAACTATAGGCGAATACCCCAAACGGAACCCTCTAGCCACGTCCCTGCTAGCTCATGATTTACACTGATTTAACGTTTCCATTCGTTGTACAGTTCCGGGCCTATAATGTCTAATAACACAGGATAGCCTGTACTATTAATATGACAGAACATAAAACACAAACAAACATGCACGTTTTAACCCTTGCACATGCACCCCCACTCTAAAGATGATCCATGTGCCGGCCTGTCCGAATGATAATTGGGATATTTTCAAGCAGAAACGGTCAAAATGTGAAGTACATCATTCCCATCTTTGACATCCCACATCTGTGTTTGGCGACATCTCGATATGCGGCGTTGATACCCGAAATTATGGTGAGTACTCATCCTTGGACGCAAATAGTATTTTCCGAACCGCTCTGCAGGCTAGACAATTTTATGGTTAATTAAACATATATTTTTCTATTGACACACGCATTATCCGTCATCTCTGATAATTATGTTTCAAACGAACTACCTAACGTCAAAAAGTGTCTACTATTTATGATAAAATCGTAAATGAGTCGGAATTTCTATTAAATTTATCGGGGTGAGAGTAAGATATGGTCGCTATCCCATTGAGGGAACATTCAGCTTTGCGAAACTATCTTTTGAATAGTGGATATCACCATTTAACTGGCAGATATAAAGCTTCATCTGAGGGAAGATATGTTAATTTATCAAAACCGCAATTCTCGGGTTTGGTGATACTCTCGCGATCGGGTTTGGTGATACCCTCGTGTTTGGCGATACCACGTACACGGGGGTGATATCGGAAGCCATCGTATTTTGAATCGTAGCGTACGGAATGTAAACAGATGACAAACAGGAAGTCACAATTTCCTGTTATAAAACGAAGTTTACTACTAAACATTTATTGCATTGTTTCGAGGTTGACACGAGGATTTATCAACCCGAGGAAGTTCATATTCATCGAGGGCGCAGGCCGAGCTGAATATTAACTTCCAAAGGTTGATAAATTCTCATGTCAACCTTGAAACAATGCAATAAATGTTTTAATATATGATCTACCAATGTTATCAAGCCCCATTAAACCTGAAAAACCTTACTGACCCGTGTATATACATGTATGTAAATGGGTCCATCAAATGCACAACAATGTAGATAGCTATTGTTTCCATGGGTACTTACACGAGGTGTCAATAATCCTTTAGTCCAATCGCTTGTAGTCTATTCCTCGTTTTTTTGGGGGGTTTTAATGATTTGTTAGATTTGGGAACTTGGGTTTTGAAACCTTTGTTGCTGATTCAATGTTGATGTTAGAAAAGAATCGGTGTCTAATTCATAAATCTTTTCTTTGCAATTATAATAAAATATATACAAGGAGATAACAAACATCAACAAATATATGACAATAGTTTAATATACGAATGTGCAAATCTCAATTTCGAACTTTTTCAGCAATAAAATATAATTATTCCAAAATGCTATCTCGTTCTAGCTGAATACCCTCTTGAAATGTCGAAGAGACGCTTTCATCGCCCGGTATTTTCTCTTCTGGGGTTGAACCCTGCCGCCACCACTAAGTTGAAGTATATATGGTCGATTCTGTATATGTCTGCTCTGTCTTGATGTGGTGGATCATGTCAAATATGTTTGTATTCGCTTTCTTATTTGATTAAGTTATTTATAGCCTCACTTCGATGTGAGACAACTAACTTGCCGCCATTTGAGATTCA